>JACGAQ010000035.1:0-666290 GCA_014119065.1 Orius insidiosus | reverse complement strand
TGCGGTAGCAGGGACTAAAAGGTAGATTTCTTTTCATGATTAAAATTAATATGTATAAACACAAAAATATAATTATGTATAAAAATGATGATATAAGAAAATTGCGCCACTGACCCTAAAAAAACATCTGATAATTTTATATAAAAATATTTAATAATTTCCCGGTATAAATTCAAATTTTTTTAAAGTTTAGCTAGTTCAATATTTGCGCCTGGCTCGTCCAACTGCTTTAATTAATTTTTTACACGCCCTCGCGAGGTCTTAAAGTTTTTTTTTTGCAAAAGGACTAGGATTCAATAGAAAATGCCAATTTTGTCTTTTAAGCCCTAAGTAAAGTAGGTGAATCGCTGGTCCGATTTCAGCCATTAACGAACTCGTCCGAGCTATTGAGATAAAAGCTCTAAATACGGATATCGTCACCCTCACATTAAAATTGCTCCAGTTATCGTGCTAATATATATATATATATATATATATATTTTCAACTGAGGATGGTTTTGGGGTCCAGGAGGTATGAAACGAAAAACGTATAGAAAATTTTTTGAATCTG
Organism: Orius insidiosus; assembly: GCA_014119065.1. Classification (NCBI taxonomy): domain Eukaryota; kingdom Metazoa; phylum Arthropoda; class Insecta; order Hemiptera; family Anthocoridae; genus Orius; species Orius insidiosus. The sequence goes on along the minus strand of JACGAQ010000035.1, from coordinate 665,740 downwards.
CGACTACTTGGTACATTACAATAGGTAGATTTTTGAAGAAAAGAAATCTACCTAAAAGGGGAATCTTTCCTCTATGTCCAACACTTGTATAACCTTTTTAATAAATTTTTAAAAGTTGCCTTTTTTTTTTTTTTTTTAAAACTCTTTTTTTTCTCGTCTCATGCGACTCGATTTTTAATGAAAATCCTCATAAAATAGAACGGAAAGAGTTGAGGTCTCAATTATTTCCCTAGAGGTCCCATTCTCTCAAAGCCTACTTTCTTCCACTTTTTTTTTTTTTTTTTTTTTTTTTTTCATAAAAACACTTCTCGGTCAAATTTTAATATGAAAGGTTTTTTGTTTTTTAACTTCGTGTATTAGTCTTCTTGAAAAAAGTTAATAAAGTTTTTTTTTTTTGTTAATTAAAGTCGAGGTTGAAACTCTTGTTACTGAGTGAAAGCCCACTTAACTGCTCAAGTTTATAATAATTTTTTTTTTTTCCTCTCGTGCCTTTGACTTAACATTATGAAGTAATATAGCTTCGACTTTTATTCTACCAAAACAGGAGGATAAAAATATGTTGGCTGACCATCAAAGGATAGAAAGAGAAACATGTAAAAAGTAGGGAATTCCCCGGGTCTTTCTCTAACCCTCGTACACCCACGTATTCGGACAGCAGGTGCTTCCATCACCACCTTTCTGCACCTTCGGTGCCATCCTGATGAACTCTGCATTTCAGGCTCTCAGGGATTACTTCTGATATTGTCAAGGATTTTCAACAAATATAGGTCGTTTTTAGGCTTTTTTGCTACATTTTAGGCCTCCTTTCAAAAATAAAGAGGAAAACACTCAGAAATAAGAAAAAACCAAAAAGAAGCACCCAAAATATGGATAATTGAATGTTTTTTGGTCAAAATACGTCTTTTTTGGGTGTAAAAACACCCTTCTAATTAATTAGGTGTTTGGGCTTTCAACATCATTTTAGGTGTTTTCGTTGATTTTTTTGGTGTACAAACACCGGAATCATCGGGTTTTTGAGCCCAAAAGGGTGTTTTAGCGTTCACACCCTATTACAGTGAAACTTCCCAATAACGGACACTCCTGGGGACCGGAAATTTGTCCGCTATATAGAGGTGTCCGCTTTTCGGAAAATTGGGAAAAAAAAAACTTTTAAAAAAAATGAAAAATGAAGTTTAATTTCTGATTAGGAAAACATAATATGTATTATTACATACATACGTGTATATACGATATTACATATGTACATACATATTAAAAATAAAAAATTAAACTTTTAAAAAGTCGGTAATTTTGAAGTGAAGTCAAGAGTATAACTGAATTTTATAAATAAAAGACATGGTGAGGGACAAAAAGGGATTAACTAAGGTCAAAGATCATAAGTAAGATGCAAAATGTAAACAAACATCTCTAGAAACACAGAATGTCAATAAACTTTGTTCTGAAAAAACGTGCTGGCCGCTTTTATGATACTTTTAGGGGTGAAATTGAATTTTTCAGGCTGTCCGCGTCCGTTATTGAGAGTGTCCGCTTTATAGAAATATTTAGAATACCTTTTCCAATGTTTTAACGCCGGGGAATCTAAATTTGTCCGTTGAAGGGAGATGTCCGCTTTTAAGAGGTGTCCGTTAAGGAAGTTTCACTGTAAACGTTTTTAGGGCCGTTTTCCTAGATTGTTTTGGTGTAAGAACACACTTTATATTGGGTGCTTGGGCGTTTAACATCATTTTAGGTCGTTTTCCCGATTTTTAGGTGTAAAAACACCCTATTTATTGGGATTTTTGGTGTTCAACAGCGTTTTAGCTCGTTTTCGTCGATTCCTGTGGTGTAAAAACACCGGTATCATCGGGTTCTTGAGTTATTGCACCCAATTTAAAGGGTGTTCAAGCTTGTCTAAACCTATTAAGTGTCTTATCGGCCGTTTTGCTCGATTTTTAGGTGTAAAAACACCCTATTTATTGGAATTTTGGGTGTTCAACATCATTTTAGCTCGTTTTCGTCGATTTCTTTTGGTGTAGAAATACCGGAATCATCGGGCTTGTGAGGTATTGCACCAAAAAGGGTGTTTAAGCGTTTCACGCCCTATTAACCGTCTTTTAGGCAGTTTTCCTTAATTTTTTTTTGGTGTAAGAACACCCTTCTAATTGGGTGATTGGGCGTTTAACATCATTTTAGGTCGTTTTCTTCGATTTTTTTGGTGTAAAAACATCGGTATCATCGGGCTTTTTAGCTATTGCACCCAATTTAAAGGGTTCCCTAGCGTTTCCCACCCTATCAAACGTCATACCGGCCGTTTTCCCCCGATGTTTGGTGTAAAAACACCCTTTTAATTGGGTACTTGAGCGTTCAACATCATTTTAGGTCGTTTTTGTCGATTTTTTTTTTGAAAGGGAGCATTTGTATTCGGACAGCAGAGGTGCTTCCATCACCACCTTTGTGCACCTTCGGTGCCATCCTGATGACCTCTGCATTTCAGGCTCTCAGGGATTACTTCTGATACTGTTAAGGATTTTCAACAAATATAGGTCGTTTTTAGGCTTCTTTTTGCTACATTTTTGGCCTCCTTTCAAAAATAAAGAGGAAAACACCCAGAAATAAGAAAAAACCCAAAGAGAAGCACCCAAAATATGGATAATTGAATGTTTTTTTGGTCAAAATACGTCTTATCGGCCATTTTCCTCGATTTTTGGGTGTAAAACACCCTTCTAATTAATTAGGTGTTTGGGCGTTTAACATCATTTTAGGTCGTTTTCTTCGATTTTTTTGGTGTACAAACACCGGAATCATGGGGTTTTTGAGCCCAAAAGGGTGTTTTGGCGTTCACACCCTATAAACGTTTTTAGGGCCGTTTTCCTAGATTGTTTTGGTGTAAGAACACACTTTATGTTGGGTGCTTGGGCGTTTAACATAATTTTAGGTCGTGTTCTTCGATTTTTTTGGTGTAAAAACATCGGTATCATCGGGTTCTTGAGCTATTGCACCCAATTTAAAGGGTTCCCTAGCGTTTCCCACCCTATCAAACGTCTTATCGGCCGTTTCCTCGATTTTTTGGTGGAAAAACACCCTTTTAATTGGGTACTTGAGCGTTCAACATTATTTTAGGTCGTTTTTGTCGATTTTTTTGGTGTAAAAACATCGGTATCATCGGGTTCTTGAGCTATTGCACCCAATTTAAAGGGTTCCCTAGCGTTTCCCACCCTATCAAACGTCTTATCGGCCGTTTTCCTCGATTTTTTGGTGTAAAAACACCCTTTTAATTGGGTACTTGAGCGTTCAACATTATTTAGGTCGTTTTTGTCGATTTTTTGGTGTAAAAACATCGGTATCATCGGGTTCTTGAGTTATTGCACCCAATTGATAGGGTTTCCTAGCGATTCCCACCCTATCAAACGTCTTATCGGCAGTTTTCCTCGATTTTTTGGTGTAAAAACACCCTTTTAATTGGGTACTTGAGCGTTCAACATCATTTAAGGTCGTTTTTGTCGATTTTTGAAGGCGAAAATTTGTATTCGGACAGCAGAGGTGCTTCCATCACCACCTTTCTGCACCTTCGGTGCCATCCTGATGAACTCTGCATTTCAGGCTCTCAGGGATAACTTCTGATATTGTTAAGGATTTTCAACAAATATATTATTTTTGAGGGTGTTAAAAGAAAAAGGTCTCACAAAGTATTCTTTGCACTGAATAATTCATTTCAACGGGACGTTGATAAGTCAATCAGACCTCCGGGTGAGACTGAATATATAAACTTCAACCCGCCCTTCACGGACAACAAGTCTGATATCACGTTCCTCGAAGGAAGACGGGGATATTACTAATTCATTCTTGTTTAAAATTCATTGCTTCGGATACTTTATATATAAAATGTTTATAATGTTTTAATAAAAATCTTATCTTTAATAAGGAGAGAAGAGCGATAAAGTAGTGATAAAAGATCGGGATGCAGTGTGACTTGAGAGGTGGAAGTTGTAGCCCCTCAGGGAGGGTTTTGTAAGGATAAAGAGCGGAGAGATGTCTTGCTTTTTCCTTTAGGATTGAAACCTCCTACCTGTCACCCTTGTGTCTTCTTCCTTTCAATTCTATTTTTTTCCCCCAACCTACTTTCCATAAAATTTAATTGCGACTAAAAAGTGGAGGAAATCTAGTAAAACTTTATGTAAAACAGTAGGGGGGATAAGTTAGGGGTGAATTTTTGGCGGAGATCTCTTACCGTAACTTCACGAAGCTTTAAACTTTCAAGGTAAAAACTTAAAAGCTTCCTGACAGCGTTAACTTTTAAGAAAATACCCTAAAAAGAAAAAAAAAACATTTACCTAAAAACGTAAAATGAAAATTATCTTGTAAACAATAAACTACCGTCTTTTTTAGCAAGCCCTATTGTTTTAAGCACCCGATGAAACGTATGTTTTTACACCCAAAAGCCGAGAATAAGGCCCAAAAGCCAATAGGGTGTGAAACACTCGAAAACCCCTTTAAATTGGGTGCTAAAGCTAAAAAACCCGGTGATACCGGTGTTTAAATACCAAAAAATTGATGAGAACGGCCGAAAATGATGTTAAACTCCCAAATACCCATTTTAAAGGGCGTTCTACTAAGCATCTCGGTTAACATCCAAGGGGAGCTTTGAAAACGGAGGAATTTAAAAAAACCTGTTTTTAGGACGCTTCCTACTTATATTGTCAAGAAAAAACCCACATTTTTTATCTGATTTCCCTCAGTTTTTTGACCAAAAACTCTCTGAATTTCGGGGTTTTCCCATTTTAATCGGATTTTTTGGCCAACAAACTATCTCGGGATAACCACCAAGGAGAGCTTTGAAAACGGAGAAATTTAAAAAACCTGTTTTTAGGGCGCATTCTACTTGTATTGTCAGGAAAAACCCTCCTTTTTTTTATTAGTTTTTTGACCAAGAAACTCTCTGGATTTCCGGTTTTTTCCCCATTCAATCGTTTTTTTGTCCTACAAAGCATCGCGGGATTACCACCAAGGGGAGCTTTGAAAACGGAGTTTTGAAAGGCGTTTAATTGGGTGTGAAAAGCTCAAAACCCGATGATTCCAGTAATTCAACACCAAAAAAATCGACATAAACGACCTAAAATGATGTTGAACGCCCAAGTACCCAATTAAAAGGGTGTTTTTACACCAAAAAAAAAAATCAACGAAAATGAGCTAAAATGATGTTGAACACCCAAAATCCCAATAAATAGGGTGTTTTACACCAAAAAATTGAGGAAAACGGCCGATAAGACACTTAATACGTTGGGACAAGCTTGAACACCCTTTAAATTGGGTGCAATAGCTCAAGAACCCGATGAAACCGGTGTTTTTACACCGAAAAAAATCGACGAAAACGAGCTAAAATGATGTTTTACACCCAAAAATCTAGGAAAGCGGCCGATAAGACGTTTAATAGGTTGGGAAACGCTAGGGAACCATTTAAATTGGGTGCAATAGCTCAAGAACCCGATAATACCGGTGTTTTTACACCAAAAAAATCGACAAAAACGAGCTAAAATGATGTTGAACGCCAAAACACCCTATAAGAAGGGTGTTTTTACACCGAAAAATCGAGGAAAATGGCCGATAAGAAGTATTTTGACCAAAAACATTCAATTAACCGTATCTTGGGTGCTTCGCTTTGGTTTTTTCTTATTTTTGGGTGTTTTCCCTTTTATTTTTGAAAGGAGGCCTAAAATGTTGTGAAAAGAAGCCTAAAAACGACATCCTGATCAAATATTAACGTTAAAAACAGTGAATATAATTTTATTTTCGTCAAAGGCGGAAACACGTGATTCACGTTTTAAGGAACATAGATTCGCAGCGGGAGATTAAGAGGCTATAGGGTCGTTTCCTCGTTCACTTTCAGCGGGAGGTTCCATAAAACCAGATCCATGAAATGAACCGCGCAATACGCACCATTTTATCATAAATCTATGCTCGTTTTAATCTCCTTAACGTTAGTCGGCTTTTATGCATTCGGCTACGGGTAAACTATCCGTTATTATACTAGAGCAATGGTAGAAATTCTATTGAAATAATTGTTTGGAAGCTACTTTGAATAAGCCTGCTGCAGTATTATAAAGTTAATTTTATTGTTGCTACAATGTTTTAATTGTTTCTAAACTGTTCTTTATAAAAAATTATAAAATAATGTCATAATAGGCTTTCAATTCATCTTTATCAGAGTCCCTGATCAACAATCCACGGAGGCATAAATGAAATGCTGCCCTCATCGCAAATCGGTAACAACTACAGAACTCCCTGAGAAGGCAAGAGGTTGGTACCCCGAGGAATGACGTTTGGGGAGGTCTTTTCCATCGTTGGGATGCCATATCAAAAGCTTGTGAGTAGTACCAACTACAGAACTCACTGAGAAGACTAGAGGTTGGTACCCTGAGTACTGACGTTTGGGGAGGTCTTTTCCATCGTTGGGATGCCATAAGCTTGTGAGTAGTACCAACTACAGAACTCCCTGAGAAGGCAAAATGTTGGTACCCCGAGGAATGACGTTTGGGGAGGTCTTTTCCATCGTTGGGTTGCCTTATCAAAAGCTTGGGAGTAGTACCAACTACCGAACTCCCTGAGAAGGAAGAGGTTGGTACCCCGAGGAATGACGTTTGGGGAGGTCTTTTCCATCGTTAGGATGCCATATCAAAAGCTTGTGAGCAGTACCAACTACAGAACTCCCTGAGAAGGCAAGAGGATGGTACCCCGAGGAATGACGTTTGGGGAGGTCTTTTCCATCGTTGGGATGCCATATCATAAGCTTGTAAGTAGTACCAACTACAGAACTCCCTGAGAAGGCAAGAGGTTGGTACCCCGAGGAATGACGTTTGGGGAGGTCTTTTCCATCGTTGGGATGCCATATCATAAGCTTGTGAGAAGTACCAACAACAGAACTCCCTGAGAAGGCAAGAGGTTGGTGAGGTCTTTTCCATCGTTGGGATGCCATATCAAAATCTTGTGAGTAGTACCAACTACAGAACTCCCTGTGATGGCAAGAGGTTGGTACCCCAGGAATGACGTTTGGGGAGGTCTTTTCCATCGTTGGGATGCCATATCAAAATCTTGTGAGTAGTACCATCTACAGAACTCCCTGAGAAGGAAGAGGTTGGTACCCCGAGGAATGAAGTTTAAGAAGGTCTTTTCCATCGTTGGGATGCCATATCAATATCTTGTGAGTAGTACCAACTACAGAACTCCCTGAGAAGACTAGAGGTTGGTACCCTGAGTACTGACGTTTGGGGAGGTCTTTTCCATCGTTGGGATTCCATATCATAAGCTTGTGAGTAGTACCAACTACAAAACTCCCTGAGGAGGCAAGAGGTTGGTACCCCGAGGAATGACGTTTGGGGAGGTCTTTTCCATCGTTGGGATACCATATCAAAAGCTTGTGAGTAGTACCAACTACAGAACTCCCTGAGAAGGCAAGAGGTTGGTACCCTGAGTACTGACGTTTGGGAAGGTCTTTTCCAGCGTTGGGATGCCATATCAAAAGCTTGTGAGTAGTACCAACTACAGAACTCCCTGAGAAGACTAGAGGTTGGTACCCCGAGGAATGGCGTTCGGGGAGGTCATTGCCATGTCTTCTTCCAACGTTGGGATGCCATATCAAAAGCTTGTGAGTAGTACCAACTACAGAACTCCCTGAGAAGGCAAGAGGTTGGTACCCCGAGAAATGACGTTTGGGGAGGTCTTTTCCATCGTTGGGATACCATATCAAAAGCTTGTGAGTAGTACCAACTACAGAACTCACTGAGAAGGCAAGAGGTTGGTACCCCGAGAAATGACGTTTGGGGAGCTCTTTGCCATGTCATCTTCCAACGTTGGGATGCCATATCAAAAGCTTGTTAGTAGGATCAAGCACTCAGATGCCTAGAGGTTGTTACCCCGAGGAATGACGAGCATGATGAGTCTTCTTTCCAGCAGTTAGAGCAATGGACAGGGAGTTACCAGGGTGGTTCCGTGCTTTTATAGCTTTTATTTTCTGCCCTTTTGTCACGGTCTTAGCGATATATTGTCATAGGTTCCAACATGATGAAATCGATGAGTAAATACCGAAGATATTTTCGTGTCTGTTTACGAGGATTAGATCCGCTATTGAAACGGAAAAACAAGATCGATTGTCATGACTGTCATGAGTTTCTATAGGGAATCATATTATGAAAAAATCTTCTCGCCCATTATGCGGCAAAGTGTATAAATCAGTCGTAGGGGAGGGTAGGGCTTTGAACTAAATGGATTGGTCGGTTGTCGTAGGTCAGTTAAACGCGTTGGAGGTTTTGAGCGTATCGAAAAGGGTCGGCGGGCGGTAAATGCCGCCTCCCCCACCACCTTCTCGACCCGCGTTTCAGTTGCCTTCCAGTGTCCGACCCGAGTCGACCCCCTAGGATCGTCCTCCGACAACCACGCGACGAACGTTTCATGTAGAACCGACAAATGTTCACCCGCCCTGCATCGATATGTCGAATATTCATATGCTTATCCCTTTTTATTTTCGACATTTTAACCAACGGTAAGATTTTCAAAACTCAAATCAATTAAATTAACCATTTTTTAGCATTTCACCAATCTGACAAAAATAAACCTCTAGACGATCCCTCATTAAAATTGCAATTTTTGCCCTAATTTTTTCTCCACAAAATCTCTTTCTTCTTCAAATTATGGTATTGTTTCAAATATGTTCCCTTTTTTTTTGTTCTCTTTTTTGGGTTGTTATATCGTGATCCGATGGGCTTCGACAGTGTTGATTAATGAAAGGTGGATTAGAAGCGTTCGAAATTTATCACGTAAAGCGCCCCCTCCGTGTTTTCCACACCGAGGAAGTAGTTTTCGCCGTTATTCAATAATTTTTTTCAACGTAAATCTTTCATGTTTTTTTCCACGGTCAAAAAGGAAAACTGGGAGAGGAAACGGTGGAAGATAACTCGTAAGAAAGCAAATATCGGCGAATTACCTTTCGGAGGATATCTTTTTGATGTATGCTTGCTTCGTTGGTCCAAGGCAAAGCTATATTGCTCGGAATATTTCCCTTCTCTTTCTCTCACCAACCTACTTACAAAAGCGCCTTTTTCTTTTGAGCAACCCATAATATAAATAGATACAATTTTTATTTCTTCTTTTGAACCGTAAGATAAGTCAAAGAATAAATAATGGATAAATCAGACACAGAACTTCACCGATGTTCACTGAATAGTCTTTTTCTGTCCTCAAAAAAAATTTCTTATGAAAATATTTCCTTTTAGCTTCCTCAAAATGACATTATTGTAATACCCTCCACGTAAGTAGGGCTTTAGAGAGGGACTACCCAGTAAAAAAAAATTAAAAAGTAAGTTCTCATTATTTTGGGAATATCAACGAAGCAGCTTTTCAAAAAACTCGGCTAAAACATTTTTCTCCAAAAAACTGCTACTTTTTCGGAAAAACTGCTCCCAGCTCCTTGTAGATATTCTCAAAATAAAGAGAAAGAGCTTTTTTAAAAAATTGTCCGACCAATTTTAGTGCTCAAATATAGGAAACTAATTTTATTTTACTAATTTTTTGTCTAACTCTTGGTTGAATTATTTTGATTCGCCTTAAGGTAGAAAAACGAAAGTCTTCTCCCATCCTGGACACAATTGAAGGGCGAGAAAACCCAGAATTTCTCCCTACTGTATTTTTTCGAGCAGGGATAAAATTCTATAAAAATTTTTTTTGGTGAAAATCGAGCCTAGAGAATTAAACAAAACTTGAGAAATTTTTGTGAATATCAAAAAAACCTCTCGTTTTTTTCAAAATAACCAAAAAAAGGAAAATTCCGTGAAAATTTTGGAAAAATGCGACGGACGGACGGCACCACAGACAATTTCTGTAAAGATCGGTAATCAGTTTTCCTATGGGTGTCCCGTGACAATAGATATCACAATAACTTCTTCGTATCACTTTTCCTTTTCATCACGGAATTTTCAACAAATTATTTTAAAATCTTCCTTTTGTATAGTCTTTCAAGTTCGGACAATTTAAAGTTTAATGCGCTGTCGTATGGTCCTATTTTCATAATTTTCTTCTTTCTTTTTTGACATCAGAAGTGGGATAAACGATATCAGAAGTAGGATGGGTGATATCAGAATTGGGATTTAAACGATGTCAGAAGTGGGATAATCGACATCAGAAGGGGATGAACGATATTTGAAATGGGATAAACGATATCAGAAGTGGTTTGGATGATATCATTAGCTGGATAAAGGACATCAGAAGTGGGATAAACGATATTAGAAGTAGGATGAGCGATATCAGAATTGTGATGTCAGAAGTGGGATAATCGTATTGGAAGTCGGAAAAATAGTTTCAAAAGTGGGAAAAACGGTATCAGATGGTATATAGGACACCAGAAGTGGGATAAACGACATCAGAAGTGGGATGAACGATATCAGAAGTGGGTTGAACAATATCAGAAGTGGGATAATCGGTATCAGAAGTGATAGGGACGATATCATTAGCGGGGTAAAGGACATCAGAAGTGGGATAAACGACATCAGAAGTGGGATGAACGATATCAGAAGTGGAATAAACGATATCAGAAGTAGGATGAGCGATATCAGAATTGAGATTTAAACGATATCTGAAATGGGATAAACAATATCAGAAGTGGTTTTTTTTTACTATATCATATGCGGTATAAAGGACATCATAAGTGGGATAAACGATATAAGAAGTAGGATGAGCGATATCAGAATTGTGATGTCAGAAGTGGGATAATCGTATTGGAAGTCGGAAAAATAGTATTAAAAGTGGGAAAAACGGTATCAGGTGGTATATAGAACACTAGAAGTGGTCTAAGCAACATCTGAAGTGGGATAAACGATATCAAAAGTAGGATAAACGATATCAGAAGTGGGATAAACGATATCCCACGGGCCCTATTCTGAGCTGTTGCTAAAATCCGTGTGATACTTTTAACGATCGCTATCGTTAGTGGTTTGGACGATATCATTAGCGGTATAAAGGACATCAGAAGAAGGATTAACGATATCAGAAGTAGGATGAGCGATATTATCGTTTATCCCACTTTCGATATCGTTTATCCCACTTTCGATATCGTTTATCCCACTTTCGATATCGTTTATCCCACTTTCGATATCGTTTATCCGGTTTATGCCCGCTTCCGCGCCTCCCATTTCCGCGCCTCAAGTAATTCTTACCTGGGTTGACCCATATTCCTCCCATATCCGCGCCGAGCGTCTCGTTTCCTCCCATATCCGCGCCTAAGGGTAATTTGTTCGTTAAGGTTAAATTATAATATACCAGGTAAATCCAGAACATTAAAACCTTTATTTCTTCATACATTTGACCACGAGGGACAAACTTGTCAAGCAACGATCTATTCCGTAGTGAACATCGGTGATTGGCCGGTCGCTTTTAATCTACTTCGATACAAAGAGGATATAAGAGATGCAAACGTAGGATCGAAGTTACGAATTCCAACCCACGATCTTCAACTTCCGAAAATTCCGATTGGTACAATTTCGGAATCGGGACGTCCGTTTCTCTAGCCCGTTTTTTACAATTAGATAACGCCTTCGTTACTTCTGATTGGGCAACATCTGGGGTGCATGAATGCGGCGACGAATTCACAATATCCCCTTTATAATAAATTTTAAAAAATCAAAAATCATAAAACAAAAAAAAACAAAAACCTACCTTTTAAATTTGTCGTCAGCCTTCCTCGGCCTCGTGTATCGCCATTCACACATTCCCAGTTCTTCGTGGTTTTATTGGTTTTTTTTCCTTTACTGATACCCCTCATGTATCAGTAAGGGCTTACCTTTAGATGTCTCTACCAGTTCCATTGTCACAATACTGATTATTACTATAATTTTTTTTTAGCGATTATTTGCAAGATATTGAGATTGGTTTGTTTTGGATTATTTTGTTTGTATTCGGCTTATTTTATTGTAACTATTTTCAGAGGCGCGGAAGTGGGACAATTTTATACTTGGGGCGCGGAAGTGGGAAGAAAAATTAAAAATCCAGACCAGGCGCGGAAATGGGAGGCGCGGAAAAGGGAACACACCCGTTTATCCCACTTCTGATATCGTTATATCTTCCCAGTTTGGCCAGAAAATACTGCAGCTAGAAAAATATCCCTCTTTAGATCGTCGTGTTCATATAATCGTACCACTGTAAAACTAGATCATTTTTACCCAACTGACATTTTGAGAATATGTATTAAAAATCAATATGACAAACGACAATTCGATACAAAATCGAAACTTGGTTTAAATCTACTATTTGCGAATAAAAATCATGTACACAAATAAATTCTGATCCCTAAATAACAAGGATAAGCCGAAACTTTAAAGTCGGAAAAAGAGGGAATTTATGTACTCCCAATTTATTTAACCCTTTTGTTGACTAAAGGATCGGATTTTATATTTTTGGATGAAAGAAATGAGGGAAAATGTTTTTAATTTCGAAAACTGAGGTTATTTGTTGGGAGGAAATTCGGAATGCAAGGGGTTTAACCGTAGGTACAAAACCTGAAACCGGAGGCTTTCTCCCTTTCGAGTTTACCGCTTTTCCCCACCCAGATCATGAACCTCATTTGCATGTTGGGAGCTTTCAGTCGAAACTATGTGTGTGCGTGTGTACAAAGTTGTTAAAGAGGTTGGATCCTCAGGGGATTAGAAACGTGCCCGAAGAGGGGAACCTATCCGTTTGTATAATTTTCACCTGTTTAACCGAATCAAAATTTCTAAAAAAACCTCGTTATTTTTAGATAAAGAAACGCATCGAATCATCAAATTAAGGGTCGTGAAAGGAGAAAACGCTCAGGAGCCTTAACAGAACAGTTTGCTTGTTATGAAAATGTTCTTCAAACTGAGTTAATTGGAACTGTAGAGAGCGGGTGGGCTAAAGGGAGACGGAGAATGCCCTCAGGATGTCAATTGAGTCTAATTCACTGTTCATCCTAAAGATCTACAGAACCATGAAAATATTTCGTATTATCTACATTAATTTATTATTAAAACAATAACTTTCTGACTTTTTAAAACCAACTATTCAATGAAAGTTCTCGTTTAACAAAGCGTGAATATCCTGTTTTTCCCTACTATCAAAAAATAAATAAAAATTTCTTGAAAAATAAAACAATCAAAAATTATTTTTCACAAAAAATTTTTATTTCAAGCTGTCGCGCTTTTTAGGTCGACTTCTGATATCGTTTATCCTACATCTGATATAGTTTATCCCACTTCTGATGTCGTTTATCCCACTTCTGGTGTCCTATATACCATCTGATACCGTTTTTCCCACATTTGGTACTATTTTTCCGACTTCCAGTACGATTATTCCACTTCTGACATCGTTTAAATCCCAATCCTAATATCGCTCATCCTACTTCCGATATCGTTAATCCTTCTTCTGATGTCCTTTATACCGCTAATGATATCGTCCAAACCACTAACGATAGCGATCGTTAAAAGTATCACACGGATTTTAGCAACAGCTCAGAATAGGGCCCACATATCGGAAGTGGGATAAGCGATATCAGAAGTGGGATAAAGAACGACACGTGTAGGATGAACGATATCATAAGTGGGAAAAACGGTATTAGAAGCGGGATAAATGACATCAGTGGGGATACCGATATCAGAAGTGGGATGAACGATATCAGAAGTGAGAAAAACGATATCAGAAGTACGATGAGCGATTTCAAAAGTGGGATTTATGGATGTCAGAAGTGTAATAATCGATTTGAGAAGTCGGAAAAACGGTACCTATCAAAAGTAGGAAAAACTGTATCAGAAGCGGGATAAATGATATCAGAAAATGGATAACTGATATCAGAAGTGGGATAACTGATATCAGAAGTGGGATCAGCGATATCAGAAGTGGGATAAGCGATATCAGAAGTGGGATAAAGGATATCGAAAGTGGGATAAACGATATCGAAAGTGGAATAAACGATATCGAAAGTGGGATAAACGATATCGAAAGTGGGATAAACGATATCGAAAGTGGGATAAACGATATCGAAAGTGGGATAAACGATATCGAAAGTGGGATAAACGATATCGAAAGTGGGATAAACGATATCGAAAGTGGGATAAACGATATCGAAAGTGGGATAAACGATATCGAAAGTGGGATAAACGATATCGAAAGTGGGATAAACGATATCGAAAGTGGGATAAACGATATCGAAAGTGGGATAAACGATATCAGAAGTGGGATAAAGAACGACACGAGTAGGATGAACGATATCAGAAGTGGGGAAAACAATATTAAAAGCGGGATAAAGGACATCTGAAGTGGGATAAACGATTTCTGAAGTGGGGATACCGATATCAGAAGTGGGATGAACGATATCGGAAGTGGGATAAGCGATATCAGAAGTTGGATAAGCGATATCAGAAGTTGGATAAGCGATATCAGAAGTACGATGAGCGATTTCACAATTGGGATTTATGGATGTCAGAAGTGTAATAATCGATTTTAGAAGTCAGAAAAACGATATCAAAAGTAGGAAAAACTGTACCAGAAGCGGGATAAATGATAACAGAAAATGGATAAATGATATCAGAAGTGGGATCAGCGATATCAGAAGTGGGATAAGCGATATCAGAAGTGGGATAAAGGATATCGAAAGTGGGATAAATGATATCAGAAGTGGGATAAAGAACGACACGAGTGGTATGAACGATTTCAGAAGTGGGAAAAACGGTATTAGAAGCGGGATAAAGGACATGAGAAGTGGGATAAACTATATTATAAGCGGTATAAAGAACATCAGAAGTGGGATAAAAGAAATATCATAAGCAGTATAGAGTACATCAGAAGTGGCATAAACGAAATCAGAAGTGGGATAACTGATATCAGAAGTGGGATAACCGTCTTCAGAGGTGGAATAAATGACATTAGAAGTAGGATAATCGATATCAGAAGTGGGATAAACGATATCAGAAGTGAGAAAAAGGATATGAGAAGTACGTAAAAGTCAAGGTTTTCTCATTTTTTAAAAAGAAAAACGAAAGCCTTTTTGCATTTAAAAACGCTTTTTCAGTCAAAAATTTTCTAAAATATATCCAGGTTCTAACTTATGCCAAACTTTGAGGAGTTTTCAGGAATTGAAGTGAAAAAGAAAAATTGAACTTTTTTAGGGTCCTCAAAAAAAAAAGTAATTAAAAAGCGAGAAAATTAACTTGAAAAGCCCTCCAATCAAATTAGAGGCTCAACAAGTCCTATTGACCAACGATATATATTTTTTTTCTCTCTTTCGTTTTGTTATTCCGGTCGAAGGAAAAAAAAAATCCGTTTAATTTAACAGGAGAGCGAACAAAAGTTGGGTATTTTTCACTCAATGTTTGAGCTTCGCCGTGAGATAAACTTGTCTCGTCGGTGGTCGATTTACGCTCGGCTAGCGTCAATGAAATTCCCCCCAGAAAACCCTTTAACCGATTGTCATTCCGGTAAATATGCCACACGCGGAAAATCACCATCCACTCATCGATTTAATGAGAGCTAAAATTATAAATTTTAAAAAACGTTTAAAAATAAAATACTTCTAAATTTTGCCATAAACGATAGTATGAAAAAGATAAATTTTTAGAACTTTACCATCAGGGTAGTAACTCATAAACTTGGACTTTCCACTCTCATTATGACGTAATAGCAAGCTTTTATAACTTGTTTTTAAGTAACCTAACCCAGATATTTTATGCATTTTTATATTAAAAGTTATGGACTATGTCAAATATTTTGTTTTTTAGATGTTAAATTTTTTTAAAAATATATTAGCTACTACTTTTTTTAAAATTTAAATCCTAACGAGGGAGAGAGGGCAAAAAGTAGTAGTTTGATGAGCTTCCAACGAAAACTTCCTTAAAAAGAAGTAAAAATATAGGAGGGATAGTATAAAGGAGGGGAAGTACAACGGAGGAGGAAGCATAAAAGAGGGGAAGTATAATGGAGGGGGAAGTACAATGGTGGGGGAAGTACAACGGGGGAGGAAGTATAAAAGAGGGGAAGTATAATGGAGGGGGAAGTACAATGGAGGGGAAGTACAACGGAGGAGGAAGTATAAAAGAGGGGAAGTATAATGGAGGGGAAGTATAACGGGAGGTATAAAGGAGGAGAAGTATAACGGAGGGGGAATATTTTTTTTTCCCAAAAATACCTATTCTATGTTTTTTTTTTTTTTCGAAAATTTTTTAAGTGTCAAGGTAAAAATAATGGGATTTTCGCCCAAGGGGGAAAGTATAACGGAAGGGAAGTATAACGGAGGGGAAAGTATAAAGGAGGGGAAGTATAACGGAAGGGAAGTATTTTTCAAAGATTTTTTTTGTTATTTTTTTTATTTGCGGTTTTTCTTCCAAAAATTTTCAAAGTATTTTTTTTTCTGGAAGTTTTTAGGTAGATTTCTTTTCTTCAAAAATCTACCTATTGTAATGTACCAAGTAGTCGCAGATTCAAAAAATTTTCTATACGTTTTTCGTTTCATACCTCCTGGACCCCAAAACCATCCTCAGTTGAAAAGTTTATATATATATATATATATATATATAGTATCGTGGGCATGTACATACCTCCTCCATTTGGGTTGAAAATTGTACATACTTCCTCCGGTTGCCGGAGGAGCTATGCGGAGGAGGTATGCACAGGATTTAACTTTGAAATTGTACATAGTTCCTCCGTGTTGCGGGTCTAGCCTACTCCGTGACTCCGTAAGGGGCAATTGTATATACTTCCTCCGGAGGAACTAGACCTACCTCCTCCGGGGACGTCATCATCATCAACTCTCTAAAACCGTCTAAAATTTTTCGACTCGACCTTGACGATCTTCGAGCTCCGTGTCCCCTTCCCCCCTCGTCTATCTTCCCTTCGCCTCTGTTACCAACCGTTTCGAGGGTCCGGACTACCACCCCTTCCCTTCAACAATACTCGGAAGGCGCATTCATTAACTCCTACCTCCCCCCGCGCCCCCCCTAATCAACTTATTATTTGCATATTATCAATTTCTTAAATTTGATTTTTATAAATTATTATCAAAACCCCGTCATATGACACATCATTTTTTATGTTTTTTTATGGCGGAGACAATGGTCACACTCAAATTTCAATTAGACGCGATTATTATTTGGGGGGATGGTTGGGGGGGGGAGGGGGGTGTAAAAATTAAAAAACGGCAAAATCAATAAAAAAATAATTTAGGAAAATTGAACTCAAGGAATTTTCGTAATTCGAAAAAATGGCGGAGTTACGACTGTCTGAAGTAATAATAAATGCGCTGCGGCCGTACCTTTGATCCAATCTTCACCAAATTTTCATTGGATCTCCTCTTAGTAGCTAGCGTTCGCCAAGTCAAAAATTTTTCGGCCAATACGGGCGGCTTTCCCCACGTTGCGCTGGCATTATGAAGCCCTCTGAGAGCCCCTACGTGTTGCATACCTAATTTCAGCATATTTATTCACGATTTCGTTATTGTTGATATTTTTAGCATAAATTTTGGTCAAAACGTTTTCGTGGGAGAGGGGTTAGGGGGGAGGAGGGGGTACCAAAATTGATCTTGATCTTTTGATTTTTGAAAAACTACCTCTCACCATAGAACTTTATTGGTAAAACAGTAGGAAACATTGCTTAATTAATCAATTAATCAATTAAAAGTTAAAGAATTCAAAAAATTATGTCCAAGAGTTGAAAGTGCCCCTTGCATGTACAACTCGTCAGTCGCCTTGCAGTGAGATTTTAAAAAAGGTTTAAATATTCAAAAAACCGTCTTATTACCACTTTTCTTCGCTTGATTTTGCTCTTAACGGTCTTTTTTTAATGTTTTAGAGCCAAAACATCCTTAAAAATCTAATGAAGACGCCTTTTAACTGCAAAAACTAAAAATATCGCCCGCACTAGTTTGAATCTTCCCGCGCCAAATGGGAGCGATTACTTGATTAACTTCAATTAATGAATAGCATCAATCAATTTCTAATTATTCTATTTCTTTAGTTAACCTTATAAAATGAATCCGTGTGAAATTTCGTGGCAAAATATGCTGTTATTCCTCCGTGCGAAAAAGAAAAAACAAATGGCCGGCGTGCTATTTTTGCTTTCGTACGCCGGAGATACTGAATATTTCGTCTCGAAATTTCACAAGGATTCATTTTACACGTTAAACTAAAGAAATAGAATAATTAGAAATTAATTGAAGGTGTTAAATTTTATGATGATCAAGTATTCTTTGCGCCGAAATTCAAACTGGCGCGAACTATAATTTTAGTTTTTGAAGCTTAGATACGCTTTCCTTTGATTTTTTATGACTCAAGTCATTGAAAAGTGTCTAAAACCAGGAAAAAAGAACAAATACGAGCAGTTTAGGTATTTTTTTACCGAGAATTCGGAATTTTTTAAAAATTACTTTGTCGAAAAGTAAAACCCACCCGTTGCTGTACAACTTCGCACTCCCCTACACAACTTAATTTGGGAAAAATCTGATAAATTAAAAAAACGGCTTTTTAAGACTTCTGATCGTATTGATTGGTGTTTTTAGGTCTTTAGGAACGTTATTAAGCCTAAAAATACTTAAAAATTAATGGAAAGCTCAATTTAGCTTCATAAACTTAAAATATCGGGTGCGCCAGTTTGAATTTCGGCGCAAAGAATACTTGATCTTCATAAAATTTAACATCTTCAATTAATTTCTAATTATTCTATTTCTTTAGTTTAACGTGTAAAATGAATCCTTGTGAAATTTCGAGACGAAATATTCAGTATCTCCGGCGTACGAAAGCAAAAATAGCAAGCCGGCCATTTGTTTTTTCTTTTTCGCACGGAGGAATAACAGCATATTTTGCCACGAAATTTCACACGGATTCATTTTATAAGGTTAACTAAAGAAATACAATAATTAGAAATTGATTGATGCTATTCATTAATTGAAGTTAATCAAGTAATCCCTCCCATTTGGCGCGGGAAGATTCAAACTAGTGCGGGCGATATTTTTAGTTTTTGAAGTTAAAAGGCGTCTTCATTAGACTTTTAAGGATGTTTTGGCTCTAAAACATTAAAAAAAGACCGTTAAGAGCAAAATCAAGCGAAGAAAAGTCGTAATAAGACGGTTTTTTGAATATTTAAACCTTTTTTAAAATCTCACTGCAAGGCGACTGACGAGTTGTACATGCAAGGGGCACTTTCAACTCTTGGACATAATTTTTTGAATTCTTTAACTTTTAATTGATTAATTGATTAATTAAGCAATGTTTCCTACTGTTTTACCAATAAAGTTCTAAGGTGAGAGGTAGTTTTTCAAAAATCAAAAGATCAAGATCAATTTTGGTACCCCCTCCTCCCCCCCTAACCCCAGGGGTTTTGACCAAAATTTATGCTAAAAATATCAACAATAACGAAATCGTGAATAAATATGCTGAAATTAGGTATGCAACACGTAGGGGCTCTCAGAGGGCTTCATAATGCCAGCGCAACGTGGGGAAAGCCGCCCGTATTGGCCGAAAAATTTTTGACTTGGCGAACGCTAGCTACTAAGAGGAGATCCAATGAAAATTTGGTGAAGATTGGATCAAAGGTACGGCCGCAGCGCATTTATTATTACTTCAGACAGTCGTAACTCCGCCATTTTTTCGAATTACGAAAATTCCTTGAGTTCAATTTTCCTAAATTATTTTTTTATTGATTTTGCCGTTTTTTAATTTTTACACCCCCCCTCCCCCCCCCAACCATCCCCCCAAATAATAATCGCGTCTAATTGAAATTTGAGTGTGACCATTGTCTCCGCCATAAAAAAACATAAAAAATGATGTGTCATATGACGGGGTTTTGATAATAATTTATAAAAATCAAATTTAAGAAATTGATAATATGCAAATAATAAGTTGATTAGGGGGGGCGCGGGGGGAGGTAGGAGTTAATGAATGCGCCTTCCGAGTATTGTTGAAGGGAAGGGGTGGTAGTCCGGACCCTCGAAACGGTTGGTAACAGAGGCGAAGGGAAGATAGACGAGGGGGAAGGGGACACGGAGCTCGAAGATCGTCAAGGTCGAGTCGAAAAATTTTAGACGGTTTTAGAGAGTTGATGATGATGACGTCCCCGGAGGAGGTAGGTCTAGTTCCTCCGGAGGAAGTATATACAATTGCCCCTTACGGAGTCACGGAGTAGGCTAGACCCGCAACACGGAGGAACTATGTACAATTTCAAAGTTAAATCCTGTGCATACCTCCTCCGCATAGCTCCTCCGGCAACCGGAGGAAGTATGTACAATTTTCAACCCAAATGGAGGAGGTATGTACATGCCCACGATACTATTAGCACGATAACTGGAGCAATTTTAATGTGAGGGTGACGATATCCGGTATTTAGAGCTTTTATCTCAATAGCTCGGACGAGTTCGTTAATGGCTGAAATCGGACCAGCGATTCACCTACTTTACTTAGGGCTTAAAAGACAAAATTGGCATTTTCTATTGAAATCCTAGTCCTTTTGCAAAAAAAAACTTTAAGACCTCTGCGAGGGCGTGTAAAAAATTAATTAAAGCAGGTTTGGACGAGCCAGGCGCAAAATATTGAACTAGCTAAACTTTAAAAAAAATTTGAATTTATACCGGGAAATTATTAAATATTTTATTAATAAAATTATCAGATGTTTTTCTAGGAGCTCAGTGGCGCAATTTTTCTTATATCATCATTTTTATAACATAATTATATATTTTGTGTTTATACATATTAATTTTAATCATGAAAAGAAATCTACCTTTTAGTCCCTGCTACCGCAGGGTCATTATTTTAAGTATCAGGTAGAAATAATAGCATTTTTGCCCAAGGGAGGTACCTCTCGTAAGGGGGGATTATGAATTTTTCCCTACTAAAATGATAATTTTTTTTTAAATGAGAGGGAAGTATAAAGAAGGGGAAGTATAAAGGAGGGAGAAGTATAACAGAGGGGAAGTATAACGGGGAGGTATAAAGGAGGAGAAGTATAACGGAGGGGGAATATTTTTTTTCCAAAAATACCTATTCTATGTTTTTTTTTTCGAAAATTTTTTAAGTGTCAAGGTAGAAATAATGGGATTTTCGCCCAAGGGAGGTCCCTTTGTAGCGGGTAGAAGTATGAAATTTCTCCCTACTAAAATGATAAATTTTTTTTTAAATGAGAGGGAAGTATAAAGAAGGGGAAGTATAACGGAGGGAGAAGTATAACAGAGGGGAAGTATAACGGGGAGGTATAAAGGAGGAGAAGTATAAAGGAGGGGGAATATTTTTTTTTCCCAAAAATACCTATTCTATGTTTTTTTTTTCGAAAATTTTTTAAGTGTCAAGGTAGAAATACATAATGGGATTTTCGCCCAAGGGAGGTCCCTTTATAGCGGGTAGAAGTATGAAATTTCTCCCTACTAAAATGATAATTTTTTTTTAAATGAGAGGGAACTATAAAGAAGGGGAAGTATAACGGAGGGAGAAGTATAACAGGGAAGTATAACGGGGAGGTATAAAGGAGGAGAAGTATAACGGAGGGGGAATATTTTTTTTCCAAAAATACCTATTCTATGTTTTTTTTTTTTCGAAAATTTTTTAAGTGTCAAGGTAGAAATAATGGGATTTTCGCCCAAGGGAGGTCCCTTTGTAGCGGGTAGAAGTATGAAATTTCTCCCTACTAAAATGATAAATTTTTTTTAAATGAGAGGGAAGTATAAAGAAGGGGAAGTATAACGGAGGGAGAAGTATAACAGAGGGGAAGTATAACGGGGAGGTATAAAGGAGGAGAAGTATAACGGAGGGGGAATATTTTTTTCCCAAAATACCAATTCTATGTTTTTTTTCCGAAAATTTTTTAAGTGTCAAGGTAGAAATAATGGGATTTTCGCCCAAGGGAGGTCCCTTTATTGCGGGTAGAAGTATGAAATTTCTCCCTACTAAAATGATAATTTTTTTTAAATGAGAGGGAAGTATAAAGAAGGGGAAGTATAACGGAGGGAGAAGTATAACAGAGGGGAAGTATAACGGGGAGGTATAAAGGAGGAGAAGTATAAAGGAGGGGGAATATTTTTTTTTTCCCAAAAATACCTATTCTATGTTTTTTTTTTTCGAAAATTTTTTAAGTGTCAAGGTAGAAATAGGTACATAATGGGATTTTCGCCCAAGGGAGGTCCCTTTATAGCGGGTAGAAGTATGAAATTTCTCCCTACTAAAATGATAATTTTTTTTTAAATGAGAGGGAACTATAAAGAAGGGGAAGTATAACGGAGGGAGAAGTATAACAGGGAAGTATAACGGGGAGGTATAAAGGAGGAGAAGTATAACGGAGGGGGAATATTTTTTTACCTATTCTATGTTTTTTTTTGAAAAATTTTTAAGTGTCAAGGTAGAAATAATGGGATTTTTGCCCAAGGGAGGTCCCTTTCGTACCGGGTGGAAGTATGAATTTTCTCCCTACTAAATTTATAATGTAAAAATAAAATGGTGATTTTTTTACACCAAAAATTCTTAAAAATTGTAAGGAGTAATTGGTGAAAATTTGGAGAAAATCGGACCTACGGTTCGGACGCAGCGAATTTTTTAAAATTTCATACAGACATATCTCCGTGATTTTGAAATTCAAAAGTCGCCCTTGATAGTTTCTTGTTGACCGACTAAAGAAAATTTGGTGAAAATCAGGTGAAAATCGGTTGAAAATTGTGGCCATAAAGTTTTCCGGAAAAAAATTCTGCGGACGGACGGCCGGCACCACAGACGAATTTGAGGTCGGTAAAGATCAATATTCGATTTTGACCCTCCGGGGTCGGGAAGACCCTTCCCCAAAAACGACGTGGAGGGTATCGCAATAACTTCTAAAGAAGTTAAAACAGATATTTGGTTTTGGTGTGCTGTAAGAGGATAGTAAGGGTCTACTAAAAGTCCACCTGATGACGAGTATTTCGCCGAAACTGGTCCTTAATATAGGTTCGTTTTTTTCATCCCTCTTTAGCCTTTAAATAATTTCAAATATTTTGTACGAGGGTTTTTATTTTAAAAAAAGCGGCTTTAAAAGAGAAAAAAAGTTCTTTCATGTAAAAATCTTATGGTAAAATCGATAACAAAGAGGCAGACAAAGAGTTTATTGTTTAGGCTTAGATTGTGGGGTTCCGTCCCTAACAATCGAGTGGTCTCACTTGACCCCGATTGATAAGAGAGATCGATTAATTTTTTTTTAAATATAAAATTCCGCATGTACGAAATAAAGGGGGGGCGCCCCTTTTTGTTTTCCTGATCGTCCCGCACTTTAAAAGTAAATCAACCGGGGGAAAAAACCCATCAGCCATTCCCATTCATTTCGTACTCCCTTTTATCTTCTCCACAAGCTTTTAGAATCTCATAACGCGATTTTTAGATAAAAATCTTTTCTTTTCAAATTTTTTTTGCTTTTATTAAAAATTTATTCGCGGAGGTGTGAGGGAGCTATGTAAACACTCTTTCAGCGGGGAGAACCATTTCCTAGCAATTAGAACACGTGTCTTCTTTGGGTAGCCCGGAAATATTGAAATTGGCACTGCTCCAGTAAAATCCCCTTGCGACTTTTATCAGGCATTGATTTTTCAATCAAGAATATTGCTGACTTCTATAAATTGTTTCCATTCTCTTCACCACTAATGTTGGGCTCATTGTCGTAATAATTTTATTCCGTGCAGGGCATATCATGTCGGATTTTGCCCCCTTTTACGTAAGTTTAATAGGTAATCATTGGTTGGGTTTTCTAAAATAATTATGGGTTCCTCAAAGTGATTTTTTAGGTTCACCTGATGATTGCGCCGAAACCGGTCGCGGGATATTCGTTTTTTTTCATCTCTCTCCGTCGTTTAAAGCTATTTAGTGCCTTAAGGAGTCCTTATAGAAGGGCTCTCATTGGCTGGCAAAGTTCAAGGTATCCTTTTGGTTAAGGGAAGTTTCAAGTTCACTTTTATAGGTCTCAAATGTGAGAATATTTTGGTGGTGTTTCTGGGTTTAAAAACGATGTTTTAACATCCTAGGAGGAAGGGAAAGCCCTGGAAGATGGTAAAAAGGGATTTTTAAAACGCAATAGGATGCTAATTAAACCGATAAAATGGGTGTTTCTACACCCAAAAGATCGAGGAAGACGGCCAAAAAGGCGTTTAATAGGTGTTAAACGCAATAGGGTGTTAATTAAACCGATAAAACGGGTGTTTCTACACCAAAAGATCGAGGAAGACAGCCGAAAAGCATTTGTTAAGCTAAAAAGGGTGCTAATTAAACCGATAAAACGGGTGTTTTTACACCAAAAGAGCGAGGAAGACTGCCATAAAGCCGTTTAATAGGGTGTTAAACGCAATAGGGTGATAATTAAACCGACAAAACTGATGTTTTTACACCAAAAAATCGAATAAAACAACCTAATAAGTAATATCCAACAAAAGAGGTGTTTAACGTTGGTTAAAACGTGTATAGGCTAGAAAATCGATCGAAACTGGCAGAAAGCCGTATAATAGGGTGTTAAACGCAATAGGGTGATAATTAAACCGATAAAACGGGTGTTTCTACACCAAAACTTCGAGGAAGACAGCCGAAAAGCATTGTTAAGCGAAAAAGGGTGCTAATTAAACCGAGAAAACTAGTGTTTATACACCAAAAGATCGAGGGAGACGGCCAAAAAGCCGTTTAAAATGGTGTTAAACGCAGAGGGTGCTAATCAAACCGATAAAACGGGTGTTTTTACGCCAAAAGATCGAGAAAAACGGCCAAAAAGCCGTTTAATAGGTGTTAAACGCAATAGGGTGCTAATCAAACCGATAAAACGGGTGTTTTTACACCAAAAGTTCGAGGAAGACTGCCAAAAAGGCGTTCAATAGGTGTTAAACGCAATAGGGTGATAATTAAACCGATAAAACGGGTGTTTCAACACCAAAAGATCCAGGAAGACGGCCAAAAAGCCGTTTAATACGGTGATACACGCAGTAGGGTGATAATCAAACCGATAAAACGGGTGTTTGTACACCAAAAGATCGAGGAAGACAGCCAAAAAGACGTTTAATAGTGTGTTAAACGCATTAGGATACTAATTAAAGCGATTAATCGGGTGTTTCTACATCAAAAGATCAAGGAAGACTGCCAAAAAGCCGATTAACAGGGTGCCAAACGCAATAGGGTGCTAATTAGTCCGATAAAATTGGTGTTTCTACACCAAAAGATCGAGGAAGTCGGCCAAAAAGCTGTTCATATGGTGTCAAACGCAATAGGGTGCCAATCAAACCGATAAAACGGGTGTTTCAACACCAAAAGATCGAGGAAGACGGCCAAAAAGACCTTTAATATTATGTTAAACGCAGTAGGGGGCTAATTAAACTGATAAAACGGGTGTTTTTACACCAAAAAGTCGAATAAAACTACTTAATATCCTACAAAAAAGGTGTTAACGCCTGCTAAAACGTTCTTATGTTAGAAAATCAATTAAAACAGGCCCAATGCCATTTATAGGGTACTTCTAAATTGACTTTAAGATTGGGGGATTTTGGGGCAAAATATCGAAAGGAACGTCCTAAAATTCGCCGAAAAAATTGACTAAAAATGTTCATTCTCCTAATTTAAACTTTTTTAGACGCAAATATTGGGTTTTCTTTTTAAAATTTATTTATTTTTCTCCTGGAACACGATAATAATTAGGCAAAAGTTTCGGGGTTAGATTGTAAAACATTTTGTTCTTTAAAACTCCCCCTCACTACATTCTACGACCATCTCTGATGTATTTTTAACGAGTTTCAAGTTTCATTGCAAATTACTTCACTTCCTCAAGACGATTTTTTTATACCTTCATTTTTTAATAGCACTTTTATCAATTTGACGTTTCTTTTACAGCGCTAACGGACGGACCGAAATTCGCTGAGCCGATACCGAATATAACAGTGGCGCTTGGTAGAGACGCGTCGTTGCCGTGCGTTGTCGATAATCTGGGCAACTATAAGGTAATTTATACAAGCAATTAAAGTAATTGCTTTTGGTTTAACGAACTGTTTGTTCATCTGGGATTCCAATTGGGGGCTGAGAGGAAAACTGAATAGGGCCTCGTAATGTTCACAGAGGGGCCTTTACAATCAAAAGCCCAACAGAAAACAAAAAAAAAATGATTAAAATTATTTATAAACGTTTTTATGTTTAAAAAACTAACACTTTTTTTCTTTCAGTCCCTTTTTTTTAACCTTAGATCTGCTTTTCCCTCTCCTTCCATCATCTGATATTGAATTTCCTTCCGATTTTTATAATAGCGCCCCCTTCTACACCCTTTCCTCGAGTTCTTCCACGTTTTAAATGGAAGGAGGTATAAAAAAAAGACGAAAAAAAAAAAGAATCAAGAAATCTCGATAAAAAAGGAATTTTAACGTCAATTTCCATTTTTCATATTTTTCTCTTTATTAAGCGCTTAGATTATCAAAGATTTATAATATAAAAAATATTTTATTAATTTAAAAAATAAGGCGTCAAGGTAATAATTTGAAAGTTTATACGAAAGTTTCGTTTATGGTTTGAGGAAGGTTTAGGACGGATTCTAAGATTAAGGGCGGAAAAGGGTGGAAGGGAAAAACGCTAACTTTTAATCCGAACTCTTCCTCGACTCTTTTATAAATAGATACAAGGACTTTATGATCTCTCTTTAAACGGAGGCAAGTATTGTACGGGACTATTTAATTCAACAGCCGTATCTAACAAAAGCGTTATAATCCTCTTATTAAACTGTTTTGGTACTATATTAAATTTTGTAGAAAAGGTCTTGACCTTTTTGAATTTTTCATCGTTTTCGCGGAAAACTTGTAAGGATTTTTCAATTACCTATTCATTAATCTTCTGTGCTTTTTTTAATTATTTATTATGAACATCCTTAATTATGAATAGGTAATTAAAAAAAAATGAAAAAAATTCCTCGAATTGGGATTTTCAGGACCTTTCAATAATCTAACTCTCGATTTTCTCAAAAATCTTAAGAAAATTATGATTTTCTCGAAAAATCGTTAAAAAAATATAATTTCTCAAAAAAAACAAGCAAATATAAATTAAAGAAAAATGATTTTTTGATCAAATTATTTACAAAAAACGATTTTTTGATCAAATTATTTACAAAAAATGATTTTTTGATCAAATTATTTACAAAAAACGATTTTTTGATCAAATTATTTACAAAAAATGATTTTTTGATCAAATTATTAACAAAAAACGATTTTTTGATTAAATTATTTACAAAAAAAAACGATTTTTTGATCGAATTATTTACAAAAAACGATATTTTGATCAAATTATTTAAAAAAAACGATTTTTTGATCAAATTATTTACAAAAAAACGATTTTTTGATCAAATTGTAAAAAAAAAACGATTTTTTGATCAATTTGTAAAAAAAAATTTTTTTTGATCAAATTGTAAAAAAAGATGAATTTTTGGTAAAAAATAATAATGACTGATTTTTTGATAAAAGTACTAGTTTGGAGAGCTTTCAACGAAAACTTCCTTAAAGAGAGGGAACAATATAGGAGGGGGAAGTATTAAGGAGAGGGAAGTATTAAGAATGGGGAGGTATTAAGGAGGGGAAGTTCAAGGAGAGGGAAGTATTAAGAATGGGGAAATATTAAGGAGGGGAAGTTCAATGAGGGTGAAGTATAAGGGAGGGGAAATTCAACGACGGGAAGTACAAAGGAGGGGTAATTTTTATTCCCCCATCATTTCAAGCATTTCGTCGCGTTAGTTCTAACACCGGATAAGTCATTTTTTATCAATTTTGAGTTAGGAATTGTTTCTGATAAAAAAAACCAAAAAAAAACCCTTTACTAAAACCATCGGAAAAATGAGATAGCCGAGCGACTATTTAGACAAATTTTCAATAATTTTTTTCGTCAAAAAATTTTTTAAGTTTTTTTTCGAATTTTTTTAAATTTGCAGTTTTCTTCTTCTCTTCTCTTTTTCTTTTTTTTCTTTTTTCAGAAAATTTTCTCGGTTTTTTTTCGAAAATTTTTTTAAGTATCAAGGTAGAAATAATGGGCTCTTTGCCCTAGGTATGTGCCTCTCATAACGGGTGGAAGTATGAAATTTCTCCCAACAAACAAAATTTTTTTTCACCAAAAATTCGTGAAAAATATAAAAGTATTTGGTGAAAATCGGACCTACGGTTTGGCCGCAGCGAAGTTTTTAAATTTCAAACAGACATGTCGCCGTGATTTTTTTGAAATTCAAAAATCACAGACGATAAATTGGTGTTCAATTATTAAGGAAAGTAGTGTGAAAATCGGTTGAAAACTGTGTATAGTGTCCCGAAAAAATGCTACAGACGGACCGCCGGCCGGCACCACAGACAAAGTTGAGATCGGTGGAGATCAATATTCGATTTGACTCTCCGGGGTCTGGAAGGCCCTTCCTCAAAAACCCGACGTGGAGGGTATCACAATAACTTCTTTAAGGAACTATTTTAGAAGAATCGACCATCGATAATTGATTATTTTAGTTTTATCATTTTAGTTTTATATATGACCACAACCCTGATAAAACTAAAATAATTCTTTAAGGAAGTTAATACGATTTTCTGAAAATTCGTGCATAAAAATGATTTTACGTATATGACCGTAATCGACATCAGTAATCACGATTGGGTAAATGTAGAAATTCGCTAATTGCGTATGCAAAAAAAATCACGATTATGAATCAATTATTTTTCTGAAAAAAATTCAGGGTTGCAAATTTTATCAGATTCTTCCTTCCGTCGCTATCTTTTTCTGTTCGCTATCTGCTAGTTTTATTTAACCCGTTGCCCCTGTACTATTGATTTAATTTTCTCTAAATACTAAAAATATCATTTATTGAAGCAAAATATAATTTCTATAGCAGGGGGAAATTTGGGATGTTCACCCCCGTTCCGTAAAGCCTAAGAGGTGCGAAGACTTTGTCTTTTCTACCTACTTAGAAAAAAATGTATGTCCTTCCTCTTTTTTGGTAATTTTTCCGTTTCAAACAACCCCAGGCTTTTTATTATTTTCAATTTGCTAAAATAATTTAAATGATTATGGATCCGAAATTAGTCTATTAAGGTGGCTGCGTGCGTCACGTTATTTGTCTCTTCATCAGAGAAAATTCCTCTCGTGCATGAAGCGAATTTGGTCGTTTGGAATTCGCGATATTTACCGATTTCAAAGGTGAGTTTACACCGTTTAACCCGCGAGTTAATTGAGAACTCGTTTAAATGCCAAGTGCAACGATCGTGACTCTCAGGGAAGAAGCGAGCCGTTGTAATTAGAAGGGAAAAGTCTGGCGTACGTCCAAAAGAGCATCAGGTTGGGAGTAAATCCGAAAGGAGAAAGGGCTGAACTCTCCTCCGGGACATCTTCAATTACAAACGCCTCCATCGAACATTAAAAGGACTTTACAAACGGATTTCTAATTAGTTGAAAATGGCCCCATTGAAAATATTTCGTGGATTACAAACGTTTAATGGGATCGAACCGAATAAATTGGACCCTTTGATTTTACCCAAAGGTCAGAAACTAGTGAAAAGGGACTCCCACCACATTTTCAAGAGGTCAACTCGGTCGACCTGATTTGATTTCTCCCTTCCTTTTAAGCTTCACTCTCCTAGCCAATAAGAATTTAACTTTTTTTTTGCTGAAACTATTGATTTGAGGTCAATTTTGTTTAAAAAAATAAATTTTTGCTTTCAATAACTTGGGAAAAGTCTCAGGAATAAATGATTTTTTTTTTCGTTTTCATAACTTTAAAATTTGGTGATCGATTTTTCGACCCTTTTTGAAGCTTTCGTTGGATTTTTACCACCCAGAAGACTTTCGTCGATATTTTGACCGTTTTGATCGATATTTTGACCACCATGACCATTTTCCGTCGATATTTTGTTCATTTTGATAGATATTTTGATCTCAGTGACCAGTTTGCATTTATTGTGAGTACATTGACAAGTTTTCGTCGATATTTTTACCATTTTGATCGATTTTATAACAAAACTGACCAATTTTTGCCGGTATTTCGTCCCATTTCAAGTCTTCGATCGATATTTTGACCACCGTGACCATTTTCGGTCGATATTTTGTCAACAGTGAGCAGTTTTTGTCGATATTTTGACATCCGTGACCACTTTTCGTCGATATTTTGACAACTGTGACCAGTTTTTGTCGATATTTTGACCACCGTAACCACTTTTCGTCGATATTTTGACCACCGTGTCCACTTTTCATCGTGACCATTTCGATCTTTATTTTGACCACCGTGACCATTTTCCGTTGGTATTTTGTCAACAGGGACCACTTTTCGTCGATATTTTGACCACAGTGACCAGTTTTTGTCGATATTTTGACCACCGTGACCATTTTCGTCGATATTTTGACCACCGTGACCACTTTTCGTCGATATTTTGACCACAGTGACCAGTTTTTGTCGATATTATGACCATTTTTTGTCGATATTTTGTTAACAGTGACCAGTTTTTGTCGACATTTTAACGATTTTGTTCGATATTTTGATTACCGTGACCACTTTTCGTCGATATTTTGACCACAGTGACCAGTTTTTGTCGATATTTTGACCACCATGACCACTTTTCGTCGATATTTTGACCACAGTGACCAGTTTTTGTCGATATTTTGTTAACAGTCACCAGTTTTTGTCGATATTTTGACGATTTTGATCGATATTTTGACCACCGTGACCACTTTACGCCGATATTTTGATCTCCGTGACCCGTTTTTGTCGATATTTTGATCTCCGTGACCCGTTTTTGTCGATATTTTGACCATTTTGATCTATATTTTGACCACCGTGACCATTTTCCGTTGGTATTTTGTCAACAGTGACCCGTTTTTGTCGATATTTTGACGAGTTTGATCGATATTTTGACCACTCTGACCTCTTTTCGTCGATATTCTGACCATTTTGATCGATATTTTGTCTACAGTGACCAGTTTTCGATCGATATTTTGACCACCGTGACCACTTTTCGTCGATATTTTGACCACTGTGACCACTATTTGTTGATAATTTGACCATTTTGATCGACATTTTGACCATAGTGATCAGTTTCGTCGAATGGTGTATTCCGACTCTCTGAAGTTATGGGCTCGGCAGGCTGAACACTCCCGTTTTTGAGGTCAAGAGTTCAAAATCTCTGCACGCCCGTTTTTTTTTTTTCTTTCTTCCGCGATGTAGATATTTTGATACAATACTCCTTGGTGCGATTCCATGATCACTGGCCCACGGAGTTTCAGAACCTTTTTAGAAAAAACTCTTAAATTATTTTTTTTTTCGACTTGTAATAAAATCAGAGCGAGAAAAAAAGTCCTAAAAGCAATAACAGAAAGTATTCCGGGGTTTTTTCCCTTAAAAAAAAGGAACAAGACGATTAAAACATTAGGATCTTGTCAGCTCAGCCAGAACGTTGCAATTAGGGTAGTCTACCCCTTCTTTTTCTTGCTTTCCTCTGTTTTTCACCCCCACCACTCTTTTTGAAACCTCCTAATTATTCTTACCCAGTTTTTTTCGTCTTTTTTTTCCCTCGTTGTCGAGAAAAAAGTCCCTCCCCACCGTGAAAAAAAGCGGCGGCGGGGGGAGCATCATAACCGGGAAGATTGTCATCCCCTCAGGGAACCACTCTTAACTTGAGTTTCGAGTCTTAACTCCGTTTTCAAAGGCAATTCTACTTTCAGATAAAAAACACCTTTTTTCCAATTTTATTTTTATTTGAATCTAATCGTTTAGAATATAAAGAACAAAATAAAGAAACACCCAAGGTCATACGAGCTGAGTCGTATACGTAAACGACTCACTTCCCGACTCCCAGTAAACGCAAGGTTATATTTTAAGAAGGTTATTTTGTTATGTCATTTAGTTTCTGGTTCGGAAATCAACTAGTTTCTCAACAGATTGGCTAAAATCGAAGAAAGAAATTGATTCCGTACTTTTTGGCAGGATTTTGAAAGTTAAAATTAAAAAACTATCAAGGAAACTTTATATCCACGCCATGTGAAAATTGGCGGGAACGTTTTGGGATAGGTAATTTCTATGTGCTGTTATAGTTAATCAGAAAAACCATGTTTCGATTCATTTTGCTCTAGTGAGAACATTGTGAACTAACTGAGTCGGAACGTGTTCCTGAAGCTGGGTTTTTCTCAACGAAAAGACATTTCCCGGTGAGTCGTATAAGGGCAAATTACGATTCCCTGAAATAGAGAACCCCAAGATTTTATAAGCCAAGATTTCATTGATTTAGGAAGAAAATATGTATCAAATCCTTTGTTTGAGCTGAGTCGTATACGTAAACGACTCACTTCCCGACTCCGGGCAAACGTAAGGTTACATTTTACGAAGGTTATTTTGTTATCTCGTTTAGTTTCGGGTTCGGAAATCAACTAGTTTCTCACCAAACTGGCTAAAATCGAAGAAGGAAAAATTGAGGCGCTCCGGGTACGAAGGGCGAACTCAACAAAACGTAGTTTCGAGATATTCGCATTTTAAAGTTTTATGTTACGGGCGAACTCAACAGAAAAGTCATGCCCTGGAATGGGAAAATGAGTAGGGGTTGTGGACTAGGATGTGGAGTTCGCCCTTCGTACCCGCTCGGATATCGCAGTTAGAGCTTTGCCGCATATCGGTTTTTACGTATTTAAAGGGGAAAAAAGGGCGAACTCAACATAAAAATGAAATGGGTGTGTTCACCAAGAGTCTAGAATCTGAAAATGAAAAAAAAAAATTTGTCCGATGTTGAGTTCGCCCTTCGTACCCGGAGCGCCTCAATTGATTCCGTACTTTTTGGAAGGATTTTGGAAGGTAAAATTAAAAAACTATCAAAGAAACTTTATACCCATGCTAAGTGAAAATCGGCGGGAACGTTTTGGGGATAGGTAATTTCTATGTGCTGTTATAGTTAATCAGAAAAACCATTGCTCTAGTGAGAACATTGTGAACTAACTGAGTCGGAAGGACTCCCTGAAACTGGGTCATAAAGCCTCTACTCCCAAAAACCCTCTATTTACGGATTCCACAGTTCGGTAGGTAGAGTTTTGAGCTATAAATCCGAAGGTTGTAGGTTCGAATCCCGATTTGTCCAACTTTTTTTTTTTTTTTGCTCTTTTCTTCTTCCTAGTTTACCCAGTATTTTAAACATAAAAATTCTTCAATTGTTGAACTTGGGCCCATAAAAAATGAAGATCTAAAAAAATGTTAATTTTATATATTGAAAGCATTGATTCGGCCACCTGACACACATCAGCCTCTCTGTGAACGCTTGAAAAGCCCCTCATCGCCCATCGATCTTTGAAAGAACCAACATCCGCACCGGCATATCAATGAGATCTTCGGGTTATAAAAACAGCGGTAAACTTTCCTAACCGTGCCCTCTTTTTTTAAAATAAAAAACCCTAAACAAACAGCACAATAAACGAATAAAATGTTTTCTAAAATCCAATCTTTTCAATATGGCTTTACGAGAATACAATTCCGACTACATGATAATAATGGGATTTTAAAATAGCATCTTTTTATATTTTTTACCGTTAAGGAAAATCCTATAGCGGAGTTGAATGGGTAATTGAGTTAGGTACTACCTTACTCTAAAGCCTTTCTTAGTGGATTAAAAATGTAATAAGATCTTCAAAATAAACTTTTATTAGTATTTTTTGCTCAAAGGTTTTTTATAGGTATAATTTAATATTTTGGACTTTCATACAAAAGATTTTATACATATTTTCTTCATAAATCAATGAAATCTTGGCTTATAAAATCTTGTAGTTCTCTATTTTAGGGAATCGTAATTTGCCCTTCATGTATACGACTCACCAAACGGGAAAGAAGACGTCCCGACTCAGTTAGTTCACAATATTCTCACTTGAGCAAATTCATGCGAAACATCCTTTTTCTGATTAACTATAACAGCACATAGAAGTTACCTTTTCCCAAAACGTTCCCGCCAATTTTCACTTGGCGTGAATATAAAATTTCCTTGATAGTTTTTTAATTTTAACATCAAAATCCTTCCAAAAAGTACGGAATCACTTTACTTCTTCGATTTTAGTCAATTTGTTGAAAAACTAGTTGATTTACGAACCCGAAACTAAACGAGATAACAAAATAACCTTCGTAAATTATAACCTTACGTTTACTGGGAGTCGGGAAGTGAGTCGTTCACGTATACGACTCAGCTCAGTCGGATCGTATACGACTCGTAGAGGCTTTATAATCCAGTTTCAGGGAGTCGTTCCGACTCACTTAGTTTATAATGTTCTCACTAGAGCAAATTCATGAATCGAAACATGGTTTTTCTGATTAACTGTAACAGCACATAGAAGTAACCTATCCCCAAAACGTTCCCGCCAATTTTTACTTAGCGTGGGTATAAATTTTCCTTGATAGTTTTTAAATTTTAACGTCCAAATTCCTTCCAAAAAGTACGGAATCACTTTTCTTCTTCGATTTTAGACAGTCTGTTGAAAAACTAGTTGATTTCCAAACCTGAAACTAAACGAGATAACAAAAAAAACTTCGTAAAATATAACCTTACGTTTACTGGGAGTCGGAAAGTGAGTCATTCACGTATACGACTCAGCTCAGTCGGATCGTATACGACTCGTATAGGCTTTATAGGCCCAGTTTCGGGGAGTCGTTCCGACTCAATTAGTTCATAATGATCTCACTAGAGCAAATTCATTAATCGAAACATGTTTTTTCTGATTAACTGTAACAGCACATAGAAATTACCTATCCCCAAAACGTTCCCGCCAATTTTAATTTAGCGTGGGTATAAATTTTCCTTGATATTTCTTAAATTTTAACTTCCAAAATCCTTATAAAAAGTACGGAATCACTTTTTTTTCTTCGATTTTAGTCAATCTGTTGAAAACTAGTTGATTTCCGAACCCGAAACTAAACAAAATATCCTTCGTAAATTATAACCTTAGGTACGTTTACTGGGAGTCGGGAAGTGAGTCGTTCACGTTCATGACTCAGCTCAGTCGGATCGTATACGACTCAGCTCAGTCGGATAGTATACGACTCAGCTCAGTCGGATAGTATACGACTCAGCTCAGTCGGATAGTATACGACTCAGCTCAGTCGGATAGTATACGACTCAGCTCAGTCGGATAGTATACGACTCAGCTCAGTCGGATAGTATACGACTCAGCTCAGTCGGATATTATACGACTCAGCTCAGTCGGATATTATACGACTAGCTCAGTCGGATATTATACGACTAGCTCAGTCGGATATTATACGACTCAGCTCAGTCGTATCGTACACGACTCAGCTTCAGTCGGATCGTATACGACTCAGTTTCAGTCGGATCGTATACGACTCAGTTTCAGTCGGATCGTATACGACTCAGTTTCAGTCGGATCGTATACGACTCAGCTTCAGTCGGATCGTATACGACTCAGCTTCAGTCGGATCGTATACGACTCAGCCTCAGTCGGATCGTATACGACTCAGCTTCAGTCGGATCGTATACGACTCAGCTTCAGTCGGATCGTATACGACTCAGCTTCAGTCGAATCGTATACGACTCAGCTTCAGTCGGATCGTATACGACTCAGCTCAGTCGGATCGTATACGACTCAGCTCAGTCGGATCGTATACGACTCGTATAGGCTTTATAGGCCCAGTTTCGGGGAGTCGTTCCGACTCAATTAGTTCATAATGATCTCACTAGAGCAAATTCATTAATCGAAACATGTTTTTTCTGATTAACTGTAACAGCACATAGAAATTACCTATCCCCAAAACGTTCCCGCCAATTTAATTTAGCGTGGGTATAAATTTTCCTTGATATTTCTTAAATTTTAACTTCCAAAATCCTTATAAAAAGTACGGAATCACTTTTTTTCTTCGATTTTAGTCAATCTGTTGAAAAACTAGTTGATTTCCGAACCCGAAACTAAACAAAATATCCTTCGTAAATTATAACCTTACGTTTACTGGGAGTCGGGAAGTGAGTCGTTCACGTTCACGACTCAGCTCAGTCGGATAGTATACGACTCAGCTCAGTCGGATATTATACGACTAGCTCAGTCGGATATTATACGACTCAGCTCAGTCGTATCGTACACGACTCAGCTTCAGTCGGATCGTATACGACTCAGCTTCAGTCGGATCGTATACGACTCAGCTTCAGTCGGATCGTATACGACTCAGCTTCAGTCGGATCGTATACGACTCAGCTTCAGTCGGATCGTATACGACTCAGCTTCAGTCGGATCGTATACGACTCAGCTTCAGTCGGATCGTATACGACTCAGCTTCAGTCGGATCGTATACGACTCAGCTTCAGTCGGATCGTATACGACTCAGCTTCAGTCGGATCGTATACGACTCAGCTTCAGTCGGATCGTATACGACTCAGCTTCAGTCGGATCGTATACGACTCAGCTTCAGTCGGATCGTATACGACTCAGCTTCAGTCGGATCGTATACGACTCAGCTTCAGTCGGATCGTATACGACTCAGCTTCAGTCGGATCGTATACGACTCAGCTTCAGTCGGATCGTATACGACTCAGCTTCAGTCGGATCGTATACGACTCAGCTTCAGTCGGATCGTATACGACTCAGCTTCAGTCGGATCGTATACGACTCAGCTTCAGTCGGATCGTACACGACTCAGCTTCAGTCGGATCGTATACGACTCAGCTTCAGTCGTATCGTATACGACTCAGCTTCAATCGGATCGTATACGACTCAGCTTCAGTCGGATCGTATACGACTCAGCTTCAGTCGGATCGTATACGACTCAGCTTAGGTCGGATCGTATACGACTCTGCTCGGTCGGGTCGTATACGACTCAGCTAAGTCGGGTCTGAGTCGTATGACCTTGAGTGAGTCGGATTTTTTTGTTCAACCATTCAGGAAGATAGTGTGCTTATTTGATGAAAATCGGTTGCTCAAAATTTTTCAGGTAGAAAAACGGGACCCTTAGCCGGAGGGATGCCTCTCTCCCACGGGGTAAACGCCTCACATTTTTCTCTATAAAAAAAATACGAACGAAAAATTTTTACGCCAAAATTTCTTAAAAAGTATCAGGAAAGTAAAAAGGAAGAATATGTGAAACTTTGGTGAAAATTCGACGGACGGACGGCACCACAGACAACCGATCTGCAAATATTCACTAATCAGTTTTGCCAACCTTACCATGGAGGGTATCACAAGAGCTTCTCTGGCTCCCGAAAATCCTTCAAAAAAGGGGGTTTCTTGACCAAATAATAAATTGTATAGCAAAATTTCCTGTACCGCAGGATGAAGAACAAACAGAAAGAAAAGCTGGAAAAACGAGTTTATTATTAGGTATTTTAAAAAAATTGATTTGCCACTTCAACCTTAATTTGGATGATGGAAAAGTAGAATATTGGCGTCGGGGAGACCGCAGGGCTAAATTGAAACGTCAATTCGGTTTGATTTTCGATCTGAAGTTCGTGAATTTCAATTGAAGGTCAAAAAGCCATTCAATCACCGAATATAACTACTTTAAGTTTTATCTTTTATTTTCAGGTCGCATGGATACACATCGACCGACAAATGATTTTGACCATTCACCGCCACGTGATCGCACGTGTCTCCAGATTCACCGTTTCCCACGACAACCACAAAACGTGGATGTTGAACGTAAACCAAGTACAGCAGGAAGACCGAGGTTTCTACATGTGTCAAGTAAACACCAATCCGATGATTAGTCAAGTCGGTTATCTTCAGGTAGTCGGTAAGTCAGATTTACCTACGAAATCGGCAACACATTTAGGAAAATGACTGACAGAAAAAAAGGTGAAAATCGATCTTGAAACATGCCCTCAGGGATTTATTTGTTATTCTAACACATCTACGCGGCATATCATTATTCTCTCTGAAGAGATTTTTTTTTCTATTCCTGGAAACGGATTTTTTTTTTTCTTCGTTCCCTTTTCTCCTGTCTAAATTGTATTGGTTTTACGTAAATTAGAAAGAGAATTCGCGTGACTGTACTGAACTTTATATAATTCACGAGATATCGAAATGACAGAGACTTACCGAATTTTTTTTTCTTTTTTAACCTTGTAAATTGAGTAAATTAGTAGGATTTAGAAAAAAAAAAAGTTGGGCCCCTGCGTGATTTGAACCTACAACCTCCGGGATTCTAGCCAAAGGTGCCACCAACAAAGCCGTAGATCTTATATCTGAAATTTTTCACGCATGTTTAAACATGCGTATTCTTCTTTTCCCCCTAATTTTTATGATGTAATGCAATCCAGGAAGACAGGTTGACAATAAGGCAGCCTGTATAACCTACTTAGGGCTGAATAATCAAAGGTCTTAGGTTCAAAGGCCATTGGAGGCCTAATTTTTTTTCCTGAAAGCTTCCCCTTTTCCACCTTATTTTTATTCTGTAATGCAATCCAGGACGACATGCTGACATTGAGGCAGCTTTTCTTGAAAAGAAAGAAAAGAGAATAGGAGGAGAGTGAGGATAAAAGAGAATAAAGTTCAAAGTTCCTTATTCTCGTAGACAAAGGGCTCAAAGTTCATAATTCTCGTAGAAAAAGGGCTCAATGTTCCTTATTCTGTTAGAAAAAAGGCTCAATGTTCCTTATTCCGTTAGAAAAAGGGCTCAATGTTCCTTATTCTCGAAGAAAAAGGGCTCAAAGTTTCTTATTCTCGTAGAGGAGGGGCTCAAAAATCCTTATTCATGTAGAAGAGGGGCTCAATGTTCCTTATTCTGTTAGAAAAAGGGCTCAATGTTCCTTATTCTGTTAGAAAAAGGGCTCAAAGTTCCTTATTCTTGTAGAACAAGGGGTTAAAGTTCCTTATTTTCGCAGAAAAAGGGCTCAATGTTCCTTATTATCGTAGAAAAAGGGCTCAAAGTTTCTTATTCTCGTAGAGGAGAGGCTCAAAAATCCTTATTCTTGTAGAAGAGGGGCTCAAAAATCCTTATTCTTGTAGAAGAGGGGCTCAAAGTTCCTTATTCTCGTAGAAAATGGGCTCAAAGTTCATAACTTTTGTAGAAAAAGAGCTCAATGTTCCTTATTCTGTTAAAAAAAGGGTTTAAAGTTCCTTATTCTAGTAGAAAAAGGGCTCAATGTTCCTTATTCTTGTAGAACAAGGGGTTAAAGTTCCTTATTTTCGCAGAAAAAGGGCTCAATGTTCCTTATTATCGTAGAGGAGGGGCTGAATGTT
Source organism: Orius insidiosus (assembly GCA_014119065.1). Taxonomy (NCBI): domain Eukaryota; kingdom Metazoa; phylum Arthropoda; class Insecta; order Hemiptera; family Anthocoridae; genus Orius; species Orius insidiosus. The sequence continues at coordinate 626,612 of JACGAQ010000035.1, read as the reverse complement.
CCTTATTCGAGTAGAAAAAGGTCTCAATGTTCCATATTCAGTTAGAAAAAGGGCTCAATGTTCCTTATTATCGTAGAAAAATGGCTCAAAGTTTCTTATTCTCGTAGAGGAGAGGCTCAAAAATCCTTATTCTTGTAGAAGAGGGGCTCAAAAATCCTTATTCTTGTAGAAGAGGGGCTCAAAGTTCCTTATTCTCGTAGAAAAAGGGCTCAATGTTCCTTATTCTCGTGGAAAAAGGGTTCAAAGTTCATAACTTTTGTAGAAAAAGGGCTCAATGTTCCTTATTCTGTTAGAAAAAGGGCTTAAAGTTCCTTATTCTCGTAGAAAAAGGGCTCAAAGTTTCTTATTCTCGTAGAGGAGGGGCTGAATTCCTTATTCTAGTAGAAAATGGTCTCAATGTTCCTTATTCAGTAAGAAAAAGGGCTCAATGTTCATTATTATCGTAGAAAAAGGGCTCAAAGTTTCTTATTCTCGTAGAGGAGGGGCTCAAAAATCCATATTCTTGTTGAAGAGGGGCTCATAGTTCCTTATTCTCGTAGAAAAAGGGCTCAAAATTCATAATTCTCCTAGAAAAAGGGCTCAAAGTTCATAATTCTCCTAGAAAAAGGGCTCAAAGTTCATAATTCTCCTAGAAAAAGGGCTCAATGTTCCTTATTCTCGTAAAAAAGGGTTCAAAGTTCATAGCTTTTGTAGAAAAAGGGCTCAAAGTTCCTTTTTCTCGTAGAAAAACATGTGTCTTTATTCTAATCCAGGAAGACAGGTTGAAATCGTGGCAGCCTGTATAACCTAATAGATACAGAGATAGAAAATCAAAGGTTAGAAGCCTTTTCGATGTCATTTCCTCTTCCTCATTTTGCATTTTTAATATTTAAAAAAAATTAAAGCGCATCATTGGTGAATCTGAAAGAATAAAAATTTAACAATAAATATACAATAATAAATTTAACAATAAATTTGTATTTAATGAAAAAAAATATTTCATTTATCTGAAACAATTTTTAAAAAGTTCGGGGATGTGGATTGAAATGTTGTTGACATTATTTTGTTTGAATATTCCTGTCGATAAATGAGAAAATTCTCTTTTTTTTTTTTCAGTTCCGCCGAATATATTGGACAATCAGAGTACACCTTCGTCGGTGGCTGTGAGGGAAAATCAAAACGTCTCTTTGCTTTGTAAAGCGGACGGTCTCCCTCACCCGAAACTTTCTTGGAGGCGGGAAGACGGGCAGCCTATCATCGTCGACAGAAAGACAAAAGGTGCGATATCACATGAAAAACGATAAGAGTTCGACAGTTATTTTTTCTGACCCAGTTTTACCCTTTTTTAGATAATTTTGTTCAACTTTTAGGCTTTCCCCAATGATCATCCATTAGAATAGCACAAATAGAACAATTAAAATCTTGAATACGAGAATATTATGTTTCTCTGTAAAAGCTTTCCGCAAAACAAACATGACTCTAAATGTTTTATTCATAAATAACGATGATAAAAGCATTTTAACCCATGTTTATACACAAGTTAATACCAAAAATAACTTTGAATTGCCATTATTATTTATTTATTTATATTTTACAGTAAGCGTTCAAGAAGGTGAGCAGTTAAATTTGACTCGGATCAGTCGGAACGAGATGGGAGCTTATTTGTGTATAGCCTCAAATAGCGTCCCACCATCCGTCAGCAAGCGGATAATAGTCGATGTCGAATGTAAGTATTTCAAATTTTTTTTTTTTTTTTTTTTTTTTTTTTTTCAAACAGAAGTGATTGTTTTACCCGGTTTTTGGGCCTTCCCGGAACCCATATTTTTTAAAATATAAACTTTTTTTTTCTTTCGAAAGAGTTTTTAAAAACGACTTTTAATTAAATATTCATTATTTAAGAAAGCAAATTAATTAGGCACCTTAATTAAAATTGGGCCTGTAAAAAAAAATCTTTGTTTCTGGCATTTTTTAAATGTTTATGAAGGTTTAAAACTTATTAATAATAAAAAGGGGAGCTAAAGAATGGGCGTGAAGATACCGAAATTAGTAATAATCAGATTATGGGTAAATTATGGCTGAAAATGATATTAGATGGGAAATAAAAGGCTAGAAGTGTGATTAGATAGAAAATTAAGGGATAGAATGGCCATTAGATAATAAATAATGGGCCAGAAATGGCACAATATTGTAAGGAAAGGGCTAGAAATTACTTAAGATCGTAAACGAAGGGCTAGAAATGCCATAATATTGTATAGAAATGGCTAGAAATGCCATAATATTGTATAGAAATGGCTAGAAATTCCTTTAGATTGTGAACGAAGAGCCAGAAAGATTCTAAAATTGCATAGAAAGGGCTAGACATTCCTTAAGATCGTAAACGAAGGGCTAGAAATGCCATAATATTGTAAAGAAATGGCTAGAAATTATGGGTAAATTATGGCTGAAAATGATATTAGATGGAAAATAAAAGGCTAGAAGTGTGATTAGATAGAAACTTAAGGGCTAGAATGGCCATTAAATAATAAATAACGGGCCGGAAATGCCACAATATTGTATCTAAAGGGCTAGAAATTCCTTTAGATTGTGAACGAAGAGCCAGAAAGATTCTAATATTGCATAGAAAGGGCTAGAAATTCCTTAAGATCGTAAACGAAGGGCTAGAAATGCCATAATATTGTATAGAAATGGCTAGAAATTATGGGTAAATTATGGCTGAAAATGATATTAGATGGAAAATAAAAGGCTAGAAGTGTGATTAGATAGAAACTTAAGGGCTAGAATGGCCATTAAATAATAAATAACGGGCCGGAAATGCCACAATATTGTATCTAAAGGGCTAGAAATTCCTTTAGATTGTGAACGAAGAGCCAGAAAGATTCTAATATTGCATAGAAAGGGCTAGAAATTCCTTAAGATCGTAAACGAAGGGCTAGAAATGCCATAATATTGTTTAGAAATGGCTAGAAATTCCTTTAGATTGTAAACGGAGGGCTAGAAATATTATAATACTGCATAGAAAGGGCTAGAAATTCCTTAAGATCGTAAACGAAGGGCTAGAAATGCCATAATATTGTATAGAAATGGCTAGAAATTACTTTAGATTGTAAACGAAGGGCTAGAAATGCCATAATATTGTATAGAAATGGCTAGAAATTACTTTAGATTGTAAACGAAAGGCTAGAAATATTATAATACTGCATAGAAAGGGCTAGACATTCCTTAAGATCGTAAACGATCGTCCTTCCATTTTTTTATTTTTAATTTACTTATATGAAATAAAATTAATTTTTAACTTCACCGCTCACTTTTTTATTGCGAAAAACTCCTTAAAATTCAGAAAAAACGTTATAAAATACTGAAGTACCACCACAAAAAATCTGAAAAAATTATGAAAGGTACATTTTAGGTCCCTCTAAAATCTGCATTGATTTGGCGTCGCCCCCTCTGAGGGAACCATTTTTTATTGCGAAAAACTCCTTAAAATTCGGAAAAAACGTTATAAAATACTGAAGTACCACCTCGAAAAATATGAAAAAATTAGGAGAGGTACATTTTAGGTCCCTCTAAAATCTGTATTAATTTGGTGTCGCCCCCCCTGGGGGAACCACTTTTTTTGACACCTTAAAAGTTATAAAAATTAATTTTTCACACTTAAAAGCTTTGGAAAAATTTCAATAAATTCTCATAGATGCGTCTTTCGATACTAAATAGTTTACAAAAAAACTGGGCTCTGTGGGATCATTAGTTCTCGAGATATTGAGGTTTTTCTAAAAAAGTTTAAACCCGATTTTCTCGAAAACAGTTCGGTTTTTTGATCTGAAATTTATGTCAGTTCTTATTCACATAAAGAGGCATCTTTTAGAATTTTTTCGGCCAAATCGGAGTAAGGGCCATTTTGCCCCCCTTATCCCGCTATAGCCTTTAGGGCTAGAAATGCCATAATATTGTAAAGAAATGGCTAGAAATTCCTTTAGATCGTAAACGAAGGTCTAGAAGTGCCATTAGATTGTAAATGATGGGCTATTATTTTATATAAAGGGCTAGAAATTCCTTTAGATCGTACATTAAGGGCTAGAAATGCCATAATATCTTATATTAATGGGTTGAAATTCCTTTAAACCGTAAATGACGGGCTATTAATTCCTTTAGATCGTAAAAGAAAGGCTGGAATTCCTTCGGATCGTAAATGAAGGGGCAGAAATGCCATCATATTTTAAAGAAATGGCTAGAAATGCCATAATATTGTATATAATGGCCAGACATTCTTTAGATCCTAAATAAAGGGCTAGAAATGCCATAATATCTTATATTAAGGGGTAGAAATTCCTTATGATCGTAAATGATGGGCTATAGATTCCTTTAGATCGCAAATGAAGGGCCAGAAATGCCATCATATTGTAAAGAAAGAGATAAAAATGCCTTTAGATCGCAAACGAAGGTGCAGAAATGGCATCATATTTTAAAGATAGGGCTGTAAATGCCATAATATTGTATAGAATGGGTCAGAAATTCTTTTAGATCTTAAATAAAGGGCTAGAAATGCCATAATATCTTATATTAAGTGGTAGAAATTCCTTTAGATCGTAAATGATGGGCTATAAATTCCTTTAGATCGTAAACGAAATACTTGAAATTCCTTTAGATTGTATGTGAAGGGCCAGAAATGCCATTATATTGTAAAGGAAGGGCTAGAAATGCGTTTAGAGTGTACATGAAGGGCCAGAAATGCCATATCTTATATTAACGGGTAGAAATAAAAGGCTAGAAATGTGGAGGAGTTGATAGCTCCTAAACCTTGAAATTATTTAATGCCAAATCGTATTTTGGTTTGCAGTTTCGCCTATGATATGGGTGCCGAATCAGCTGGTCGGCGCTCCGTCGAGTACGGACGTGACGATCGAATGCAACACCGAAGCCTACCCGAAGGCTATCAGCTATTGGGTTTACGAAGACGTAATGCTTCTCCCGACGAAAAAATACTCGACTATCGTCCACGAGAACTCGTACAGAACCTTCATGAAACTAACGGTTCGCAATCTGACCGAAAAAGACTTCGGAAGCTATAGATGCATATCGAAAAATTCACTCGGAGAGACCGAAGGGTCCATTCGACTTTATGGTAAATTTTTAAGTTTGTTTACGTATTTTATTATTATTTTTTTTTTTTTACAGAGATTCCTTTTCCTTCGCAGCAACCGAGAGCGACGGAAATGGGTAGCAGAGCAGGCAAAGACGGTAAGGATTTGCAATGCAAATAAACAAACTACTCCCTCCAGTGAATAAAGGGCGGGCTTCACGTTTATACGGTTGATGCCTTTTCCGGCCACTATTCACCTTTTTTTTTCTCTCTCTCTCTCTCACGACAAACCATTCAACGTCTCCACACTAAACGGGAAAAAAGTCTTCCCTCACCCCAAAACTTATCGACTTTCTAAATTTAAAGAAAAGGTAATTTTTACAGTATTCAAGATGAGGTCAGTCAGAGTAACTCTTGCCCCCAAAGCTATAAATACCACTCGACAGAACATCATTTCAATTTCTTCAGGTACAAACCAAAATTCACGAGTAGTCAGCACAGATTTACCTTTAAAATTCATTTTACACACATCAAAAAGTACGTGATTATTTTAATTAAAAATACTAATTATAGATGCTTTATTTGATTAAAAACGGAAAATCTAAGCAGGATTTGTTTAAATTTTTTGTTTAATTGGAACCCGTTGTTCAGAGAGAATAATTTATTCAATTAAATCTAACATAGGAAACTTTTTAAGCTTAGATTTTGAAAAATATAATTATTTTTAACTTTCTCAAAGCGACGTTATTTTAATACACACCATATCTGATTTTTGGGAGAAACTTCCAGGCAGCAAAAATTATCAAAAAAGTTTGTTTTTGGCTGTTCGACCTCGTTTTTTTTTTTCAAAATTTTCAATTTTGAGATTTTTTTAAACTTAAAAAAAATGGCTAAGATCTGTCTGTCTAAATTTTAATGCGCTACGCCTAAATGTTGGTCTGCTCTTCACCAAAATTTCAATTTTAATATAATTTATTTTTGTCACCAAATTTTGGTGCACGATAGCGTTTCGGCCGACCAGGGATTTTATTTTTATTATTTTTATGTTTTTTATTTTTATTTTTTAATTTTTAAGATTTTAGGGAGAAATTTTGTCTAATCACGCCCATTCAGTGCACATTTTTGCACAATTTCATGCTTTTTGTCAATTTTATTTTTTTACACAAAATTTTTGACGATAATTTTGTTTTTAGGAAGAAAAGTTGAAGCTGGATGGATCAAACCGTACTTAGTTCTCGCCATGTTCATCGCCATAGAAAGCAGCCCAGTTTGTTAATTAACAATTTTTGGGGAAAAAAAACTTTATGTAAATATTTGTATATAAAAATTGTACATACTTTTCATGTTCTTCCATTTCGACTTAGATTAGTTTTTCACTGTACATAATCTTCTGTGCCAAAATTTGAATCTCTAAATTGTAAACGTATTAAGTATTATAAATTTAATGTTATAATTTAGTAAAAATGTTCATGTTGATCACTTAAAATTTTTTCTGAATAAAAAAAAGGAGAATATGCTAAAAAAATTTTTTTAAGCAAAAAAAAAATTACACGAACTAGAATTTGAACCTAGGACCTCATAGTTACCAGGGGAACGTGATAAAAAAAAAGAGGATACCTATTTTTTGTAAATGTAAAGTATGATTTTGATGTCTCCTAATCCTTTACAACCTGACGAGTAAAACAGTGTGCAAGGATTATGTCTGCTTGAAATTCCCAGCCTGGTAATAACTTACAAAGCCATGGTAGCCATAATGTATTATGATGAATGCGCCACCATGTAATTTAATCTAGTTTTGAACATTTCATAATTAAAGAAAACTCAAAAATATTAAATTTCTCAAAGAAAAGTTATTGTAGTACCCTCTCAAGATGGACAGAGGGGTCATTCATTTTTTTTTTTTTTCTTTCTCGATTGTCTAAATTGTAATGATTAATTTTTTGAAGAAGAGAAATAGGAAAGAAGAGGAGAAAAAAGAGGTTTTTGAGAATTTTTTTTTCTTGGACAGGCAGTTGAGAGGTCCTGGGTTCAAATCCTGGTTTGTGGATTTTTTTTTTTTTTTTTTTTTTTTGAGCTGCATAACTTTTTAATATATTTTACAAAGTGTCTTAGCGTATATTAAAGAAAGAAAGAAGAAGATAATGAGGAAAGAAGAGGAGAAAGAAAGAGGTTTTTGAGAATTTTTTTTTTTTTCTTGGACAGGCAGTTGAGAGGTCCTGGGTTCAAATCCTGGTTTGTGGATTTTTTTTTTTTTTTTTTTTTTTTTTTTTTGAGCTGCATAACTTTTTAATATATTTACAAAGTGTCTTAGCGTATATTAAAGAAAGAAGAAGATAATGAGGAAAGAGAGGAGAAAGAAAGAGGTTTTTGAGAATTTTTTTTTTTTTTCTTGGACAGGCAGTTGAGAGGTCCTGGGTTCAAATCCTGGTTTGTGGATTTTTTTTTTTTTTTTTTTTTTTTTTTGAGCTGCATAACTTTTTAATATATTTTACAAAGTGTCTTAGCGTATATTAAAGAAAAGAAAGAAGAAGATAATGAGGAAAGAAGAGGAGAAAGAAAGAGGTTTTTGAGAATTTTTTTTTTTTTTCTTGGACAGGCAGTTGAGAGGTCCTGGGTTCAAATCCTGGTTTGTGGATTTTTTTTTTTTTTTTTTTTTTTTTTGAGCTGCATAACTTTTTAATATTTTACAAAGTGTCTTAGCGTATATTAAAGAAAAGAAAGAAGAAGATAATGAGGAAAGAAGAGGAGAAAGAAAGAGGTTTTTGAGAATTTTTTTTTTTTTTTCTTGGACAGGCAGTTGAGAGGTCCTGGGTTCAAATCCTGGTTTGTGGATTTTTTTTTTTTTTTTTTTTTTTTTGAGCTGCATAACTTTTTAATATATTTTACAAAGTGTCTTAGCGTATATTAAAAAAGAAAGAAGAAGATAACGAGGAAAGAAGGGGAGAAAGAAAGAGGGTTTTGAGGAATTTTTTTTTTCTTGGACAGGCAGTTGAGAGGTCCTGAGTTCAAATCCTGGTTTGTGGATTTTTTTTTTTTTTTTTTTTTGAGCTGCATAACTTTTTAATATATTTTACAAAGTGTCTTAGCGTAGAAGATGAATAATTCAATGATTTTAAGGAAGGAGAAATTCAGAAGTTTGGGGTTAAACCACAAGGGCAGTTAGCTGAGGTGGAGCGCTGCCACCAGTTCTAAGGAGAAACGAGATCTAGCTGGGATTTTTAAAAGTTTGAAGGGAAAAAACCGAAGATAGTGAGAAGAGAAAAAAACAATTTGTTGCTTTGGTTATAGAAGTGATTGGCGGAGATAGCAAGTTTCCGCTTAGAGTTGCAGTTTAATTTCCCAGAGGCCTTGTCTGTCCCATGTTTAGGAAATCAGTTTTCCCCGCTTCGAACCCTCTCACGTCCTTCCCCGAAGATCCCACATATTCTTCTCAAACACAATTTGCCTATGCGGCGCTCGACAAACGGAGAGAAAAGCGTTTTGTAAAAGATTGCCTTCTTAATATAAATGATGTAACGCAGACGGCTTTCTATTTGATTAGATTCAAACCGCTTTTATATCCATCCTTCTGGAAGTTAAAAAAATACTACTTTCTAGGGGTATTTATCAAAACGGAATTTTTTGGACGGAAATAAAAACACTTTGTTTCTGGAGAGTTTGCTTTAGACCATTTGCTTGGACTATTTACAACTGGAGCCGTTGCTTGTACTGCTGGGAGGGGGGAGGTACGGGGACGTTTACTTGAGCCCGGTCACTGATAAATGGCCTCAGTGAAATACTCCCATGACCTAACAGCACGCCCACTCAAATTTATTATTTCATCGCGCTTTTTTTTTCCGACCACATGCGTTTAAGCACACAAGTCACTAAAAATGCGTTCAAAAACTCAAGAGCCCAAAGGATTTTTGCATGCTAAAAGGCTTAAAAGTTAAATACAAATTGATGCCATAAGGGCTTAGTAACATTGCGTAAATAACTGCTTTTTGTGCACTGGAGTTAATAAAATTATGAACAAGACAGCACTCCGCAAGGTTTAAACGAGATTAAGAGCTGGAGATGAGAATTAGTGTGAACTTTGTAATCTAATACGTAGCGGCCTCAAACATTTTTCATCAGAAGCTTTTTCCCGATTCTCGTTTTCAAAAAAATCGACTTAAGGCCAAAATGAAATGATGGTCAAATGTGCTTGGTTAAAAATACAGAAATGGGATATGATTAGAAGAATTTAAAATAAACAAAAACCAGAAGTTGCTAATACTTGTGAAAAGAGACTTTTTAGAGTGATCCTTATATAAAATTTTGTCTGAAAACTGCTGATTTAACCCATAGTGAAGGATGCTTACCCGGCTTCTTCGGCCTTCGCGCAGGAGGAAAGACGAATGGTGAATATTTTTGGGAAGGGAAGTAGTCTAGTAGGTACTTTGTAGGTAGTAGTAGTCTAGTAATTAATAAAATTCAGTTTATTTATTTATTTTATTTATTTATTTATTTTTTGGAAGGGTACGAACATGACCCTTGTTTAAATACGTTCCTCAAGACCTCAAGGAATCCTTTTCTCACACTCCTTCCTTGACGATTTTTTTCGTATTTTTGAACCTCCCTTGAAGTGATCTCTTCAAATAAAAGGAATCCTTCCAATTTTCTTACGTATTTTTTTGGTAGCAATTCTTTGAGGAACCCTCGAACGGAGGGTTCTCATTGGCTAACGATTGCGCAACTTTCGCTGAATGCCATGCCAAATTTATAAACTTTCAATTTATAGGAAGGCCCATTTATAAAATATTGACTGAAAACTGCTAATCTAACCCATGGTGAAGGATACTTACCCCGCTTTTTCGGCCTTCGCGCAGGAGGAAAGACGAATGGTCAATATTTTTGGGAAGGAAAGTAGTCTAGTAGGTAAATAATAAAATTCATTTTTTTCTATTTTTTTTTTTTCTTAACTGCTGCTTGTTTGTGGAAGGGAACGAACATGACCCTTATTTAAATACGTTCCTTAAGGAATCCTTTTCTCAAACTCCTTCCTAGACGTTTTCTCGTAATTTTAAACCTCCCTTGAAGTGATACCTTGAAATTAAAGGAATCCTTCCAATTTCCTTTCGTTTTTTTAAGGTAGCTATTCTTTATGGAACCCTCGAACGGAGGGTTCTCATTGGCTAATGATAGCCCACTTTTGCTTATACCATGAAAAATTTATAAACTTTAAAATAGGAAGGTCCTTTTAAAAAATATGGTCTAAAAACTGCTAATCGAACCCGTGGTGAAGGATGCTTACCCGGCTTTTTCGGCCTTCGCGCAGGAGGAAAGACGAATGGTCAATATTTTTGGGAAGGGAAGTAGTCTAGTAGGTAATTAATAAAATTCAATTTTTTTTTTTCTCTCTTTTTCTAAATTGGTTTTTGTTCGTCGAAGGGAAGGAACATGACCCTTACTTAAATACGTTCCTCAAGGAAACCTTTTCTCAAACTCCTTCCTTGATTTTTTTTTCGTATTTTTGAACCTCCCTTGAAGTGATCTCTAAAGGAATCCTTCCAATTTCTTTTCGTTTTTTCAGGTAGCTATTCTTTAAGGAACCCTCGAACGGAGGGTTCTCATTGGCTATGACAGCACAACTTTCACTTAGTAGCTTGCAAAATTTATAAGTTTTAAATTTATAGGAAGGTCCTTTTATAAAATATGGTCTAAAAACTGCTAATCTAACCCATGGTGAAGGATGCTTATCCGGAATTTTCGGCCTTCGCGCAGGAGGAAAGACGAACGGCGACTGGTCAATATTTTTGGGAAGGAAAGTAGTCTAGTAGGTAAATAATAAAATTAATTTTTTTTTCTCTTTTTTATTTCTTAACTGTTGCTTGTTTGTGGAAGGGAACGAACATGACCCTTATTTAAATACGTTCCTTAAGGAATCCTTTTCTCAAGCTCCTTCCTAGACGTTTTTTCGTAATTTTAAACCTCCCTTGAAGTGATATCTTGAAAATTAAGGAATCCTTCCAACTTCCTTTCGTTTTTTTAAGGTACCTAGCTATTCTTTAAGGAACCCTCGAACGGAGGGTTCTCATTGGCTAATGATAGTTTAACTTTCGCTTAATACCATGACAAATTTATAAACTTTAAATTTATAGGAAGGTCCTTTTATAAATATGTTTTTTTTTTTTTTTTTTTTTTTTTTTTTTTTTTTTTTTTTTTTTTTTTTTTTTTTTTTTTTTTTCGTGGAAGGGAACGAACATGACCCTTATTTAAATACGTTCTTCAAGACCTCAAGGAATCCTTTTCTCAAACTTCTTCCTTGACGTTTTTTCGTATTTTTAAACCTCCCTAGAAAGTGATTTCTTCAAATAAAAGGAATCATTTCCTTTCGTTTTTTTAAGGAATCCTCGAACGGAGGGTTCTCATTGGCTAATGATAGCACAACTTTCGCTTAATACCATGAAAAATTTATAAACTTTAGATTTAATATAGGAAGGCACTTTCATATAGTTTTGTCTAAAAACTGTTTATCTAACCCATGGTGAAGGATGCTTACCCGGCTTTTTCGGCCTTCGCGCAGGAGGAAAGACGAACGATGACTGGCCACATTTTTGGGAAGGAAAGTAGTCTAGTAAGTAAATACCTTCGTTTTTATAAGCTTTTCCTTAAGGAACCCTCGAACTGAGGGCACTCATTGGCTGATCACAACTTTCACTTACTAAATTATCGAACTAAAAAGCGGGAAGAGTTGTACAAGGTGTCCTTTTGTTTAAGGAAAGAAGAGCTTCAAGGAACGTTGTTCGAGGTGTATGGAACCTATTTCTCTATCTAAAAATTGAGGAAAACTCACGAAAATTTGGTGAAAAGAGGGACAAAATCCTCCACTTCGGCACCTCTCACTTTCAGTTTAGTCAATGAAGAATTGCTTTCATTTTATTATTAATTTCTGCCAGAATTTATATTCTTTTCTTCGTATACAATTATCAATAATTATTAAGGTTTTTTTGTGAGGGAGAGAGAATGAAAAAACGGATATTCCACTACCGGTTTCGGCGTAATACGCCTCATCAGGTGGACTATTTCCTTATTTTTCACTCTCATCTCATTTTCTACTTGACCTCTACTATGTGGTATACACAAAAAAACCTTAATAATTGTTAAAAAATGTAATGATATTTCCCTGATAATTATCAATAATGTTATTTTATCCGAAAATATTGCTTGGATTTGAAATTTCTAATATCGGAAGGAATCTTGAGGGTTTTTTTTTTTCTCGCAAGCACACTGGGAAGGATCGCAATATGTTGGTGCACGTGTCCGTAGGGCATTCCAATAGCCGCTGCTCACGTGTCACATACTTTCCAGGCGACCCTTCCACGATTTGTGGAGGCCGACCTCAGACGAGATTTACTACCGTTACCATCCCTCTCCCAAACCCTTCTTTTCGTAGATGGAGTTTTTGATTTATAATTTTTTTCTCTGTAAAATTGAGGTTGATTTCTATAAGGGAAGAAGCCAGATAAAGTTTTCCGCAAACTAAAAGATTAAAGAGGTTGACCCGGCTTTGCGGGAGATGAGGAGAGAGAAAAGAGCCAATAAACCTCCCAGGTCCCAAGTAATATGTTTACCTCAAGGAAACCGTCCCTTACTTCTTCCCCACAAAGAACCCTCGTTCAAAAACCCACTCTGAAATATGAATGTCTTTGTTTTAAAGGAACCACTTGACATTTTCAAAAATTCAATATCGAAGAGCGCTTATTGAAACTTGAAACTTTATGAAAAAAAGTCTACTTTTTCTTAAAAGTCAGAAGTATAAGAGAGGGGACGAATAACGGAGGGGGAAGTATAAGAGAGGGGATGTATAACGGAGGGGGAAGTATAAGAGAGGGGATGTATAACGTATTGAATAGTATGAAGGAGGGGGAGTGTAAAGGAAAGGGAAGTATAAGAGAAGGGATGTATAACGTATTGAATAGTATGAAGGAGGGGGAGTGTAAAGGAAAGGGAAGTATAAGAGAGGGGATGTATAACGGAGGGGGAATATAAGAGAGGGGATGTATAACGGAGGGGAAGTATAAGAGAGGGGATGTATAACGGATTGAATAGTATGAAGGTGGGGGAGTGTAAAGGAAAGGGGAGTATAAGAGAGGGATGTATAACGGAGGGGGAAATATAAGAGAGGGGATGTATAACGGAGGGGGAAGTATAAGAGAGGGATGTATAACGGATTGAATAGTATGAAGGTGGGGGAGTGTAAAGGAAAGGGGAGTATAAGAGAGGGGATGTATAACGGAGGGGGAAATATAAGAGAGGGATGTATAACGGAGGGGGAAATATAAGAGAGGGGATGTATAACGGAGGGGAAGTATAATAGAGGGGATGTATAACGGAGGGAATAGTATGAATGAGGGGGGGTGTAAAGGAAAGGGAAGTATAAAGGAGGGGAAGTATAATGCGGGGGGGGGTATAAAGAAGGGGAAGTATAACGGAGAGGGAAAATTTTTTTAAATAAATTTTTCTGTTTTTATTTTATTTGTTCTTCCAAAAATTTTTCTTTTTTTTTCCCGAAAATTTGTTGAAAGTATTAAGGTAGAAATAATGGGATTTTTGCCCAAGGGAGGTCCCTATCGTAACGTGTGGAAATTAGAAATTTCTCCCTACTAAAATGATAATTTTATTATACCAAAAATTCGGGATGTATAACGGAGGGAAAGTATAAGAGAGGGGATGTATAGTGGAGGGGGAAGTATAGAGAGGGGATGTATAGCGGAGGGGGAAGTATAAAAGAGGGATGTATAACGGAAGTTTAAGATAGGGGATGTATAACGGAGGGGGAAGTATAAGAGTGGGGATGTATAACGGAGGAGGAAGTATAACGGAGGGAAAGTATAAAGGATGGGAAGTATAACGGAGGGGTAATTTTTTTTTGAAAAATTTTCCTCGTTTTTTTTTTTTTTTTTTTTTTTTTGAAAATTTCCCTTTTATTTTTTAAATTAGCGCTTTTTTTCCGAGAAAATTTTTAAGTCCTTTTTTCGAAAAAATTTTCAAGTATGAAGGTAGAAATAATGGGATTTTTTCCCAAGAGAGGTCCCACTCGTACCGGGTGGAAGTAAGAAATTTCTCCCTAATAAAATGATAATTAGGTAATGTAAAAAAAAAATGATAATTATTTTTTCACCAAAAATTCGTAAGAAATATAAGGAATAATTAAAGAAAATTTGGTGAAAATCGGACCATCGGCTCGGCTGCAGCGAATTTTTTAAAATTTCAAACAGACATATCTCCACCATATTTTTGAAATTCAAAATTCGCCCTCGTTAGTTTTTGGTTCACCGACTAAAGAAAATTTGGTGAAAATCTGTTGATAATTGTGGCCGTAAAGTGTTGCGGAAAAAATGCTAAGGACGGCCGGCACCACAGACGAAGTTGAGATCGGAAAAGATAAACATTTGATTTGACCCTCGGGGTCTAAAAGACCCCAAAAAACCCGACGTGGATGGTATCACAATAACTTCTTTAAGCAAGTTAAAAAAAACCGCTCCCATATTTTCCATCCAATTTCACCACCCCACCAGTATATCCATTCGACAATAGCCTCCATTCGGCGAAACGTTTGACAAGAAATATTGTCACGTAGGTAAAGCGATTAGGTTTGCGACAATTTGCCCCCGGGAAGGATTGTAAACGGCGCAGCTCGTTCGTGATGGGGGCGGGGGAGGTCCTAACCTGAATACAACTCCAATTTCGGAGTTTATGTAGGGACCACTTGAGGTAATAATTCAAGCCGTCACGCCCATTACAACAGATTATTCAGACCCTTTAAGCACCCGGCGGGCTTCTCCAAAGTCCACTATATTCTAAAACGGAAAACTTGAACGGAAATCATATTTCTTCATCCAAAATGATTTATCAACTTGTAATTTCCTGCGTTAATTACATCTTTTTGCCATCGAAAAACCCCACCATTATACTAAACTACTTCAAAGCCATCAAAATGAGAAAAAAGTTTTTTTTTTAAACGTAATTAAAGAAAAGAAAAAAAAATATGAAAAATTTATTAGAAGGGGGAGTTGTTTCAAAAGAGTAGAAAACAAAAAGGCCCCATTTTTTTTCGGTCAAATATTTAAAAGGGGGAGGAAATGTTTTTAAAAGATACACCCCTTCTTTCTAGTGTTATTTTTTCAAGGGCTTGTAGAGCCCCCGAATTTTTGTTTTGTCGCTTCTGTCGTCGCATTAAATCAAACAAAAGAAGGGAAAAATGTTTTGATGAAGAGGAGCCTCCCCCACGACTTTCACGACCGTAACAGTAAAAACAGCAACCACTTGGGATAATGCGGTACTTTAGAGTTTCAGATAAAAACTAACACCCACTGGCATAACTTCGAACCCCGCCGGGTTATTAATTCATGAAGAGATAATGCAAAAAATATATATCGGCCCACCATGACTTTAAAACCTAATCTTGGGCCACATTTTATGGTAATCGTCTTTTTTTTCTTTCAGTTCCCGGGGAAATTATTGCTCATTTAAAAAAAAAGCTGATTTTAAACACATTTATAAGCAAATTTTTAACCTCATTGGTCATTTTAGAACGATGGGACCCTTTTTTTAAAGCCAGGAAATTCTCAATAATCCTAAAGTGACGCAAAAATCCACCTGGAAAATAGGGTTTTTTTTTCAACCACAAACTAAAAGAAAAAACATCAAAAGACAATGCCGTTGGAGTTTTTTTTTCTAGCTTGAAGAATAGATTTTTATTGATTTTTTTGAAAATTTAGTTTTAGTATTTTTGATACGAACTTATATCGAAGGGTGGGGGAGCGTGACGTCATTGAAGTTAACGTCCTCTCTGCCGCTTGGTGTTTCCTTTTTTCCTAGTATATTAAAGGAGCAATTTTGATCAGATTTTCATCAAATTTTATCTAAAAAAGAGCGAGAGAAATATGTCAAAATCATGAAAAAGCGGGGAAAGTTATTTAAAATTTTTTAAAAGCTGATGTTTCTCTCTCAAAAAGGTCGAGAAATTTGTCGAAACGGCAAAGAAACTGATGATTATCTTTCAAAAAACGGAAATAACACGTCAAAATCATGTTATAACTGAGAAGTTTCTTTCAAATAGCCGGAAAAATTAGGAAAAATCGATAAAAAACGAGGTTTCTTTCTCAAAAAGCAAGGAAACTTCGAGGAAAATACGTAAAAACTGCGATTTTCTCTCAGAAAGCGAGAAAATAAGTCAAAATGTGAAAAAATAAAAAAAATAAAAAATAAAAAAAAATTATATAAAAAACCGATACTTATGTTTACTTCTCAAAAAGGTCAAAAACTTTTTCCAAAATCATGTAAATCTCAATAAGCAATTTTATAATTCGTGGAAATCATGTAAAAACTGAGGTTTCTCCTTCAAATAGCTATAAAAATTAGTAAAACACCTACAAAAACGGAGGTTTTTTTCTCAAAAAGGGGGAAATTACGTCAAAATTGTTTAAAAGCTGATCTTCTCTCTCAAAAAGATAGAGAAATTTGAAGAAACAGTAAGAGACTAACGAATCTGATAATCATCTCAAAAAAAAAAAAAAAAAAAAAAAAAAAAAAAAAAAAAAAAAAAAAAAAAAAAAAAAAAAACCGGAATAACACTTTAAAATCTTGTAAAAACTGAGGGGTCTCCCTCAAATACAAAATTATTAAAAATGAGGTTTCTCTATCAAAAAGCAATGGAAATTCGTGGAAATTATGTAAAAACTGAGGTTTCTCTCTCAAAAAGTGGAGAAAATACTTCTCTCTTAAATAGTGGGGAAAATACTTCAAAATTGTTTATAAGCTGATGTTTCTCTATCAAAAACCAGAAAAAATAGGAAACATCTTTTAAAAATGAGATATCTTTTAGAAAGCTCTCCGAGGGTCAGTGAGCATTGACTCTGACTGTAAAGGTCTTAAAATTGGAAAAAAGACTATTTGGCCTCTACTTGCCGGTATATTATTTATTTAACCCTAAGAAAAATGAGAAAAAAAAATTAATTTGAAGGAATAAAACAATATTTCGTTTTTTCTACCCTTAATTTTCTGAATTTAACTAGGACGAGAGTTTATAGGAGGGACTAAATTCAAGTTTACGGTCGTGAGACCTCTAAAACCGAGCTAATATAAACTTCACCACTAGTTTCCAATTTGTGCCGTCTGGTAAGGTTGAGGGTATTTGTTCGCAAGGCGGAATTGGCCCTACTTCCTCCCGCCTATTAATACACTACGACTTCACCTTCTTTTAAAACTCTTATTTATTTACGAATAAATTTTATATTCAATTTTGATGGGGGGGCCTTTTTTCTTAAAATAATACGTTGTGCCAGCCATCTGAAATATAAATAGATCCATCGCGTGGTTAACATGCATGAAACCAAATGGTTTTGGTAAATTACTTATTCATGCTTAGGTTGATATTTTTCATATTTTATTGTCCAATAAAGTTTTTTTAATTTTTTTTCTGTGGATATTTGCTTAAAATAAGTGTGTGTACAAAAGTGAAAGGGGTCGAATTTCCCTAAAAAGGTGTTAAAAAAATCACCTGTAGACCTCAAGATAGAGTTTTTGGATGAATTTATATTAGGAGAATGAAAAATATCAACATAGTTGGATAAGTGTGGAGGCTGCGGGCGTGAGTTCATACATATGAATAGAAAACGTTGGTGTCGGGCTAGCGTATGAATACCATAGGGGCATCGCCCCCCCCCCCCCCCCCTCTCACGCTGTTTATATTTCCATTTTATGACTTACACGGCCATCTGTCTTTCGCATTTACCTTCTTCCAACAGGCGCCCTTTTTCCAACCGGGACAACCCGCCTTCTGACAACGAGTTAAAAAAATGAAAAAAAGGGTGTAAAAAAGGGGTGAATTGAATATAAGTGGGAAAATGAAATATGACCCTTCCCAAGTGAGGTTTCAATACTTTTGCCTCCCTGTTCTCTTGAAATTAAAAAGTCTTCCTTATGAAATCCTCCTTCCTGTGCATTTTTTCATTTTTCAATAAACAAATCAATGAATGTGGCAGTAAAGTGGTTGTTCGCTCAGAGGCTATTAAGACCGATTTATGAGGTACTATTTAAAAGAAAGATCCCTTTCGAGAAAATGAGAATCTTGATAAATTAAATAGTCTTTGGGAGTTCAATTTAATTGCGAACGTTTCCACTATTTGGTAGTTATCGGTATTTTTCCTTCTACTCTTTTAATTTAACTCTATTACCTTCCACCTAGAAGTACTAGTTTTACAAGATTTTCGACGTTTTTATGATAAAGAAACCTCATTTTTTAGAAGATTTCCACGAATTTCTTCTCCCTTTTGAGAGGAAAAGTTCATTTTTTTATTTTCTGGCTACTTGAGAAAGACTCCTCAGTTTTCACACGATTTTACGTGTTTTTTGAGAGATAAACTTCAATTTCTTCACCTTTTGGAGAAATTAGAGAAAAAAATCAGCTTTTAAACCATTTGGACGTACTTTCCCCATTTTTGAAAAAAAAAACCTCAGTTTTTATAGGGATTTTTACTAATTTTTATAGCTATTTGAAGGAGACACCTCAGTTTATGCATGATTTTACATCCCAGAAGTTTTCGAGGCAAAAAATTGAAAAAAAAAAATTCGAACTAAAAACCCGTTTTTCTAGCTTATTATTGCGTTTCAGGGTTTTTTGAGGCTTGAAACGGAACTGTTGGGGGTTCTTCTACAACCCAGAAGTGATTTCGAGGCAAAAAATTTAGTATTTTCCCCACTTTTTGAGCGAGAAACCACAGTTTTTACGTAACCTCGAATTTTAATTGCTTTTTGAGAGAGAAACCTCATTTTTAAAAGTTTTTCCTGGATATTTGAAAGAGACTCCTCAGTTTACAGGATTTTTACGTGACATTCCCGTTTTTTGGGCGATAATCATCATTTTCTTCGACGTTTGGACAGATTTCTCTACCTTTTTGATAGAGATACATCAGATTTTAAACAATTTTGAAGTATTTTTCCCACTTTTTGAGAGAGAAACCCCAGTTTTACTTAATTTCCACGAATTTTAATTGCCTTTTGAGAGAGAAACCTCTTTTTAATAGATTTTTCCTATTTTTTCTGGCAGTTTGAGAGAGACTCCTCAGTTTTTACTCGATTTTGACGTGTTATCCCCATGTTTTGAGAAATAATCATCAGTTTCTTTGCCGTATCGACAGTTTTTGAGAGAGAAACATCAGATTTTGAACAATTTTGAAGTATTTTCCCCACTTTTTTGGGAAAGAAACCACAGTTTTTACATAAGTTTCTACGAATTGTCCTAGCTTTTTGAAACAGAAATTTCTAAAGAAGAATGACTTCGTAACTTCCGTAAAGTTCTAAGATCTAAGATGAGGGTAGGAAGGACGTACTCCAGTGACGTCACGCTCCCCCACTCTTAGCTCGGTTTTAGAGGTCTCACGACCGTAAACTTGAATTTAGTCCCTCCTATAAACTCTCGTCCTAGGTAAATTCAGAAATTAAGGGTAGAA
Source organism: Orius insidiosus (assembly GCA_014119065.1). Lineage (NCBI taxonomy): Eukaryota > Metazoa > Arthropoda > Insecta > Hemiptera > Anthocoridae > Orius > Orius insidiosus. Next base: position 607,079 of record JACGAQ010000035.1, on the reverse strand, counting down.
AAAACGAAATATTGTTTTATTCCTTCAAATTAATTTTTTTTCCTTTTTCTTCGGGTTAAATAATTAATATATGTACCAGCAAGTAGGGGCCAAATAGTCTTTTTTCCAATTTTAAGACCTTTACAGTCAGAGTCATGCTCACTGACCCTCGTAGACCATGCGAAAGAAGAAAGACTTCGTAACTTCCGTAAATTTCTAAGATCTAAGATGAGGGTAGGAAGGACGTACTCCAGTGACGTCACGCTCTCCCACTCTTACCGGGGTAAGTTTAAAGGTCTCCGACCGTAAACTTGAATTTCGTCCCTCCTATAATCTCTCGTCCTAGGTAAATTCGGAAATTAAGGGTAGAAAAACGAAATTTTTCTATACATCCAATTTATTTATTTTTTTTCTCCTTTTTCTTAGGGTTAAATAATTAATATACTGCCAAAAGAGGCCAAATTGTCTTTTTCAAATTTTGAGATTTCCATAGTCAGAGTCAAATACTCACTGACCCTCGAAAACCGTTCTAAAGAAGAAAGACTTCATAACGCTTAGATCTAAGATGGGGATAGGAAGGACGCACTCCAGTGACGTCACTCTCCCCCACTCTTAGCTCGATTTTAGAGGTCTCACGATCGTCAATGCTCACTGACCCTCAGAAACCATTCAAAAGAAGAAAGACTTCTTAATATCCGTAAAATTATTGGATGTTAGTTGAGGGCAGGAAGGACGTACTCCAATGACGTCACGTTCCCCCCACTCCTAGCTCAGTTTTAGAGGTCTCGCTTCCGTAAACTTAAATTTAGTCCCTGATCCCTCCTATAAACTCTCGTCCTAGGTAACTTCAAAAAATTAAGGGGGGAAAACGATTTTTTTTCCTTCTAATTAATTATTTTTCGCATTTTTCTTACATTATTTTTAGGTTTAAATAATTAATATACCTGCAAGTAGAGGCCAAATAGTATTTTTCCAATTTTAAGACCTTTACAGTCAATACTCACTGACCCTCATAGACCATTCAAATGAAGAAAGAAGGACGTACTCCAATGACGTCACGTTCCCCCCACTCCTAGCTCAGTTTTAGAGGTCTCGCTTCCGTAAACTTAAATTTAGTCCCTGATCCCTCCTATAACTCTCGTCCTAGGTAACTTCAGAAAATTATGGGCGGAAAAAACAAATTTTTTTTCCTTCTAATTAATTGTTTTCGCATTTTTCTTACTTTATTTTTACGGTTAAATAATTAATATACCTGCAAGTAGAGGCCAAAGAGTTTTTTTTTCCAATTTTAAGACCTCCACAGGCAGAGTCAAATGACCATCGAAAACCTTTCTAAAGAAGAAACACTTCTTAACTTCATTAAAATTCTAAGATCTAAGATCAGAGCAGGAAGGACGTACTCCAATGACGTCACGCTCCCCCCACTACGCCCTATAAAAGGGTTTTCCACTATCTTCTTCTTGAACAAAAATTTCCCGCCTGCCCAAAAAGTCTTGAAAACGAAAACCGTTCAAAAAGTCTGAAAATTGTAGGTATTTTTCTCTAAGCTTTTATTATTTATAGTCGACTATGAAACTGGGGCTTTCTCAGACAGCTGTAAATGGACTCCTCTCCAATCCTCTTTTCTTTTACATATTTTATTTGAGAACCTCTTGAATTATGTCATCCTTTAATAAAGTCGGAGAAAAAATTGGAACATTACGTAAAATCCTTCACTTCAAGCGGCCATTTTTTGGAAGAATTTAGGTTTTAATTATATGAAAAAATTAATTAAAGCCAAGTTTTAAAAAGGGGTTATAAAACTTCTTTTAATAGATCTTTCAGTGACGTAGGGAATTGGGGTTGGATGAAATTTACGTTCTCACTCTAGGGTTTGAATGACCATAAAAAAAAAGGAAGGTTTTTTTTTTTTTTAAATTAAAACCGCGTAAAGTGATCCTGTGGAGTGAAAAAGAGGACTGGTTCCCCCCGGAAAACATTAGGTTAACTGTAACTACTTAAACACGAATTACTGTTTTCCCCTAACTTTTGAACAAAAGGCAAATGAGGCTAATATTGTGTTAAATCGATTGCTTTAAAAAAGGAATTGTCTGAAGCCCATGGATAGGAGAGAGATTCAAGGTGGAAATAATGGACCGTCTGGCGGAGGGATGTCCCTCTCTCCCGTGATGAATGTCTCACATTGCTCCCCACTATAGCTCAAATTTTTTTTATCACTTTATAAGTAATATAAAGAGAATTTGCAGGAAATTTAATCAAAATTGGACCAACGGTTCAGCCTCTACGGAGTTTTTAAAATTTTTTCGAAATTTTCCGAAATTCAAAATTCGAAATTTTTCGAAATTCAAAATTCGAAGTTTTTCGAAATTCCAAAATAGCTCTCGGGAATTGTTAAACTTTTCAATTGGATAAAGGTGAAAATCGGTTGAATAAAATTTATGTAGAAAAACGGTCCTTCTGCCAGAGAGATGTCCCTGCTGCCCGTGGTGAACGTTTTATTCCTTCCTTATACAGTCGAACCTGGATAAGTGGAACCTGGTTAAGTGGAATTCCTCTATTAGTGGAACCAAAGTCCTGGTCCCGACCCCCTGAGAACCTAAATCCTCTTTAAGTGGGACTATTTGACCTGTATATGTGGAATTGAAATCTTCGAATTTTCAAAAAATTTACCTCTGTGTATGGAACGAGAGGTGGCCCAACCTCCACACCTGGAATACAGGACCCGAAACCTCTATACATGGAACTTAATTAGTCGCTACCTCTGTACTTGGACCCTTAATGCCTCCAAACTTGGACCATAACCTGGCTTGAGGTTTTAAAAAGGTGTAAGGTTGTGCCAAAATAACCTGTGTTTCTGATTTTTAGTTCATTCAGTACCATTTTTCCCCTTTTACCTGGTTAAGTGAAATTTCAATGAAAGAAACCTGACTAAGTGGAATATAGGATATGTGGAATACCTGGATAAGTGGAATTATATTGTCAGTCCCTGGTGATTCCACTTATCCAGGTTCGACTGTATTTAAAAATAAAAGTACTAGTTTGAAGAGCTTCCAACGAAAAGTTTTTTAAAGAAAATTAAAAATATAGGAGGGGAAAGTATTAAAGAGGGGAAGTATAAGGGGGAAGTATAAGGATGGGGGAGTAAAAAGAGAGGAAGAGCAAGGTGGGAGCAAGTTTTTTTTTTGTCCAATTGAAGAGGGTGGCTCGAAGAAGGTTCAAGGTCATTTGAATAGTTTTCTTTCCATTTCATGCTGACTGACGCCGGATTTTTAACTGTATTCTGAGCTTTTTGGCCGAGAAATCGTATTTTATAACCGAATGTTCGTATTTTTCTTTATATTAAAGATGGAAATTCGTCGGCCATTCAAAAAATGCGTAATAAAACCATTAAAGAGAAGATTAGATCGGTACGGGGTAGAATCGATAATCCATAAAGCGAAAGCCAAGAAACAAGGGTCCATGACTATATTGAAAGGGAAGGATCTCTTTGGCAGAGGAAGCTCAAAGGAAATTGTGTGTCCTAGAGCTTCATGCTTCAAAAGCCACTACCCCTTTCCCATTCCACTTTCCTTTTAGTTGCCATATCTATCATATTTCCAATACCGCCCATCTACAATAAACGCTCTCCGCCCTTCATTTTTCCCTCAAATGTCTCCCAGACATCCGGTCAGCAACAAGAAATAAAATATTTTTTCAACTTTTAGAGTTGGAAGAAAAAAAGCGTTTATTTTCCAGTAGATGTTTTGTGCATGACATGAGGCTAAGACTCGTGGGACGTACAACATAAACACAATGACAAACGCCACCGCACGGCGCCCATCTACAATAAACGCTCTCCGCCCTTCATTTTTCCCTCAAATGTCTCCCAGACATCCGGTCAGCAACAAGAAATAAAATATTTTTTCAACTTTTAGAGTTGGAAGAAAAAAAGCGTTTATTTTCCAGTAGATTTTTGTGCATGACATGAGGCTAAGACTCGTGGGACGTACAACATAAACACAATGACAAACGCCACCGCACGGCTCTACCTACATTTTTATTAATGATTCCGCCGGCTTTTCCCCTGGACATTTTCATCTACGCGGGAAAACATCCCGCACGTTTTATTCCCTCAGAAGTAACATTCTCCTCTTTTACCACCTATATAACCTCCAGACCTGTTTAACCCCACCTAAAGACGTAAAACGTCAAATTTTATCACCTTACTTTTATCAAAAATACATTGAAACTTCCTTAAAAAAGTTATTGTGATACCCTCCACGTCTGGTTTTTGAGGAAGGGTCTTCCAGACCCCGGAGGGTCAAATCCAATATTGATCTTAATCGCCTGTGCCGGCCGGCCGTCCGTACCATTTTTCCGGAACACTTTACGGCCACAATTTTCACCAGATTTTTACAAAATTTTCATATAACCTTTTAAAATTTTTGTTTGTTGTTTTTTAGTAGGGAGAAATTTGATACTTCCACCGTTGGCGAGAGAAGCATCCCTTGGGCCGAAATCCCATTATTTCTACCTTGGTTTTTTGAAAAAAAAAAAAAATTCGAAACAAAGAAAAGAAAACTGCAAATTTTTTAACAAAAAAAAAATCGAAAAATATTAAAATTTTTTGACGAAAAAGACAACTTAAAAAATTTTTCGGGGGAAAACAACTTGAAAAAAAAAAAAGAAGAAGAATAGGTTTAACCGATGGGCAAGAGGCCTTCTTCCTCATTTGTTAATCCATTCTTCTTCTTTTCTGGACTAGCTTTATGGGCCATAAAGGGGGGGGGGGGGGGGGCCCCAGGCGGGGGCTCTCGCCATACTGCCGTGGCACCCTATCAGGGCCAACTCCAGAGGAGTATCCTAACCAGTCTATCGCGGATTTTGTGGAAGAATATTTATTTGGAATTTAACTTCCAAACAAATATCTTTCCACCCAACCCGGGATCAAACCCCGGTCTCCTTCTTTCTTTTCGCGTTTCAGACCCCCTTTTTTGAGTCAAAGTATTATAATTTTCCCCAAAATAAGAAGAAATAAATTTTGAAAATAACGCCAAAACGCCAACTCCAAAAAAATTCAAAATGACGCAATAGAATTCAGTAATAAAGTCAGGAGAAAATCTGCAGGTATGTCGAAGAAGCAATTGAGCAGCCAGGCGAAGGCTGGAAAGGGGGGGGGGGACTTCAAATGACCTTGAGCCTTCTTCGAGTCACCCTTCACAATTAAACACACACAAACTTACTCCTCGTGTTTAGGCGTTTCGAAAGCCAATTTTCGGTTCAAAGTGCAAATTTTACCCAAAATAGGAAGAAAAAAAAATTTCAAAATAACTCCGAAACGCCGAACGCCAAAAAATTCAAGACAAAACCGTTGAATTCAGTAAAAAAGTCCGGCAAAAATCGGCAGGTAAGTCGAAGAAGCAATTGAGCAGCCAAGCGAAGGCAGGAGAGGGGAGAAAAACATTCAAATGACTTCTTCGAGCAACCCTTCTCAATTGAACACACAAAACTTACTCCGGTTTCCGACGCCAATTTTTAGTTCAAAGTGCAAATTTTCCCCAAAATGGGAAGAAAATTTTTCAAAATAACGCCATAACGCAGAACGCCAAAAAAATTTTCAAGATTCAGTAAATAAGTATGGCGTAAAACTAAAAAAAAAAAAAATCCAATGAACATTTGAGCAAAGGCTTAAAAGGGGAGAAAAATATTCGAGTGACCTTGAGCCTTCTTCGACCCCCCCTTCACAATTGAACACACACAACTTACTCCCACAAATTTACTTTTCACGTTTCAGACTCCATTTTCGGCCCAAAAAGCGAATTTTCACCCCTTAGGAAGAAATAAATTTTCAAAATAAAAATGGATCATTTTTACTGCAGAAGAAGGCCCATCTTAGACTTAAAATTAAAAAGTAGGCACAGAATTTTTTTATATTTATTTTATTTAGTCGGACAGTTTAAATAAGTCTAAAGCAAATAGACGTCTCTGCTTTTTAAGACGAAGATTATAAACTCTTCTTTACCCAGGGACGGTGAACACACTAATTTATTTAGATAAACAGCGTCGGGGAAGAACATTTGCGGTAAAGGGAAGCTGTAGATTTAATAAAAAGTTTTATCAAGTTGAAGACTAACCGTTATGCCGTTATGAGCAACTCCTAACCTCGCGTACTCATACATCCGTCCACCCCCGAAGGATCTTTCTCATTTCATTTCGTATCTTCTCCCTTCCTCCTCATGAACCATTTAGCTCTTTTTAATTAGTTTTAACCCACCCTTTCACAACAAACTTTTTACATCTTCTAATCTTTACGAAAATTTTATTTTTACTTCTTCTTCCTTCTTTTTAACTTCCTTAAGAAGTTATTGTGATACCCTCGACGTCGGTTTTTGGGGAAGGGTCTTCCAGACCCCGGAGGGTAAAATCGAATATTGATCTTTACCGATCTCAACTTTGTCTGTGGTGCCGGCCGGCCGTCCGTAGCATTTTTTTCCAGAACACTTTACGGCCACAGTTTTCATCCGATTTTCACCAAATTTTTACACAAATTTCTTTAGCCGGTGAAGAAGAATGTAACGAGGGCGATTTTTGAATTTCGAAAAAATGGCTGAGATATGTCTGTTTGAAATTTAAAAAATTTGCTGCGGCCGAACCGTTAATCCGATTTTCACCAAATTTTCACCGATTACTCCTTATATTTTTTAAGAATTTTTGGCGTAAAAAAATTGCGACTTTTTATTTATTACTTTTTTTTAGTAGGGAGAAATTTCGTACTTCTACCCTTTACGAGAGGCACATCCCTAGGCCAAAGAGCCCATTATTTCTACCTGGACACTTAAAAAATTTTTCGAAAAAAAGAACTTAAAAATTTTTCAAAAAAAAAAAAAGAAGAAGAAGAAAAAGAAAGAAACCCGGAAAATTTATCGAAAAAAAATTTTTTTTGACAAAAAAAACTTAGAAAATTTTTGGAAAAAAAAAACTTAAAAATTTTTCGAAAAAAAAAAAAAAAAAAAAAAAAAAGGAAAACCCGGAAATTTTTCAAAAAAAAAAAAATTTTTTTGACAAAAAAACTTAAAATTTTTTCGAAAAAAGAACTTAGAAAATTTTTCGAAAAAAAAAAGGAAAACCCGGAAAATTTTTCGACAAAAAATTTAAAATTTTTTCAAGTTTTAATGTTTATAGAGGGAAAAGTCTCTAAACTATTGAGTTTCAATCAAATTCAATTTGCTGATTCAACCGATTTAATCTAAACGTCAATAATAGATCGCTCCAAATAAACCGGTTTTGATTAAATCGAATTTCAATAATTAAACGTAAAGGGTTCGTATATAACTGAACAGAGAAGGGAGATTTTCTTCCCTAAATATTTGATTAGGACGTGGGAGAAATAATTAAACTTGAGAAATTATGTCTCAAACATTTACCCAAAAGCCAATTACCAGCAAAACAAAAAAATTAAGAAAGTAAGTTGATAGATTGTGGGATTTCCGGGCGTGAAAGCGCTCTGACGTCACGAACCTGCGGCATAATTTGGTACTAATACAGAGGGCTCGAGTGTGAGGGTTAGAACGGTGCGGACCTTGATGACGTCATCAAACTTCTTTCCCCCACGAGAAACTTCATCTCGTCCCGATTTAATCTTCACATGAGAAAAAAAAGGAAAAAAATCTAGTAGACCTTGTGAAAATATAGTGATTGCTACCGATGTCGTTGGTGCCTTCCTACTTCTGATAAGGATATCCCACTTCTGATATCGGGCATCCCACTTCGATACCGGATATCCTACTTCTGATATCGGATATCCTCCTTCCGATATGGGATATCCACCTCCTGAAATCGGACTTCCGAAAGTTTATTTTATTTAGTCGTACAGATTAAATAAGTCTAATGTAAATAGACGTCTCTGCTCTTTAAGACGAAGATTATAAACGGCTATCCCACTTCTGATATAGGGCATCACACTTCCGATAGCGGATATCCCACTTCTGATGTCAGCTAACCAACTCCTGTATCGGATATCCCACTAGTCACATCATCCCACTTCTGATATTGGATATCCCAATTCTGGTATTGGCTATCCCACATCTGATATGTGATATCCCACCATCTGATATCGGATATCCCACTTCTGATATCGGATATCCCACCTCTATCGGATATCCCACTTCTGATATCGGATATCCCACTTCTGATATCGGATATCCCACCTCTGATAGGATATCCCACTTCTGATATCGGATATCCCACTTCTGATATCGGATATCCCACTTCTGATATCGGATATCCTACTTCTTATATCGGATATCCCACTTCTGATATCGGCTATCCTACTTCTTATATCGGATATCCCACTTCTGATATCGGCTATCCTAATTCTGATATCTGCTATTCCAATATATCGCCTGTCTCACTTCCGACATTGGATATTCCAATTCTGATATCGGCTATCCTGCTTCTGATATCGGAAGTCCCACTTCTGGTATCTGATATCCCACCTTCCGAAATGGGACATCCCACTTCTGACATAGGATATCCCACTAATCACATCGGGCATCCCACTTCTGATAATGGATATCCCACTTCTGATATTGTAAATTCCACTTCTGATATTGGATATCCCACTTCTGATATTGGATGCCACTTCTGATATCTGATATCCCACCTTCCGATAAAGGACATCCCACTTCTGATATAGGATATCCATCTGATATCCCACCTTCCGAAAAGGACATCCCACTTCTGATATAGGATATCCCGCTAGTCACATCGGGCATCCCACTTCTGATATCTGATATCCCACCTTCCGATAAAGGACATCCCACTTCTGATATTGCCTATCCGACTTATATGTGATATCCCACTTCTCATATCTGATATCCCACCTTCCGATAAAGGACATCCCACTTCTGATATAGGATATCCCACTAGTCACATCGGGCATCCCACTTCTGATATTGGATATCCCATTTCTGATATTGGATGTGCCACTTCTTATATTGGATATCCTACTCCTGATATGGCTATCCCACTTCTGATATTGGGATCTTGATATGATATCGTCTATCTCACTTTTGACATTGGATATCCCAATTCTGATATCGGCTATCCGACTTCTGATATCGGCTATCCGACTTCTGATATCGGCTATCCGACTTCTGATATCGGCTATCCGACTTCTGATATCGGCTATCCGACTTCTGATATCGGCTATCCGACTTCTGATATGTGATCCGACTTCTGATATGATATCCGACTTCTGATATGTGATATCCGACTTCTGATATGTGATATCCGACTTCTGATATATGATATCCCATTCTGATATGATATTCCACTTCTGATATCCGACATCCCAATTCTGTTATATGTTATCCCACTTCTAATATCCGATATCGCACCCTTCCGATATCGGACATTCCACTTCTGATATAGGATATCCCGCTAGTCACATTGGCATCCCACTTCTAATATCCGATATCCCACCTTCCGATATCGGGTATCCCACATCTTATATAGGATAGTCACATCGGGCATCCCACTTCTAATATTGGATATCCCACTTCTGATATCGGATATCCCACTATCCATATCGGGCATCCCACATCTTATATTCGATATCCCACGTCTGTTATGGGCTATCTCAGTTCGAGGCATTTTTCAATCTGCTATAACCCAAGTCGACTGTAGGTATTTAAATAAAAAAAATTCAACGATAGTTCCGACTAATTCGGGATGTTCAGGCCCGTTCTGATTGGTCTGGCTCGGATAAGAATTACATAGTTTCTCTAAGAACCTTTAAGATGATCCTATGAAAAGTGTGTATCAAGCAATAAATCATAAAGACAAAAGCTTAAGTGGCGAAAAGCGAAAGTCGGAAATGCCTCGGGGCTTTTCAAACTCCTCCTCACCGGAATTAGGAATCACAAAGTGAAGCTTTAGAGAATTAGAACGAAAAGGAGTAGTAAGTCATCTGAAATGCTAAGGGAAACTCCTCTCGAATTGCATAGCGAAGAAGGAAACCATGGTGGTGGAGAGCTTTCCCCGAGTGTGTGCGTGTGACCGTTCACGACTCTGAATTAATGAGCCCGGCCTTCCATTAATGCTCCACAGAGAAGAGGGACTTGGGAATAAATTACAGAAACTCCTCAAAACAAGTAAGGTACTCTGAAAAAAATATTTTTTATAAATCTTTTACTTTTTCAACCTCAAAAAATTCGAAGATGAAAAATAGTTATGGCATCATTAAAATTCTTTATAAAATAATTAAACTTTTTATGATATTTCGCTATATTTTAAAAATAAAATACCTCACGTATAAAAGTGCGATTAAATTCCAGGTCTGGGGCGCTCAAGAGTTTCTGAGTCGTTATAGTTTTTTTCTTCTTTTGATAGGGGGGCGGCGTGAAGGAAACGGGTGGTTGCTGCGTGGTGGGAGGCGGTGGGGCTGGGGTAGGAACGGGGGTGTAAGAAAACCCTTTCCACCCAGTAACCGCCGAGTGTCCGACCAGTCACCGTTCGAATCTCCTACCGGTTAAAATTCAATCGTAATTTTTCAACCCTTTATGTCACCGCCAAATGTCAAAGACCAAAGGATCTTCCTATCGAATACTCGTCTTCACCCTTTTCCTCCTCTCAGCCATCATGTCCAACGGTAAATTTTATTTTTACAACCCCAATTAAAATTACAAAAAATTTTATTTTGTAAATTTCTCCTGTCTATTAACATTTTAAAAAACAGTTTAAATTAAAACATCAAAATTATCCACTGCGATTGAAATTCAAGTATTGTTCGTTATGTCTGAATACGTCATAACTCGATTGCCATTGTTTATAGGCTCCTTTGTTTAAAAAATATTAGTTATATCAAATAATCAATAACATTATTTCATACTAGGAATCAGATTTTTTCAAATATGACACACTAAATAACACAGATTACAACATTTTTCTCTGAAAAAATCGATTTTTCAATAATTTACTTGCGGAGATAACGCTCAAATTACGTTTGAGAAAGCACGATAATCATGAGTGGGACAATATTAGTCTCGTGATCAAAGCGATTATATCAAAAGCATCATATCTTCTGTTTGTACACATTTGCCTTTAAGCGTTATATCCGTGTAATTGGCATTTCCATTCTCCTTGAGTTGAACGATTAAGGAGAACAACGGATTTATTTAATAAACGTTAATAAATTAATGCGTATTTGTATGGGGAGTGTTTATTTTTGGATGGATCCCCGGGGTTAATGTGGGTCAGAACAACATTATTCATCTAATATTCCGATTATCATAATTATATAATTTAATATCAAATGTAGAATGAAAATGGAGAATCAAAAAGCCTTATCAGATGAGCTTATACGCTCTGTGACTAACATTTTCTTTCTTTTTTCTGTAACTGTATCCCCTGAGTGACCTAAGAGAAGCCGGAAAACGAATATTAGAAGTGGGATATCCGATATCAGAAGTGGGATAACGGATATCAGAAGAGGGATATTCGATATCAAAAGTGGGATATTCGATATCAGAAGTTATTCGATGTCAGAAGTTTGAAAACCGATATCAGAAGTTTGCAAACCGATATCAGAAGTGGGATAACGGATATCAGATATTGGGTAACCGATATCATTAGTGGGACAACCGATATCAATAGTGGGATAATCGATATCAGAGGTTGGATAACCGATATCAGAAATGGGATATTCGATATCAAAAGTGGGATATTCGATATCAGAAGTTTGATAACCGATATCAGAAGTGGAATATTCGATGTCAGAAGTTTGAAAACCGATATCAGAAGTTTGCAAACCGATATCAGAAGGGGATAACGGATATCAGATATTGGGTAACCGATATCAGAAGTGGGATTACCGATATCAGAAGTGGGATAACATATACCAAAGTGTCATAAACTTATAAGCGATGTCAGAGGTAGGATAACCGATATCAGAAGTAGGATTACCGATATCAGAAGTGGATAACGGATATAAGAGGTTGAATAACCGATAGGATTAGATCTTCCGGTAAAATTGCAATATCAGAAGTGGGATATCACCAGATGTTTTGTACTTTTATTCTAGGGACTATTCTTTTATTATAGTCTAGGGACTATTATTTTAAAATAATAGATCCCATTTTTTGCAGGATTTTGATAGATTCCGAAGTTTTTTCTATTTTTAATTTTTAAATTTTTTTAAAACAAATTCTCACTGAATTTTCTGGATTTTTCTTCGGTTTTTGACAATTAGATGCCGTTTTGACAGAAATATTGGCAGTTTCCCTTTATTTATTTTTTGACAAAGAAACCCCATTTTTACAAGATTTTTAGGATTTTTCTTCGGTTTGTTTCGACAAGCAGATCCCATTTTTACAAGATTTTTGCTAGTTTTTATCCTTTTTTTGCTACTTTTTCTAGATTTTTGACTGAAATGCCCCATTGGGTAAAGGATTTTCAGAGACTTTTATTCGGTCTTTTTTTTTTTTTTTTTATCCCATTTTTAAGAGGTTTTTTTGCAAAGAAACCCATTCTCACTGGATTTTCAGGATTTTTCTTCGGTTTTTTGACAATCAGATCCCATTTTCACTAAACTGTTGGTAGTTTTCCTCATTTTTTTGACAGAAACCTTTGCAGAATTTGCAGTAAACCAACAATTTTGCTCAACAACAATTTTAGTTTTGACAAGCTGATCCCATTTTCACAAGATTTTTGCAAATTTTCCCCCTTTTTTTGCTTTTTCTAGTTTTTTGACTGAAATGCCCATTGGGTAAAGGATTTTTAGGGAATTTTATTCGGCCTTTTTATTATATTTTTTTATCCCACTTTTCAGAGTTTTTTTTGCAAAGAAAACCTATTCTCACTGGATTTTCAGGATTTTTCTTCGGTTTTTTGACAATCAGATCCCATTTTCACTAAACTGTTGGTAGTTTTCCTCATTTTTTTGACAGGAACCTTTGCAGAATTTGCAGTAAAACCAACAATTTTTGCTCAGCAACAATTTTAGTTTTGACAATCTGATCCCATTTTCACAAGATTTTTGCAACTCTTTCTCGTTTTTTGACTGAAATGCCCTATTGGGTAAAGGATTTTTAGGGAATTTTATTCGGAATTTTTTAAAAATATTTTTTATCTCATTTTCAGAGGTTTTTTGCAAAGAAAACTCATTCTCACTGGATTTCAGGATTTTTCTTCGGTTTTTTGACAGTCAGATCCCATTTTCACTATACTTTTGGTAGTTTTCCTCGTTTTTTTGACAAAAACCTTTGCAGAATTTGCAGTAAAACCAACAATTTTGTTTTGACAAGCAGATCCAATTTTCACAAGATTTTTGCAAGTTTTCCCCCTTTTTTTGCTACTTTTTCCAGTTTTTTGACTAAAATGCCCCATTGGGTAAAGGATTTTTAAGAAATTTTGTTAGGCCTTTTTTTTATCCCATTTTTCAGAGGTTTTTTTAAAAAAAACCCCATTCTCACAAGATTTTCAGAATTTTGCTTTGGTTTTTTCACCATCAGATCCCATTTTCACTACACTTTTGGTAGTTTTCTTTTTTTTTTTTTTTTTTTTTTTTTTTTTTTGACAGAAAACTTTGCAGAATTTGTAGTAAAACCATCAATTTTTGCTCAGCGAACAACAATGCTCTTTTTACGCAAGTTTAACCATATTAGCACATTTTATATTTAATTAGATTTAAAAAATTTTCTAATACGTTATCTTTAATACGAATATTAAATAAAATTGCTAAAATATCTCTAAAAACGTGCAGCGAGTTGATTTATGCAGAAACTTTTTATTGCGTCGAAGTCTAAAAGTGGAAAAAAGAAACGTAGGTGCAGATGTTTACGGTTGTGGTGATTTTCTCAGGCGTCTGGGTTTTTTTTAGTGCACGAGAAGTGTGGAAAGAAAGGCCAATGGGGCGATATCATCTTACAACAAAGCCAAATAAAAGTAAAACCGCATTTTCCGATCCCCTTTTTCGTTCGTCCTTTACACCCTAAAAAAAAACCTCTGCTTACACTATAAATGCCAATCCCTTAATGACATTTAAAAATCGTCTATTAATTATTACCCTTTTCAGATAATTTAATTTTAGGAGGGAGACATTAAATCAATTCGGATTTAAAAGTTGTTATTTAAGGGGTTTCAAACGTTTGAAAGGGGGTGAGAAAAGGATCGTTAGTGGCGCTCCAAAAGTTTTCACCTGACTCAAAAGCGTTAAACACCAATTTGCCAATTTCCAATGTAACACGTGCGCTCGCCATTGATCACGAAATTAACGATGACAATTTTAATAAACCCGATGTTGCTCCCGGACATAATTTAATAGAGTGCACGGAATCATGAAAGCCAATCTAATTTTATTACTATGATCGGGTCTTTACTACGTCCGAATTTACAGTGGGATAATCGATATCAGATGTGGGATAGCCGATATCAGATGTGGGATAGCCGACATCAGAAGTGGGATAACCGATATCAGAAGTGGGATAGCCGATATCAGAAGTGGAATAACCGATATCAGAAGTGGGATAACCGACATCAGAAGTGGGATAGCCGATATCAGAAGTGGGATAGCCGATATCAGAAGTGGGATAAACCGATATCAGAAGTGGGATAAACGATTTCAGAAGTGGGATAGCCGATATCAGAAGTGGGATAGCCGATATCAGAAGTGGGATAGCCGATATCAGAAGTGGGATAAACCGATATCAGAAGTGGGATAAACGATTTCAGAAGTGGGATAACCGATATCAGAAGTGGGATAAACGATATTAGTAGTGGGATAGCCGATGTCAGAAGTGGGATACCGATATCAGAAGTGGTATGGCCGATATCAGAAGTGGGATAACTGATATCAGAAGTAGGATGGCCGATATCAGAAGTGGGATAACCGATATCAGAAGTAGGGTAAACGATATCACTAGTGGGATAACCAATATCAGTAGTGGGAGAGTATAAAAATCTCCGGTAGTATTGCGAAAAATGGTGTGGAATGACAGAAGGGTTTCCGGTGAATTTTCGATATCTCAATTGGGATAAGATCCTACGGCAATTTCGCAATATCAGAAATGGAGTAGCCAATATCAAAAGTTGAAAAACCGATATCAGAAGTGGGATAACCGATATCAGAAGTGGGATAAACGATATCAGAAGTGGGATAACCGATATCAGAAGTGGGATAACGGATATCAGAAGTGGGATAAACGATATCAGAAGTGGGATAACCGATATCAGAAGGGATAACCGATATCAGAAGTGGGATAACCGATATCAGAAGTGGGATAACCGATATCAGAAGTGGGATAACCGATATCAGAAGTGGGATAAACGATATCAGAAGTGGGATAAACGATATCAGAAGTGGGGTAACCGATATCAGAAGTGGGATCTCCGATATCAGTGGGATAACCGATATCAGTAGTGGGATAACCGATATCAGTAGTGGAATAGCACATAAATAAGTGGGATAACCGATATCAGTAGTGGGATAACCGATATCAGTAGTGGAATAGCACATAAATAAGTGGGATAACCGATATCAGAAGTGGGGTAATACGAAAACCTCGGACAATTTCGCAGTATTAAAATTGGAGTAACTATCGTAATATCAGAAGTGCGATAACCGATATCAGAGTGGATTAGCCAATAATAGAAGAGGGATAACCGATATCAGAAGTGGGATAACTCATATCAGAAGCGGGGTAGTATTTAATCAAATCTTTTGCACCCAGCTGTTCTAAATCTCCTTACAACCCTAAAGTATAAAATCCAAAATATCACTTATGTTCCAATAACCGTTTAACTTCAGTATGCTCGCATAGAAAAGAGGGTTGTAAGGAGATTTAGAACAGCTGGATGCTATAGATATGATTCTGTGACGTCATAATCGAATGTTGACTGCTAGTATGGCCACTTAGCTTACCTATTTTTGTTCTAAAAGTTGGTTTCATTATTTAAATTTTTAAAAAAAGCTCGTGTCTTGGTGGCATTAATTTATTTTTCATGACGATTATTCTGGATCAGCAGAGGGTGTTTCTTAATGGGAGGACCATAAACTCCTAATGCTTCATTTCACGAGATTTAAATTGAAGCCCTTAATCCAAACGGTCACGTTATTTCCATTTGTGACATTTATGACTCCAGGCCGGATAAAAAATGCTTCAGTATTTTAGGCTTTAAAATATTTAAAAGTTTTTAATCTATCAAAGTGGTTAATAGAAGGGAATGGTGGTGAAGTCAATCGATTTCCAAGTTCCAATTACTACGTGCTTAATCATTGGATCACACGGTTAGATTGGAGTGGGCGAGGGGGCGAAGAGGACTTTCGAAGGACTCGGGAGCGTCCAAACACTTCAGAAAGCTTCATAGTCGGAAACGATCTATTTTGATTAAATGGAATCAATCTCTTGTAGATGTCTAACCCCCCCCCCCCACCAGGGGGGCCACTACAGCATTTCTAAATCGAAAACGTTCTGACGCAGTTGCCAACTGAGATAAACCCGAAATTCACCGACGCTTTTACCTTCCACGCCCACCGCTCAACCTTCACAGTCCATCAACCATTACAACGTTTGAAACCAAATCCGGGAACAACAAAAACCCGCTACGTTTTCCTACTCGACTCGTCTCTATCGTCCGAACATCAATCAAACTCGTTTTTTTCACACTTTTCTCTACCATAAAGACCTTTAAAATGATCCTCCAGCCCAATATGAATGGATCAATGATAAATAAAAAAAATTATCCTCTTTTCCTATAGGAGGCCTAAAAAACCCTCTCTTGAAACCATTTCCTACTCGACTCGTCTCTATCGTCCGAACATCAATCAAACTCGTTTTTTTCACACTTTTCTCTACCATAAAGACCTTTAAAATGATCCTCCAGCCCAATATGAATGGATCAATGATAAATAAAAAAAATTATCCTCTTTTCCTATAGGAGGCCTAAAAAACCCTCTCTTGAAACCATAGACGGAGGGTAATACAACTTATCCAAAGCAACCACTTGAATATCGAAGATCCGCCCCATCTATTTTATGTTTCATTGTTCTTCTAATTACTGTTTAAATTAAATTGGGTTGAAGTAAAACTTTTTTTTTTTTTTTTTTTTTTTCCCCTCACAAAAAACCCTAATAATTGATATTTCACTTTTGATATAGGTTATCCCACTTCTGATATTGGTAACTCCAATTGTGATACTGCGAAATTACTTGCGGTTATTCTGTGACGTCATAATCGAATGTTTGATTCTTTTAAATTCGACTGCTAAGTCCAGAATGTCCACTTAGAAAGTGACTTATTAGTTACAATCGTCAAAAACCAGCTGGCAGAAAAGGACAAAAAGCGGTTTTTTCTCAGTTTTTATAAAATATCTCGAAAACTAATAGGTTTAGCGCAAAAAATATAATTATAAAAATATTAGACAATTAATTTAAACTTATTGTTCACAGAATCAAATCTATTGCATCCAGCTGTTCTAAATCTCCTTATAACCCTTATTTTTCTATGCGAGAATCAACGATATTGAAGAAAAACGGTGATTGGAACTTAAGTGATATTTTGGATTTTCTAGTTTAGGCGATAAGCAAAGTACTATGGCCGATTTCAGCCGTTGACGAACTCGTCAGAGGAAAAAGCGCTTTTAATACCTTATTCGTTAACCTCAAATTAAAATTAAAGCTGTTATAGTGGCGATCGTGGCTCTATCTAGTAGAGAACTAGTCAACTATATTCCTTCCAGAGCGTTTTAAAGGACTTCCCGCTGCATCCATTAAGTCTCTATAGTAAAGAGTTACTGTAATAAATTGAAATAATTGGTTATTAAAACAATAAAAACTAAAAAATCCTGAGGATAATTAGTGTTTATTACGATGGAAACAGTAGAAGAGTTCTTTGACAATATTATGTCAAACTAGCAAAGTCTTATTTTTGGCGGTCCATAACTCCGAAACCGTTCATCCTAGCAGAGTTATGTACTTTACAATATTAGTTGAAAATTAATTGGCAAATATTTTCATACTTTATATTTTTTGCGCTAAACCTCATAGTTTTCGAGATATTTTATAAAAACTGAGAAAAACCGCTTTTTGTACTTTTCTGCCAGCTGGTTTTGACGATTCGTAAATCCAAATCCTCTCTCTAGCGCGTTTTAATGCTTACTACCTACTTTTTGTTGGAAATTTCATTTTTAATATTTTTTGCGCTAAACCTCATAGTTTTCGAGATAGGTATTTTTAAAAAACTGAGAAAAACCGCTTTTTGTACTTTTCTGCCAGCTGGTTTTTGACGATTCGCGCGTTTTAATGCTTACTACCTACTTTTTGTTGGAAATTTCATTTTTAATATTTTTTGCGCTAAACCTCATAGTTTTCGAGATAGGTATTTTATAAAAACTGAGAAAAACCGCTTTTTGTACTTTTCTGCCAGCTGGTTTTTGACGATTCGTAACTCCGAAACCCTCACTCTAGCGCGTTTAGGTGCTTAATTCGTTTTGGTGGAAATTAATTTTAAAAAAGTTTACTAATTACTTTTTGCTCTATAATTCATAGTTTTCGAGATATCTTATTAGAACTGAGAACAACCGCTTTTTGTCCTTTTCTGCCACCTGGTGTTTGACGATTCGTAACTCCGAAACCGCTCACTATAACGCGTTTAAGTGCTTAACATTTTTTGTTGAAAATTAAATTTCCTATTTTTACTAAATATATTTGGCGATAAACGTCATAGTTTTTGAGATATTTTATAAAAACTGAGAAAAACCGCTTTTTGTCCTTATCTGCCACCTGGTTTTTGACGATTCGTAACTCCGAAAACCCTCACTTTAGCTCGGTTAGGTGCCTAATACTTTTTGTTGGAAATTTAATTTTTAGAAATTTTACTAAATATATTTTCCGCTAAACCTCATAGTTTTTGAGATGTTTTACCAAAACTGAGAAAAACCTCTTTTTGTCCTGTTCTGCCAGCTGGTTTTTGACGATTCGTAACTCCGAAACCGCTCACTCTAGCGCGTTTAGGTGCTTATTTTTGGTGTAAATTTAATAAGTTTACGAAATACTTTTTGCCCTAAAATTCATAGTTTTCGAGATATCTTATAAAAACTGAGAACAACCGCTTTTTGTCCTTTTCTGCCACCTGGTTTTTGACGATTCGTAACTCCGAAACCGCTCACCATAACGCGTTTAAGTGCTTAATATTTTTTGTTTAAAATTGAATTTTCTATGATTTTTACTAAATATATTTGGCGCTAAACCTCATAGTTTTTGAGATATTTACAAAAACTGAGAAAAACCGCTTTTTGTCCTTTTCTGCAAGGTTTTGATGATTCGTAACTCCAAAACGGCTCACTTTAGCGCGTTTATGTTATTAAAACTTTTTGTTAAAAATTTAATTTTAAAATTTATACTAAGAGTTTTTTGTCCTAAGCCTCATAGTTTCGAGATATTTTATAAAAACTGAGAAAAACCGCTTTTTGTCCTTTTCTGCCACCTGGTTTTGACTCGTAAATCCGAAACCGCTCACTCTAGCGCGTTTAAGCTTTACACTTTTTGTTGGAAATTTAATTTTAAATAATTTTACTTAATATTTTTTGCCTCAAACCTCATAGTTTTTGAGTTATTTTGATAAAAACAGCTTGACACCTTCCTCCGCCAAAACGAGGGATAAAACCGGTGACGCAAATATTGTGGGCACCAAAATATTTTACCATGAATTGAAATGTTTAGAACTTAATTTGTAAGTCCCAAAAATTCTCCAGAACCTAAAAAAGTTATATTTCAAAGGGGAAGATGGAGTTTAGGAAGTGGTAAAGATTGGTTCCCTATCGTGGTAAAGAATCGACTAAAGAGGCATAAATCATGTCGAGAGCGCTCCCTTGAGGGTCAGACTTTAGAGGGTTTAGGGACCTATCTCTCCGCCAGAAATTCTACATAATTTAGTTTGACAAGGTGATGCTCAATACGATAGGACTGTTGCTCTATCATTAATATACATGAATATTGAGTAGTTCCCCTAATATTGCTTCCTATGCATAAAGTACACCCTAATACCATCCAAATCCGAACATCTATTTTTAGACTTCAAAAATATTCTCGGATAAAAAGATGGATTTATTGATCGTCGGGAAAACGCGTTTCATCTGGAGAAAGATAAATTCCAGGTCACTTAATTCCCAAATATGTCCGATCCACCAATGAAAATAAAAGGAATAATTTTTGGGGAAAATATATATTTTATTATATTTATAAGAATCGAAAAAAATGATAGCAATCAGCGTTCAATCAACCGTTATAGCTCGTTACATTATTCATTGTTTACAAACTTAATAAATCATAATGGCGCCTTCCAGAATATTTTCAAAAACCTCTTTAATCTTTTCTTCTGAATTATTAAGTATTGATTCGAGAAAATCGACTTTTCCTAAGAAGATTAATAATTTTCTTATTAATTCCGTCAACTAGTTTGAAGAGCTTCCAACGAAAACTTCCTTATAAAAAGTATAAATATAGGAGGGGAAGAATAACGGAGGGGAAGTATAAGGGAGGAAGAAGTATAATTGAGGGGGAATTTTATGGGAAGGGAAGTAACGGAGGGAGAAGTATAAGGGAGGGGAAAAATAATTGAGGGAGAAGTACGAGTATATGGGATGGGAAGTATAACGGTGGGAAAATTATAAGGGAGGGGAAGTATAACGGAGGGGGAGTATAACGGAGGGTGAAGTATAATGGAGGGGGAAGTATATGGGATGCGAAGATAACGGAAGGAGAAGTATAAGGGAGGGGAAGTATAACGGAGGGTGAAGTAAAAGAGAGGGAATAATAAGGAGAGGGAGTATAATGGAGAGGAAGTATAACGGAGGGGGAAGTATAACGGAGGGGGAAGTATAACAGAGGGGAAAGTATCAGGGAGGGTAAGTATAACGAGGGGGGGGGGGGTATAACGAGGGTAATATAACGGGGGGAATGTGTAAGGGAGGGGATATTTATTACAGGTGGGGCTAAGGGAGGGGAAGTATAACGGCGGGGGGGGGGGTATCAAGGGGGAAATATAACGGAGGGGAATGTATAAGAGTAGAGAATTATATATAACGGATTGGGGAAGTATAACAGAGGGGAAAGTATCAGGGAGGGGAAGTATAACGAGGGGGGGGGGGGATAACGGGGGAAATATAACGGAGAGGAATGTATAAGGGAGGGGAAGTATACAGAGGGGAAGTATAACGGTGGGGGGGGGGAGGGTATAAAGGGGGAAATATAACGGAGATGAATGTATAAGGGTGGGGTATTATAACGGATTGGGGAAGTATAAGGGAGGGGAAGTATAAAAGAGGGGAAGTATAACGGGGGGGGGGGGGTATAAAGGGGGAAATATAACGGAGAAGAATGTATAAGGGTTGGGAATTATAACGGATTGGGGAAGTATAAGGTAAGGGAAGTTTAACAGAGGGGAAAGTATCAGGAAAGGGAAGTATAACGGAGGGGGGGGGGGGTTATAACGGGGGAAAATAACGGAGAGGAATGTATAAGGGAGGGGATGTATAACAGAGGGGAAGTATAACGGTGTGGGGGGGGGGGTATAAAGGGGAAATATAACGGAGAAGAATGTATAAGGGTGGGGAATTATAACGAATTGGGGAAGTATAAGGGAGGGGAAGTATAACGGGGGGGTATAAAGGGGGAAATATAACGGAGGGGAATGTATAAGGGAGAGGAATTATAACGGATTGGGGAAGTATAACAGAGGGGAAAGTATGATGGAGGGGAAGCATATGGTGGCGGGGGTATAACGGGGAAATGTAACGGAGGGGAAGTATAAGGAAAGATAAGTACAAGGGAAGTATTAGGGAAGGGAAGTATACTAAGTTTATTTTGCTCATAAAATTTTCAAAATTCATTTATTTATTTTTTTTTTTTTTGTGAAAAATTGTCTTAAGGTTTCTTATGTTTGAAAAATTTTTAATTTGTATAAAAGAAGAAATAATGGGATTATTGCCAAAGGAAGGTCCCCCTCGAAACGGGTGGGATTATCAAATTTCTTCCAACTAAAATAAAAATTAATGAAAAAAAATGTTAAATTCTTAAAAAATATAAGGAGTAATCAATGACAATTTGGTGAGAATCCGCCTCAACGAATTTTTTTAAATTTCTAAAAGACGTATCTCCGCCATTTTTCGAAATTCAAAAATCGCCCTCGTTAGTTCACCGACTCAAGAAAAATTTGGTGAAAATGGTGAAAATCGGTTGAAAATTGTGGCCGTAAAGTGTTCCGGAAAAAATGCTACGGACGGCCGGCCGGCACCACAGACATAGTTGAGATCGGTATACTAGACAATATACGATTTGACCCTGCGGGATCTGGAAGGCCCCAACAACCTGACGTGGAGGGTATCACAATAACTTCTTTAAGGAAGATAATGAGGTTGCTTAACCTGATTTTTAAATCCCTTAAAATAGTCTTCCCGACGAGGTAGAGTTACATACATCTAATGGAAATTTTTGGTGGATAACAACCACTGGTAATTTAAATCTAATTTAAATTTGAAGGGATAAAAACAGTGGTTGTTATCCACCAAAAATTTCCATTAGATGTAGATAATGAGGTTATTCACTGTCTTATAAAGAAAGATGAAGCTTAAGTTGAATATTAACTTGCTTGATCAAAGAGATGTTATTGTGATACCCTCGACGTTCAATATTTTGAATAGTATCTTCTGCGTAAAAATAGGGCAAGAGCTTACATTTTATGTAATTTCTTTTAAAAAATCAGATTTTTTTTAATCGTTAAAATTATACTTAATTTTAAAAAATCTTCAAAAAATTAGAATTTTCTAAATAATTTTGTCAATAAATTAGGTAAAATCTTGTCGTGAAATTGAAAAAACTACCTAAAAAATTGTGAATTTGTCGAAAAATTTGTTGAAACATGAGCAATTTCGATTTTCCCAAAAAATCGTAAAAAAAAATACGCTGTCCTGAAAAAATTATTTAAAAAAATCTCGAAATCCCCCGGCCCACGGTTTTGGATGATTTCTTGCTTTATCTTAAGTACTTGAACAGACTTTAGTTAAAAGGAAATAGAAGTTGATTAAACTGGGTTATAATGCGTTCGGAAACAAACTTAGATTTGCGGTTATTAACGCCAATTCATTAGGAAGAGTTTGTTTATTGGATGCGGTAGGGAAAAGGAGACGTTCCGCGATACGGGGGTTCTGAGTGGGAAGTCCATTAAGCCTAAAAGTTTTCTCAGAGGGTGGGCTTATTCAGTCAACGGAGAGGAAATAAAAAATCACAGGAAACCAATCAGTCTTTTAAATTTTCCAATAAATTTTTTTTCTCTGTTAATAAAATGATAACCATTTTTCAAAGAAACGGAAATTAGCGAACAACGGGGTTTTTCGGTGAATCCGTCACCGTTTTGACTGGATTGATTTCCTACCATTTATTTTATCAAGTGGCCCGGAATGAGAGGGCTTCCTCTGACAGAAATAAAAACCCGTAAAGAATGGACGTCCGAAGACGAGTGTCAACTCGTAGATCACAGTTGGACCACTGTCCTCTAATTGATTAGAGCATCGATTCGAATCTATAAACTTCCAACTCTTTCTTTCACCCTTTCAATCATCATTCGTCAATTTGTCCACTTTTGCCACAATCCATACGTTTCGGATAATCGAACGTCCTACTTTCACATCTGTTAAAACATTTGGCACGGTTATTCATGCCAAAATAAGCCCCAAAAATTTCCGGAGGTGAAATATTACATTCAAAACTACAAATACAAGTCGTTTTATTTTCAAAGAAATACCGTTGGGAGCAATAGTCGATATCCGAAGTGGAATATCTTATGTCAGAAGTGGGATAGCTGCAATCAGAAGTGGGATAGCTGCTATCAGGAGCGGGATAGCTGATATCAGTGGGATATGATATTAGAAGTGGGATGAACGGTATCAGAAGTGGGATAAACAATATCAGAAGGGGAAAAACGGTGTCAATAGTGGGATGACCGAT
This sequence comes from Orius insidiosus, assembly GCA_014119065.1. Taxonomy (NCBI): domain Eukaryota; kingdom Metazoa; phylum Arthropoda; class Insecta; order Hemiptera; family Anthocoridae; genus Orius; species Orius insidiosus. The sequence continues at coordinate 583,123 of JACGAQ010000035.1, read as the reverse complement.
ATCAGTAGTGGGATGACCGACATCAGAAGTAGTGGGATGACCGATATCAGAAGTGGGATGAAAGATATCAGAATTGGGATGACCGACATCAGTAGTGGGATGTCCTATATCAGAAGTAGTGGGATGACCGATATCAGAAGTGGGATGACCGATATCAGAATTGGGATGACCGACATCAGTAGTGGGATGACCTATATCAGAAGTAGTGGGATGACCAATATCAGAAGTGGGATGACCGATATCAGAAGTGGGATATATGATATTAGAAGTGGGATGAACGGTATCAGAAGTGGGATAAACAATATCAGAAGTGGGAAAAACGGTGTCAGTAGTGGGATGACCGATATCAGAAGTAGTGGGATGACCGATATCAGAAGTGGGATGACCGATATCAGAAGTGGGATATATGATATTAGAAGTGGGATGAACGGTATCAGAAGTGGGATAAACAATATCAGAAGAGGGAAAAACGGTGTCAGTAGTGGGATGACCGACATCAGAAGTAGTGGGATGACCGATATCAGAAGAGGGATGAAAGATATCAGAATTGGGATGACCGACATCAGTAGTGGGATGACCTATATCAGAAGTAGTGGGATGACCGATATCAGAAGGGATGACCGATATCAGAAGTGGGATATATGATATTAGAAGTGGGATTAACGGTATCAGAAGTGGGATAAACAATATCAGAAGTGGGATATGATATTAGAAGTGGGATTAACGGTATCAGAAGTGGGATAAACAATATCAGAAGTGGGAAAAACGGTGTCAGTAGTGGGATGACCGATATCAGTAGTGGGATGACCGACATCAGAAGTAGTGGGATGACCGATATCAGAAGTGGGATGAAAGATATCAGAATTGGGATGACCGACATCAGAAGTGGGATAAACGATATCAGAAGTGGGATAAACGATATCAGATGTGGGATAAACGATATCAGAAGTGGGATAAACGATATCAGAAGTGGGATAAACGATATCAGAAGTGGGATAAACGATATCAGAAGTGGGATAAACGATATCAGAAGTGGGATAAACGATATCAGAAGTGGGATAAACGATATCAGATGTGGGATAAACGATATCAGAAGTGGGATAAACGATATCAGAAGTGGGATAACCGATATAAGAAGTGGGATAACCGATATCAGAAGTGGGATAAACGATATCAGAAGTGGGATAAACGATATCAGAAGTGGGATAAACGATATCAGAAGTGGGATAAACGATATCAGAAGTGGGATAAACGATATCCGAAGTGGGATAAACGATATCAGAAGTGGGATAAACGATATCAGAAGTGGGATAAACGATATCAGAAGTGGGATAAACGATATCCGAAGTGGGATAACCGACATCCGAAGTGGGATAAACGATATCAGAAGTGGGATAAACGATATCAGAAGTGGGATAAACGATATCAGAAGTGGGATAACCGAAATAGTAGTGGGATAACCGATATCAGAAGTGGGATAGCTGACATCAGAAGTGGGATAGCTGACATCAGAAGTGGGAGGACTGATATCAGAAGTGGGATAACCGAAGTCAGAAGTGGGATGACCGATGTCAGAAGTTTGATGACCGATATCAGAAGTGGGATGACCGATATCTGAAGTGGGATAACCAATAGATATCGGAAGTTTTACTTCAACTCAATTTTCTTTTTTAAAAAATGACTTTTTTTTAAAATAAAAACTTTTAAATTTTTTGAAAAAAAAAAAAAACTTTCCCAAAGTTATTCCTCCCCCTCCGTTATAGTTTCCCCCCTTTATACTTTCCACTTCTCCCTCCCTTATACTTCCCCCTCCTTTATACTTATACTGTTAAGGAAGTTCCCGTCGGGGCCAGCTCCAGACTAGTAGTTTACAGGCTAGTAGTTATACATTCCCCCCTTTATACTTTCCACTTTCCCTCCCTCATACCTCCCCCTCCTTTATACTTCCCCCCTTAATACTTACCCTCTTATATTGTTCTTTCTCCTTAAGGAAGTTCCCGTCGGGGCCAGCTCCAGATTAGTAGTTTAAAAGATTTAGGTTTCAGGCAAGTTGGAGTTGGCGGAGAGGCAGAAAAATGCGTTTTCCACCTTCAAAAACTAGGCTTAATAGTCTTTTTGCCAATAAAAATTCTATGCTTATAATATTTTTATTTTTTAGCTCTAACGGAAGGTCCAAAATTCGCCGAGCCGATACCTAACGTGACGGTAGCGTTAGGGAGAGACGCGTCTCTTCCATGCGTTGTCGACAACCTAGGAAACTATAAGGTAAACCTTTTCTTCTCCCATTTCTTTTTATAAAAAAACCTTCTACACACCTGACTCCTACGGCTTCCATTGAAAATCTTTCTTACATATTCTGATGTATGACACTACCGACGGGTTTCTTACGCCTAGGCAACAAGTCGACAAACACTTGTTGAGCTCTTCCTCATGAATACGTGATAATTTAATCGTATATTTGCCCACCGGCGAAAGTCTCTTCCCACCAATGATTTGCACATTTTTCATTATTCCCTGATGATAGAAGATCACCTCTTTGCTTATAAAATGCCATAAGGATTTGGTTTTAAAAAGGAATAAGAAGAGAATCGATTTTTCTTCTATTTTTAGATCCCTTAGTTATTTCTTCAGGGTTTAAAATAAAAATTTATCCATTTTAAAAAGAGGAACGTCTTAAAAAAATCAGATGTTTCAGGAATTTTTTATTTTCTGTATATCCCATACCTGGAATTCCAGCTTGAACTGATCAAGAATGAAGAAAAGAAAAAAAAAGCGGAATTTTAATGTTAACCCGTTCAATACGCGCGTAAACGCGCGCATCGAACCTTTCCCAATGACTGAAAGCGCGTTTAAGCGCTCTCCCTACCCTTCGCCAGTGACTGACCGCGCTAAAACGCGCTCTTCGCCTGTACTTTTCTAAAGGCATTCTCTCGCTCCAGTCGTTCACGAAAGCTATTTTACCGATTCTCCGTGATAAAATAGAGTCCAATAAAGATAACCCCATTCGCCGTTTTTACCTCAGATTTTTTGAATGACTGAGAGCGCTTTTTAGCGCTCTATTAATTCGTCTATAACAAGCGAATTAGACTAATTAGAATATTAACACTATTTTTTAGGCTAATGTAATATGAAAGTAAACTAATTTTTTGAAAAACCAATTACAGTCACCGGGAAAGAATTCAAAAATATCACTCAGTCATAGCCCAGAGCCCGCCAAAACGGCTCCGTATTGAATGGGTGGGTTGAAGCGACTCAATAATAAGAAAAATGTAAAAAAAAAAGTTAAGCCCTAAGTGGGATTTGAACCCACGACCTTCGAGTTTCTAGCCAAGGGTCTATTTAACTATTGATGCCGTATTGAAATTGGTCGTAGGTTCGAATCCCACGGGGGACAAATTTTTTGTTCACATTTTCCATAAAAAATTCAACAATTGATGACCTCCAACTATAAAACAAGTAAAAATTAGTTTTTATTGTTTTTAGGTCGCCTGGATACACATAGATCGACAAATGATATTAACCATACATAGACACACTAAATAATAAAGAAAAAAGTTTAAAAAAGTTAAGCCCTAACTGGGATTTGAACCTACTACCTTCGAGTTTCTAGTCAAGGGTCTATTAAGCTATTGATGCCGTATTGAAATTGGTCGTAGGTTCGAATCCCACGGTGGACAAAATTTTTTTTTTCACATTTTCCATAACAAATTCAACTCCAACTAATAAAAAAAGTAAAAAATTAGTTTTTTATTGTTTTTAGGTCGCCTGGATACACATAGATCGACAAATGATATTAACCATACATAGACACGTCATAGCGAGGGTGTCCAGATTCAGCGTTTCGCACGACAATCACAAAACTTGGCTGCTCAACGTAAACCAGGTTCAGCAAGAAGACCGCGGTTATTACATGTGCCAAGTCAATACGAATCCTATGATTAGCCAAGTCGGTTATTTGCAAGTAGTTGGTAAGTAATCGAAATCTATTGCATCCAGCTGATCTGCTCCCCAAACTTTTCTATTTCAATACTCGGGTTAATAAGTTAAAAAAAAATATTATACACGGTAGAGTGAGAAGCTAAGTTCTAAAATTACGCGGTGGTGTAGAAAGCCCTTGGAAGGGAGACTCAAGGGCCTATCAAAACCATACCCATGAATAGGCACGTCAAGTACTTAACTTGATTCAACCACAATTTGTATAATTGACAGCGGGAGGGCTTATTTAAAGGGCTTTCTGTGTCAAATTGTAAATTCAGAATCAATTATTTTTCATAAAAATGTTTGCCGTCAAGAACGTTTATTGGAGGATCGAAAGAGAAAAACTATTTCACAAAAACGGAATTCCCCGAGTCTTTCTCTAACCTTCGTCCACCCTAGACTAGAGAGCCCTTCGCCTTCGGACTGCAATAAGGGTTCTTACTTCCCAACCCTTCCTTCTATGGTGAACTCTGCATATCAGGGCCCTTCGCCTTCGGACTGCAATAATGGTTCTTACTTCCCGACCCTTCCTATGGTGAACTCTGCATTTCAGGGCCCTTCGCCTTCGGACTACAATAAGGGTTATTACTTCCCAACCCTTCCTTCCTATGGTGAACTCTCATTTCAGGGCCCTTCGCCTTCGGACTGCAATAAGGGTTCTTACTTCCCGACCCTCCCTATGGTGAACTCTGCATTTCAGGGCCCTTCGCCTTCGGACTGCAATAAGGGTTCTTACTTCCCGACCCTTCCTTCCTATGGTGAACTCTGCATTTCAGGGCCCTTCGCCTTCGGACTGGAATATGGGTTCTTAATTCCCAACCCTTCCTTCCTATGGTGAACTCTGCATTTCAGGGCCCTTCGCCTTCGGACTGAAATAAGGGTTCTTACTTCCCGACCCTTCCTTCCTATGGTGAACTCTGCATTTCAGGGCCCATCGCCTTCGGACTGCAATAAGGGTTCTTACTTCCCGACCCTTCCTTCCTACGGTGAACTCTGCATTTCAGGGCCCTTCGCCTTCCGACTGCAATAAGGGTTCTTACTTCCCAACCCTTCCTTCCAATGGTGAAGTCTGTATTTCAGGGCCTTTCACCTTCGGACAGCAATAAGGGTTCTTACTTCCCTACCCTTCCTTCCTATGGTGAACTCTGCATTTCAGGGCCCTTCGCCTTCGGACTGCAATGAGGGTTCTTACTTCCCGACTCTTCCTTCCTATGGTGAACTCTGCATTTCAGGGCCCTTCGCCTTCGGACTGCAATAAGGGTTCTTACTTCCCGACCCTTCCTTCCTATGGTGAACTCTGCATTTCAGGGCCCTTCGCCTTCGGAATGCAATAAGGGTTCTTACTTCCCGACCCTTCCATCCTATGGTGTACTCTGCATTTCAGGGCCCTTCGCCTTCGGACTGCAATAAGGGTTCTTACTTCCCGACCCTTCCTTCCTATGGTGAACTCTGCATTTCAGGGCCCTTCGCCTTCGGACTGCAATAAGGGTTCTTACTTCCCAACCCTTCCTTCCTATGGTGAACTCTGCATTTCAGGGCCCTTCGCCTTCGGACTGCAATAAGGGTTCTTACTTCCCGACCCTTCCTTTCTATGGTGAACTCTGCATTTCAGGGCCCTTCAGCTTCGGACTGCAATAAGGGTTCTTACTTCCCGACCCTTCCTTCCTATGGTGAACTCTGCATTTCAGGGCCCTTCGCCTTCGGACTGGAATATGGGTTCTTAATTCCCAACCCTTCCTTCCTATGGTGAACTCTGCATTTCAGGGCCCTTCGCCTTCGGACTGAAATAAGGGTTCTTACTTCCCGACCCTTCCTTCCTATGGTGAACTCTGCATTTCAGGGCCCATCGCCTTCGGACTGCAATAAGGGTTCTTACTTCCCGACCCTTCCTTCCTACGGTGAACTCTGCATTTCAGGGCCCTTCGCCTTCCGACTGCAATAAGGGTTCTTACTTCCCAACCCTTCCTTCCAATGGTGAAGTCTGTATTTCATTTCAGGGCCCTTCGCCTTCGGACTGGAATATGGGTTCTTAATTCCCAACCCTTCCTTCCTATGGTGAACTCTGCATTTCAGGGCCCTTCGCCTTCGGACTGAAATAAGGGTTCTTACTTCCCGACCCTTCCTTCCTATGGTGAACTCTGCATTTCAGGGCCCATCGCCTTCGGACTGCAATAAGGGTTCTTACTTCCCGACCCTTCCTTCCTATGGTGAACTCTGCATTTCAGGGCCCATCGCCTTCGGACTGCAATAAGGGTTCTTACTTCCCGACCCTTCCTTCCTACGGTGAACTCTGCATTTCAGGGCCCTTCGCCTTCCGACTGCAATAAGGGTTCTTACTTCCCAACCCTTCCTTCCAATGGTGAAGTCTGTATTTCAGGGCCTTTCACCTTCGGACAGCAATAAGGGTTCTTACTTCCCTACCCTTCCTTCCTATGGTGAACTCTGCATTTCAGGGCCTTTCGCCTTCGGACTGCAATGAGGGTTCTTACTTCCCGACTCTTCCTTCCTATGGTGAACTCTGCATTTCAGGGCCCTTCGCCTTCGGACTGCAATAAGGGTTCTTACTTCCCGACCCTTCCTTCCTATGGTGAACTCTGCATTTCAGGGCCCTTCGCCTTCGGAATGCAATAAGGGTTCTTACTTCCCGACCCTTCCATCCTATGGTGTACTCTGCATTTCAGGGCCCTTCGCCTTCGGACTGCAATAAGGGTTCTTACTTCCCGACCCTTCCTTCCTATGGTGAACTCTGCATTTCAGGGCCCTTCGCCTTCGGACTGCAATAAGGGTTCTTACTTCCCAACCCTTCCTTCCTATGGTGAACTCTGCATTTCAGGGCCCTTCGCCTTCGGACTGGAATATGGGTTCTTAATTCCCAACCCTTCCTTCCTATGGTGAACTCTGCATTTCAGGGCCCTTCGCCTTCGGACTGAAATAAGGGTTCTTACTTCCCGACCCTTCCTTCCTATGGTGAACTCTGCATTTCAGGGCCCATCGCCTTCGGACTGCAATAAGGGTTCTTACTTCCCGACCCTTCCTTCCTACGGTGAACTCTGCATTTCAGGGCCCTTCGCCTTCCGACTGCAATAAGGGTTCTTACTTCCCAACCCTTCCTTCCAATGGTGAAGTCTGTATTTCATTTCAGGGCCCTTCGCCTTCGGACTGGAATATGGGTTCTTAATTCCCAACCCTTCCTTCCTATGGTGAACTCTGCATTTCAGGGCCCTTCGCCTTCGGACTGAAATAAGGGTTCTTACTTCCCGACCCTTCCTTCCTATGGTGAACTCTGCATTTCAGGGCCCATCGCCTTCGGACTGCAATAAGGGTTCTTACTTCCCGACCCTTCCTTCCTACGGTGAACTCTGCATTTCAGGGCCCTTCACCTTCGGACTGCAATAAGGGTTCTTACTTCCCGACCCTTCCTTCCTATGGTGAACTCTGCATTTCAGGGCCCATCGCCTTCGGACTGCAATAAGGGTTCTTACTTCCCGACCCTTCCTTCCTACGGTGAACTCTGCATTTCAGGGCCCTTCGCCTTCCGACTGCAATAAGGGTTCTTACTTCCCAACCCTTCCTTCCAATGGTGAAGTCTGTATTTCAGGGCCCTTCGCCTTCGGACTGCAATAAGGGTTCTTACTTCCCGACCCTTCCTTCCTATGGTGAACTCTGCATTTCTGGGCCCTTCGCGTTCGGACTGCAATAAGGGTTCTTACTTCCCACCATTCCTTCCTATCGTGAACTCTGCATTTCAGGGCCCTTCGCCTTCGGACTGCAATAAGGGTTCTTACTTCCCAACCCATCCTTCCTATGGTGAACTCTGCATTTCAGGGCCCTTCGCCTTCGGACTGCAAAAAGGGTTCTTACTTCCGACCCTTCCTTCCTATGGTGAACTCTGCATTTCAGGGCCCTTCGCCTTCGGACTGCAATAAGGGTTCTTACTTCCCGACCCTTCCTTCCTATGGTGAACTCTGCATATCAGGGCCCTTCGCCTTCGGACTGCAATAAGGGTTCTTACTTCCCCACCCTGCCATCCAAGGGTGAACTCTGCGTTTCAGGCCCTCAGGGATTGCCGTAGAAGATCTTCTGCTAAACCTGTGATATTGTTAAGGATTTATTTCCAACAAATAATTTTATACCATATCAAAAGGGGTAGGTTTTCATCTGGAAGGAATTCGTAGCTCACATCACTTAGTTCTTTGTGTGCTTCTCACATTTTAAAATGTAAGGGAGTCTTCTTTCCCTTGATGATTTAGGTGATAAAAATTTCCAATTAGGTCTTCCAAGGGATTCCTTTTTAAAAGGGATTGTTTAAGGGAAGTTTCTTAGGGTTTATTTGCAAAGGGCGTTGATTGGAACCTTGTCGACAGGTAAATATCAATGAAGGGAATGAGATGTTTCGATTGAGCGGGGTGACACCTTCTCTCCGAAAGTCACAGAAACCTAATACTATATTCAAATCAGATTTCGAACCAAGTGCAACCACGGGGACTCCGCCGTCTTGTTTGCATAAATCAATGAATAATTCAAAATGAATTTTTTAAAGGGAAAGAGAGAAAAAATGAAGGAAAATGGGGTAGGTTTAAAGAAAAACTTGAATAAAGCAGCTTTCTTCGCGTTATATGTTTTTTTCTTCTTCTTATTCTTTCAATTCATAACGAGCAATTTAAAAAAAATCTATCTAAAAATAAATAAAAATCTGGCTGAATCAAATGATATCCATTCTTAGAAAGTTTCGGCTCAAGAGGACTCGTAGAAGTGGGGTCATTTTTTTGGAGAGATTTTTGCAAGTTTTCGTGTGTTTTCTATAGAGAAACTCACTTTTTTCGCTCTTTAAGCCCAGTATAATTCAAGTTTTACCCGATATTGGGCTTTCTTTTCATATTTCATCCGAAAAAATCCCTTTTTACCGAAATTTAGGAGTTTATTCTTAGTATTTTGATCTAGAAACCACCTTTCACAGGATTTTAGAGCGATTTCTTTGGTTTTATGGCTTAAACTGGTTTTTTACGCATTTCCTTGGCCTTTTGGCCAAAAAAATCCTTATTTTGAAAAGATTCTGGGCGTTTATCTCGGTTATAGCCCCCCCCCCCTCAACATATTGATTCCGAAGGAAAAGAAATCTACCTAAAAAAACTATGGTTTTTTTGTCGAGTTAAACCATTTTTTTTAACAGGATATCTAACGGTTTTTCCCAGTTTTTTCAAAAAAGTTTTTCTCAGTTTTCCAGATTTTCTAGCAGTTTTGAAAGATAAAATTCTCTTCCGACCGTTTTTAGAGCTAGTTTATGGACAAAAAAACGTTTTACGTAATTTTTTTACCGTTTTCTTTTATGAAAAAGCTGGTATTTCTGGGGTTTTCTAGGACCTTCGGCCTTTTCTGAGCGTTGAGCTAAGCTTTTCCCCAAAAAATACACCTTTTTTTCCCAAAAAAACCCCTTTTCTCCCAAAAAACGACCCCTTCCCGCTAAAACACCTCCACCCCCCAAAAAAATACCCTTTTTCCTTAAAAACACCGTTCACCCCAAAAAAACTCCTTCCCTCCAAAAAAACACCTTCCAACCCACATTCCAAACCCTCATTTTATCGTATTCAGAGCGTTTACCAAAACTTTCCCCCAAAAATACACCCTTTTTAAAAAAAAAATAAAATAAAAGCCCTTTACTCCCAAAAAAAGACCCCCCCCCCCTACAAAACACCTTTTTCCCCCAAAAAAAACACCCTTACTTACAGAGTTTTAGGGCGTTTTTTTTTGTGCCGAAAAACAAAATTTTTGGATGATATCTTCTACATATGTACATTTTGATTAGCTTTCTAAGCCCTCATTATATCCTACTCTGAGCGTTGACTTTAGCTTTTCCCCCAAAAAAACCATTTTCTCCCAAAAAAAAGACCCCTTCCCTCAAATATACCCTTCCCCCCCCCCTCCAAAAAAACCTTTTTTCCCCAAAAACCTTTCCTCCACAAAAACACCTTCCAACCCACATTCCGAATCCTCATTTTATTCTATTCTGAGCGTATACCTAAGCTTTTCCCCCAAAATACACCTTTTTTTTCCAAAAAAAAAAAGCCCTTTACTCCCAAAAAAACACCCCCTCCCCTCTAAAAAAACACCCTTACTTACAGAGTTTTAGGGCGTTTTTGTTGGTGCCGAAAAACAACATTTTTGGATGATATCTTAAACATTCATTTTGATTAACTTTCCATGCCCTCTTTTTTCCTACTCCGAGGAAAAAAGTTATTATTTTTTACCTTTTCCCCCCACCAAAAAAAAACCCTTTTCTCACAAAAAAAAAACTCTTTCCCATCAAACACCTTCCCCCCCCCAAAAAAAAAAAACCTTTTTTCCCCCCCAAAAAAACACCTTTTTTTGCCTCCCCAAAAACACCATTTTTCCCAAATACACCCTTTCTTACCGAGTCCTAGGGCGTTTTCTAATGTTGCCGAAATACCTACAAACTTTTGGATGATATCTTCAACATTTATTTTGATTAACTTTCCAAGCCCTCTTTTTATCCTACTCTGAGCGTTGACCTAAGCTTTTCCCCAAAAAATACATCCTTTTTTTCCCAAAAAAGCCTTTTTCTCCCCAAAAAAATAACCCTCCCCCGAAAAACACCTCTCCCCACAAAAAAAACACCTTTTTTTCCCACAAAACCCCTTCCCAAACACCTTTTTCCCACAAAAAAGACCCTTTCTTACCGAGTTTTATTGAGTTTTTGTTGTTGCCAAAAAAACAAAATTTTTGGACGATATCTTAAACATTCATTTTGATTAACTTTCCAAGCCCTCTTTTTATCCTACCCCGAGCGTTGACCTTTGCTTCCTCCCCCCCAAAACCCTTTTCTCCCCCCCCCCCCGCCAAAAAAAAAAAATTTCTTTTCGCCTTTCAAAAACACCATTTTTTCCAAAAAAACACCCATTCTTACCAGTTCTAGGGCGTTTTTGATGTTGCCGAAAAACAAAATTTTGGATGGTTTCTTCAACACTTATTTTGATTATCTTTCCAAACCCTCTTCTTTTCCTATTCTGAGCGTTGACCTAAGCTTTCCCCCAAAATACACCCTTTTTTTCCCAAAATTCCCAAAAAAATAACCTTCTCCCCCAAACACCCTTTCCCCCAAAACACCTTCCCCACTAAAAACACCTTTTTTTCCCAAAAAAAGACCCTTTCTTACCGAGTATTAGGGCGTTTTTGTTGTTGCGAAAAAACAACATTTTTGAACGATATCTTCAACTTTCATTCTTATTAACTTTCCAAATAACAGAAAGAGGTTCAAGATGGGATGATTTTATTATTTATTTGGAGGTAGATTAGAAAAGGCAGGGGGAAAGAATTCGATTCTCCAGAGACGTGGGTGGGATCCGATCACGTAATAAAGAAGACCCCAAGTTTATATTTTATCGTATTCTGTTCCAGTCCCCCCAAACATATTAGACGATCAAAGTACTCCCTCGTCCGTAGCAGTCCGTGAAAACCAAAACGTCTCCCTCACCTGCAAAGCGGACGGTCTTCCCCTTCCGAAACTCTCCTGGAGGCGAGAAGACGGACAGCCGATCAACATCGACAAAAAAACAAAAGGTAAAAAAAAAAATGAGGCGCTCCGGATACGAAGGGCGAACTCGACATCGGACAAATTTTTTAACTTCCTTAAAGAAGTTATTGTGATACCCTCGACGTCAGTTTTTTTTCATTTTCAGATTCTAGACCTCTTAGTGAATACACCCATATAATTTTTATGTTGAGTTCGCCATTTTTTCCCCTTTAAATACGTAAAAACCGAAACTTTAAAATTGTCGAGTTCGCCCTTCGTATCCGGAGCGCCTCAAATCAAAAACATCATTTTCTTTATATTTCCTTTAGTCAATGTTCAAGAAGGAGAACAGCTCAATTTGACCAGAATTACTAGAAATGAGATGGGTGCTTATTTATGCATCGCTTCTAACAGTGTCCCTCCTTCAGTTAGTAAAAGAATCATCTTAGATGTCGAATGTAAGCCTTCCACATTTTTTCAGAAGTTCTTAATAACTTTTTTTTTCAGTTTCTCCCATGATTTGGGTCCCAAATCAGCTAGTAGGAGCGCCATCAGGTACCGACGTTACCATCGAATGTAACACAGAAGCATACCCGAAGGCCATAAGCTATTGGGTCTATGAAGGCATCATGCTTCTTCCGACAAAAAAATATATCACAAACACCCAAGAAAATTCATATAGAACATACATGAAATTAACGATTAAAAACCTAACTAACCGAGATTTCGGCAGTTATAGGTGCATATCAAAAAATTCTCTCGGGGAAACCGAAGGCTCTATAAGACTTTACGGTAAATTTTATCAATAATTTTCATAAAACAGAGTAAATTAAGAAGAAAAAAATAGAAAACAAAAATATTTCCCTCGGCGGGATCCGAACCTATGACCTGTAGAAGCTAAATTATGGCTTCTTAACTCTCATGTTTTGTTCTTCCTTTTATCTCATTTACTTTCATTTTAACTTCCTTAAAGAAGTTATTGTGATACCCTCCACGTCGGGTTTTTGAGGATGGGTCTTCCATACTCCGCAGTGTCAAATGGAATATTGATCTATACCGATCTCAACATTGTTGTTTGTGAAGTGGGATAACCGATATCAGAAGTGGGATAAACGATATCGGAAGTGGGATAAACGATATCAGAATTGGGATAACCAATATCGGAAGTGGGATAAACGATATCAGAATTGGGATAACCAATATCAGAAGTGGGATAATCAATTTAAGAAGTTGGATAAACGATATCGGAAGTGGGATAAGCGATATCAGAAGTGGGATAACCGATATCAGAAGTGGGATAATCAATTTAAGAAGTGGGATACCCGATATCAGAAGTGGGATAAACGATATAAGAAGTGGGATAACCTATATTTGAAGTGGGATAGCCGACATCAGAAGTGAGATGACCGATATCAGAAGTGGGATAACCGATATCAGAAGTGGGATAACCGATATCAGAAGTGGGATAAACGATATAAGAAGTGGGATAACCTACATCAGAAGTGGGATAGCCGACATCAGAAGTGAGATGACCGATATCTGAAGTTGGATAATCTATATAAAAAGTGGGATAACCTATATCAGAAGTGGGATAGGCGACATCAGAAGTGAGATGACCGATATCAGAAGTGGGATAAACGATATAAGAAGTGGGATAACCGATATCAGAAGTGGGATAACCGATATCAGAAATGGGATAGCCGATAACAGAGGTGGGATAATCAATATAAGAACCAGATAACCGATATCAGAAGTGGGATAACCGATATCAGAAGTGGGATAACCGATATCAGAAGTGGGATAACCGATATCAGAAGTGGGATAACCGATATCAGAAGTGGGATAACCGATATCAGAAGTGGGATAACCGATATCAGAAGTGGGATAACCGATATCAGAAGTGGGATAACCGATATTAGAAGTGGGATAACCGATATCAGAAGTGGGATAACCGATATCAGAAGTGGGATAACCGATATCAGAAGTGGGATAACCGATATCAGAAGTGGGATAATGAATATAAGAAGTGGGATAAACGACATCAGAAGTGGGATGACTGATATCGGAAGTGGGATATTCAATATTAGAAATATCACACTTCCACGCGCTACGAGAGGTACCTTCCTTGGGCGAAAATCCCATTATTTCTACCTAGATACTTAAAAAATTTTTGATAAAAAACATAAAAAAAAACTTTAAAAAAGTATTTTTTTTTTGGAAAAAAAAACTTAGCAAATTAAAAAAAAAAAAAAACAAAAAAAAAAACAAATAAATATAAAAAAAAACTTAAAAACTTTTTTGAAAAAAAAAATATTACTCCTCCGTATACTTCTCCTCCCTTATATTTCCCCATCCGTTATGCTTCCCCCTCCATTATACTTCCCCCTCCTATATTTTTACTTTTCTTTAAGGAAGTTTTCCTTCAAGGAATTTTTAAACTAGTACTTTCTACTGTTTTCTTTCTCCTAATTTACTCGGTTTAATTTACTCGCTTTGTTCCAACCACAGTTTGAAACTCTTGGAGCATGCGCAGAAGGATTCATATCGTTAATCCGTTAAATTTGAAGTCATCAAGTTAACGTGCAAATCCTTCTGCGCACGCTCCAGGAGTTTCACACCAGTTTCAAACGGTCGAAACAATGGCCATTGAAAAATCTAGCATTCGTAAATTAGTGATTTTAATTTTTGCGTTCATTTTCTAGAAATCCCGTTGCCTTCTCAACAGCCGAGGACCACTGAGATGGGAAACAAGGCGGGAAAAGACAGTAAGTTTTTATTTTCTTTGACAAAAAGCAAATTTTTCTGGGGTGGAATCTCAAAGAGTTGGAAGGTTAAGTGCCCCTGAGGTAGTAAAACGCACTTACCCTGTCAAGAAAGAGAAAAGAGGGGAAGATACTTCCTTACGTTGGCGCCTACAAGTACCGCTTTAGAACGTAATGTCTCTTCTAATGCCTTCTAGATCTCAAGGCCCCCTCGAAACACCCGCTAAACGGGTCCAAATGCGACGAAATTACTTCCAAACTAAAACTCAAAAACATAAAGGGAGAAAGAAATATATTCTCACATCAAATTTCAAGATAAACTCTGAGCTTATCAGCTTTAATGAAAGCCGAAAGATGGGAACGCAAAGTAGAACAATATCGTTAGTTTAAGTTTTACCATTCCAGAAGTTTGAAAGTTGAAAACACCATAAACACCAGCTTCCTCCTCATTAATAAATTTTTTTTTTTATATTTTCTTGTGTAAAAATGAGAATTTTTGCAGTTCGAAAGACCGCCAAGCCTATTAGAAGGACAACAACGGTTATTCCTAGAAGAACAACCCCTTCCACAACCACAACCTCCTCTATAAGTAACTACGTCGTTAAATATTCTTCAGGTACATCCTGAACGAGAAAAAAAAACTCATAAAAAGCACCTTAATAGCACCCCGTTTTAAAACTTGTGCACTGATGCACTTTTTATTTTTGTTTTTTTATAACCTAAAGCACTTTTAAAATTCACTTACTTTTTTTTAAATCTTCTTTTTCTTTGTTTCAGGCAGACGAATAGAATCAAGCTGGATTTCCCTCCAGTTTCTTCTGACTGCCATTTTAAGTAGACAGCATCTGTACAATCTAATATCAATTTTTCACTAATTTTGCTTATTAGAAAAATAAATGTTAAAAATTAAAAAAAATTTAATTTCCCGGACGCTTTGAATATAATCAAAAAAATAGTACACATATCACGTTTTCAATTTTAGAAAAAATCATTTTAAAAATAGTTTTCTACATTGTTTTGAATTTTTTTTATGTAAATACAAGGAAATGTTTTGCGTTTTATGTTATGAAAACGTGGCTGTCCATTTTTAAAAAAATGTTCAAACAGATATTGTATAAAACTGTGCCAAATTATCTTTCTCTTTTTATTTATTTATTTTATTTCTTCGAAATATAGAGAATTTTATAATTGTGTTAGAATGGTGCTTTTTTTCAGAATTTTATTGTTTATTTTGATGTTTTAAAATTATTGTAAAAAAAAAAGATATTTAAAAAAAAATTATTTTTTTAAACATTTACGTTTTTATTTCATACCCCAAAGAATTTTTAATGAAGAATAATATGGAAGCTTTAATCATTTTGCCTTTTTAAGTATAAGAGGGGAAGTACAACGGAGGGGGAAGTATAATATGAATAAGATACTAGTTTGAAGAAATTCCAACGAAAACTTCCTTAAAGAGAAGTCAAAAAAATTTGGGGGGGGGGGAAGTATAAAGGAGGGGAAGTATAAGGGGAGGGGGTGAATAACTGAGGGGGAATTTTGGGTGTTTATGGTGAACGTACGACGCTTGAGTTTTAATTTTTATTTGTACATGTTTCGGGCCAACATGCAGCCCCTCTTCAGCACTTTCTGTTCGGTCGACGTTAATCAACAACGTTGATTATTACATCACGACGGAAGAAAATGAAAAAAAAGTGACTGAGGGGGAAGTATAATGGAGGGGAAGTATAATGGAGGGGAAGTATAATGGAGGGGGAAGTATAATGGAGGGGGAAGTAAAAGGAAGGGGGAAGTAAAAAGGAAGGGAAGTATAAAGGATGGGTACCATAATGGAGGGGGAAGTATAAAGGAGGGGAAGTATAATTGAGGGGGAAGTATAATTGGGGAAGTATAAAGGAGGGAAGTATAATTGAGGGGAATTGTAGGGGAAGTAAAGGAGGGGAAGTATAATTGAGGGGGAAGTATAATTGAGGGGGAAGTATAATTGAGGGGGAAGTATAATTGAGGGGAAGTATAAAGGAGGGGAAGTATAAAGGAAGGGGAAGTGTAAAGAGGGGGAAGTATAAAGGAGGGGAAGTATAAAGGAGGGGGAAGTATAAAGGAGGGGAAGTATAATGGAGGGGGAAGTATAATGGAGGGGAAGTATAACGGATGGCGAAGTATAAAGGAAGGGAAGTATAAAGGAGGGGAAGTATAACGGATGGCGAAGTATAAAGGAAAAGAAGTATAACGGAGGGGGAAATTAAGGAGGAAGTAATGGGATTTTTGCCCAAGGAAGGTCCCTCTCTTAGATGGTGGAAGTATGACATTTCTCCCTACTAAAATGATAACTTTTTTAAACCAAAAATTGTTTAAAAATATATGGAGTAATTGGTGAAAATTTGGTAAAAATCGGACCGACGGTTCGGCCGCAGCGAATTTTTTAAATTTTCAAACAGACTCCGCTATTTTCAATGTTTACCGGCTAGAGAAATTTATGTGAAAATTGGTTAAAATCGATTGAAAACTGGATAAAGCGTTTCGGAAAAATTATACGGACGGCCGGCCGGCCGGCACGACAGACAAAGTTGAGATCAGTAAAGATCAATATTCGAATTGACCCTCCGGGGTCTGGAAGACCCTTCCCCAAAAACCCGACGTGGAGGGTATCACAATAATTTCTTTAAGGAAGGTAAAAATTCGAACGTTTAAACTAAGAAAAATTTACAAAGAAAAAGAGAGAGAAAAAAAAACGTTTTGAGAAAAATGGTTTGAGTGTCTAAAGCACTAAATACAAAAATGGGTTAAGATTTTTTTTTTATGAAAGTTAAGTTAATTTGTACAATTAATAACTTCATTAAGGCAGTTAAAAAATCGTTCTTATAGCAATTTATTGTTGAGTGAAGTTTTAAAGGGAAATTCAAAAGTTTGTTTTTGACAAATCAAGCAGTAAAATCGTTGGTTTTTTTAAATATTTTATATTATTTTTATTTAATTTTTTCAATTTATTAAAAACAAAATATATTCCATGGACTGGAATTGGAACCCAGAACCTCTCAAATGCTTGGACAACGAAATCAATAAGTCTGAAATTTTTATAGACGGTTCTTCACTTTGAGAAGTGCTGGGTACCCTGAAAATCAAATATTTAAAATAAAATTTTTGGAAAAAGTTAAGAATTTTATTTATTTTAGGACTGAAAGTTTTTGTTTTTTCGTTTTTTTCCCCCCAGAGATCATGATTTTAAATAAGTAATTTCGAAATCATCCATCACCCTGCGATTTTCAGCAGACCCCTTAAGGCTCTCACCCTTCTTTTATTTCCTTCGGACACCACACAATCAAAGGGGAACCTCGGGGTAAATCCAGAAGAAGCGTAGGGGCGACCGAAAACGTCCCTTGCCCGAGTTCTTGAATAAACAAAATTCAATCTTTCACCGGGAGTGGGTAAATAATTTGTTCGGAAGGAGGGAAAAATGGAGAGGATTACCAACGGGAAAACTGAAGGAGTGAAAACAAGTACAAGAATAAGGGGCAGCGAAGAACATTTTAAATTGATACCCTCTCACCATCGAAACTCCCAAAATCCAACAATTTATTAAGCAAATATTGTATTAAGTGTTATCAAAGTTTAATTTGCTTCCAAACTTTACAATCTTCTCTTAACTTTTGAATTTTTATAGCTTAAAGACTAAAATTCCGGAAAAAAATGATTTTTCCAAAGACCCTCATATGCAGGGTGTCACCTTCTACGACGGACGACTTTGACAGGTGGAAAATATTTTATGTTTTAATTAAATGTTGAGAAGGTGGCTTAAAAAGACTTTCAACGGAATTTCAATTTCAAAAGGATTATCTCTTTGGAGATTAACAGCTGCCTCAGACTTCCACCTGGGAAAAGATCATAAACTTAAAATGACAGAATTTTTTTTTCTTTCATAAAAACATTGATGTTTTCTCGGAAGTTTGTGACGGAGGAGGAAATTCATGAATGGGCGATGAGGTGATTTTAAGCTTCTGTACTAGGAGTCCACTTAGAGTGGAAGGCCTTTCTCCCTTGAATCATTTAGAGTTTCGATGCCTTCCTCCGGCACCTTCATATTGAATGAAGACGGGCATCAACCTCGAAAACGGGGCCAAACACGCAATCCTGAATGATTAAATAAAATTTAAATTTCTTTTTTGTAAATGGGGGGGGGGGGGGGGTAAAATATTATGAGAATTAAGGGAAGAAAACGTATTTTATTTCACCCGAGGGATGACATTAGCGTGAACTTTAAGAACTGGGATTAAGCGGTTTGTCTTTTCCGGAGTTAAACCTAATGTCTTGCTAATAAAACACTTTTTTAAGCCATCCGGAAGACCTTAGAAAACCTTCTGTGGATGATGCGTCCATTCTGAGCGGTTGAGTCTATCAAAAGTCCCTCGGTTGTACAAATCAGTGGGCGATTGGAGCTGATTCTGGCTCTGTCACTTCATAGCACATCAGGCCACCGACCTTGATCTTGGATCCTTCACCTCAGAGCACCTCAGGCCGACGACTCATAACCAACTCGTAGCAGACTCGGCCGCCTTGTAGGGTCTTCGGTAAGGGACAGTTGGACTTCGAACCTGCTTCAAAACAAATGAAAAGCGGACTTAAGATCGTAGAATAGCTCACAAGCGAGGAGGTTTTCCCGGTGCTGGAGAAATGGCCGGCAATGCCTAGTTTCGCTATGCCCGGCGGGATAGTAACATCGAGACGGGAACAAGCTGGATCGCCGACGGCTGCGAAAAGACGGAGAAGCGGATCAGCTCGGAGTAGGCACTCAGCTGGGAGAGACGAATCGCCAGCGGTAATACGGCGTCGGCTCCGGCGCCTCGCAAAAATAGAAGAGAAAAGATCGAAAAGACGCCGGAGATGTGGTAAATGAACTTCGGATGGTGGTGAGGTGGCTAAGCTCAAAAGTGAAAAGATTTGCCTGGTGCTGGAGAAATTGCCGATAATGCCCAGCTCCATCCGCCACCGGAGGGGCCCGGAGTACACGGCAGCATTACAGCCAACGTGAGGAGGTGTCTGTTATCTGGCGACAGGCCCGCTAAGCCGCCACCTCGCAACAGGCACTGGTTCGACTTAACCTAGGCAACCGGTACCGGCCAAGATCCCGACACCGAGGCCAGACTCCCCAGACTCTGCTCTCCGGTACGAAGAAGGACTCCGACAAACTGACCCTCCTAAAGAAGGGTACACGACTCACGATGTTGAACCATAACGGCACAGGCCATTTCATCATATTTAGAGGACCACGAAGACGAAATGTTCAGGGAGAATGTGAATCCCTTGTCCAGATCTAGGGCCATCATGTTCAGATCTGCTAACCTGGATAAATTTGTTTTTTTACCACCTCGCTGGCTGTCAGCTTTGGGAGTCGACGGACCGGCAACTTGAGTACACGGAATTCAATGAGAGAGGGTCCAATTAGGGTTGCTGCGATACTTCCGATATATCGGAATATTTTTATTTTTTTTATTTAATAGTTCCACAGACAAGTGTCCAAAAAAGAACAGTCATAAATTACAATCTAAAGACGTTACATTAATAAATAAGTAAATAAATAAATAAATAAAAAATCTGGTACATACGAGTGGAAAGACATACAATGAACAGGACAATTAATAAGCAAGTATGTACAAATAAATAAATAAATAAAAAATTTAGAAGTATAGACGGGCATTCAAAACTGGAAGACGTCACCGCTCCCCAACCACTCCCTCGAGGCAGCTTGAAATTGACGTAGGGTCATATGAAACGGGTCAGTGGACGAACTTGCGTGGTTTAAAACCGATGCAAGTCGGACCAGACAGCCGGAGCCCCCATAGCGGGTCCTGGTTCTCGGAACATAGAATAATGGAGAGTGTCTTAATGACCGGGCAGGCACTCTGAGGCACAAGCCCTCAAGGATTAATGGTGCATCAACTGCCCCGTTCGCGAGTTTCCATCCGAAGGTTAACAGAGACATAATGCGACGAAGCTCAAGGCTGTCGAGATCAAAAATTATACGCGCAGAGGATGCAGAAAACGACGAACAATCATGCCCAGACTTGAACCACAGATATCTCAAAAATTTATTCTGGATCCTTTCAATATCATCGACATAACATTTAGAGCTGGGAGACCAGATTAGCGCTCCATATTCAAGGACACTACGCACTAGGGCAAAATAAAGAACTTTGATGACAAAGATATTCGTGAAGTCGGCGGTCATCCTTTTTACAAAGCCAAGCATTCGAAGCGCCTTCTTCCTAGTGCAGGCAATATGTTCTTCGAATGAACATTTATTGTTGAACACAATACCCAAGTCTGTAACACTAGAGACTTCCGGCAAAGGGGTTGCACCAATACGGTAATGAAAATTTGGATATGAGGTAAGAAGCTTAGAGGACTTGCGAGAGAAGCAAATAAAGGAACATTTGTTATCATTTACAGGGAGGAAGTTAGAGCAACACCAATCATAAAAAGAGGAAATATCATCTTGAAGACGATAGCAATCTTCAATAGTGTTAATTTCTTTGTAGATCTTCAGATCATCAGCAAGAAGTAAAAATTGGCTATTCTTAAGCACATCGATTACATCATCATAAAAGATAAGAAAGAGGACAGGGCCTAAATGCGATCCCTGGGGGACGCCTGAGTCTATCGGGACCACTTTGGATGCAGCGCCTTTGAATAAAACTGAGAATGACCTTTGAGATAAGAAGGACTGTAACCAACCTAAGAGTGGTTGTCCGATTCCATAGGAATTTAACTTAGCAATCAGCAGTGCCCGGTCAACCTTATCAAAAGCCTTAGAAAGATCCGTGTAAATGGCATGGACTTCCTTACCTCTATCTAAAGCATTAATAATAAAGTCTTTATAAACGAAGAGGTTAGTAACCGTCGAACGACATTTAATGAAGCCATGTTGATGGATAGATAAGAATCTATTGAAAGAGACGCTGATAAATTCGGCCACAATGGCATCCATGAGTTTGGCCAACACTGAAATTTTGCACACCGGTATATCGATATTTTCCTTCCGATATATCGGTTCATCCGATATTTTCCTTCCTATATATCGGTTCATCCGATATTTTCCTTCCGATATATCGGTTCATCCGATATTTTCCTTCCGATATATCGGTTCATCCGATATTTTCCTTCCGATATATCGGTTTATCCATATTTTCCATCCGATATTTCCGATATTTGTAGCGGTATTTTCCTTCCGATGTATCGGTTTATCCGATATTTTCCTTCCGATATATCTGTTCTACCGATATTTCCCTTCCGATATATCGGTTCATCCGATATTTCCCTTCCAATATATCTGTTCATCCGATAATTCCCTTCCGATATATCGGTTCATCCGATATTTTCCTTCCGATATATCTGTTCATCCGATATTTCCCTTCCGATATATCGGTTCATCCGATTTTTCCCTTCCGATATATCTGTTCATCCGATATTTCCCTTCCGATATATCGGTTCATCCGATATTTTCCTTCCGATATATCGGTTCATCCGATATTTTCCCTCCGATATATCGGTTCATCCGATATTTTCCTTCAGACATATCGGTTCATCCGATACTTTCTTTCCGATATATCGGTTCATCCGATATTTTCCTTCCGATATATCGGTTCATCCGATATTTTCCTTCCGTTATATCGGTTCATCCGATATTTCCCTTCCGATATTCCGATATTTTTGAAAAATATCGTATCGGATAAAATATCGGAATGAAGGCCATATCAAATCAACCCTAGGTCCTATAAAATTGTACATTTTTTATTTTAAAACGATTAAAATTACCCATGGTCAAGGATGCTTACCAGGTTTTTCGGCTTTCTCGCACGAGGAGATAGGCGAATGTCCACAATTTTTGGGAAGGAAACCTTCCTAAACAAAAAAATTCCGGTAAAAGTAGCTTTGCGGTTTTCGTAATACTACAACTCGCGGTTTTTTGCAGGGGTCTTTTGTAAGTCGGTTTTTAACCTATTTATGAAAGAGAAGTTATTATTGAATTACCCTTCATGATCGGTTTTTGGCACAGCACCCGTGGAGAAAAACTGATTGCATTGCTAATAAATGGCTGTGGTCGCTTTTTTTTTTTTTTTTTTTTTTTTTTTTTTTTTTTTTTTTTTTTTTTTTTTTTTTTTTTTTTTCAATACGCTTTAACCTACACTATCCAATTCACCCAATTTTGCAGAATCTTTTTATTTATGTGTTTATAGACTTTCGGTTGAAAAAATATTATCACTCGACTGTACTCGTTGAAAGTGTATGCATTTTACAAATTAAAGGTATTTTTTTGCTTTCTTCCTTTTTTTTAAAATGAAACTGCCAGAAAGGGGGTTTAAAAAAATGTAGGCTTCGGCAGGACGAGAAAATCGAATTGGACCTAAATAATTCCGTTTCATGTTAAATTCGACACCGACCACTCCCCATGTTTACATCGGTCCCAGCTTTTGAGTTTCATTTGATTGGAATTCCCGGTATCAAACCTTCATCTCTTAACTCCCTTTTTACAGAAAAAAACGATCAAAGTTCATCCGTCATCATCCGAACCTACAAGTATGTGGGAGTAGACCTTAAGCAAAGTTATTGTGATACCCTCCACGTCGGGTTTTTGGGGAAGGGCCCGTATTTTTTCCGCCCAGCCGAATAAATTTAATGGCCTGGGTCTAAATACCAATTCTGGACCCCCCCTAAATAGAAGGAATTTCAACTTAAGAATCAGTAGTTTTTGGCTAATGCCTATGGCAAGGCCACAAAAAAAAAAAAAAAAAAAAAAAAACTTAATAATCTTGGATTACATGAATGCCCCGAGTATCCATCCCCAAAATCGTCGCGATTCGCCTACCTCCTCCAGAGAGAAAGCCGAAGAGCCAGGTAAGCATCCTTGACCATCGGCTATCATATTCGTTTTTAGAACAAAAAATAAACATTAGTTAAAATAATAAACAAAAAACTATTTAAAAAACTATTATTAAATTCTGTAATTATAAATTCTGTAGTATTAATACGTAGCGAACACCCTTTTTGGGCGTTTCTTGTTTCTCCATTACAAAGAAATCCTGTTTTTATCGGATGTTTGGGCGTTTTTTTCGAACTTTCTGTCAACAAACACCTTTTTTCCTAATTTTTAAGACTTTTAGCACCCAGCTGGTCGTATTTCACGGTTTTAGGAGCAACCTGGAGTCCTTATTAGTAACAAAATTTCCCCACCTTTCGTCTTTTCCACACCTTATAATATAAGACAACACCTTATAATTTTATTGAGAAGGGCGTTTTCCCGCCAAAAAATGGGGGGGGGGGGGGTCATTTTTCAGCCCGAAAATTGAGAAAACATCATTCAAATCGGGCAAAAAGAATAGTTTCCCGCTAAAAAATTTAGGGACCCTCCCGAAATTTTATAGAGAAGGGCGTTTTCCCGCCAAAAAATGGGGGGGGGGAGGTCATTTTTCAGCCCGAAAATTGAGAAAAGATCATTCAAATCGGGCAAAAAGAATAGTTTCCCGCTAAGAAATTTAGGGACCCTCCCGAAATTTTATAGAGAAGGGCGTTTTCCCGCCAAAAAATGGGGGGGAGGTCATTTTTCAGCCCGAAAATTGAGAAAAGATCATTCAAATCGGTAAAAAAGAATAGTTTCCCGCCAAAAAATTTAGGGACCCTCCCGAAATTTTATTGAGAAGGGCGTTTTCCCGCCAAAAAATGGGGGGGGGGGAGGTCCACACCTCTCAATATAAGACAATTTCGATACGATTTTCACCAACTTGATCATTTAGAGATCCTGGGTTCGAATCTCAGTTTACAGAAATGGCCCTGGGTTTATATTCCAATTTTTGATTCCCCCCCCCCCCCCTGCATAAATTCCACAAAATTGTCGCCATTCTCCGACCTCCTCCAGAGAAAAAGCCGAAGAGCCAGTTAAGCATCCTTGACCATCGGTTAGCATAGTCGTTTTTAGAGCAAAAAATGTACAGTAGGACCATCTATAATTAAATTGTGTAGGTATTATTAAATAAGTAGCGAAATAAAAATTAGTCATAAAAACTACTCAAAAAATAAACACAAATCATTCCGTCGTAGGGCAAAAAAGTCCTCCAGAAACAATTTTTTTCTTGTATAAACAACAAATTTTCATCTTTCAGGAGAAAAAAAAAACGATGTTACCCTCGCGGAAATGATGCCAATTTCTTATCCCCATATAACCTAAGCTAATTTTACCAGAGAGATAAAAATATTCAATTTGTCATTTTTATATTATATTTTATTTATTTGTCCATAAAATAGTGTTTATATAGGAAAAAAAAGTTCGGAATTTAATAATTTTTGATATTTTATATCCTCCGTCTGAGAAAAGGGACGAAGAAAATGTGAAATTCAAGGCACACTGAAAACATAAATTATATATACGTGCCCGTAAACGGCATACGTGTCTATTTGTCAGGCGTGAGACAGGAGCATACACATAGCCAATACATAATACGGGCACATAATATGAAAATTTAAAATAAAGAATTTTATTGACATTTTGGATGTGGGGCAACGAGGCGATTTTTATGCTTGGCCGCATTTGTTTTTGAGGTCGCGGTCTGGCAGTTAGGTTTAGCTATTAGTGGATTCTCTCTACGCATTTAAATGTATGAAAATGATTATTATTCAGAGCGGCCAGCCTGGTTTTTTTATCCGCTCGTCATGAAAAACTCACACATCCTGCTAAATGTTCAATGACGCAAAAATAAAAGGCTCTGTAAATATATCAAGGTTTCCTCCCCTCTGGGCGATTTGTCTGGAAATGACAAGACGGACAAATTAGAGTCGTTCGGGGAGATGAAGAGGACAAAGCAGTGTGTAAGCATAGCACGTTCTCCTCTTGCTTTTCCTTTCTCGTCTTTTGCCATGGGGACAATCCTTCGCTAAGACAAACAAATCCCCTCCCCCTCCTACAAAAGCGCTCTACGAAACAGGAATGTTTTTCTTCGGCCCATCTTTCATGCAGGGTTAACCCCAAGAGGCCCTGACAGTCAACTTGATATACAATTATTCTTTCTATACAACCTCTTTGTGGGCTCTAGAGAATATACCGAAGGAGAATTTAATAAAGCTTTTATTTTTATTTCCATCTAAGTAGACTAAAAACATCCCTAATCCCCCACAATTTATTATATAAACTTTTTAAATTATTTTTAAGACAATCTCTCATTGGTTTTCCCTTCAATTAAATATTGGAAACAGACAGCTTTGGGAAGAAATGTTTTTATAATGAAATGCAATATTAACTAAAGGATTTCTCTTCTGCCTAAATCAAATCTCCTTTCTCAACTTCAAAATCACTTTCATCATTCATAGCCAAATCTCTTTTTTAAACTTTCATGTTTCTAAATCATAAAAAAGTTTCCTTTTTTCATATATTAATTCCCCTTTTGAACTTTTAATAAAATAATTTTTAATTAAATGAATAACTCAAGTTATTTTGTTTTCTTTCAGGGCTTTTATTGAAATTTTTTTACCTTGGGTAGGTAGAAGTAGTTGACGAAGTCTCCCTCCCGTTTTTCCTCCCTCCGGAGTTTTCTTTAACGACAATTTCGCCTATTATTGTTTCCTTTTGTTCACGCCTGGAGGAGAAACTTTTATTAAAAAAACAATTGCAACCGTACCCTTCTATAATTTTTAGAATTCGAAGTATTCTGAAGGTGGTGAACTTTTAGCAATCCGAGCAATTATTAAGAATTGACACGTTGCTTAACTTAAGCACCAAGTGGAGCTATAAAAACAAGGGAGTTTTGAATAAAACATTCATAAATCAAATATTAATACGAATGCATTCAGATTTTTAGGAATTCATAAACTATGAGTTCATAATTTTTTCATTTTTTAAGTTAAACTATCATGATGTTCACCAAATTCATAAAAAAAAAATTACCAAAATTTAAAACATTTAAAAAATTCGTTAAAAACAATAAACAAATAAATTGTAGAATTTCAGAAAGTTATGAAAAAATAGTGAATGTTTAGTAATTCATGAGAAAGTTTCATAAATTATTATAAATATCTGAGAAAGTTCAGAAATTATTATAAAATTTAATAATAATTAAAGAAGAAGTAATCTAAGAAAGTTCATAAATTATTATAAATATCTGAGAAAGTTCAGAAATTATTATAAAATTTAATAATAATTAAAGAAGAAGTAATCTAAGAAAGTTCATAAATTATTATAAATATCTGAGAAAGTTCAGAAATTATTATAAAATTTAATAATAATTAAAGAAGAAGTAATCTAAGAAAGTTCATAAATTATTATAAATATCTGAGAAAGTTCAGAAATTATTATAAAATTTAATAATAATTAAAGAAGAAGTAATCTAAGAAAGTTCATAAATTATTATAAATATCTGAGAAAGTTCAGAAATTATTATAAATCTAAGAGGAAGTTAATAAATTATAATAAATGTACGTGAAAGTCCATAAATTATTATAAATTTATGAGGAAGTTCAAAAGCATTCAGAAATTCATAGAAATGTACATAAATATTCAGAAATTCGTGGAAAAGTAGTAAGGAGGGGGATTTTAAGGATGGAGAAGTAGTAAGGAGGGGAATTTTAAAGAGGGAGAAGTAGTAAGGAGGGGGATTTTAAGGAGGGAGAAGTATAAGGATGGGGAATTATAAAAGAAGGTTTCTTCTTGTTCACCGACTAAGGAAGATTGTTGGAAAATCGGCTCAAAACTTTGGCCGTGAAGTGTTCCGGAAAAATGCTACGGACGGCCGGCCAGAACCACAGACAATGTTGAGATTGGAAAAGATCAAGACTCGATTTGATGACCCTTCCCGAAAAACCCGATGTGGAGGATATCACAATAAATTCTTTAAGGAAGTGAAAAGGGTGTTTTCTGTGTAAAAAACTAGTAGAACTCCCGAACTTCCGCTAATAGGGGTCGTTGATCCACGTTGGCGGATGGGTCGTTGGCGGATCAATGAAAAAATTGATATTGTACGACCGGTATCGGCTTAATAGGCCTCATCAGGTACACTATTTCCGTATTTTTCATTTTCTCTTCGACTTAACCATACTCCTATTACACGTGCGGGAAGGTCGTTCATGTCGTCCTTGACAAAAACTTAACAACAACTTAACACTCACCCGAAGATTATTAAAACTATGCTGGCCGCTTATTCCACAATCTACAGTCTACTAATTAAAAAAAAATCACCCCTCCCTTATACTTCCCCTCCTTTATTCTTCCCCTCCCTTATACTTCCCCTTCCATATTGTTCCATCTCTTTAAGGAAGTTTTCGTTGGAAGCTCTTCAAAATAGTACTTTTTATAACTGATAACTATGCGTTTTTGTAGGTTTATTGGCTAATAAACTTTTTCAGCGTTTTTCTCAAATTTTGACCCAGGACTACCAACTTCTCCTAATTTTTTACTATTTTCCCTCGAATATCTGGCAAAGAGCAACCCTTTTTTCCATAATTTAATTAGTTTTCCACAGGTTTTTGGCCTATAAGCACCACTTTCTTTTAGCTTTTGGGTTTTGCCACGGTTTTTCGCCATACAAACGCTTTTTGTGGACGTTTTCTATCGTCTATCGCCAATTTGGACCCTGGAATTTGGACATCCCCTCCGCTATACTTCCCCTCCTTTTATACTCCCCCCTCTTTAATATATTTTCTTCTCCTTTAGGAAGTTTTCGTTGTAAGCTCTTCAAAATAGTAGTTTCGTACAGTAAGCCCTCTTTTTACTCGATTTTCTTTGATTAATCATCAATTTAAAATTGAGAAATAAAATTTTAATAACAGCAATTTGTAATACAACAAAATAATAATAAACGATAGTTCCCATAAAGGATTAAATGTCGCTTTTAGGTTTATTTCCTCCCCGCGAGCGGTCACCGCCAACCAGGGAATTCGAATGTTTCATTACAAAACCACAAGGGACGACCAATTTTCAAATTTCTCCCATCCCCTAATTTTTTTTAATTCAAAAACCAAGTTTGATCAAAACCGCGAAAACGGATTACCAAACTAATTTAATTAGGGAGATAAACTGTAGGTATATAAAAAAAATGGGCTGGTGAAATTTAGATAAATGAAAATGGGAAATGAGCGAGTGTTTAACTCGGATGTAATACGAGTGGATGTGGCAGGGGAGCCTTAAAACTGAGATTAATGACTACCTTTCGGGGGGGGGGGGGGGCGATACGCAATTTGAAAAAAATTATTCATTCATCGATTTTTCTTTTTCTTACCCAAGAGAAGGGAAAAAATTGAGTTCGCCCCCGTTCGAAACGGTAAGCTTTGTTTTATAAAAGAGGTTTTAATTCTTAAGCACAATGCGAAGAGCTTGGAACAACCATAGGGAATGTTTGGATTGAATGTGCATAATGTAAAGGGGCGGGACTGAATTGAAGGGTAACGCCAGTAGGAAACTGTTTCAGACAACCTTAATGAATACATAAATGCTTAACGCATTTTCAGACTTTTACCTTACTAATTTAACTTAATTACTTACAATATCCTCAACTAAAGCAACCAGGAGTCCTTATGAATTACAAAATTTTCCCACCTTCCGTCTTTTCTACGAACACCTTAAGACAATTTCGATTTTTGGCAATAGACGATAGAAAACGTCCACAAAAAGCGATTCTATGGCATAAAACAGTGGCAAACGCCTAAAAGCTTAAGGAGGTATGATGGTTTTTAAGTGAGTTGCTTTGCAAATTTTTCGGTTTTTCCTTTCTATCTCGGAAACCGTCGCTCAAAACGAAAAAATGTCATAAGTAAAAGTTGTACGTACTGAAAGTTACTACATAAAATATCTTATTAGTTTTTTCCGTCAGAGCAATACTTTAGGAGATATGGAAGTAGTAGAGGGGTTTTGCCGGTTTTGGCGCAATTCTTGGTGGCAACGTTGCCGGATCTCCTCGGAGCCCAGCCTCGTCTCTCTGAACTACCCCCCCCCCCTCCCTACCCTCACCTATAGCGCTCTCTCTTTCTCATAGCATCTAATACGTAAACATTGTTGCCGGATCATCGAGACTAGCTTCTCTATCGCCCCCCCCCCCTTCCCACACTCAGACGGCTCCCGCCAACCTTTTAGCAGGTCTACCAACATAATTTAAAAAAAATTCCCTCAGCTCCAAGCTTCGAACCCGAGTCCCCTGCATGGAAGTCTACCACCTTAACCGCTACACTACGCATCTTATTGTCTATGTTATTCAATTAATGGCTAATAAAGTCGGACGAACCCCCCCCCCCCCTCGCTCACCTACACTATCATCCGACCGTCAATGAGTATCTCTATAGTCATCCTAGGTGTCAACAACCTCCCTCCCTCCCGGTGAAATTTGAGCGATCGAGGTGTCATCATACTTCGTCTAGACATTTTTTTCCCTTTATTTATTCAATAAAAATAAAATTTAAAAAATTAATCAATCAAAACATAGGTACCTATCCTTAAAGCCGGTACCATTACTTCTACAAGTGACTTAGCGGATCAACTTCCAAAAATCCCCCCCCCCCCACCAACACTCGCCACCGACAAACGCTATTGCTCCATTAAATGATATTTTCGTAGTAAGCCAACCTTCAGTAACTAAGAAAAACTGATCGAATCTGATTACGTCATTTTATGCGAATCCTCACCAAACCGGTTAACCTTACCTGCTTCTATGGAGGAGCGCGGTATTGTCCCTTATTTCATAAATGATTGGCTGGGAGAGGACTAGCCATATACGCCCATAGGCCTCAAGGTCACTTAACCGAGACTTGTCAAAGTTTAAAGTTAAAGGTTATTAAATTCTTACTATCATAAAAATAAAGGTTTATTCTAAATTTTACACAAAATACTATAAACATAATAATAATAATAATAATACATGTTATTAGTTGCTGCAGTAACAAATTTTCTTTTTAAATTATGATTTTATGAACAATGCACTAAAGCTGTGATCTTAAAACACTACGTTTTTCTCTTCTTCCAACAAAAATAAATACATAATAAATAAGTTGACGATCTTCCGACTCATTGAATAGAATTAGCACTTTTTGGTATTTAAATTTCCTATAGGTTCTCCAACTGATTCGTAGATCGTTTGTTTCGCTCCATCAACTCCTGTTCTAGGTCCTCACCTGCAGTCTGTAAAGGAAGAGTAGGTACCTATTATAAATACATGGTATTAATTTTTTACAACTGACCGACCTGTATGGTTTTATAAGAATGAAAAAATAAATAAATTTTGTCTTCATCCGAGGTAAGGAAACGATGTTCCTTCTTTTCTCTTATCAACAGGCCGCTTAAAGTTTTGTTTCTCGCCGCGTCTCCTGAGTCGAATAGTTTCAGGTAGATGGACTCGGGCTGTTGCGAATTTCGTTTATTTATCATATTATCAATTATCATATATTGAGTGTTTGTGTGCGATTTAGAGTAAGTAGGTACGTACATTTTAATAAGTATCTAATTGCCTCTTTAAATTTTTCTGTTCCTACCAAAAATGTTAGAAATCGGCTGACTTTCAAATTACCGTACTGGTAGACTATGGTAGATTCCTAACTCTGACCAGAACTTGGTCCGTTATTAATTCTAATCTCGAAATTGACATATTCTATCCAAATTTAAATTCAATGAAAAACAGATCTTATCTTTATGTAGGGTAAAAAATAAGTGGTATTTAACAAAAAAAATTTTCATATATCGACGGTCTCAAGGTAGAAAGGTGTAAGCGCCGATATGACGAAAATGGTGTTGTTTAGTGAAAAATGGTCGCGAGCGCCAGTTCTTTCATTTAAAATGATTGATTTTAATTTTCAAAAATCGAAAAATAAAGAAAATCGAGTTTTTAAGTTTGTAAGATACATTGGATAACAATATTGCAGCGTCAGGTTATCGTGAGCTCTATCGAAAAATTTGATGAATGGCGCTTAAGCCTTTCTGCCTTGAGACCGTCGAATTATGAAATCTACCTCTGTAGACAATCAATTATCAAGCTTAACATCATGTTTTATTTCTTTTATACTATTTTTAACAAATTTTTGATATAGATCGATGTCCGTGGGCCAAGGTTCTCACCCCGTCATCCAGTATGTGACGTTTATCATCGAAGGGTGAAAGAGACGTCTTTTTCTGAACTACCGATTGAAGTAAATGTTCTCTCGATACGATCGATTTGAATTCGGTTTTATACTCCAGTCGATTGTTCAGGGCGTTAAGGTAGTCATCAAAGTTAAGTTTTCCTTCGACTGCAACTCTTTTGATCCCTTTCGCCTTTTTCTGTTCATCGTTCGGGCTACGGATGGCGTACATCTTAGCTCGTAGACCAACAAATTCGGAGGCTGGCGTTCCGTTGAGCTCATCCTTAAATTTCCCCAGAGCCTTTTTATTAGCGGTCGTATATGCTGGGTGGTGGGGCGGATAATCTGAAGTATCAAATTCTTCTAGAATGTTAGTCACGTCGGTATAAAAATCCTTAGTTTTTATATAATAGATTAGACTATCCGTGTCAGTGTACATCAGTCGCAGTCTTTCAGGTCCGTAAAAAGTCAGCATTGTGTTGTAGTGGAAATCATACATCCTGAGCTTGGAAATATCCAAAATTGCCATACCCACATAAATAGGTTTGTTCATAAGGACATTTTCCAAGTCAAGATGTACAGCCACCAAGTTTTCCTTGTAAATCGTCCTGTCTTTAAAAGTTGGTCGGGCGATCAGTCGGTCAAGTCGTTTTTGAGTTACAACCAGCTCAATTTTTATTCTTTTACGAACATTTTCCATAAACTTGCCAAAAACGGCGTTGTTCATAAGTTTGTAAAAGTCTTTATCGAAGTCATTGGTTGCCTTTTGTCTTAGTCCCGTATTGAGGTCAATGTAAGGCCGAAGCCAATCCGATTGTCTGAATTTAAGCGCTCGATGTATTCGGACTACTTTGAGACCCAATCCCACAGCCTGCTGCAGGTTGGCGAAATGCACAACATATTTCTCTTTTTTGTTCAAAGAAGCCAACAATTTCGTATGAGAGCCTCCGGGAGGGATCTTATTTTCCGGAAGAAGGGGAAAATCGTTATGCAATTCGTGAAACTCTTCCGGATACTCTATGTCGGCTTCAAGTATATAACCGTAAGGTCCGCTTGTCGAAGCGTTGAGCCAGTCAAGAGATTCCGGATGTTTAACCCATTCGAATCCACCAAAAGGGAGCGGTTTTGACATCGCCCATCCATAGAGGTTATTCGCGTCCAGATATGCGATATACGATGACTCCTCTTGAGGATCTCGATCAGGGTCCAGGTATTTGTTTGCAGCCTTTCCATGTCGTAGGCTGCACTGGCAAAGACCTCCCCTTATCCCACGCTCAATCATGAGGAGCATGTCGTAGTCGGTCAGTAGCTCGAGCCTTACCCCTGTGTATTTAAGCATAGCATCCCACGCCAGTCCAGGTGCTGTAAAGTACCAGGCGGGGTCTAATGAATATGCACTCATACATACATCTCTGAAATTTTCAAAGACATCGCACAGGAGCAAAACGTCAACTTTTACATAGAGTACGCTGTACTCTTCAATCGTTTCGATGTTAAACTCATTCCATACTCTTAGTGCATGTTCATAGTCCTCGTCAGTGATGTCTTTTTCAAATAGTTGGCTATAAAATTTCGATTTTGGAGGCAAAACCGTCTCTTGAAGACGCTCAAACGAATCTATGTAGTCGTAGGGGTATACTCCTTTTCTGACTATAAGGTCAAGGCGATCTTCAGGGAAAAACTTTGCAAGGTCTCTAAAGCCGGACCTAGGCAAATTCTTGGACAATTTATCGAGACTGGATGCGAGGAAGCGGAAGGAGTCGATAAATTTCACTGCTAAGCCACCCATTCTTTTGGAAAAAGAAATATACTTCTCTTCAGAGTTAGGGATGACTTCGATGTTATCTTTACCATCATACGCTAACTCTCTGACAATAAAATGGGAGTCATAGCCGCTTAGATTGTGGAAGAAGACGGGGAGAAATTTCGGGGTGCGAAATAGGACATTGCAGCTTCTGTGTGCTGCGCCACGATACAAGCCACTGATATGATCGTGGTCCATCACTTTCGGGTCATTATTGGTGAATGGATGGGAACAGAGGAAACAGGTTGTGGAACGATTATAAGCGTGTTTCTCAGAAACCTTTAGAGGTAACATCGGCTGTGGCTTCGAGTACACCAGGGACACCATTTCCGCCACTTTATCCATATACAACATAAATTTCAAGGCAGAATCTTTCCCGACGTAAACGTAGGGTTCGACGGGGAAGTCTGATGGTATTAAATGGCGGGGAACCGTCTCAGCGACCTTAACATAAACGCAAAAACTCATCGGGAGATGGTTCTGATAAGGGATCGTCTGACGTGACACACCGAAGCTCTCCAGTGTCGGAATCTTTTCGAGAATCGCCTCAAAATCTGCGTAGACGACAAATGGTATCCTCATTTGGTTTTGAATCTTTGAAAAACACGCGGGATTTCCTTTATCGCCTACTTTTGGGAGCTCAATACGCGTGGGTCGGTTTTTTCCGCAGTACTCCATATGGAGCTTCATTCGTTCAGCAATGCCATTCCCATTACTGTTGAAGTGGGTCAGGCATCGCTTGCAAACTCGAATCCCATGTTCGTGTCCAGAAATTTGTAAAGCCACTAACCTCTCAAAATTTTTAATGTATGCCCAGTGACTTTTTCCGTCCTCTGTTGTGATGAGTAAGAGGTCACGGTGATCCTCCTTTTCATGATCCACCACCTTCAGAGGATATACGTCTCCAGACTTTCCAACAGTGAATACGTTAACACTTCGTTACTCACGTGGACAAAGTTACATGGTTACTCACCTCGGGTCTGGGCGGACCCGAGTATTTAAATTAGTGAATTATTGTCCAAAACGATGTAAACTTATTAAATACTCAATTTTTTGATCACTTTTAACGTTTTTCTTTTGATTTAATAAATTTAAAAATTGGAAATCAATTATTTTGATTATTTATTGATGACTTGAAACTTGCTCCTCCCAAAGTGTATTCCTTCAATCTTACACTTTTCAAAAATTGATTGCATATATAACTAACTTCCAATTGCTTTTCAAGCTGCTTTTTTAAATAATTGAAATGCTAAATATTCTTAAAAAATTACACATTATGCAAAAAAATACGTTATATATTTGGAAATTGAAATTAAATATTCTAAAAATGCAGTATCAATTCATTATTTTTGTAACACGAATACTCACCTCGGGTCAAATTGACCCGAAATTATGTGGTTCTATTGGTTCAAGGAGTAAAATGGCGGGACAAAATGACGTCATCGGGTCCCTACGGACCCGAGGTGAGTAACCACGTATCAATAAAAAAAGGGGAAATTAGAAAAAAAAAATTATATTCTTGTTACGTAGTTACTCACGTCGGGTCAATATGCCTCTCTTAGCTATAAATTTTAGTATTAGAAAGTAAAAACATAACCTAACAGTAGCTCTTATCAAATATATAGAATAGATAAATCCCATTGGGCAATTTGAGAAGCATAAAATTAAGAAATATTGAAAAAACAGACAGTCGGGTCCGCAGGGACCCGACGTGAGTAACGAAGTGTTAATGGAGATATTGTTCCGTTTCTCAAAGGTTTTGACCTCTTCGAGACGGGTAGGGAATGAAACACATCCGAAATCGTAACCGTGTTTAATATTGCGATAATGGGACACGCGATCTATGTCCTTCTTTTCTTTGATGAGATGGGAGAGGATGGCGTACTCGAAACAACGCTCGTCATTATTTTTAACGTTTATAATCGCTTTTCGGTTTTTTATATGGGGCGGGAGCTCGATAAAACTGGAAGCACCCAAAGGTCGGAGGCGATTAATACGAACGAAAAGCCCATCGATCTGTTTAAGGGTCCATCCGCTTTTCTTTACGTGCATTTCCTCCATTTCAGCCGCTAATTTCGTGTAAACTTGGTTAAGATGACTCAGAATATCGCTGTCATCATATATAGCTATATTTTTTGTCTTAAAAGCTCGGTCACACGTCTCACCTTGAATATTTTCAAAAGTAGCTTCTAGGATAACATTGAATTTAACAGGAGCGTCACTCCTTTTTAAATATTCGGTAATTAATTTGGAAACTAATTCCGTTTTTGCGTTCATAAACTCTTTAAGATCGGCCGTTATATTGCATGGTACAAAATAAGTCTCTAAATTACTACCGAATGCTGATTCGATAGGAAAATATGACGATCCCACTGAAGCCTCAATCCTCCTCCGCTTCGTCATGACGAGGGGAGTTTCCTTCCCACAAACACGCAAATGAGCTTTCAATGAGCGTATTTCTGGAAAAGTAACACCACAAGATACACACAAGTCCGACGGACAAAATTGCACGATCTCTCATGTTTCAAACAAACGTCTTTTCTAGTAAAAACCTTCTCACAATGTTTACATGCGAACATGACTGGTAAATAATAATAATAATACGTGTGTGATAATTATAAAAATTTGAATTTAAATTTAACGGTTATAATAATTAACAATGTCTTTATTATGTACCTACTTACTGCTTAGAAATCTGAACACAAACAACGAATATCGATAGTGTTTGGAACTATAGTGTGTTCCTACAGTCTAAAAAAAAAAAAATATATATAAAAGGATGGGAAAAAAATTAAGGAATGGTAAATTATGTAAATACTTACATTTATGTAGGAAACTTGTTGATAATAGGTATTTATTCCCAAATAGAGCTGACGATATCAGTTTAGTACGAAAAAAAAAAATTATTTTCTATTTTTTTTTTCTTTTTAAATGAATTTTATTGCACTCGTAGACGATATAATATGAGCCTTGTTCAAATGACAAAGAGAGACTGAGGAGTAAGCATTTTTTTTTTAATTCTCTAATAGAATAAATCACATCGAGACGGACAAGCTCGTGCAAGTCTTTACTAGTCGGGGGCCTAGTCGGGGGCTCAGCCGGGGGCCTAGTCGGGGGCCTAAGGCTAAAACGCACGCTAGGGCTTGACGCGCGGCTTAAGGACTAAAATTTATTGATTACATACATACTTTACTTCTCAGACATTTGTCTTTCAATTATTTTTAATCGAGATCGCTTATATGAAAATAATACGATAGTGTGCGGCCATCTATGTCCATCGTATTTAATTCTTCATACCCTATAAAAATAAATCGTCATCTCGAGTGGTCATACATTATGTCGTTCGCCTTGTCTTTCTCAGGACGTTCGTCACTTCTTTCCGAGGATCCCCCCCCCCCTTATTCACAGAAGAACGTTATCAATGAGTAGTGGTCGGGTTACTCTCTTTCGAGTCCTTTCATTTCAATGAACAATAATCTTCGTCATCAAATTCCGGAAGCGTGTTATGAGATGACGGAATTTACCAACACCATAGTTCAACTCCTAGGGCTCGCTGACCGTCACAGGTTTGCCAAAAGCCCTGACAGTAAATGTTTCATCATCTATAGTTCAGATTTTCGATATATCGACACTGCCAATCGATTCAAACATCATCGGTGGCTGCTATTAAAAAGGCTTAACCACAGTATATCCTTCATTAGTTTTATCCAACCATTTACCTGGGTATAAAATATTAGAGCGACCCACAGGTGTTGTTCATTTACCTCTCAGAAACCGAGTAATCAACAAGTTACGAAAAAAATAGTCGATCAAAATAGAGAGCGAGTCAATATTCGACAATAGAAGATCACATATCGGATTCATTTTACAAACTTCTTTAAGTAAGTTTAAGAAAAGTTCAAGTCGAGCCGCAATCCGTCAATGTTTCGTCATCTATAGTGCAGATTTTCGATATATCGAAACTATCAATCGATTCAAACATCAGCGGTGGCTCGTATTAAAAAGGCTTAACCACAGTATATCCTTCATTAGTCATATCCAACCATTTACCTGGGTATAAAATATTAGAACGACCTACGGGTGTTGTTCATTTACCTCTCAGAAACCGAGTGAACAACAACGTTACGAAAAAAATAGCCGATCAAAATAGAGAGCGAGTCAATATTTTGAGAATAGAAGATTACATATCGGATTCACTTTAAATTCTTCTTTAAGGACGTTTAAGAAAAGTTCGAGTCGAGCCGCACGCCTTAGGCCGCGCGTCAAGCCCTAGCGTGCGTTTTAGCCTTAGGCCCCCGACTAGGCCCCCGGCTGAGCCCCCGACTAGGCCCCCGACTAGTAAAGACTTGCACGAGCTTGTCCGTCTCGATTTGATTTATTCTATTAGAGAATTAAAAAAAAAATGCTTACTCCTCAGTCTCTCTTTGTCATTTGAACAAGGCTCATATTATATCGTCTACGAGTGCAATAAAATTCATTTAAAAAGAAAAAAAAAAATAGAAAATAATTTTTTTTTTTCGTACTAAACTGATATCGTCAGCTCTATTTGGGAATAAATACCTATTATCAACAAGTTTCCTACATAAATGTAAGTATTTACATAATTTACCATTCCTTAATTTTTTTCCCATCCTTTTATATATATTTTTTTTTTTTAGACTGTAGGAACACACTATAGTTCCAAACACTATCGATATTCGTTGTTTGTGTTCAGATTTCTAAGCAGTAAGTAGGTACATAATAAAGACATTGTTAATTATTATAACCGTTAAATTTAAATTCAAATTTTTATAATTATCACACACGTATTATTATTATTATTTACCAGTCATGTTCGCATGTAAACATTGTGAGAAGGTTTTTACTAGAAAAGACGTTTGTTTGAAACATGAGAGATCGTGCAATTTTGTCCGTCGGACTTGTGTGTATCTTGTGGTGTTACTTTTCCAGAAATACGCTCATTGAAAGCTCATTTGCGTGTTTGTGGGAAGGAAACTCCCCTCGTCATGACGAAGCGGAGGAGGATTGAGGCTTCAGTGGGATCGTCATATTTTCCTATCGAATCAGCATTCGGTAGTAATTTAGAGACTTATTTTGTACCATGCAATATAACGGCCGATCTTAAAGAGTTTATGAACGCAAAAACGGAATTAGTTTCCAAATTAATTACCGAATATTTAAAAAGGAGTGACGCTCCTGTTAAATTCAATGTTATCCTAGAAGCTACTTTTGAAAATATTCAAGGTGAGACGTGTGACCGAGCTTTTAAGACAAAAAATATAGCTATATATGATGACAGCGATATTCTGAGTCATCTTAACCAAGTTTACACGAAATTAGCGGCTGAAATGGAGGAAATGCACGTAAAGAAAAGCGGATGGACCCTTAAACAGATCGATGGGCTTTTCGTTCGTATTAATCGCCTCCGACCTTTGGGTGCTTCCAGTTTTATCGAGCTCCCGCCCCATATAAAAAACCGAAAAGCGATTATAAACGTTAAAAATAATGACGAGCGTTGTTTCGAGTACGCCATCCTCTCCCATCTCATCAAAGAAAAGAAGGACATAGATCGCGTGTCCCATTATCGCAATATTAAACACGGTTACGATTTCGGATGTGTTTCATTCCCTACCCGTCTCGAAGAGGTCAAAACCTTTGAGAAACGGAACAATATCTCCATTAACGTATTCACTGTTGGAAAGTCTGGAGACGTATATCCTCTGAAGGTGGTGGATCATGAAAAGGAGGATCACCGTGACCTCTTACTCATCACAACAGAGGACGGAAAAAGTCACTGGGCATACATTAAAAATTTTGAGAGGTTAGTGGCTTTACAAATTTCTGGACACGAACATGGGATTCGAGTTTGCAAGCGATGCCTGACCCACTTCAACAGTAATGGGAATGGCATTGCTGAACGAATGAAGCTCCATATGGAGTACTGCGGAAAAAACCGACCCACGCGTATTGAGCTCCCAAAAGTAGGCGATAAAGGAAATCCCGCGTGTTTTTCAAAGATTCAAAACCAAATGAGGATACCATTTGTCGTCTACGCAGATTTTGAGGCGATTCTCGAAAAGATTCCGACACTGGAGAGCTTCGGTGTGTCACGTCAGACGATCCCTTATCAGAACCATCTCCCGATGAGTTTTTGCGTTTATGTTAAGGTCGCTGAGACGGTTCCCCGCCATTTAATACCATCAGACTTCCCCGTCGAACCCTACGTTTACGTCGGGAAAGATTCTGCCTTGAAATTTATGTTGTATATGGATAAAGTGGCGGAAATGGTGTCCCTGGTGTACTCGAAGCCACAGCCGATGTTACCTCTAAAGGTTTCTGAGAAACACGCTTATAATCGTTCCACAACCTGTTTCCTCTGTTCCCATCCATTCACCAATAATGACCCGAAAGTGATGGACCACGATCATATCAGTGGCTTGTATCGTGGCGCAGCACACAGAAGCTGCAATGTCCTATTTCGCACCCCGAAATTTCTCCCCGTCTTCTTCCACAATCTAAGCGGCTATGACTCCCATTTTATTGTCAGAGAGTTAGCGTATGATGGTAAAGATAACATCGAAGTCATCCCTAACTCTGAAGAGAAGTATATTTCTTTTTCCAAAAGAATGGGTGGCTTAGCAGTGAAATTTATCGACTCCTTCCGCTTCCTCGCATCCAGTCTCGATAAATTGTCCAAGAATTTGCCTAGGTCCGGCTTTAGAGACCTTGCAAAGTTTTTCCCTGAAGATCGCCTTGACCTTATAGTCAGAAAAGGAGTATACCCCTACGACTACATAGATTCGTTTGAGCGTCTTCAAGAGACGGTTTTGCCTCCAAAATCGAAATTTTATAGCCAACTATTTGAAAAAGACATCACTGACGAGGACTATGAACATGCACTAAGAGTATGGAATGAGTTTAACATCGAAACGATTGAAGAGTACAGCGTACTCTATGTAAAAGTTGACGTTTTGCTCCTGTGCGATGTCTTTGAAAATTTCAGAGATGTATGTATGAGTGCATATTCATTAGACCCCGCCTGGTACTTTACAGCACCTGGACTGGCGTGGGATGCTATGCTTAAATACACAGGGGTAAGGCTCGAGCTACTGACCGACTACGACATGCTCCTCATGATTGAGCGTGGGATAAGGGGAGGTCTTTGCCAGTGCAGCCTACGACATGGAAAGGCTGCAAACAAATACCTGGACCCTGATCGAGATCCTCAAGAGGAGTCATCGTATATCGCATATCTGGACGCGAATAACCTCTATGGATGGGCGATGTCAAAACCGCTCCCTTTTGGTGGATTCGAATGGGTTAAACATCCGGAATCTCTTGACTGGCTCAACGCTTCGACAAGCGGACCTTACGGTTATATACTTGAAGCCGACATAGAGTATCCGGAAGAGTTTCACGAATTGCATAACGATTTTCCCCTTCTTCCGGAAAATAAGATCCCTCCCGGAGGCTCTCATACGAAATTGTTGGCTTCTTTGAACAAAAAAGAGAAATATGTTGTGCATTTCGCCAACCTGCAGCAGGCTGTGGGATTGGGTCTCAAAGTAGTCCGAATACATCGAGCGCTTAAATTCAGACAATC
Source organism: Orius insidiosus (assembly GCA_014119065.1). Lineage (NCBI taxonomy): Eukaryota > Metazoa > Arthropoda > Insecta > Hemiptera > Anthocoridae > Orius > Orius insidiosus. Next base: position 542,375 of record JACGAQ010000035.1, on the reverse strand, counting down.
GGATTGGCTTCGGCCTTACATTGACCTCAATACGGGACTAAGACAAAAGGCAACCAATGACTTCGATAAAGACTTTTACAAACTTATGAACAACGCCGTTTTTGGCAAGTTTATGGAAAATGTTCGTAAAAGAATAAAAATTGAGCTGGTTGTAACTCAAAAACGACTTGACCGACTGATCGCCCGACCAACTTTTAAAGACAGGACGATTTACAAGGAAAACTTGGTGGCTGTACATCTTGACTTGGAAAATGTCCTTATGAACAAACCTATTTATGTGGGTATGGCAATTTTGGATATTTCCAAGCTCAGGATGTATGATTTCCACTACAACACAATGCTGACTTTTTACGGACCTGAAAGACTGCGACTGATGTACACTGACACGGATAGTCTAATCTATTATATAAAAACTAAGGATTTTTATACCGACGTGACTAACATTCTAGAAGAATTTGATACTTCAGATTATCCGCCCCACCACCCAGCATATACGACCGCTAATAAAAAGGCTCTGGGGAAATTTAAGGATGAGCTCAACGGAACGCCAGCCTCCGAATTTGTTGGTCTACGAGCTAAGATGTACGCCATCCGTAGCCCGAACGATGAACAGAAAAAGGCGAAAGGGATCAAAAGAGTTGCAGTCGAAGGAAAACTTAACTTTGATGACTACCTTAACGCCCTGAACAATCGACTGGAGTATAAAACCGAATTCAAATCGATCGTATCGAGAGAACATTTACTTCAATCGGTAGTTCAGAAAAAGACGTCTCTTTCACCCTTCGATGATAAACGTCACATACTGGATGACGGGGTGAGAACCTTGGCCCACGGACATCGATCTATATCAAAAATTTGTTAAAAATAGTATAAAAGAAAATAAAACATGATGTTAAGCTTGATAATTGATTGTCTACAGAGGTAGATTTCATAATTCGACGGTCTCAAGGCAGAAAGGCTTAAGCGCCATTCATCAAATTTTTCGATAGAGCTCACGATAACCTGACGCTGCAATATTGTTATCCAATGTATCTTACAAACTTAAAAACTCGATTTTCTTTATTTTTCGATTTTTGAAAATTAAAATCAATCATTTTAAATGAAAGAACTGGCGCTCGCGACCATTTTTCACTAAACAACACCATTTTCGTCATATCGGCGCTTACACCTTTCTACCTTGAGACCGTCGATATATGAAAATTTTTTTTTGTTAAATACCACTTATTTTTTACCCTACATAAAGATAAGATCTGTTTTTCATTGAATTTAAATTTGGATAGAATATGTCAATTTCGAGATTAGAATTAATAACGGACCAAGTTCTGGTCAGAGTTAGGAATCTACCATAGTCTACCAGTACGGTAATTTGAAAGTCAGCCGATTTCTAACATTTTTGGTAGGAACAGAAAAATTTAAAGAGGCAATTAGATACTTATTAAAATGTACGTACCTACTTACTCTAAATCGCACACAAACACTCAATATATGATAATTGATAATATGATAAATAAACGAAATTCGCAACAGCCCGAGTCCATCTACCTGAAACTATTCGACTCAGGAGACGCGGCGAGAAACAAAACTTTAAGCGGCCTGTTGATAAGAGAAAAGAAGGAACATCGTTTCCTTACCTCGGATGAAGACAAAATTTATTTATTTTTTCATTCTTATAAAACCATACAGGTCGGTCAGTTGTAAAAAATTAATACCATGTATTTATAATAGGTACCTACTCTTCCTTTACAGACTGCAGGTGAGGACCTAGAACAGGAGTTGATGGAGCGAAACAAACGATCTACGAATCAGTTGGAGAACCTATAGGAAATTTAAATACCAAAAAGTGCTAATTCTATTCAATGAGTCGGAAGATCGTCAACTTATTTATTTATGTATTTATTTTTGTTGGAAGAAGAGAAAAACGTAGTGTTTTAAGATCACAGCTTTAGTGCATTGTTCATAAAATCATAATTTAAAAAAGAAAATTTGTTACTGCAGCAACTAATAACATGTATTATTATTATTATTATGTTTATAGTATTTTGTGTAAAATTTAGAATAAACCTTTATTTTTATGATAGTAAGAATTTAATAACCTTTAACTTTAAACTTTGACAAGTCTCGGTTAAGTGACCTTGAGGCCTATGGGCGTATATGGCTAGTCCTCTCCCAGCCAATCATTTATGAAATAAGGGACAATACCGCGCTCCTCCATAGAAGCAGGTAAGGTTAACCGGTTTGGTGAGGATTCGCATAAAATGACGTAATCAGATTCGATCAGTTTTTCTTAGTTACTGAAGGTTGGCTTACTACGAAAATATCATTTAATGGAGCAATAGCGTTTGTCGGTGGCGAGTGTTGGTGGGGGGGGGGGAAGTTGATCCGCTAAGTCACTTGTAGAAGTAATGGTACCGGCTTTAAGGATAGGTACCTATGTTTTGATTGATTAATTTTTTAAATTTTATTTTTATTGAATAAATAAAGGGAAAAAAATGTCTAGACGAAGTATGATGACACCTCGATCGCTCAAATTTCACCGGGAGGGAGGGAGGTTGTTGACACCTAGGATGACTATAGAGATACTCATTGACGGTCGGATGATAGTGTAGGTGAGCGAGGGGGGGGGGGGGGGGTTCGTCCGACTTTATTAGCCATTAATTGAATAACATAGACAATAAGATGCGTAGTGTAGCGGTTAAGGTGGTAGACTTCCATGCAGGGGACTCGGGTTCGAAGCTTGGAGCTGAGGGAATTTTTTTTAAATTATGTTGGTAGACCTGCTAAAAGGTTGGCGGGAGCCGTCTGAGTGTGGGAAGGGGGGGGGGCGATAGAGAAGCTAGTCTCGATGATCCGGCAACAATGTTTACGTATTAGATGCTATGAGAAAGAGAGAGAGCGCTATAGGTGAGGGTAGGGAGGGGGGGGGGGTAGTTCAGAGAGACGAGGCTGGGCTCCGAGGAGATCCGGCAACGTTGCCACCAAGAATTGCGCCAAAACCGGCAAAACCCCTCTACTGGAAGTATTTAAGTTGGTTGCTTTGCAAATTTTTCGTTGTTAACAACGGTTTTTGGTTTTTCCCTTCTATCTCGGAAACCGTCGCTCAAAACGAAAAAACGTCATAAGTAAAAGTCGTAGCTACAAAATTTCCTACAAAAAAGACCTCATTGGTTTTTTTGTCAGAGCAATACTTAAGGAGATATGAGGGTTCTAAAGTGAGTTGCTTTGCAAATTTTTCGTTGTGAGCAACGGTTTTCGGTTTTTCCCTTCTATCTCGGAAACCGTCGCTCAAAACGAAAAAATGTCTTAAGTAAAAGTTGTAGGTACAAAGATTTCCTACAAAAATTTCTTTGTTCATTTTTTTTGCGTAAGAGCAATATTTAAGGAGTTATGAGGTTAAAACTAATAATCCTACAGAGCCTGTCTGAAAACTTAAAACCTTCATATCTCCTAAAATATTGCTCTGACGGAAAAAACCAATAAAATATTTTATGTAGTAAATTTTTGTAGCTACAACTTTTGCTTAGGTCATTTTTTCGTTTTGAGCGACGGTTTCCAAGATAGAAGGGAAAAACCGAAAACCGTTGCTCACAACGAAATATGTACAAAGCAACCAACTTAAAACCCTCATATCCCCTTAAGAGAGTGGTGCTTATAGGCCGAAAACCTGTGGAAAACTAATTAAAATTATGGAAAAAAGGGTTGGTCTTTGCCAAATATTCGAGGAAAAAAGGTAAAAATTGGGTGAAGTTGGTAGTCCTGGACATTTGTGAAAAACACTGAAAAGTTTCTTGGCCAATAAACCTAGAAAAACACATGGTTTTCCGTTTAAAAAACATACCGTTTATAAGAGTCCTTATGAATTACAAAATTTTCCCACCTTCTGTCTTTTCTACGAACACCTTAAGACAATTTCGATCCGATTTTCACCAACTTTAGAGATCCTGGGTTCGAATCCCTGTTTGTAGGATTTTAACTTCCTTAAGGGACAGCTGGTCTTTTAAAAAATGTCCAGCACTAAACAAAAAAATATTTTAATTAAAAACAACTCCTTTTTCACCTAACATACAACAGAAAAGAAGAAAAGGGCGATTTAATGACATGCTCATTTACTGAGGTTTAATTGGGCGCTTCTTCTCACTAAGGGTCAGTTTATGAATTCAAACTTTGGAAAGGGCTATGTAAATGAACAAACATTATTATAATTCTTTAGGTGAAAGAAGAAGGAAGAGGATGATGAGGAAGGGGAGCGTAATGGGCGGTAAGGGTTAAAAAACATGAAAAACTCTTTCTGCCTCAGGTCAGTAAAGGTAACGGGGATCATTGTGGCTCCTACAAAAGGAAGGCTTATTTTAAACTCATGACTTCATTTAACGCTCTTAATAAAGGGGTGAAAAAAAGTAAAAAAATAAATAAAAGAGACGGAAATCGTTACTCAGATTCTTCCACCATTTTATCACCACCTTTCCACTATTGTTCGCAAATCTGTTTTTCTCAAGGTTCTCAAAATAAAATTATTGTAATACCGTTCAATTTGAATTCTTGAGGGTGGGGGAGGCATAATTTTTTAAACAAAATTTTCAAAAATACATTAATTTTTATCAAATAATTTCTAAATTTTTTACTAAATTTTTTCAACCATTTACAGAATTTATCAATTTTTTAAGTAGTTCAAATAATTGATAACTTTTCCCAGGAATTTCAAAAAGTTCGTGAATTTTCTGATGAATTTCTGAATATTTATGTACTTTTCTATGAATTTCTGAATATTTATGTACTTTTCTATGAATTTCTGAATATTTATGTACTTTTTAACGGAAAACTACGCGTTTTTCTAGGATTATTGGGCAAGAAACTTTTTCAGCGGTTTTCTCAAACTTCGACCAAGGACTACCAACTTCACCTAATTTTTACTCTTTTTCCTCCCTATTGGCAAATACCAACCCCTTTTTTCCATAATTTTATGAGTTTTCCACTGGTTTTCGGCCTACAAGCACCACTTTCCTCAGCTTTTGGGCGTTTTTGCCACGATTTTATGCCATAGAAACGCTTTTTGTGGACGTTTTCTATCGTCTATCACCAAAAAAGACCCATTTTCATCATTCCTTCGGTTAATAGGCAACGTGAACGCCTTTTTTCATGATTTTTATGTGATTGGTGGTACCCATCAGCCAAGTAACACCAATTTTTTTGAATTCTAAAGGTTTTTTTTTCGGTGAATAGGCCACAAAACTGCCTTCTAATACGGTTTTTGTGCGTTTTTCACCCATTTTTGTTCAAAATCCACCATTTTTCGTACAGTTTTCCCAAATCTTCTGCACCAGGTCTTCAATTTAATTGGCTACAAAACTAACTTTTCTCTTTAATTTTCGTGAGTTTCTTCTACATTTTTTGGACTACCATTTTCCCTATTTCCTGGCCATTTTCTTGATATTTCGCCAAAAAGCAACCCTTTTTACAAAAAAAAGGCTGAGGAACACCGGAATTTCTAGCTATTTTAATTTTTTAGGGACTTTTAAGCCTCCGCAGGCTCCTGGACCCAAGCGGTCTATCCACGATTGCCAACCCAACACGCCAATAAAACCTATAAAAAGCGTCGACGTCAATTCATTTCCTAAAAATAACTCTAAGCTCATCATCACCTAAGGCGACTACAAATCCCTCATCAGGCTCCGGGACCCAAGCGGTCTATCCACGATTGCCAACCCAACACGCCAATAAAACCAATAAAAAGCGTCAACGTCAATTCATTTCCTAAAAATAACTCTGAGCTCATCATCACTTTAGATAACTCACGAATCGTTCTGACTACAATCAACGATTTCTATCTACTTGGAACGTCACATTGTTAAAACGGCACTCAAGGGGACGATTGAAAACTGATAAAACCCGACTACTTCGCTAATGACGTTCGATTTAAACCTAATACGATTTTTTTTAACAACCTAGAGAAAAAAAATTTCGTTAACGATATTAAATCGGATAATCACTCCTAACGCCAGAATGATTATAACATATGGTAATCTTGTCGTATTTACGTTTGATTACCATAATATATTCCATGTTATTTTAGTGTATGTATTTAGTTAGAATTAAATATGTGTTTTGGCGTATTTCTGAAAGTGAAGGCTCTCAGGGTAGCTCCCCGTCCTGTTTACGTAGTTCCACAAAAAAAAAAGCGATGGCAGCTCTGACCTAGTTGAAAATGAAGGAAGTCGTCTCGCAATTTGAATCGCCGTCGACCAAAAACTCAATCGACCATTGAAAGGCTTAGAGGCAAATGAGGCTTTTTTAGAAAGAGGAGGTTGTAGGGAACACTTTCCGTTATAAAAAGTCTCGTCATACTTTCACCGTTTTATAATGTCGTCATAAGATCTAAAGTGGATTTTTAACTGTTGCGTTCCGCCAAGCCAAGCTAAATCCCCTGGTCTGACTGCAATTTGACCGTCGTCTGGCCTGCAGTTTGACCTTCAAATGGCCTACAGTTTGATTGTCGCCAGGCTTGTAGTATGACCGTCGCCTGGCCTACGATTTGACCGTCGTCTGGTCTGCAGTTCGAGCGTCGTCTGGCCTTCAGTTTGACCTTAAGCAAGCCTACAGTTTGACCGTCGCCAGGCCTGCAGTTAGACCTTAGAATGGCCTACAGTTTGATCGTCGCCTGGCTTGTAGTGTGGCAGTCGCCTGGCCTACAGTTTGACCGTCACCTGGCCTACAGTCTGACCGTCTTATGGCCTACAGTGTGACAGTCGGCAGGCCTGCAGTTTGACTGTCGCCTTGTCTGGGGTTCAAGCGTCGCCTGGCCTACAGTTTGACAGTCGCCTGGCCTGCAGTTCGAGCGTCGTCGGCTGGCCTACAGTATGACCGTCACCTGGCCTGCAATTTGACCTTTGCCTGGCCTACAGTTTGACCGTCGTATGGCCTACAGTCTGACAGTCGGCAGGCCTACAGTGTGACTGTCGCCTTGTCTGCAGTTCGAGCGTCGGCTGGCCTACAGTATGACCGTCACCTGGCCTGCAATTTGACCATTGCCTGGCCTACAGTTTGATCGTCGCCTGGCTTGTAGTGTGATCGTCGCCTGGCTTGTAGTGTGATCGTCGCCTGGCTTGTAGTGTGATCGTCGCCTTGTCTGCAGTTCGAGCGTCGGCTGGCCTACATTATGACTGTCACCTGGCCTGCAGTTTGACCTTTGCCTGGCCTGCAGTTTGACCGTCACTTGGCCTACAGTTTGACCGTCGCCTGGCCTACAGTTTGACCGTCGCCGGCCTACAGTTTGACTGTCGTATGGCCTACAGTTTGACTGTCGCCTGGCCTGAAGTTCGAGCGTCGGCTGGCCTACAGTTTGAACGTCGTATGGCCTACAGTGTGACAGTCGGCAGGCCTACAGTTTGACTGTCGCCTTGTCTGCAGTTCGAGCGTCGGCTGGCCTACAGTATGACCGTCACCTGGCCAGCAGTTTGACCTTTGCCTGGCCTGCAGTTTGACCGTCACTTGGCCTACAGTTTGACCGTCGCCTGGCCTACAGTTTGACCGTCGCCGGCCTACAGTTTGACTGTCGTATGGCTTACAGTTTGACTGTCGCCTGGCCTGAAGTTCGTGCGTCGGCTATCCTACAGTATGACCGTCACCTTGCCTGCAATTTGTCCTTTCCCTGGCCTGCAGTTTGACCTTTGCCTGGCCTGCAGTTTGACCTTTGCCTGGCGTGCAGTTTGAACTTTCCCTGGCCTGCAGTTTGATCTTTGCCTGGCCTGCAGTTTGATTGTCACTTGGCCTACAGTTTGACCGCCGTCTGGCCTACAGTATGACCGTCACCTGGTTTGCAGTTCGAGCGTCGTCTGGCCTTCAGTTTGACCTTAAGCTAGCCTACAGCTTGAACGTCGCCTGGCTTTCAGTATGACTGTTTTATGGCTTACAGTTTGAAAGTCGGCAGGCCTACAGTTTGACTGTCGCTAGTCTGGAGTTCAAGCGTCATGTGGTCTGCAGTTCGACCGTCGTCTTGCCTTCAGTTCGGCCTTTGGCAGGCCTTCAATTTGACCGTCGCCTGGCCTCCATTTTGAACGTCGCCTGGTCTTTATTTTGACCGTCAGCTGGCCTAAAGTTTGAACGTCTGTCAATATGATATGATATGATGACTATCGGCTAACCTACAACTTTTCTATCGCTTTTAACTGAAAGTTTGAACTCGGCGGTCAAAGTGGACTTTAAATCGTCATAATCGATATTTCTATTGAAGGTGTTGTTTTTTCATAAAAGTTAATTAATTTAATAGCTTTCGTCATAAAAGCAAATATGTGGTCATAAAATGGCACTAGCAGGACCGAGGTGTACCCATTTTCCTTGTTATTTAGACTATATTCTAAAATTATTGAGACATTAGGGCCATAAGTTAAGAGGTAGATAAGGGATTTTTATTGACATCGGGTTCAATATAAAGGACTTTGATGATGTGGATGGGGACAGATTAGTCTCTTTGGGACAATATCAGGGTTGTAGGTTGACCGATAGGATCAGAGGTGGGAAGCAGTTCGGCACCGCGATTCCCTCGAGATACGCTCCGCGTCGGGGGTCGGCCAAGTTGATAACGGGCCTTGATAACCACCGCGAGCGATGGCTCTTATCTACAACATTTCTCACCTCATTTTTTTCTGTCGTTAACTTTTTTTTCTACACTTTGCAATCTTTATTTAAAAAAAACATTTTTAAAAAATCCTTCAAAGTGCTAATTTCTTCTACAAGCGCATACAGCGGAGAAAGATGTTGAAAAGACGTTTCCAAGTGGGAAGTGAGATAAAAAACATGTCACCGCAGGATAAAAAAGAAAACCTTTCCTTTCATACACTTTTCTTTCATGCAGAAATACGAAAAAAGCTTCCCTTTGTTAAGTACGTTTTCAAGGTACACTTAGAAACACAGAATTGAAGAGCAAAAAAAAAAAAAAAAACTTTTGACTTATGAAAATTATTTAAACTTTTATGATGGAATATTGGATTTTTTAAGGTTTTTGAGTCAGGGTTATAGACAGGTATGGAAGGATCTATGTCTCTTCCGACGTAAATGTTTAAGTAGCACTCTCTCCTTGGCCCTTCCTCCCTTCTACTTAATCCAAGTTTAACTGACTTACGGGTACGCTTATCAGAGGCCTTCCCCCCGTTAGGTTTTCTAATAAAATCGATCAACTCCTGATAGTCTTTATAACTTACGCTAAAGGAAATTTGCTCTACCGAAAGGAAAAGTATACACTATTAAATTAACTTCCATCTTTAATATTTGAGTTTTTTCTCACACTTACACCCGAGAAAATGCAATTTTTCAACTGAAATTCTGTCTTTTTGGTAAATTGTCCAGGAAACCATATGTTATTATCCAATTTTCGCTGGTGGTCGTGAAGTTCTCATTTTACTGATTAATTATTACTCGTTTTCCACATTATTCCCGTTGCTTCTCTTTCTCATGATTTTTGGGGGATTAAATCAGTTTTTTGGCCAAAAACTTCTTTTTCCAGAGGATTTTCGTCGATTTCCCTGACTTTTTGTCCGTTAGAGCCGATTCTTACGCGATTTTGGGGAGTTATAATTTGATTTTGGGCAAAAATACACCTTTTGAAGCGGTTTTTCGTCGATATCTTTGACTGTTTGTCCAAAAGAACCGTTTTAGGGGTTTTTCAGTTAATTTTTTGGTCAAAGAAACTTTTTCCAGCAGGTTTTCGTCGATTTTTCTGACCCTTTGTCTAATAGAACCGATTTTTACGCGATTTTAGGGGGGTTTCAATCAATTTTAGGCAATCAATCAAGAAAAAAAAAAAAAAAAAAAAAAAAAACACCTTTTCCAGCGGGTTTTTTCGGGGATTTCCAAGACTTTTAAACTTCCTAAAATAAGTTATCGTAATACCCTTCACGTCGGGTTTTTGGGGAAGGGTCTTCCAGACCCCTGAGGGTCAAATCGAATATTCGAATAAGAATCTTTACCGACAAAAAATAATAAAATAAAATAATAATATGTAATAATGAATAAATAAAAAAATAAAATGAAAATTTGTGTAAATGCTTGAAATTATTATTCACCCTCCTTCGCACTTCCACGTCCTTGAACTTCCCCTCCCTTATACTTCCTACTACTTAATACTTCCTCTCCTTAATACTTCCCCCTCCATAATAATTCCTCCTACTTAATACTTACCACTACTAAATAATTCTTTTTGGACTAGCTTTATGGGACATTAGGGAGGGGGGGGGGGGGAGCCCAGGCGGGGGCTCTCGCCATTTTGCCGTGGAACCCTATCAGGGCCAACTCCAGAGGAGTGGCCTAACCAATTTATCCGCGGATTTTGTGGAAGAATATTTATTTGGAATTTAACTTCCAAACAAAAATCCCTCCACCGAACCCGGGATCGAACCCCGGTCTCCAATGGTGGAAGTCCAAGACTGAACCTTCCAGACACGGAGCCGGTTCATAATTCCCCTTCTTAATACTTCCCCCTCCTTTATATTCCCCCTCCTTTATCCTCTCCATCCTTTATACTCCCCCTCCTTAATACTTCCCCCTCCTATATTGCTACTTTACCTTTCATCAAAAATTCCCTTTTCTCCCGATTTTTGGAGTTATGTATAAATCCGTTTTTTTGGAAAAAAAAAAAAAAAAAACCTTTCACAGCGGATTTTTGACGTTTCCTGCCGTCTTTTTACCCTTTATGATCGGCTTGAATGTTTACCACCCCAGTTTCTTTAACTTTTTCCTCAATTCCTCGATCTTCTTGTCAAGAGAAATCTTTGTATTCTAAATTAAGAAGTTTTAATCAGTTTTTTCGCCAAAAAAACACCATTTCCAGCTGTTTTTTTTTTTTCGCCATTTTAGCTGTCTTTTGGCATGTAAAAAACGCATCGTCGTCATTTTTCTGCAGTCTATGAGCCAAAAACACCCATTTTTCCGGATTTTTTAATGTTTTTTTTTTATTATGATTAATTAAAAATAATTATTAATAATAACCCGAATCAGATTATTTACATTTTTTTTTTTTTTCATTTTGTATTTTATAACTATAATTAAGTTTTCATTTTTAATTACAGAATTGAAATTACTTTTAAAAAAGTATATACAAATAAATAATTTAAAAAAAATATTTTTCTTTTACCTTTAGGGGTTTTAATTGGTTCCACTTGAACTGAATTGAGATGGGATGTTCGTAGGCTTTTTGCTTGCATTCTTGGGTTTCCGAGTTCACCCCCAAGGGTACCATTGACTCGCAGACACAGGGAAAGCTCACAGACACACCATCCTATTTCTCCCCTTTTTTTTCGGCTTTCTTCCCCTCTACAAAATAAAACCAGTGTGAAAAGCCAAAGGAAGCCTCTTTTTTCAGAAAAACATTTCTACAATTTAAAGTTCTATTTTGATAAATAGTGTAAAATACATCTGAGGAAGAGAAAAACAATAAATAGAGATATTTCACGACTGGTTTCGCTCTAAGACGACCGTCATCAGGTGAACTTTTTTCTGTTTATTTTCCGGAATTTATCAGAAGGTTGAGCGAAACTACCTTTTCCCCCATCTCCCCCATCTACCGACCACTTTTCGTAAACTCTATTTTGCAGCCTTCCTCTCGTTTATTGGCACGAAACATCCCTTTCATCCGATCTTTTCGTCTGAGAAACCCCATTTTTGCAGGGTGATGGAGTTTTTTTTAACCGAAAAACCCCTTCTACTCGATTTTTGAGCCTTCCTCTCAGTTTTATTGAGCGCGAAACCTTCCTTTCATCCAAACTTTTCGTCCAAAAACCAAATTTTTTGAGGGTAATGGAGGTTTTTCGACCGAAAAAACCTTCAACTCGATTTTTGAGCTAAAGCTCGTTTATTGGCCACGAAACTTCCCTTTAATCCGATCCTTTCGTCCAAAAAAAACAAATTTTGTTAGTTTCTGGATGTTTTTCGACCGAAAAAAACCTTAAACTCTATTTTTGAGCCTTCCTCTCGTTTAATTGGCCACGAAACCACCCTTTCATCCGATCTTTTCGTCCGGAAGCCCCATTTTAGCAGGGTCAGGGAGGTTTTTTCGACCGAAAAAACATCTAAGCTCGATTTTCGAGCCTTCCCCTCGTTTTATTGGCCACGAAACCTCCCTTTCATCCGATCTTTTCGTCTGAGAAACCCCATTTTTTGATGGGTTAGGGAGGTTTTTAACCGAAAAAACCCATCTACTCGATTTTTCAGCCTTCCTCTCAGTTTATTGAGCCAAGAAACATTCCTTTCATCCATACTTTTCGTCCAAGAAACCAAATTTTTGAGGGTTATGGAGGTTTTTCGACCGAAAAAACCATCAACTCGATTTTTGAGCTAAAGCTCGTTTTATTGGCCAAGAAACCTCCTTTTCAACCAATTTTTTCGTCCAATCAGCCCCATTTTTGCTGGGTTAAGGAGGTTTTTGACCAAAAAAACCTTTTAACTCGATTTTTGAGCTAAATCTCGTTTATTGGATACGAAACTTCCCTTTAATCCGATCCTTTCGTCCAAAAAAACCCATTTTTGTAAGTTTCTGGCTGTTTTTCGACCAAAAACCTTCACTCGGACCTTTCATCGGACCTTTTCGTCCGAGAAACCCCATGTCCAAGAACCAAATTTTTTGAGGGTTATGAAGGATTTTCGACCGAAAAAACTTTTCAACTCGATTTTTGAGCTAAAGCTTGTTTTATTGGGCAAGAAACCTCCTTTTCATCCAATTTTTTCGTCCAATAAGCCCCATTTTTGCTGGGTTAAGAAGGTTATTTGACCGTAAAAAAACCCTTCAACTCGATTTTTGAGCTAAAGCTCGTTTTATTGGCTTAGAAACCTCCCTTTCATCCGATCTTTTCGTCCGAGAAACCCCATTTTTGATGGGAAAAGGAGGTTTTTCGACCGAAAAAACCCTTCAACTCGATTTTGGAGCTAAAGCTCGTTTTATTGGCTTAGAAACCTCCCTTTCATCCGATCTTTTCGTCCGAGAAGCCCCATTTTTGATGGGAAAAGGAGGTTTTTCGACCGAAAAAACCCTTCAACTCGATTTTTGAGCTAAAGCTCGTTTTATAGGCCACCAAACCTCCCTTTTATCCGATCTTTTCGACCGAGAAACCTATTTTTGCAGGATTACGAAACGTTATCCTCCCCCACCCCCTCCAAAAAAATAAATTTTTTCCCTTTTTTTTTGGGGCATTATTTCACCCATTTAATAAATCTCATTTCATTTTAATTTTGTTCCTTTTTCTTCATTTTTCGTCGAGAAAAAAGGCTTTTGTTTCTCCCCTTCTCAGGGCGCTCCCCTTCATCTTAAGGCGAAAGGTCAACCATTTTTCAATTCCTGACGGTCATGCGGGTTTAGCATCGGAATGTACTAAGTAACAAAATAACGGCGCAAAGAAACTTCCCCATCTACCTACCACTTCTCATAACTATAAGTAATTAGATTCTTAAAGTAGTTTTCATATTTTTTTTTATCCGATGATTATTTTGAAATAAGGGGTATAAAAAAAATAGATAAAATATTCTCGAAGTTTAGTGCTTTAACCTTGAAGTTTATGTTTCAATGAATATTAAGCGAGAAGGGAGTAGTAATCTCTGTCGCGGAATGGAGGTACAAGTTTTATGGCTTATTACCCGTGAAATGTTTGGCTAATGTTGCTCCGCGTAGGGGACTAAGTGGACATAATTAACACCGTCCGCCCCCTCGAGAGTTAACCTCCCACTCACCAGACAAGCCGACGCTATCAAAATTCAAGCTGAATTGAATAATTTGAAAAAGGAGTATCTTAATTTTTAGTTGTTTTTGTTTTTGAAAATGCTCCTATCGGCTAAGATCGCCTATTAGTTTGCCATTAGGCCGACAGGGAGGGGAACGTTAATGTCACATCGCATTAACTCTGATAGCAGCTCCCTTCTTCTATCTAACGCTTCAACTTTCGCCTCGCTTTCCCTCATCCCTTTTAGTAATCACCGCTATTTTCTCAATCGTTCCCCCTTTTCCTCCAGAAAGCATCTAAAGGTGCTATTTATTATCGTTTATTATTGTTCAAATTACGCCTTTATCGATTATTATGAAAAAAAGGACATTTATACGCGAAAATATGTGAAAATGAAAAATCCACGGTGTATTTTTTTTTGCTCTGAAATATTTTGCGGTGTAAATAGCGGAAGTTGGAGGTGTGTGGAAGCTGAATAAATACAAAAAAAAATTCTGAGGCTGCATGAATAATAAAATACTGAGTGGGTCTGTCAACAGAAAGTATAAAGTTACTTTACAAACATTAAGAATTTTTTTTTTCTTTTCTTGTTAGTACATTTTGATGCTAAAACCGCATGACCGTCAGGAATTGAAAAATGGTTGACCTTTACCCTGAAGATGAAGGGGGACGCACTGTGAAGGGGAGAAACAAAAGGCTTTTTTCTTGACGAAAAACGAAGAAAAAAGTACAAAATTTTAATTCAAATGAGCTTTTTCAAGGTTTAACCCCCCCCCCCCATTATTCTTTGGTGGAGAAGAAGCAGAAATAACCCAGCAAAATCCTGCAAAAATGGGCCTTATCGGAAGAAAAAAAGGATGAAAGGGAGATTTCGTGGCCAATAAAACGAGCTTTAGCTCAAAAATTGAGTTGAATGGTTTTTCCGGTCGAAAAACTTCGATAACCCAGCAAAAATGGGGCTTATTGGACGAAAAGATCGGATGAAAGAGACTTTTCATGGCCAACAAAACGAGCTTTAGCTCAAAAATCGAGTTGAAGGGTTTTTTCGGCCGAAAAACCTTCATAACCCTCCAAAAATTGGGTTTCTCGGACGAAAAGATCGGATGAAAGGGACGTTTCGTGGCCAACAAAACGAGCTTTAGCTCAAAAATCGAGTTGAAGGGTTTTTTCGGTCGAAAAACCTCCATATCCTTACAAAAATGGGGCTTATTGGACGAAAAAAATTGGATGAAAGGGAAGTTTTCTGGCCAATAAAACGAGCTTTAGCTCAAAAATCGAGTTGAAGGGTTTTTTCGGCCGAAAAACCTTCATAACCCTCCAAAAATTGGGTTTCTCGGACGAAAAGATCGGATGAAAGGGACGTTTCATGGCCAATAAAACGAACTTTAGCTCAAAAATCGAGTTGAAGGGTTTTTTCGGTCGAAAAACCTCCATAACCTAATAAAATACCGGTTTGAAGAGCTTCCAACGAAAACTTCCTTAAAGAGAAGTAATAATATAGGAGGGGGAAGTATAACGGAGGGGACGTACAACGAAGTGGGAAGTATATGGGAGGGGAAGTATAACGGAGGGGGAAGTTTTTTTTTTCAAAAAACTTTCCGAGTTTTCTTTTTTTTTAGAAAAATTTTTTATTTTATTTTTATTTTTTTATTTCCCCGGTCGAAAAACCTCCAAAACCTTCCAAAAGGGGTTTCCTCGGTCGAAAAATTGGTTGAAAGGGAGGTTTCGTGGACAATAAAACAAGCTTTAGCTCCAAAATCGAGTTGAAGGGGTTCCCTCGGTCGAAAAACCTCCAAAACCTTCCAAAAGGGGTTTCCTCGGTCGAAAAATTGGTTGAAAGGGAGGTTTCGTGGATACTAAAACAAGCTTTAGCTCCAAAATCAAGTTGAAGGGGTTTTTCGGTCAAAAAACCTCCATAACCTTTCAAAAGGGGTTTTCTCGGTCGAAAAAATCGGTTGAAAGGGAAGTTGTATACCGAAAGAAATTATCGAAAATCAAGTTGTATGGTTTTTTTCGGCCGAAAAACTTATTAAAACTTCTTAAAATTAATGTAAAAGGAAGGTTTTATCCAACGGTAAAAGGGGTTAATTTTGCTTAAAGATCAAGAAAAGTTACAAAAATCAATTGATTCAAACTCCTTAAAATAGTTCCATCCCAAAGATGCTGAAATAGTTTACCTGATGATGAAACCGTACGAAACCGGTCTGATATGTCCTGTCTAAAAAGAGGAAAATCATTGAATGCCAGATACCAGATATAAAATTGCGATGTTGTTTGAATAATTTTCTTGTAATTGTAGAAAACTCCTTGATTATGGATGATTTTTTTCCCTTTTGAAAAAACAAAAAAGTTTCAGAGGAAAAAAATTAATAAGTTAAAACTAAGTTTTCTTTACTGCAAAGTCTCGGTTGTTCAAAAGGGGGCCTCTAGTAATTTATTTCTGCCGTCTCACTTAGCTAATTATCTAGTCGTCTCCGGGAAAAGTAACAGCTTCCTTATTTGTAAATTAGAGAATCCTCGAGAAGGGCGACTTTTATCTGGATGGCACTTTTTTTTAATCTTTAGTTAATTAACGTTGGAGGAAAATTTAAAATTTGATGTTGTAAGAAAAAGAGGATCAAGTGTAATTTATTGCTCGCATAAATTCTGATTGTTTACCTCGACAGCAAACAGAGCACATCCGAAGCTATTGAATAAAAAAAGAAATGCTCAAAAATTGGGTTAAAGGGTTTTTTTCGGTTAATAAACATCCTTAATTCAACAAAAATGGAGTTTATCGTCAGAAAAATTGGATAAAAATGAAGTTTTGTTGCCGATAAAACGAGCAATAGCTCAAAAATCGAATTGAAGGGTTTTTTTCGGTCGAAAAACCTCCATAACCTAACAAAAATGGGGCTTGTTAGACGAAAAAATTGGATGAAAGGGAGGTTTCGCGGCCAATAAAAAGAACTTCAGTTCAAAAATCAAGTTGAAGGGTTTTTTTTCGGTCGATAAACCTCCATTACCCCGCAAAAATGGGGCTTATTGGACGAAAAAAATGGAAGAAAGGAAAGTTTCGCGGCCAATAAAACGAGCTTTTGCTCGAAAATCGAGGTGAAGGGTTTTTTCGGTCGAAAAACCTACAGAAACTTACAAAAATGGGGTTTCTCCGACGAAAAGGTCGGATGAAAGGGAGGTTTCGCTGCCAATAAAACGAGCTTTAGCTCGAAAATCTAGTTGAATGATTTTTTCGGTAAAAAAAACCTCCAGAAACTTACAAAAATGGGGTTTATCGGACGAACGGATCGGATGAAAGGGAGGTTTCGCTGCCAATAAAACGAGCTTTAGCTCGAAAATCTAGTTGAATGATTTTTTCGGTAAAAAAAACCTACAGAAACTTACAAAAATGGGGTTTCTCCGACGAAAAGATCGGATGAAAGGGAGGTTTCGCGGCCAATAAAACAAGGTTTAGCTCCAAAATCAAGTCGGAGGGGTTTTTCGGTCGAAAAACTCCCATAACCTTCCAAAAGGGGTTTTCTCGGTCGAAAAAAATAGGATGAAAAAGAGGTTTCGTGGTCAATAAAAAGAACTTTAGTTCAAAAATCAAGTTGAAGGGTTTTTTTTCGGTCAAAAAACCTCCTTAACCCAGCAAAAATGGGGCTTATTGGACGAAAAAAATTGGATGAAAGGGAAGTTTCGTAGCCAATAAAACGAGCTTTAGCACCAAAATCGAGTTAAAGGGTTTTTTCGGTCGAAAATCCTCCATAACCTTACATAAATGGGGTTTCTCGGACGAAAAGATCGGATGAAAGGGACGTTTCGTGGCGAACAAAACGTGCTTTAGCTCAAAAATCGAGTTGAAGGGTTTTTTTTCGGTCGAAAAACCTCCATAACCCTGCAAAAATTGGGTTTCTCGGACGAAAAGATCGGATGAAAGGGAGGTTTCATGGCCAATAAAACGAACTTTAGCTCAAAAATCGAGTTGAAAGGTTTTTTCGGTCGAAAAACCTCCATATCCTTACAAAAATGGGGTTTCTCGGACGAAAAGATCGGATGAAAGGGACGTTTCGTGGCCAATAAAACGAGGTTTAGCTCCAAAATCAAGTTGATAGGTTTTTTCGGTCGAAGAACCTCCTTAACCTAACAAAAATGGGGTCGACAAAAAAAAAGCTCGACAGCAAACAAAGCACATCCGAAGCTATTGAATAAAAAGTCGCCTTTAAAAAATAGCACCAATTTTTTGTAAAAGTGAATTTTTAAGTTTGTTTGTCTTGATCTCAGGGATAGCTAAAATAATGACGGCGGCGCCTTCTTGTATGGAAGAGTGGTTTACATTGTTAAAGGAAACGCTACCTAACTAACTCGGCTTACGGGACGTTGTTACGGAAGAAAGAGATTTGAATGTAAAACAATGCGGATGCTATAACGCACACGTGAAGGCGAAACGACGCTAACAAGTCCACATCCACTCCGAAAATCTCGACTGTCTCAATTAACCTCTTTTCAAGTTGACGGAATTAGAGAAGGTGAAGGAGAAGTAGAACTCGGGAAATTTCAAGGGCCCTCAAATGGTTTGGAGGGTCTCATCAGAAAAGGAATTGCCTCTGGGGTTCGAAAAAAAAATCAACTGATTTTTTATTCAGAAAAAAATTTTTTCTGTCATTACTAAACTACTCGAAATACAAAAATTGTCAGCGAAAGAATGATAGGCAATTATATCGGATAATAAAGGCAGAACAATCGAAATGCTATCATGACCGCTAAATTACGTCGCTGGAGGTATACAAAAGAGAACAATTGAGTTAATTGTGTTCGAGAAGGGAGTATACGAAGTAAATGAGCTACCCCTTCTCTCCTATATCACCTCTCACATCAAAATTGTACGACTCAATTTGTCCCCCGCATGAGTTAAACACCTTGTTTTATAGAAAGTAAAACCAAAGGGGAAAATCAACTTACAACATATTGAAATACAAAGATTATTAATATGTATGTTCTTTCTATCTGGGTCATCTTGTTTATTCAGCCGAAAAGAACAACAAAAAAAGAAAAAATAGGTAGATTTCTTTTCTTCGAAATCTACCTAATTATGTAAAAGTGGGTTGATTAAGAAAAACCTCGTTAAAAGACTTACAATAAAAGTCCTTATAACAGGGTTTTTTTTGGGGGGCGGAAAAACTTATAAAAGCGACCTATACCAATAATGAATTATGATATTTTAAAAAGGATATGATAGGGAAAAGTGGTTTTTCTTCTCAGCAGTGAAACCGAAAAATCCAATTAACCGCATGCTAATCAACGATTAGTGATATTTGTCTTGTTGGATTTTCCTTCACAGTACAACTAAAGAGTCTCATTAACCAGATTATAATCTACGATTAGTCATATCCTTTTGTTTGAATTTCTTTTATAGAGTAACACCAAAATGTCCCACTAAACGGATGCTAATCGACCATTAGTTAAGGATTTTCCTACACATTACGACCAAAGAGTCCAATTAATCAGTTTATAAAATCTATACTAATCGTGATTAATGACATTTTAAAAAGGATTTGATAGGGAAAAGTATTGTAGGGTGTTTCTTGTCAGCATTGTAAACGAAAAGTCCAACTAAAAGGATGCTAATCAACGATTAGTGATATTTGTCTTGTTGGATTTTCCTTCACAGTACAACTAAAGAGTCCCATTAACCAGATTATAATCGACGACTAGTTACATCTTCTTGTTGGATTTTCCTCAATAGGGTACCACTAGAAAGTCCGGCTAATCTCATGCTAATCGACGATTAGTGATATCATCTCGTAGGATTTGCCTCTAGATCTTGACAGTACTACCAAAATATCGCTCTAATCGGATTCTAATCGACGATTAGTGGCATCTTTTTGTGGGATATTCTTCATCTATAGAGTACCACCAAAAAGTCCCACTAAACGGATGCTAATCAACGATTAGTGATATCTTCTCGTATGATTCGCTTCTAGACATTACTACCAAAAAGTTCCACTAAACGGATTCTTATCGCCGGTTAGTGACATCTTGTTTGATTTTCCTCTACAGAATCCCACCAAATAGTCAAACTAATCGGATGCTAATCGCCGATTAGTGACATCTTCTTTTTGGATTTTTGTCTATAGGGTACCATCAAAAAGTGTTGCTAAACGGATGCTAATTAACGATTGGTGATATCTCGTAGAATTTGCCTCTAGACAGTACTACCAAAAATCCCCCTAATCAGATTCTAATCGACGATTAGTCGCATTTTTTGGTTGGGTAATCCTCTATAGAGTACCACCATAAAGTCCCAGTAACCGGATTGCTAATCAACTATTAGTGATATCTTCTCGTAGAATTCGCTTCTAGACAGTTGCATCTAGACCTAAAAGTGTCACTAAACGGATTCTTATCGACGGTTAGTGACATCTTGTTGGATTTTTCTCTGTAGAATCCTACCAAAAATTCCCACTAATCGGATGCTAATCGCCGATTAGTGACATCTTCTTGTAGGATTTTCGTCTATAGGGTACCACCAAAAAGTCTGGCTAAACCGATGATAATTAACGATTAGTGATATCTCGTAGGATTTGCCTCTAGACAGTACTACCAAATAATCCCCCTAACCAGATTCTAATCGACGATTAGTGGCATCCTTTTGTTGGATATTCCTCTATAGAGTGCCACCATAAAGGCCCATAGGATTTGACTATTGACATTACAACCGAAAAGTCCCATTAAACGGATTCTAACCGACGATTAGTGATAGTTTGTCCAAGGATTTTCTTCTAGACAGTACTATCAAAAAGTCCTACTAACTTGATTTCAATCGACGATTAGTGACATCTCCTCGTAGGATTTGCCTCTAGACAGTACTACCAAAAAATCCCACAAACCAATTTCTAATCGACAATTAGTAGCATCTTTTTGTTGGATAATCCTCTATAGAGTACCACCATAAAGTCCCACTGACTGGATTGCTAATCAAATATTAGTGATGTATTCTCGTAGGATTTGCTTCTAGACAGTACCTACCACCAAAAAGTCCAACTAAACGGATGCTAATCGACCATTAGTGATATCTTATTGTAGGATTTGACTATAGACATTACTACCGAAAAGTCCCACTAAACGGATTCTAATTGACGATTAGTGATAGTTTGTCGTAGGATTTTCTTCTAGACAGTACTACCAAAAAGTCCTACTAACCTGATTTTAATCGACGATTAGTGCTATCATCTTGCATCGGCTTATCTCTAGCTACACCAAGTTTCCTCCCTTTTTTAAGAATAACTTTTAAAATCCAAACGATTTAATTTCCCTTGTGTACTTACCTACTTCTTATATAGGTGGTAAATTAAAAAGTTATTAGTTCTGTAATTCCTTTTAAGGCAATATAGGTAACCGGCTTACACCAACTTATCTAATTAATAACATAATACTTAAGTTCCTGTTTCGTAGAATAATTAAATTCATCTCCTTAGTTTTCAAGCCTTCTAGAAGACAACCTGAAGAGCCTCCGCAAAATGAATAACAAAACTAAAGATCTAATCACCATTATTGTTGAATGGTGGCATAAAAACCAATAAATTTTTTTTTTTATTTTTATTCATTATTTTTTTTAGGTGGGAGGCTGCATTACGACCGAAAAACCGTAAAAAAAAAAAAAAAAAGAATAATACGTAATAATAATATGTAATTACGAACGTTTTGAACAAAGGGGTTTTTCTGGATCAAAAGACCTTAGGAATAAATGAGGCGCTCCGGGTACGAAGGGCGAACTCAACATCGGACAAATTTTTTTTATTTCATTTTCAGATTCTAGACCTCTTGGTGAATACACCCATATAATTTTTAACTTCCTTAAAGAAGTTATTGCGATACCCTCGACGTCGGGTTTTTGGGGAAGGGTCTTCCAGACCCCGGAGGGTCAAATCGAATATTGATCTTTACCGATCTCAACTTTGTCTGTGGTGCCGTCCGGCCGTCCGTAGAATTTTTTTCCGGAACACTTTACGGCCACAATTTTCATCCGATTTTCACCAAATTACCAAAATTTCTTTAGCCGGTGAAGAAGAATGTAACGAGGGCGATTTTTGAATTTTGAAAAATGGCGGAGATATGACTGTTTGAAATTTTAAAAAATTCGCAGCGGCCGAACCGATAATCCGATTTTCACCAAATTTTCACCAATTACTCCTTATATTTTTCAATAATTTTTGGTGTAAAAAATTGCGACTTTTTAATCATTAATTTTTTAACTTTTTTTTAGTAGGGAGAAATTTCGTACTTCTACCCTTTACGAGAGGCACATCCCTCGGCCAAAGAGCCCATTATTTCTACCTTGAGATTTTTCGAAAAAAAAAAAAAAAAAAAAAAAAAAAACCCGGAAAATTTTTTGAAAAAAAGAACTTTGAAAATTTTTCGAAAAAAAAAAAAGGAAAACCCGGAAAATTTTTTGAAAAAAAAAGGAAAACCCGGAAAATTTTTCGAAAAAAAAACTTGGAAAATTTTTCAAAAAAAAAGAACTAAGAAAATTTTTCGAAAAAAAAAAAAAAAAAAAATCTACCTAAAAGGAAAACCCGGAAAATTTTTATACTTTCTCTCCCTACTACATCCCCTTCCTTTATACTTCCTACTCCGTTATACTTCCCACTCCGTTATACTTCCCCCTCCGTTATACTTCCCACTCCGTTATACTTCCCACTCCGTTATACTTCCCACTCCGTTATACTTCCCCCTCCGTTATACTTCCCCCTCCGTTATAATTCCCCCTCCGTTATACTTCCCCCTCCGTTATACTTCTCCTCCCATATACTTCCCCCTCCGTTTTACTTCCCACTCCGTTATACTTCCCCCTCCGTTATACTTCTCCTCCCATATACTTCCCCCTCCGTTTTACTTCCCACTCCGTTATACTTCCCCCTCCGTTATACTTCCCCTCCCATATACTTCCCACTACGTTTTACGTCCCCTCCGTTATACTTCCCCTCCTTTATACTTCCCCCTCCGTTATAATTCCCCCTCCTATATTGTTACTTCTCTTTAAGGAAGTTCCCGTCGGGGCCAGCTCCAGACTAGTACTTATGTTGAGTTCGCCCTTTTTTCCCCTTTAAATACGTAAAAACCGATATGCGGCAAAGCTCTAACTGCGATATCCGAGCACGAAGGGCGAACTCCACATCCTAGTACACAACCCCCACTACTTTTCCCATTCCATGGCATGACTTTTCTGTTGAGTTCGCCCGTAACATAAAACTTTAAAATGCGAATATCTCGAAACTAGTTGAGTTCGCCCTTCGTACCCGGAGCGCCTCAAATCTCCCGTTTTCATATCACAGCTGATTAAAAAATACGTTAATCGACGGTTATTTGGTATATAAAATACTTTTAAATTTTTTTTTAAATAAGACAGCCCCGAACTAAGAGAAAAATAAAAAATTTTATACCTTTTTACTAACTTTATTTTATTAAACCTTTAAATTGACATAAAAGAGAGTCTAAGTACTTTTTAAAAAAATTCATAAAACTATACTTTTTTTACTATTATTTACAGAATGTCCTCTATGAAACTTTTCTTTTTTTTTCTCCCTGGAAAAGAAGATATGATAAAAATTAAAATATTCTCCCGTATTCCCTTGTTATGCTTTGCACTAATCCTCAGGGGGCATGTTGACAAACTTTTATACGAGTTGAACTTTGAGTTTTATGTTAAGTTGCCACAGAGGAGTTGAATAGAGGAGAAAGGGTGAAACTTGCGGGTTACTTTAACTTTATTTTAATATAGTTACGGCTTAATTTTTTTTAACTTCCTTAAAGAAGTTATTGCGATACCCTCGACGTCGGGTTTTTGGGGAAGGGTCTTCCAGACCCCGGAGGGTCAAATCGAATATTGATCTTTACCGATCTCAACTTTGTCAGTGGTGCCGGCCGTCCGTCCGTAGCATTTTTTCTTTAGGGCCACAGTTTTCATCCGATTTCCACCAATTTTTCACCAATTACTCCTTATATTTTTTAAGAATTTTTGGTGTAAAAAAATTGCCACTTTTTAATTATTATTTTTTTTTTTAGTAGGGAAAAATTTCGTACTTCTACCCTTTACGAGAGGCACATCCCTAGGCCCTTTGGCCTATTATTTCAACCTTGACACTTAAAAAATTTTTCCAAAAAAAAAACTTAAAAATTTTCGAAAAAAAAAGGAAAACCCGGGAAATTTTTCGAAAATAAAAAAATTTTCAAAAAAAAACTTAGAAAATTTTCGAAAAAAAACTGAAAATTTTTTGAAAAAAAAAATGAAAACCCGGAAAATTTTTCGAAAAAAAAACTAGAAAATTTTTGAAAAAAAGAACTTGGAAAATTATCCTTTATACTTTAACTCCCTTATACATCCCCTTCCGTTATACTTTCGTTCCCTTATACTTCCCCCTCCGTTATACTTCACCCTCTGTTATACTACCCCTCACTTAAACTTTCCCCTCCCACATACTTCCCCTCCCACATACTTCCCCTCACTTATACTTCCCCCCAGACTTTTACTTTCCCCTCTGTTATACTTCCCTTCCGCTTTTACGTCCCCTCCGTTATACTTCCCCCTCCTATATAGATACTTCTCTTTAAGGAAGTTTTCGTTGGAAGCTCTTCATACCAGTATTTAACTTTAAAACAGTATTGATAAGTTAAATCGTCTTTTTCCGTTGACTTTTTTTTTCTGTCGCTTTTTTTCTGAGAAACCCCATAGAAGAGACTTGAGTGAGTGCATTAGAGGATTGTGTGAGGGTTTTCTCTCCCCACTGTGAGAAGAATAAAGTGGTCCGTTAGATACACCCTCTACCGTTTGACTGACACACGCCTACATTTTTTTTTCCCCACCAGAAAGCTTCTGGGAGTTAAAAAATACAATCGATATAAATCAGGAAGTCAATCTATTGTCTTCTCAAAGAAGGAAGTTTAATTAAAACAAAAAAAATAGAACAATATACTATTAATTTTCTATTATTTTACCGCCTTTTGTTTTAAACTGGGGGAAGAGGGGAAAAGAGGCGATTTTGTACGTTTCTTTTATCAAAGGGTGATTGTGACGAGTTTTTAAATGGAGTGACAGGGAGATAACGAAAACAATAGACCATGAAAATAGAGGGAGGAAAAAAAAAACCTCCACAATCGACGATTTTTTATTTTTTTTTTATTTTAGATTTTCAGCTCCTTTTTAATTAGGGACGGATCTTACGAAAGATGTTGAACTGAACACCTGACAAATAAAATTCGAGGGTTTGACCCATAACTCGATTAAAAAGGTGTTAAACGCCGATGAAACGAAGATCTTTAAGGAATCCTTGAAACGATCCTTAAGGAATCCTTGAGAGTAGGTGACAGATGCGCATGCGTGCGTGCAATAAAAAAGGTCAATTGCGTACAATCGAAAAAAAAGTACTAGTCTGGAGCTGGCCCCGACGGGAACTTCCTTAAAGAGAAGTAACAATATAGGAGGGGGTTATTATAACGGAGGGGGAAGTATATGGGAGGGGAAGTATAACGGAGGGGGAAGTATAACGGAGGGGGAAGTATAACGGAGTAGGAAGTATAAAGGAAGGGGATGTAGTAGGGGGGGGAAGTATAACGGAGGGGGAAGTATAACGGAGGGGGAAGTATAACGGAGTGGGAAGTATAACGGAGGGGAAGTATAACGGAGTGGGAAGTATAACGGAGTGGGAAGTATAACGGAGTAGGAAGTATAAAGGAAGGGGATGTAGTAGGGAGGGAAAGTATAAAAATTTTCCGGGTTTTCCTTTTTTTTTTTTTTTCGAAAAATTTTCTAAGTTCTTTTTTTCGAAAAATTTTCCGGGTTTTCCTTTTTTTTTCGAAAAATTTTCCGGGTTTTCCTTTTTTTTTTTTTTTTTCGAAAAATTTTCCGGGTTTTTTTTTTTTTTTTTTCGAAAAATTTTCCAAGTTTTTTTTTCGAAAAATTTTCCGGGTTTTTTTTTTTTTTTTTTTTTTTTTTTTTTTTTTTTTTTTTTTTTTTCGAAAAATTTTCCGGGTTTTCCTTTTTTTTTTTTCGCCGGGTTTTTTTTTTTTTTCGAAAAATTTTCCGGGTTTTCCTTTTTTTTTTTTTTTTTTTTTTTTTTTTTTTTTCGAAAAATTTTCAAAGTTCCTTTTTTCGAAAAATTTTCTAAGTCTCAAGCTAGAAATAATGGGCTCTTTGGCCTAGGGATGTGCCTCTCGTAAAGGGTAGAAGTACGAAATTTCTCCCTACTAAAAAAAATTAATGATTAAAAAGTGGCAATTTTTTTGCACCAAAAATTCTTAAAAAATATAAGGAGTAATTGGTGAAAATTTGGTGAAAATCGGATTAACGGTTCGGCCGCAGAGAATTTTTTAAAATTTCAAACAGACATATCTCCGCCATTTTTTCGAAATTCAAAAATCGCCCTCGTCATATTCTTCTTCACCGGCTAAAGAAATTTGTGTAAAAATTTGGTGAAAATCGGATGAAAACTGTGGCCGTAAAGTGTTCCGGAAAAAAATGCTACGGAGTGCCGGACGGCCGGCCGGCCGGCCGGAACCACAGACAAAGTTGAGATCGGTAAAGATCAATATTCGATTTTACCCTCCGGACCCCGGAAGACCCCTCCCCAAAAACCCGACATGGAGGGTATCACAATAACTTCTTTAAGGAAGTTAAAAGGCCAACAGTCCAGGCAATCTAAAATATTTAAATACCGCGGATTTTCCCGGTGTTTCGCTTGTATCTCCAAAACGGTACGTCGTAGCGAAAACATGTATAAGTTAAAAAAGAGAGCTGATTAAATTTCCTATAAATTTGACTCATTAAAGGTTTTCGTATGACCAACGGCGCTCGAGCTACACGGCGGCGAAAAAACGAGAACAAAATTTGACCTTGATGGAGAGACACTTTTTGCAGTTTTTCGCCAATATCTTCAAAACGGCTGTTTAAACAGAGATTAAAATGTAGACAATTTTAACATAGGTTGTACTGTAGACAATTTTTACACAGATTGAAATAAAGACAATTTAAGGAAGCTTCTTATCAATTGTCTACATTTTTATCTCTGTTTAAACAAATTAAACAATTAATAAATCTCAATTTAAATTTTCAACGTTATAGCCTCTGCTTATATTGTCTATATTCTAACCTCTGTTCATTAAATTGTCCACTGTCTAACCTATGTTTAAATTTCCTACGGTCTATCCTATGTTTCAATTGTCTATATTTTATTTCCGTTTAAACAGAGATTAAAAAGTAGCCAATTTTAACATAGGTTTTGTAGACAATTTATATAGAGATTGAAATTGAGACAATTTAAGGAAGCTTCTTTTTGGGTCGTTAGTATTGGCTTTTTGGTCTAAAAAGTCCCCCATCTTGGAATATAAATTTTTTTTTACTGGCCATCGAGATTTTTATAATAAAAAAAAAACGATTGGCGGAGTTGACTAAAGCGACTTATCAGACGGAACCGAAGGGAAGTTAGTTAAAACAGAAATCCGGATGAGATATTCTGCGGCTTATCAAACATTAACCTATGCGGTCTTGATTAATTGGGTTTAGACAGGGCCAATTAGTCAAGTGAGATACCTCCCGGGGATTAAGTTGTCAACCTGTTACCACAGAACCAATCATAAAGAAAGGATCTTTCAATAGAAAATTAAAAAAAGAAAACATGATGAAGTTTTATTGAGGCACTCTACTTGTTTGCTGCAGTATAAAAGAGGTGGCAATGAAACTCTTGTGACGAGACAAGCGATTAAACGAATTGATTCCAGTTGTGCTCCATTACTCTGCCTCTACGACCATTTATATACTTCATCCCTTGCTCAGCCCATTATTCAAGAGAATCCCCCCCTGCGCTCTATGTTATTCTCCTTCCCTTCTCTCAGCCCGTTTTCCTTTTAACTGAAAACTGTATTCCGTGCGGGAGGGGTGGGTAAAAGCATAAAATGAATCGTTTCTAAATTTACGATTTTTTTTTTCTTCATTACTTAATATAATTACACAATAGCTCGTATTCCTTAAAACTCTTATTTTCCTTGTAAATTATATTTTCTACATTCTGGGTTAAGGAAAATTCTTCAATGAAGTTGATTGGGCATAATTTGTAGAAAATTTAATCACTATTCATTTTTGTTTTATGAATTTTTTGGCTCTGACATGCCGTTTTGAAGATATAGGCGAAAAACTGCGAAAAGTCACGCTCCATTGCCCCAAGGTAATTTTTTTCTTCGTTTTCGCACTGTTTTTCGCCGCCGTGGGTCATACAATAAACTTTATTGGATCAAATTTATTGAAAATTTAGTCAGCTTTTATTTCGGTTTTATACATTTATGGTTAAGACGAGCCATTTAGAAGATATAAGCGAAAAACTGCGAAAAGTCACGATCTATCGCCCCAAGATCAATTTTTGTTCTCGTTTTTTCGCACTGTTTTTCGTCTAGCTCGAGCGCCGTTGGTCATACAAAAAGATTTATTAAATAAAACTTATAGGAAATTCAGTCAGATTTTATTTTGGTCTTACATATTTTTGGCTCCGACGTGCCGTTTTGAAGATATAGGCGAAAAACTGCGAAAAGTCACGCCCGTAGGTCAATTTTTTTCTCTCTCTTTTTTTTTTTTTTTTTTTTTTTTTTTTTTTTTTTTTTTTTTTTTTTTTTGCCGCCGTTTAGCTCTGTTGTTCATAAAAACGGAGGGGTTGATATGAGGCGCTCCGGGTACGAAGGGCGAACTTGACATCGGACAAATTTTTTTAACTTCCTTAAAGAAGTTATTGTGATACCCTCGACGTCGGGTTTTTGGGGAAGGGTCCTCCAGTTTTTTTTTTTATTTTCAGATTCTAGACCTCTTGGTGAATACACCCATATAATTTTTATGTTGAGTTCGCCATTTTTTCCCCTTTAAATACGAAAAACCGAAACTTTAAAATGCGAATATCTCGACAAAACGTTTTGTTGAGTTCGCCCTTCGTACCCGGAGCGCCCCATATCTTCTCGCAAGGAAAGACCGTCTGTAAAAACGAGGGGTTGATATTTTTTCTCTCGCAAGCAAAGCTCGTGGGTTAAAGCCGAGATAATATTTTTTCTCTTACTAAAAATTCTAAAATTAGGGGTTTAGTTTTTCCTCTCGCAAGTAAAGCTCGTCAGCTAAAATTGAGGGGTTAATTTTTTTTCTCTCGCAGGTAATGCTCGTCTAATAACGCGAGGGGCTGAATTTTATTTTTGACCCATTCTGACCTCCATTGTCATTTTTTTAATATCGAACTGAATTAGTCCCTATTTAGCAATCGGATGCATTTATAAGTTGTGGTATTTGATGAATTCGTAATAAAGATAGCGAAAGAAAATTCCTTGAGTTTCTACTTTCCCCCCGTCGGCTCCTTCCGACGAAAATAGCCCGAATGACAACTAGAATGTCTAAACAAAAAAGGCTCGGAAAGGACAGTGAGTATAAATATTTTAAGGAGTCGAACCATGGAGATGTCTTATATAATTCAGGAGCTCCGAAGAACGGAAAACACGAGAGAGAGAAAGAGTCCAACTTGGGCCATGACTTTTTCCCTTTTTTTTTTTCGTCTGCTTTACGATTATGTCCTTGTTAACCAGGCAGACTCGATCCCTCGAGGAAAAACTAGGGAGACGTGTTTCTATAAATTATTTAAACGCCGTTGTCCACACTGGGGCAATTTTAAAGTATGACAGACGCGTCGTATCCGAGGATCGTTCTACGTGACTTGAAACGAGTGCAGTATAAAACCGCATTATCATAAAGAAGCGACGTTAATTTTCAGCATTGCCTACTCTTCAAGGTTCAGATCTTTATCTGATCCTCTGAGGGTCAGTGGTCATGGACTCCGACGTACACTTTTCGGTGAGAAACTATGGGAGCACGAGGTCCCCCAAGATGCCCTTGCTTTTGCAGCATGACGAAGGCGAGGTCATATCACGAGTAACTAACATTTTACTTTCCATAGAACTATGTTAAACTATGTCGAAGTAGGAGGATTAGTGGGAGTTAGCAAAGCCGTCCTCTGAGGGTCAGTGATCATGGACTCTGAGAAAGTATGGGAGCACCAGGCTCCCCTAGATGCCCATTATGCTGCAGCATGACGAAGGCTGAGTCATGTCTCGAGCTACTTCCACATCCGCTTTTTCACCCATAAAACTATGTTAAAAAAATCGCTGTCAGCATAATATAAAGTATGAAGAGCTTCCAACGAAGACTTCCTTACGGAGCCCAAAGTATAAATGAGCGGGAGGTGAGAGGGAGGGGAAGTATAACGGAGGGGAAAGTATAAAGGAAGGGGAGGTATAAGGGAGAGGAGGCAAAAGGGAGGGGAAGTATAATGGAGGGGGAAGTATATAGCGTTATAGGAGGGGAATTTAACGGAGGGGAAGTATAAAGGAGGCGAAAGTATAACGGAGGGGAAGTTTGGGATGACACTGCGGTGTCTGGAAGACCCTTACCCAAAAATGAAGGGGGAAGTATAAAGGAGGAGGAGTATAACGGAGTGGGAAGTATAAAGGAGGGGAAAGTATAACGGAGGAGGACTATGGAATGACACTAAGGTGTCTGGAAGACCCTTACCCTAAAACGGAGGGGAAGTATAAAGGAGGGGGAAGTAGAAAAGGAGGGGAAAGTATAAAGGAGGGGAAGTATGGAATGACCATAGGGTGTCTGGGAGACCCTTACCCAAAAACGGAGGGGGAAGTATAAAGGAGGAGGAGTATAACATAACGGAGGGGGAAGTATAACGGAGGGGAAGTATGGAATGACACTACGGTGTCTGGAAGACCCTTACCCAAAAACCCTACGTGGAGTGTGTATCACAATAACTTATTTAAGAAGTTAACAATATCGAAGTAGGAGGATTAGTGTGAGTGAAGAAAGCCGTCCTCTGAGGGTCAGTGATCATGGACTCTGAAGTTCCTATTCGAAAGAATGGGAGCAGAAGGTCCCCCAAGATGACAATGGTGTTGCTGCATGACTAATGACGGGGTCATAATATCTCTAGGTACTTTCTCACCCATAGTACTATGTTAAACTACGTCAAAGTAGGAGGATTAGTGCAAGTTAAGAAAGCCGTCCTTTGAAGGTCAGTGATCGTGGACTCTGACGTTCCCATTCGACAATGCTGTTGCAGCATGACTAATAACGGGGTCATATCTCAAGGTACTTTGTCCATCCATAGAACTATGTTAAACGATAATGTAGGAAAATTAGTGGGAGTTCGCAATGCCGTTGAGGGTAAGTGATCATGGACTCTGACGTTCACCATATGGTGAGAAACTATAAGAGTACAAGGTTCCCCAAGATGCCCATTCTGTTGCAGCATGAAGAAAGGCGGGGTCATATCTGGAGTTTCTTCAACATTCACTTTTTCACCCATAGAACTATGTTAAACTACATCGATTTAGAAGGATTAGGAAGAGATAAGGAAGCCGTCCTCTGAGGGCCAGTGATCATGGACTCTGACGTTTGTTTGGTGAGAAAGTATGGGAGCACAAGGTTCCTCTAGATGCCCATTCTTTTGCAGCATGAAGAAAAGCAGAATCATAACTCAAGTTACTTCGAAATTCAGTTTTTCATCCGTAGAACTATGTTAAACTATAACGTAGTAGCATTAGTGGGAGTTAAGAAAGCCGTCCTCTGAGGGTCAGTGACCATGGACTCTGACGTTCCCATTCGAAAGAATAGGTGCCCAAGAAGACAATGCATTTGCAGCATGACCAAAGGCGGGGTCATATCTCAAGATACTTTGTCCATCCAAATCACTATGTTAAACTATAATGTAGGAGGATTAGTGAGAGTAGAGAAATCCGTCCTCTGAGGGTCAGTGATCAAGGACTATGTCGTTCACATTCGAAAGAATGGGAGCACAAGGTCCCCCAAGATGCCCATGATGTTGCAGCAGAGGGGCCAGTTGTCAATTTACACATCAACATTGAGTTTTTCATCCATAGAACCATGCTAAGCTATGTCGTTGTAAAAGGATTAATGGGAGTTAAGAAAGCCGTCCTCTGAGGGTCCGTGATCGTGGACTCTGACGTTCCCAGCTGTTGCTGCAATAACGAGGTCATATCTCAAGATACTTTGTCTATCCATAGAACTATGTTAAACTATAATCTAGGAGGATTAGTGGGAGTAATATGAATGCTATAAGTTTGAGAAAGTAGTCGTGCAAACATTTAACACCCCATAAAGAGGTTTTGCGGTGGGTAGAACGGAGATCGGGGTTAAGACCCTAGGACTAAGACAGAACACAAACAATATAAAATACCCAAGAAGATTCCCCTTTTGTTCGCTCGAGAAAGAGGAGCAAATCCCGTTTAAAAGAGTAGAGAAAGCCCTTTAAAGTGATCTCCGAGGGAAGAATTTTGAGGGTTGAACCGGTGGTTTCGCATCTTTGCAGTTCTTTGACCCAGGATTAAAAGCAGATAGCTCGTTATCTCCTTTTAATTAATTTTCATAGGAAGCACGAAAAATTGGGCGAATGTTTTTTTAAATAAGTCCTCATTATAGGACAGTATTAAATTTTTAAGATATTTTCTGCTAGGGTACCTTCGGTTCGCTGCTTATTGGATTCCTGAGAGGACAATGGGAACAAAAGCGGCTTAGTCCTTACCGCAGGATATGCCGTTGTAATTGAATTGGACAAGACCATTCATGTCCTGTACATAAGACGAGTCTTCAAAAGGGGAACACTTTATTGTTAGGAAAACGCTACCCTTTAACCCATCTGAAGAAAAACCATTGTCGGACGTCGATATATCTTAAGAGTCACACTCGTGAGAGATTTCCCACCTGGGAAGCCAATTAGAAAGACGTCAGTCTGCCTTCTGTTAGACCTCCGCCCTCTTCATCCCGAACACCTTTCCGACATTATTTATGTTCTGGTCAGCCTCGTGTCAGAGCGGGAACATTAACACATCACTCGGAATGAAATGCGGGATCAGCTCGTGTCAGTCCGCTTGCATTAATTACTCCAACGAATACCCTCTCTCTTGCGGTTTACATCTTCCTCGGAATAGCACGCCGGATAAATTATATAATTTACTCTCAGCAAAACATTTAACTACCAACACACCTCTACATATGGCGTAGAATGCTGAACCTCAGCTCTTTTATTTAAATTTCTTTTATCTACTCTCCCTAACACAATATCCAATCTACGAAAATTATTTAAATCTTTCAAAATGATATCTCCGAAAAAGTTATTTAGGCAATGTCCCTAGGGAAGGGATTTGTCGAAGCACCTAAAGTCATCCTGAAGTTATCGTGATACCCTCAAATTCAGGTTTTCGGATAGGGTCTTCCAGACCCCGGTGGGTCAAATCGAATGTTGATCTTTATAGATCTCAACTTCGTCTGTGGTTCCTTCCGAAAGGCAGGAAAAACACCCGTTTTATCGGGTTTTTGAGCGTTTAAAACCATTTTAAACGAATTATGAGTCATTTTTCTCAATCTTCGGGTCTATAAAAATGGGTTCTATCGGTTTTATCGGCTTCTAATTCCTTCATACGGGTTTTTGTAGACCCGAAGATTGAGGAAAATAACCCATAACTCGTAAAAGGGTGTTAAACACTCAAAAACCCAATAAAACGGGTGTTTTTACACCAAAAAAAAATCAAAGAAAATGGCCCAAAACCCGTTCAAAAGATGTGAAACCTGATTGAATGGGTTTTTCTAGGAGGATAATGATCCAAAAGTCGTTCATAGGGTTTTAAACGCTTAAGTTATCGTGATACCTTCAAATTCAGGTTTTCGGATAGGGTCTTCCAGACCCCGGTGGTTCAAATCGAATAATGATCTTTATAGATCTCAACTTTGGCCGGAAGGCAGGAAAAACACCCGTTTTATCGGGTTTTTGAGCGTTTAACAGCATTTGTCATTTTTTCTCAATCTTCGGGTATATAAAAACGCGTTTTATCGGTTTTATCGGTTTCTAATTATTAGGTGTACAAAAAGAAACTCAGCCACAGGGTAAATTTGAATTTTGTAGATTTTAGCCGAGTTTCATGTACACCTAGTAGTTCATTTTTTAAAAATTTTAAACATTTTAGGCGTTAAAGTCCTTCAAAAGTTGACCTTCTCCGTGTAAGAAGGTTATTGAAGTATAACCATTAAGAAGGTTAATTTTTAAAGGCTTGTAAATCGTAAACCGTTACTGATATTGAAAAAATGCACTAAATAAAATCAGTTGGAAATTCAATTCTCTTTAATTTTTATTATATTCATTTTTTCTCTAGGACGCACAGTTTTCAAGATAAATTTATTTAAAAAAAAATTATTTTCCGAAAATGGTGCATCCTAGAAAAAAAAATTACGTACTTTATAGAAAATTAAAAGGTGTACAAAATGAAACTCAGCCACAGGGTAAATTTGAATTTTGTAGATTTTAGCCGAGTTACATTTTGTACACCTAATACTTTAAACGGGTTTTTGTTGACCCAAAGATTGAAGAAAATGACCCATAAACTCGTTTAGAAGGGTGTTAAACACTCCAAAACCCGATAAAACGGGTGTTTTTACACCGAAAAAAAATCAAAGAAAACGGCCCAAAACCCGTTCAAAAGACGTAAAACGCCAGGGCGCCTGATTGAATGGGTTTTTCTAGGAGGATAATGATTCAAAAATCGTTCATAGGGTTTTAAACGCTTAAAAAATCGAAGAAATTGGTGTTTTTACATCATAAAATCGAGAAAAGCGACCCAAAATCCGGTTGAGAAGATGTTAAACGCCTAAGCACCTGATAAAACGGGTTGTTACTGACCCGAAGATTGAGAAAAAAAAGGACCCATAACTCGTTTAAAAGTGTGTTACACTCAAAAACCCGATAAACGGATGTTTTTACACCATAAAAATCAAAGAAAACGATCAGAAAGTTGTCAAACGCCCGAACACCTGATAAAATGGGTTTTTCTAGGAGGATAATGATCCAAAAGTCGTTTAAAAGGGTTTTAAACGCTTAAAAATCCGATAAAACCGGTGTTTTTCATCAAAAAATCGAGGAAAGCGACCCAAATTCCGGTTGGACAAAATTTAATGTTAAACGCCTAAGCCCCTGATAAAACGGGTTTTCGTTTAATTTGTCCATAGCACAAACTCTTCTTAAATTGCCTACGGTTCAACCTAAGAAAAAAAATTTGTGTGAAAATTTGGTGAAAATCGGATGAAAACTGTGGCCGCAAAGTGTTCCGGAGAAAAAAGCTACGGCCGGACGGCCGACCGAAGCCACAGTCAAAGTTGAGATCGGTAAAGATCAATATTCGATTAGACCCTCCGGGGTCTGGAAGACCCTTCCCCAAAAACCCGACGTCGAGGATATCGCAATAACTTCTTTAAGGAAGTTAAAATGTTCTTTATTTTTATTTCTGTTTAATTTTTTTACAGTCTATCCTCTGTTTGAATTGTCTACTGCCCAACAAGTTCATAATCACTATATTTTAACCTCAGTTTAAATGTTTAACTCGACTAAGTTGTATTTTTCAATGCCAAAATACCGAGAAAGGAGCTCAAAAATCGGTTTAAAAGGGAGTTTCTTGCCTAAAGACGAAGGGGAAACCCATAAAATCTGCTCAAAAGGAAGGATTGAGTTTTAAAACCTGGGAAAACTCGAGAAAATTGTCTACTATCTTTTGAAATATCTACTGTTAAAAAATTATAAATAAATTATTTAAGAGTAAGAAAAATAATGTTGAATTGTTAAATTCTGTCCATGTTAAGCCGAGACTTAGATGATGACTAATGTCTGTGACAAGACAGATCTCCTTTGAAATTGATGACAAAAGGGTCAGAAACTGTCTTAAATGTAGATCTTGTGAAATCTGAAGAGCCTGAGAACGACAGTTTTGACCATTGAAGTGTATAATGATGGGATTTTTATTGGTTGACGCTCTGATTTCGGGGGAACAATGGATGTCCCTTTAACGGGGACTCGACCTTTTGTGGGCGATGAGAGGCGTCGGATGAAGAGGGAGCACACAAGGACCCGCTAATTAAATTCTTTTCAACCTCCCGCACTTATTATAAATTACATGAGTGGCTTCCGTAGAACCCCTTATTCATAAATTCAACTCTACTTTTTCTCTAACCTCTCACCCCCCATTCACAAGTGGGCCGACGTGTTGTCTTTTAGATATTGCACCCTCCCCACTATGACGGAGGAGCATTCTGTATAAATTACAAGGGAAGGGGGTATAAAAAATTCCGGGAGAACATAATGCCGTGGCAGACGCGGTAGGTAATTGTTTCTCAAGTGAATTTTATACGTTAACAACTGGAAACTCCTATATTTACGACTCTCATTCATTCCCACACCTTAGACACCCTTCTTCCATTTTATTCTCAACTTTTTTAAACAAATTTCCACATTCTTTATCTCTTGTCCAAGGAGCTTTTTATTGATTAGGGCAAAAGGACGTCAAAAAGAGAACATAACTTTAAAAGAAATTAGGTTTTAGAATTGAAGGAATACTTCAAAGTCCTCAGAAAACAGGTTTCCTCATTAGCTACCCTACTCGAAGGAATAATTGACTGAGACAGTGTACACACAGACAGATTGGAAGGGTCTGGAGTTGCGATAAGCCTTAAATTAGATGTTTTCGCCATGTAATAAAGCTACGCCCGTGTACAAGATTGAGGAGACAGCTCGTGTATGGAATTAAGGGAGTTAATTAGTCTCCCGAAAGTCTTATAATTTAAAAAAAAATCGGGTTAATTTTTTTTTCTTCCTTAGGAGAGAGAAATTGGGGATTAGTGAGGTGATTGAACAAGGGTTTCATGGTCATTGTTATCTCCGTGAGATTAATCAAAGTGGCCGGTAATCCTACGTTCGGGATGCGATAGGTTCAAGGGGTAATTAGTAGGGAACGAACCGAAAACGTTTCTCATTCATTACAAACGGAAAATCCACGACAGAGGAGAAATCATGCCAAAATCGAACTTAAATATATAGCTGGTTTGATAACATAAGGGACTTCAATGATTTTCGTTTCAAAAAACAAAGCTCGTCAGTTAAAACGGGGCAATTTTTTTGCTCTCGCAAGTAAAGATCGACTGATAAAACGAGAGGTTCATATTTTCCTCTCGCAAGAAAAGCTCTTGGGTTTAAAACTGGGATAATTATTTTTTCTTTAACTACAAAAAAAAAGGTAGATAAATTAATCAGAGATTAAAATGTAGAAAATTTTGTCATAGACTGTAGGCAATTTAAGGAAGAGTTTGGGCTATTGACAAATCAAACAGAGATTAAAATGTAGACAATTTAACCATAGGTTGCGCTTTAGGCAATTGAAGGAGAGCTTGGGCTATTGACTAATTAAACAGAGATTAAAATGTAAACAGTTATAATTATAACATTGTTTGTACGTGTACGATTTAAACAGAGGTTAGGCTATACTCTAACATAGGTTAAGCTATAGACAATTTAAAGATATGTTAGAAAGTAGACATTTCAAACAGCAATAGAAATACAAATCATAAACAGAGGATATACCGTTGAAAATTTCACGAGAGATAATGTAGACAACACTAAGAATATACTAAAGACAATATAAACAGAGGTTAGACTATAGACAATTTAAAACTTTAATATCGTCTTGTTTCACTGTATACCTACAGTTCAAACAGAGGTTAAACTACAGATAATACACTTTAAACTGTAGACAATTTAAACAGTGATAAGAGTAATATAGACAATAAAAATGGGGATATACCATTAAAAATTTAAACAGAGGTTAGAATATAGGCAATTTAAACATAGAATATTTATAGGACAAAAAATAACAAAGGTCAGATTAAAACTGATTAACAAAGTAAAAGTTTGATAGAATTTGCCCGAATAATATTTTTTCACGTGTGTTTTTAATTTAAACATAGCTGTAGGTTGGGTTGTAGGTAGGCAATTTATACAGAGGTTGGACGTTAGACAAATTAAACGGAGATTAAAATGTTGACAATTTTGTCATAGACTGTAGGCAATTTAAGGAGAGTTTGGGCTATGGAAAAATTAAACAGAGATTAAAATGTAGACAATTAACCATAGGTCGCGCTTTAGGAAATTTAAATAGAGATTGGACTACAGTGCACAAAAAAAAAAATAAAAGAGATTAAAATATAGACAGTTATAGTTGTAACATAGGTTGTACTGTATACGACTTAAACAGAGGTTAGACTATACACGATTCAAACATAGGTTAAGCTATAGACAATTAAACATAGGGTTAGACTATAGAAAATTTAAAACATTAATATCTGCTTGTTTTACTGTATACAGTTCACAAAGAGGTTAACCTTCAGACAAATATATGTAGTTTAAACT
Source organism: Orius insidiosus (assembly GCA_014119065.1). Classification (NCBI taxonomy): domain Eukaryota; kingdom Metazoa; phylum Arthropoda; class Insecta; order Hemiptera; family Anthocoridae; genus Orius; species Orius insidiosus. The sequence continues at coordinate 504,385 of JACGAQ010000035.1, read as the reverse complement.
AGACAATTTAAACTGTGATAAGAGTAATATAGACAGCATAAAAAGAGGATATACGTATACCATTAAAAATTTAAACAGAGGTTAGAATATAGACAATTTAAACATAGAATCGACATCATAAACAGAGTTTTGGCTAAAGATAATTAAAATGTGGGGTAGAAAAACAAATTAGCAGAGGTCAGATTGAAATTGATTAACAAAATAAATTTTTGTTCTAATTTTCCGAGAATAATATGTATTGTTCTGGTGTGTTTTTTAATTTAAAACGTATCTGAAGGTTGAATTGTAGGTAGGCAATTTAAACAGAGGTTGGACGGTAGACAATTAAACAGAGATTAAAATGTAGACAATTTTAATATAGGTTGTACTGTAGACGATTTAAAAGAGGTTAGGCTATACACGGTTCAAACATAGGTTAAGATATAGACAATTTAAACATAGGTTAGAAAGTAGACGATTCACATGGTGGTAAGAATAAAAACCTAACCAGAGGATATACCGTTGAAAATTTAATGAGAGAGAATATAGACAATATTTAAAATAGACTAAAGACAATAAACAGAGGTTAGACTATAGACAAACATAGTTTAAACTAGTGGTTTGAATATAGACAATTTAAACATAGAATAGTTTTAGGACGAAAAGAAATTAACGGAGGTCAGATTGAAATTGATTAACAAAATATATTTTTGTTCCAATTTACCGAGATAATATTGTTTCTGGTGTGTTTTTTAATTAAACGTAGCTGTAGGTTGGATTGTAGGTAGGTAATTTAAACAGAGGTTGGACGGTAGACAAATTAAACAGAGATTAAAATGTAGACAATTTTTACATAGGTTTACCGTAGACTATTTAAACAGAGGTTAGGCTATACACGATTAACACCGAGGTTAAGATATAGCCATTTAAACATGGTTAAAAAGTTGACGACTCACACAGTGGTAAGAATATAAAACATAAACAGAGGATATACCGTTAAAAATTTAAAGAGAGAGAATATAGACAATACTTAAAATAGACTAAAGACAATATAAACAGAGGTTAGACTATAGACAAACATAGTTTAATCTGTAGACAATTTAAACAGTGATAAGAGTAATATAGACAGTCTAAAAAGAGGATATACCATTAAAAATTTAAACAGAGGTTAGAATATAGACAATTTAAACACAGAATAGTTTTCTGACAAAAAGATTAACATAGGTCAGATTGAATTGATTAACAAAATAAATTTTAGATCGAATTTTTCGAGAATAATTTTGTTTCAGGTGTGTTTTTTAAATTAAAATTAGCTGTAGGTTGGATTGTAGGTAGACAAATTAAGCAGAGATTAAAATGTAGACAATTTTAACATAGGTTGTACTGTAGACGATTTAAACAGAGGTTAAAATATATACAATTTAAACATAGGTTAGAAAGTAGACGATTCACACAGTGGTAAGATTATAAACATAAACAGAGGATATACCGTCGAAAATTTAAAGAGAGAGATATAGACAATACTTAAAATAGACTAAAGACAATATAAACAGAAGTTAGACTATAGACGAACATAGTTTAAACAGTAGACAATTTAAACAGTAATATAGACAGTATAAAAAGAGGATACACCATTAAAAATTTAAACAGAGGTTAGAATATAGACTGTTTAAACAGAGAATAGTTTAAGGACAAAAAAATTAATAGAGGTCAGATTGAAATTGATTAAGAAAATAAATTTTTGATCGAATTTTCCGAGAATAATTTTGTTTCAGGTGTGTTTTCAGTGATGTACGTCTCGAGGAAACCAATTGGTCTGAGAGGTTGTCTGAGTTACTGACCATTTAGCGTTGCCCTCATGGGACCCCTTCAATCTCCCAATCACCTTTCCCACCTTCTTCTCAAGTCAGCTCCATCTCAAGTAAGTACTCTTTCATTTGATCATGTAAAAAGGAAACTTTTTTTCTGGAAAAAAAAACTTTATTTTGTCCAATTTAATCAAAGTTGAATTTAATTGAGTTTTTTTGGTCTTTCTTTTTAATCCTGGTTTTTTCAAAGGGAACGAAGTAAAAACTGTTGTGGGAAGTGTGTGATAGGAAGACAAAGCGAAAGGGAACAAAGAGATAAGGGGATGAAGACGGAAGCTAATTGCTGTAATAGACTTCTTGTTCTTCTGATGAAGCGGAAAACGAAGGTGCGCTTTTATAGACCTTTTTTTAGTCCGTCTGTTTGGGTCGTTTATAAAACTAACAAAGGGATCGTCGAGACTGATCCGCCAATTTATGCAAATTCGCGAGGGGTTTATCTCCGCCAAACTTTTGTGTCCTTTATCTCGCCGTTTCTAATCGCCGCTTCTGTTTTTCCTCTCAATTTTTAACGACATTTTCAATAAAACGGGGAAAAAAGAAAGTTTTGCAAGGTTAAATTCTAATTTGAACTCTTGAAGCTTGTCAAAATCACCAGCCAACCATGGTTTGAGCGGAGGAGGCAAGTTAGCACGTCATAGCTAATTGATGTGAAGTCCCAAGTTAGTCTGTTAATTAGCGGTACGTGGAAAACGTCGGCCTAACTTTTTACCCTCGGGCTTCCTCTATTCCTTCAGGCGTTTCCCAGCTGACAAAGCTGTTTCAGTTAAGGAGGGCGCCGAGATTACACATGGCAAACATATGTTAGATTAATCTCATGGATGGCTCGCTTTTCACAACCCTTCCATTTTCTCAAGTTTACTCAAGGGATTGATTTATTTCATAGTTTAAACTTTCAAATTTTTTCTTAACTTCCTTAAAGAAGGTATTGCGATACTCTCCACGTTGAGTGGAGTCGTATACGTGAACGACTCACTTCCCGACTCCCAGTAAACGTAAGGTATATTTTACGAAGGTTTTGTTATCTCGGGTTCCGAAATCAACTAGTTTCTCAACAGATTGGATAAAATCGAAGAAGGAAGTTAATTCCCTACTTTTTGATAGGATTTTTTAAGTTAAAAATAAAAAAACTATAAGGAAACTTATAGTTATATAAGATACTTTATACCCACGCTAATTGAAAATTGGCGGGAACTTTTTGGGGATAGGTAATTTTATGTGCTGTTATAGTTAATCAAAAAACAATGTTTCGATTCGTGAATTCGCTCTAGTGAGAACATTGTGAACTAACTGAGTCGGAACGACTCCCTGAAAACTGGGTTATAAAGCCTCTACGAGAAGGCCTTTCCCCGTTTTGTGGGAAGGTCAAATTACGACTCCAAGAAACTCTCAATTGAGGCGCTCCGGGTACGAAGGGCGAACTCGACATCGGACAATTTTTTTTAACTTCCTTAAAGAAGTTATTGTGATACCCTCGACGTCGGGTTTCTCTACGAGAAGGCTTTCCCGTTTGTGGAAGGTCAAATACGACTCAAGAAACTCTCAATTGAGGCGCTCCGGGTACGAAGGGCGAACTCGACATCGGACAATTTTTTTAACTTCCTTAAAGAAGTTATTGTGATACCCTCGACGTCGGGTTTTGGGGAAGGGTCCTCCAGTTTTTTTTCATTTCAGATTCTAGACCTCTTGGTGACTACACCATATAATTTTTATTTTGAGTTCGCCATTTTTTCCCCTTTAAATACGTAAAAACCGAAACTTTAAAATGCGAATATCTCGAAACTACGTTTTGTCGAGTTCGCCCTTCGTACCGGAGCGCCTCAATTGATCTTTACCGATCTCAACTTTGTCTTGGTGCCGTCGGCCGTCCGTAGCATTTTTTCGAAACACTTCAAGGCCAGTTTTGCACCGATTTTCACCAAATTTTCAAAAACTCTTCCTTAATCGGTGAAAATGATAGTAACTAGGGCGATTTTTGAATTTCGAGAAAATGGCGCAGATATGCCCGTTTGAAATTTTAAAAATTGTGCTGCGGCCGTTGGTCCGATTTTCACCAAATTTTCACCAAATACTCTCTTTATTTTTGACGAATTTTAGTGTAATAAAAAAGAGATTTTATGGTTTATTTTATTTATTTATTTTATCTTGTATGGAGAAATTCGATACTTCCACCCTTTGCGAGAGAGGCATCCCTTGGGGAAAAAAGCCATTTTCTACATTGATACTTGGAAAATTTTTGATAAAAAAAAATACCTAAAAAATTTTTCGAAAAACAACAATAAATAAAGCTTTAATTAAAGAAAAAATGGAAATTTGACGAAAAAAAAAATTGAATTTTTTTTAATGGAAAATGACTGAAAAAGAAAATTGTTAATTGCTTGAAATTATTTTTCCCTCCTTTTGTACTTCCCATCCTTATCCTTATACTTCTCCCTCCTTGAGCTTCCATCCTTTATACTTCCCCTCCTAATTTAGGATGTTTTCGTTTGATGCTAGAAAAAATTTTGATAAAAAAAAACCTAAAAATTTTTTTCGAAAAACTACAATAATAAAGCAATTTAAAGAAAAATGGAAATTTGACCAAAAAAAAATTGAAAAATTTTTTTTGGAAAAAATGACTGAAAAAGAACCCTTCCTGTGATAATGACTGGTAATTGCTTCCAGGTACTCCACAGACCCTCTAAACCAGCCCTTGAATAATTACCTCAAACAACATTTTCATTTTAAATTTTTTTTTCTCTCCCCTGAAAATAATTCTCCCACGAGTCTACGTGTAAGTGATTGTGGGCTTAAGGCGGATTTCGCTTGAATTAATTAAATTCTCGCCAGCCGCGACGTTTCATATATCAGATTTATAATCTTTTTTACGGGCGGAGGAGGAGGAAGAAAAAGGGTGAGATAGAGCGAAATAGGGCGTCCGTGCCCTGGAAAATCCCTTCCCCTAATTACTCTTCATTTCTTCACTTCCATGTATTATTCATTAGGTGTAGAGGAAGTTGCGGGGGTGAAGGCGTGAGTCTGAACGGCGGCCAGGGCTTAATTAAATTCATATATCTCATTTCTTAAACGCTTTTAAGGCTTAGTCAACTCCTAATCCGTTTTCAACAGATGCCTAATCGTTTGAACTAACGACCTCGAATAAGTTTTCATGATTTTTTTTTTTACCGTAGTGTTGTTAAAAAAAATCTTATCCTTGCTTTACATATTAAATTCTTCATGACCGCTTCTGATATCGATTATCCCACCCTCTGATATCGATTATCCCACTTCTGATATGGGATGCCCCCCTATGGTTATCCCACATATGATATTGTTCATCCCACTTCTCATATCGTTTACCCCACTTCTGACACAGTGACACCATTTATCCCACACTCTGATATCGTTTATACCACTTCTGATATCGGTTGTCCCCCTTATGATATCGTTTATCCCACTTCTTATATCGGTTATCGCACTTCTATATCGGATATCCCACTTCTGATATCGATTGTCCCACTTCTGATGTTGTCACCGTTATGATATCGCTTATTCCACTTCTGTAATCGTTTGATGCTTTACTGACATCGATCAACTTACTTCTCTGATATCGTTTATATCACTTCTGATATCGTTTTTAACACACCATTGATCCCACTTCTGATATCGTTTACCCCACTTCTGATATCAACTTACCTTTTATCCCACTTCTTTTACCCCACTTCTGATATCAACTTACCTTTTATCCCACTTCTTATATCGTTTATCCCACTTCTGATATCGTTCATTCCCCTTTTGATGTTGTCCCCGTTATGATTTTTTATCCCACTTCTTTTATCGGTTGTCTCCCTTATGATATTGTTTATCCCACTCCTGATATCAACTTACTTTTTATCCAACTTCTGATCCCACTTCCGATATCGTTCATCCCACTTCTGATGTTGTTTATGATCGCTTATTCCACTTCTGATATCGTTTGAAACATTACTAACATCGATCAACCCATTGTTTTTAACACACAATTATCCCACTTCTGACATCGTCAATCCCACTTCTAATATCGTTCATCCCACTTCTGATGTCAATATACATTTAATCCCACTTCTGGCACCATTTATTTACACTCTGATATCGTTTATATTCCGATATTACCTTTTATCCCACTTCAGATATCAACATACCTTTTATCCCACTTCTTATATGAAACACATGTACCTTTTATCCCACTTGATATGAAACATATGTACCTTTTATCCCACTTCTGATATGAAACATATGTACCTTTTATCCCACTTCCGATATGAAACATATGTACCTTTATGGGTTTTATGGTGAACGTACGACGCTTGAGTTTTAATTTTTTATTTGTACATGTTTCGGGCCAACATGCAGCCCCTCTTCAGCACTTTCTAAAAAACATAATAATTTTTTTTTACAAATTTGAATTTTAATTAAGCATGCAAAATTTGAATTTAAAATAAAATTGTCGATATAAAATACTATATTAATTGAATTAAAAACGTAATTTTTTGGAATTGATAAAAGACCATCTCACCTGTTCGGTCGACGAAACTAGCTCTCTAATACATTCTTAATGAAAAAGCATGCAAAATTTGAATTTAAAATATTAAAATTGTCGATATAAAATACTATATTAATTGAATTAAAAACGTAATTTTTTTTGGAATTGATAAAAAGACCATCTCACCTGTTCGGTCGACGTTAATCAACTAGCTCTCTAATACATTCTTAATGAAACATTTGCAACTAAATACAATAAACAAAAGATTATAATTGAATTTAAACCATGTCATGCACTCTATAAAAATTTTAGAATTACTTATTTTAACTATTTAAAAAAACTATTGTTAACATTTTTCTCTCATTTTATTTACAATTTTCTTTATATTTGTTCTTTATACCCTTTTATCCCACTTCTTATATGAAACATATGTACCTTTTATCCCACTCTTATATGAAACATGTACCTTTTATCCCACTTCTTATATGAAACATATGTACCTTTTATCCCACTTCTGATATGAACATATGTACCTTTTATCCCACTTCTTATATGAAACATATGTACCTTTTATCCCACTTCTTATATGAAACATATGTACCTTTTATCACACATCTGATATATCTTTTATCCCACTTCTGGTATCGTTCATCCCACTTTTGATATCGATTTTAACAAACCATTTATCCTACTTCATACGTTTTTATCCCACATCTGATATCAACATACGTTTTTATCCCACATCTGATATCAACATTCCCTTTATCCCACATCTGATATCATCATTCCTTTTATCCCACATCTGATATCAAATAACCTTTTATTCCACATCTGATATCAACATACCTTTTGTCCCACATCTGATATCAACATACCTTTTATCTCACATCTGATATCAACATACCTTTTATCCCACTTCTGATATCAACATATGTACCTTTTATCCCACTTCTGATATCAACATGTACCTTTTATACCAGTTCTGATATCAATATATGTACCTTTTATCCCACTTCTGATATCAACATATGTACCTTTTATCCCACTTCTTGTATCTTTCATCCTACTTGTTATCGTTTGAAACACTACTAATATCGATCAATCCACTTCTGATATCTTTCATCTCACTTCATATATCGTTTATCCCACTTCTGATATCGTTTTTAACACACCGTTTATCCCACTTTTGATATCCCACGTGTGTTTGTTATCCCACTTCTGTTATCGTTTATCCCACTTCTGTTATCGTTTATCCCACTTCTGATATCGTTTTTAACACACCGTTTATCCCACTTTTGATATCCCACGTGTGATATTGTATCCCACTTCTGTTATCGTTTATCCCACTTCTGATATCGGTTGTCCCCCTTATGTTATCGCTTATCCAACTTCTGATATCATTCATCCCACTTCTGATATCGGTTGTCCCCCTTATGTTATCGCTTATCCAACTTCTGATATCGTTCATCCCACTTCTGATATCGGTTGTTACCCTTATGATATCGCTTATCCCACTTCTGATATCGCTTATAGCACGCGGTTTATCCCAATTTTGATATTCCACCTCTGATATCGTTTATTTTGATTTCGTTTATCCCACACCCTGATATCGTTTGAAAATCGCTGTTAGATAGAAGGATTTGGAGGGATCCTTTAATTTGTTGAGCGAGTAAATAAAAGCGTTGAAGTATTTACGTTCGAGATTTAAATTAATATCTCCTCCAATGTTATTCCGAACAAAAGGTCTGAAACAGAATGAGTACTATTTTGTCCGAGAATAATATCTTGAGAGTTAGGGAACGAATTCAATTTCCTCTTTTAGGGCCGAAAGGGGATATCACGGAGAGGCGGAAAGGGGGGGCGGAGGCGGCTGAAGGGGGCCCGAGCATCCCTCACGGTGACTTTTTGCTCACGACATTTTATAATTGAAACGCAGCCGAGCATGAATGTCTGAGATGTGGACCGGCTACCCCGTGATAAGGCACTGTCTTATCATCAGTTAAAATGCCTTCCCGAGGAAAATATATTATACATTCAACCTCCTTCTAAAAGAAGAAAATCATTTTTAAAAAGCGATTTTAAAAAAAAAAACAATTATTTTTTTCCCCTCCTCAAAATACTTTTAAAAGAAAAAAAAATAACGAAGGTTTGCAATTAATAAATAATATTTTCGAGGTAATTGGTGTTGTTGGTAGGAAGAAGAAGGTAACGAATGTGTTCCATTACGAGCCCTTTTCCCTACAGCGAGTTGAATTATTTATCTGTAAAAAGTCCTCCCAGGCTCGTGGGCTCCTTCATTTTGAATGATCCCCGCGGACCTCCAAGCAAATTACAACTTCTAACTTTTTACGTTAGACCTTTTTACATTACACTCATAAAATACAAATATAAAATTATGGTCTTTTTCTTTTTACGGCTTTTCAACGATTTTTTTTTTCTACTTAATTTTGATGAATAAAATAAACACCATAGGGCAGGAACTTCGGCAAACAAAATTTCTTCAGCTCTGGTTCTACAGTGTTACCAACTATGCAGGGTAAAAACTACTCATTCATTTAAATAAAATCGGCCTACCTAGATTAATATTGAATTATTAAAAAAAAAAAAAAAAAAAAAAAGGATAAACAGGAAAAAAGTAGAAGTTAGATGAGCTTCCAACGAAAACTTCCTTAAAGAGAAGTAAAACTATAAGAAGGGAAGTATAAAAGGAGAGGAAGTATAAAGAAGGGAGGTATAACAGAGGAGGAAGTATAAAGGAGGAAAGTATAAAGGAGGGGAAGTATAAAGGAGAGGTAAAGGCAGAAAAAACTTCTTTCAATTATTGCATTTCTCTTGTGGCAAAATATCGAAAAACGAGCCTGCTTGAGTGGTAGTTTTTATGAAAAAAAAAAAAAAAAAACCTTGATGAAACTCAATAAAATAGGAAAAAAAAGGGTTTCTTTTTTCCCAAAGAAATGGAAAACGGCGATAATCCAGTAAAACGGGAGTTTTCGCCCAAAAAAACAAACGAAAATGTTTAAAATTGCGTTAAAAAAATATCTTGGCCAACAGATGAGGAAAATGATTCTGGTGAAAAGGGAGTTTTTTGGCCAAAATTGGGTAAAACTCCTTAAAAAATTGGGTAAAAATGGCTTCTTTCCCGGAAAAAAGGGAGATTCTAGGTAGAAAATCAAACGAAAAGTCTTGAAAATCTGGCAAAAAATGTTTCTAATGGCCAACAGATGGAAACGACGAAAATACTTTAAAAACAGTTTTTCTCTGCCGAAAAACCTTAAAAATGGACAAAAAAAAAAATATGTTAAAAGGTTTTTTTTAAACCATTTAATCGCGGAAATACTTTCATTTCATCCAGGAAAATTTAAATACAAAATGCTCAAAAATAAAAAAGTCACCTATTTTTCCCTACTTCAAATAATATCGCGACTCGAAATTTTTTGTCGCAATGGCGTCTTTTATGCGTCAAGCCTGATACACAGGGCCTCAGTTGTAGGAAGATTCTTCTCGTAGAAAACTGACATAAAATGGCTTCTTCTCGTAGAAAACCGCGAATGTAATGACTTCTTCGCGTAGAAAACGCGAATGTAATGACTTCTTCGCGTAGAGAACCGCGAATGTAATGACTTCTTCGAATAGAGAACCGCGAATGTAATGACTTCTTCGCGTAGAAAACGGACATAAAATAGCTTCTCGTAGAAATAAAAACTGACGATAAAATGGCTTCTTCTCGTAGAAAACCGCGAATTTAATGACTTCTTCCCGTAGAAAACGGACATAAAATAGCTTCTCGTAAAAAAAACTGACCATATAATGACTTCTTCTCGTAGAAAAACGGACATAAATAGCTTCTCGTAGAAAAAACTGAAACCATTAAATGTTTATTATTGCTTATAAATGTTTATTGGTTTGTAAGTAGAAATACTTTCATCTAGATTTTTAGGTAGATTTCTTTTCTTCAAAAATCACCTATTGTAATGTACCAAGTTTATATATATATATATATATATATATGTATATATTAGCACGATAACTGGAGCAATTTTAATGAGGGTGACGATATCCGGTATTTAGAGCTTTTATCTCAATATCTCGGACGAGTTCGTTAATGGCTGAAATCGGACCAGATTCACCTACTTTACTTAGGGCTTAAAAGACAAAATTGGCATTTTCTATTGAAATCCTAGTCCTTTTGCAAAAAAAAAACTTTAAGACCTCTGCGAGGGCGTTAAAAAATTAATTAAAGCAGGTTTGGACGAACCAGGCGCAAAATATTGAGCTAGCTAAACTTTAAAAAAATTTGAATTTATACCGGGAAATTATTAAATATTTTATTAATAAAATTATCAGATGTTTTTCTAGGGGCTCAGTGGCGCAATTTTTCTTATATCATCATTTAACATAATAATTTTGTGTTTATACATTTTAATTTTAATCATGAAAAGAAATCTACCTTAGTCCCTGCTACCGCAGGGTCATTATTTAAAAGGATTTTTGCCGATCATGAGGATGTCTGCCTTCCGGACGTCCACCCGCCTCCATTCCCCGAAAAATTTATGACATAGATTCTCACAAAATTTTGACCTAAAAAAAAGTGAATTTTGGGCTACTCACGCTGGGCGATAAATTTAATTTTTTCCTTCATTGTAACTTAAAAACAACCTAAGGAACCTTCATAAACAAGGTCTGTTTTCGAACTCTCATTGTCTTAGGAAGAGGGAAAAAAAAGTTTTGAATGAACGATGAGTGGCTCTTTAGTGTATAACGATTTAAAATAATAAACAAAAAAAGGAAAGGACAAGGTCCAATTTAAATAGAATACCCCCTCTTCGGGAAAGAAAGGTGCTCTTCTTTTTCTCACTTCTGATCTGGGCAGCCCGAGTGAACGGTCCTTTTGCCATCGAACCTTTTCTCTTTGAGACTTTTGCGTCACCTTCTTGTGACTTCACGGCTACGACCTTAGAACTACATACGGACTTCGATTGGACTTTTTTACTTTTTTGGCATCTCTTCAGTATCGACTTCGGCATCACCATCGGCATCACTTCGGACCCACCAATTAATCAAGGCAAGGCTTAGGATTTTTTTTAATTTTTTTTATTGTATATATTTTTTCAGTTTATTTATTTTATTCAGAAGAATAAATTGTGTAATTGGAGGTATTAGTTTATTTATTAAGTACCCGTCTAAGATAAAGCAGCAATAAAAAACGAAAGGAAGGGTAAGACCACAGAGGAATCAATTTTTTTTAAATTTTTATTATTTGTCCCCCTTTTGGGGCCTAGCCGCTATAAAAAGTGGTAGCAGAGCTTACCCGTCCTTTTTTTTAATCTGTTTTATCTGTTTATCTGTTATTTTTTGGTTTTGGAGCCTTTATTTTGTGAAAAAATTATTTTTAAATTCTAAATTTCATTGTAAGCCGATACTTATCCTTAATATTATCTTTGTCCTCGCCATGTCAGAGCCTGTTTGTGATGTGTGAGGAGGCATACGCCGCTTCAGAAGCAGGAATTTGCACTGCCTGCAATTCTTCAGTCCATCTACCTTGTTCACAAATTACTGTCGTAAATTATAAAAAACTTGGGCAGGAACTTAAGCCAAATGGAAGGGTCCTTGTTGTGATCCGAAAGCACAAGCCAAAATTATGTTAAAGTCCACTTTAGCCTTTCGTCAAGGCGTTGAAAAACAATTTACCACTTTCAGTGGGCGACCTTTACAATCGACTCTCAACGCTTCCGATACTTTGGGTAACACGACACCAAAAGTCGCAAAAACGGCACTCGTCGGCCTCACACATCCTGCTAAGGATCTCACATCCAAATTAGTAGGATTAGGGCTCGATGAGGCCGCGATATCAAATATTTTAGATTGGGTCGAACCTAAGGTCCCGGAGCCAGACCCCGTGACCGACTTTTCGGCACTGGGGGTGGCATCACAAAGTTTTTTGTGTTCTGGTGGGGAATCTCAAGATTCAGACGATGACGATAGCTCGACTTCCTCATCAGACTATCAGAAAAAATCGAAACGATTCTATATAAGTCCTTATCCCCTCAAATAATTAAGCGATTACAAAAATTGCCTTCTTTTGTTTTATATCGGCCTTTCACGATTTTTAAATTTCTTTTACAATTGGCACCTATCGCGCATCGTTTACATGACAAATTTCATAAAATTTTATCAATTATTGCCGATTCAACTTCAAATACTACGTCTGCCAACTTCTTGTACAACGCAATGACCGATAAAAACATAAGTTTCGAATTGTTTTCTCGTTCTCTCATCACTCATTGTATAACGCCTCGACAATTAGCGCATGCCAAATCACAACTTTTATTTTATCCTCAGGTAATGAGGATTTAAGAGAATATATTGAAACCCAGGTTACTCTTTTAAAATTATTTCATGAGATGGATGAGGCAGAGAATTGCAGGAACTTGCTCAACTCTGTTAATCCGAAATATTTGCCACTTATAGGCAACGTCCATGAGATAAAAACTCATCAACAACTTTTTGCTAAATTAAAGTCTGTCGAAATAAACATTCACGAAAGATTTGAAGACGGATATGATAACGAGTTTGTTCCAAATTTTAATCCCCGATTTTTCCGGAATAATTCACAAAAAATAATTTTCATTTTCGAAAGAATAAGCAGTTTAGCCAAGGTTCTCGATATAATTATAATAAAAACAAACCTTTTAACAAAAATAATCCATCCGGCTATAACAATAATGATTCTTATCATAATTCCAATCGGAATAATTGGCGCAATAACCCATTTAACAATTCAAATCGAAATAATTCACAATCTAAAACCGGGAACTCCAGTCACAAAAATGATCAGGGTAATTCCTCCAACAATTTTTATGGTAACAAAAAAAGCCATCAGTCGGGAAACAACAGATCCCAATCAAGCAATTCCAATTACCATAGAAATAAAATAGAACGTTTAAGAAGGAAGTCCCCTTTGACAAATCTCTTGCCGCCTTGCAGGAGACTTGCAACAATTTTTTGGAAATTCAAAAAGCCTTTAGCTCTATCACAGGGTCAAATAGCGAAAAAACCCCTCAAACTTCGACAAATTCTAACAACAAATCAAAAAACTAATTAGTACCCCGCGCTCCGAATCTTTGTCTACCCGTTTTTACCGCTTCGCTGCCTTATATCAACTTGAAAATTTACGATAGAAAAATCCCAGCGCTTTTAGACTCGGGATCAACGGTAAACGTCATTTCTCGGGAATGTTTACTTTCTTTAGATAATAAGATTACTAAATCCTTTAATAAAGATTCGGAAAAATCAGTCGTATCCATTACGAATAACACTGTGAAATTTCTTAGTGCGGGGGAAATTAAAAATAAAATTTGCCAATTTATCTTGGAACTTAGAATTCTACGTTTTAGAATCGATGCCTGTGCCTTTAATTTTGGGTTTTAATTTTTTCAATACGACCGGACTCACTTTAGATCCAGTCGCACGAGTTATCTCTTTCGCCAATAATCCCCTCAAAACTTATCCCTTAATGGAGGTCAACGATAACACTTGTTTCGGCGGAATTTTACAACCTTCCTTTGAAGTTATGCATTTATCCATTTCCGATAAATTAGGTTTGACGGCTAATGACGTTGACCACCAACGGGAAAATTTAAAACGGAGATTTTGGATCTTTTTCCTGATGTCCTGACAGACAGACTAGGAAAAGCCAAAATTATTATTTAAAGCTCTACATGAAAGATATACCACCAATCAATCAAGCCGCATACCCCCTAAATCCTGTAGATTTACAGATGAGAGGACATCGTTGCGGATCTCATAGCACAAGATGTTGTGGAACCATGCAATTCGCCATGGGCTTCTCCAGCTTTTCTCGTCCCAAAAAAGAACTCGAATATGAAACGTTTAGTGGTTAATTACCAAAAAATTAACCAAAACATTATTTTTTCTGCTTGGCCTTTGCCACACATTCAGCACGTCTTCGATCATCTTCACAACGCCAAATTCTTTACCATTTTTGATCTCTCCTTATCTTTTCATCAATTGCCCTTACATCCAGACTCGAGACAATTTACTGGCTTTAAAACACCTTTTGGGCACTTTCAATTTAAAAGAGTCCCCATGGGCATTTCCTTGGGAAGTCAATCATTGACGGAATATCTAGAAAGAATTTTTTACAAGGTAAAATACCAGTTTCTTTGGAATTATCTAGACGATCTGATAGTTTATTCACGAACGGAAGAAGAACACGTTAACCACGTACACCAAACGCTGCAAATATTGCGTGAAAACGGTTTAACCATAAAACCGGAGAAGACAAAATTTTTTCAAACCACTGTACGATACTTAGGACATCAAATTTCCCATAATAGTGTCCAAATCGATCCTGACCGCGTAATGGCGATCAAAGAATTAACAGTCCCCACGACCTTGAAACAGACTCTTTCCTTTTTAGGCGTCTGCTCCTTTTTTGCTCGCTTTATTCCGAACTTTTCCGAGGTGGCTGCGCCTTTACATAATTTAAAATCTAACTCTTCCGGTCTCGTGTGGGATCAATCTTGCCAGACAGCTTTTGAGTCTTTAAAAAGTCTGTTGACTTCTCCGCCGATTCTGGCCATACCTAGTTTTTCTAAACCGTTTTTATTATTCACTGACGCATCCAGTTATGCCGTAGGAAGTCTCCTTGCTCAAGAGGATGAGCATGGTGGCACTCGTCCCTTGGCCTTTTATTCTAAAAAACTTAGTAAATCGGAACTTAACTATACCACCTACAAGAAAGAATTATATTCAGTGATTTTAAGCATTAGGCACTTTAAGCAGTTTCTTTCACACAATCCATTTAAATTGTTTACAGACTGCAGTGGGCTAGCAAGTTTTCTGAGAGGAGATCGATCACGTATTATCTCTAACCCGGCCATTCGTTGGATATCCGAGCTAGACTCTTTCAAATTCGAGGTTTTCCATGTAAAGGGGAAAAATAATTCTGTTGCCGACTATTTGTCGCGCTTTTCTAGCGCAGAATCCTCAGCATATGATATGGAAAATCCTGATGAAAGTATAACCTGCTTTACATCTCCCCTCAAAGAACTTCCTTCGCTTTTTGATAATTTTCTTGACCTTCAACTTGCAGATCCGTACATTAGTCAGCAATTAACGGATAGAGAATCAAATGTTAAAGCCATTAGAAACCTAATTTACTTCATACCCTCAGACAATACGAATTTAAAGAAAATTCTTGTGCCAGAAGTACTAAAATCCGCCATTTTTCAATATTTCCATACTAACACATATGGTGCACACCTGGGATTTTCTAAAACTCTAAGCCGTATTCGACATCTTTTTACCTACCCTGGCATGAACAAAGACATAAAGTCAAAGGTAGCCAAATGCGATATCTGTGCTCGCATTAAGCCTAATAACAACCCCTATCCCACTATTCTGCATAGTACTCCTCCGTCTAGACCCTTGGAAAGGCTATATTTAGATTTCGTTGGACCATTACCTACTTCGTCCTCGGGCAATAAATTTATACTGATAGCGGTTGATGGGTTCACCAAATTTATATTTGCAATACCATGTCGAGTTTCCACAGCAGAATCGGTAATACGTATTCTGAAGCAGCATATCTTTGCGCAACATGGCCTTCCGACGCATTTAATAACTGACAGACAGTCATGTTTCAGATCGGCGTCATTTCGGAATTTTTTGTTTGATCTCGGTATAACCTATATTGCGAACATCACCCATTACCCGCAGGCTAACCTAGCGGAAAGATATATATCAGGACTAAAAAAGCCATAAGAGCCTATCATCATGATAACCAAAAAAAATGGGAAGAAAACCTTTTCTTATTCATATCTGCGCTCAATTCTGCACAAAATGATACTACTAAATCCGCGCCTTCTTTGACTTTTTTGGGAAGGGATTTGCAGCATCCACTAATCCTGAAATTAAATATTGAACATAGCCTTCAGCACCTTTCTCAGGACAAGCTGTCAGATTTGTTACAGGATACATATGCCAATTTGTTGAAATCCTACAAGGAACGAAAACGGACTTATGAGAAAGTCCATGATCCATCGAATCTCCCCAAGGTCGGGGATATAGTTTTTAAGAGGAATTTTATTTTATCTAGTAAGTCAAAAAACATACAAGCATCATTGGCCCACAAGTTTGTTGGTCCCTTTGAAGTAATAAGGTATTCAATCGTGTCTCGTATCTTCTGCGATCAGTGGACAATCCGGATGTGACTGTTCAGGCACATCTCACGCAGCTCAAGAAGCAATCTTCACCTTCCTAATCCTACCTGTAACCTATTTATCCTCATTCCTTATTTTTCTCGGCATTCATTCAGTATAATTTTTTTTTTTCCATTGTGTAAGATCAAGTTATAACAATTTTTTGAGATATTTTTTTTAGAGATACGTGGCTCCATTACAAAAGGTATTAATTTAATTTTCTAATTGTTCATAAAGTGAATTTCTTAATAATTATTTCATCTTTCTGGAAATTTTCTATTCAGCCTAGCCTTTGCCTAAACGTCCCTTTGCATTGTATAGAATCTACCTAACGCCTTGTCTCATCGACAAATCTTCACATCGCTTCGCTTCGCATCAGCAGCATCGCATATTCTTCGCCTTACCACGTCGGTCCGTCACGTTCGCAACATGGTCGCTACGAAAACCTATGCCACAGAATTTTTTTTTTTTCCTTTTTTTTTATTCTTCCATGGGAATTTTTATAACGATTTAAAATAATAAACAAAAAAAAGGAAAGGACAAGGTCCAATTTAAATAGAATATCCCCCTTCGGGAAAGAAAAGGTGCTCTTCTTTTTCTCACTTCTGATCTGGGCAGCCCGAGTGAACGGTCCTTTTGCCATCGAACCTTTTTTTCTCTTTGAGACTTTTGCGTCACCTTCTTGTGACTTCACGGCTACGACCTTAGAACTACATACGGACTTCGATTGGACTTTTTACTTTTTTTTGGCATCTCTTCAGTATCGACTTCGGCATCACCATCGGCATCACTTCGGACCCACCAATTAATCAAGGCAAGGCTTAGGATTTTTTTTAATTTTTTTTATTGTATATATTTTTTCAGTTTATTTATTATTTATTCAGAAGAATAAATTGTGTAATTGGAGGTATTAGTTTATTTATTAAGTACCCGTCTAAGATAAGCAGCAATAAAAAACGAAAGGAAGGGTAAGACCACAGAGGAATCAATTTTTTTTAAATTTTTATTATTTGTCCCCCTTTTGGGGCCTAGCCGCTATAAGTGGCAGCTCCCTTCATTTTTCTTCTCGAAAAAAAAAAAAAAAAAAAAAAAAAAAAAAAAAAAAAAAAAAAACCACTCGACCGATGCATGTTCAAATAGGTTCCACCCTTAACGACACTTACAACCTCCCCCTCAACAGAGCAACAACTTGATGGCGAATTATTTTCCCCTAATAATAAGTGTGCTTGAAATTTTTGTTTAGAAACTAGAAAAAAAAGTGAAAACTTTTTTAAACCATTAAAAGTTTCAATAAATGTTTCATTTTTGATAAAAAAATTTTTTTTTATAAATTCAACGTTTTTTAAAGAATTTTTTTATATTTTAATTCGATTGATGTTGGAAAAGAAGGGAGTTTCATTAATCAAATACGAGGAAAGATTTAGTTTCAATCGAAGTGCAATTACTCACTACTATTGTTTTCCCTTTGTTGTTGAAAATTCCATCAATCACAGGAAATTTAACAAAGGGCTCGACGCGGCCTAACGCTCCTTTCCCCGGATTTTAGACAACTTGAAATTTAATATGGGAACGGTCATGGATCGACGATTTATCATGATTAAAATAGTGAATTTTTGTTTTTCAGTCATTGAAAGAATGTCGAAAGAGCGTTTTTTTAGCAATAAACAAGTAGTGAAAAGGTTTTTTTTAAACCGCTCCTTTTATAGGGTGCATTAGCGAGATAACAAGTTGCCCAGGGAGGTTCTCTGGTATTGGAAACAATTTTGTCGGATAAGGAAGGACCGATTGATAGGAAAGGAGAAACGGGGTAATCACTGGAAATGGATAACGTCCCTCTCGCTTTTTTTTCTCTCTATCTTTTCTTTTTTTCTCTCTCTTTTCGATACGATGTTCACATCCCAAGGATTATTCAAAATATCATCAATAACAAGCATTTTTTTACCTTTTGAGAACAAAGATTAATTTATTACGGACGTTTCCTTCAGTTTTTAGGCCCGAAAACAAAAATTTTTCGACATTTTTATTTAGTTTGAAGGAGTTTTACACGGATTTTCTGAGGAAAAACACATTTTGACGGAACTATCGTCGTTTTTTTCAATCTTTTGGCCAAGAAACGCCATTTTTATTTGGTGCTTCATTCACTTTTTAGCTCAAAAAACACCCTTTTCACAGATACAGGGTCTGATCCAGAAGTAGTAGGACTGATTTTCTGTAGCGCGAACGGAGCGTCGTAGGGGGGAGCGGCTTTTTGGATATTGTTTAGGAGACATTTGGGAGCACACTCATATTTTTTTCAGCCGCTTGGGGGCAGTAGTTGAGACAGTACGTAAGTTCCTGTGAACCTCTACAGTGTGACCTCGTCGAAGCCCGAGATGGAGAGAAATAATTTTTAGGACTAATGGCTATTAAAAAAAAACTAAAGCCGTGAGGTAAAAAATTCTTTAATAATCTTCAAAATAACACCCTTCCGCTTCGCTACACAGCTTATAACGCCTTTTCCATTCATCAAACGCCTTGGAGAAGTCTTCTGGGATGGTGTTCAGAACCTCGGTCGTCGTCTTGAACCTCCTGGATTGACCAAGGCGTTTGATGAATGGAAAAGGCGTTATAAGCTGTGTAGCGAAGCGGAAGGGTGTTATTTTGAAGATTATTAAAGAATTTTTTACCTCACGGCTTTAGTTTTTTTTTAATAGCCATTAGTCCTAAAAATTATTTCTCTCCATCTCGGGCTTCGACGAGGTCACACTGTAGAGGTTCACAGGAACTTACGTACTGTCTCAACTACTGCCCCCAAGCGGCTGAAAAAAATATGAGTGTGCTCCCAAATGTCTCCTAAACAATATCCAAAAAGCCGCTCCCCCCTACGACGCTCCGTTCGCGCTACAGAAAATCAGTCCTACTACTTCTGGATCAGACCCTGTACATCTTCGCTTCCCTCGATATGGTCAAAATTACTCCTCGTATTCTTATTTTAAGGAGTTTTACTCAGTTTCTTCAAACTAAAAAAACCCCTTTTCCAGGTGATTATCGTTTGTTTCCCTTTACCAGTAGACTTTCATCCCGATTTTAAGGAATTTTAAACGGTTTTTCGGCAGAAAAGTATCTTGTTTTAGTGGATTTTTGTCGTTTTTCTTAATCTTCTAGCACAGGTTTTTTTGGAGGTTCAATCCAGGTGATTATCGTTTGTTTCCCTTTACCAGTAGACTTTCATCCCGATTTTAAGGAATTTTAAACGGTTTTTCGGCAGAAAAGTATCTTGTTTTAGTGGATTTTTGTCGTTTTTCTTAATCTTCTAGCACAGGTTTTTTTGGAGGTTCAATCAGTTTTTTCGGTTAAAAAGCATCTTCTTTCAGTGCATTTTTGTAGTTTTCCTTGATTTTGGCCATAAGAACCCCTTTTACCCGAATTTTATGGATTTTCAATAGGATTTTCGGCTAAAAAGCATATTTCAGTAGATTTTCGTAGTTTTTCTTGATCTTTTGGCCGAAAGTACCCCTTTTACCCCGATTTTGTGGAGTTTCAATCGGTTTTTCGGCAAAAAAGCATCTTCATTCAGTGTACTTTCATAATTTACTTTGATCTTTTGGCCATAAGAATACCTTTCACCCGAATTTGTGGATTTTCAATAGGATTTTTGGCTAAAAAGCATTATAATTCAGTAGATTTTCTTCATTTTCCTTGATCTTTTGGTCAAAATAACCCCTTTAACCCCGATTTTGTGGAGTTTCAATCGGATTTTCGGCAAAAAAGCATCTTCTTCAGTGCATTTTCATAATTTTCTTCGATCTTTTGGCCATAAATCCCTTTTACCCGAATTTTATGAATTTTCAATAGAATTTTCGGCTAAAAAGCATCATATTTCAGTAGATTTTCGTAGTTTTCCTAGATCTTTTGCCCATAGGAACCCCTTTACCCCGAATTTTATGCATTTTCAATAGGTTTTTCAGCTAAAAAGCATCATATTTTAGTAGATTTTCATCATTTCCATGATTTTTAGGACAAATACCCCTTTACCCCGACGTTTAGAAGTTCCAATCGGTTTTTTCGGCTGAAAATCATCTTGATTTTGTTGGTTTTTGACATTTTCGTTCATCTTGAGACCAAAAGACCACTTAAAACAACGTTTTCATTGATTTTTACGCAACAGGACCCCCTTTAAACGATTTTTAATTAATAACCCTAAAAACACCCGAAAAAAAAGGTTCAAAATTGAATATGAGGCGCTCCGGGTACGAAGGGCGAACTCGACAAAAACGTAGTTTCGAGATATTCGCATTTTAAAGTTTTCTGTTAAGGGCGAACTCGACAGAAAAGTCACTCTCTGGAATTTTGGCGAGATTTTAGAATCATCCTAGAATCTTGAGAAAAGGGTTTTTTAAAAATCACCAAATCTCGAAAAGAATAAAAAAAATAAAAAAGGTTGAGAGTAGAGCTTTGCCGCATATCGGTTTTTACGTATTTTAAAGGGAAAAAAAGGGGAAACTCAATATAAAAATTACATGGGTGTATTCTTCAAAAGGTCTAGAATCTGAAAATGAAAAAAAAAAAATTTGTCCGATGTCGAGTTCGCCCTTCGTATTCGGAGCGCCTCTTATAATTTCACACCTGAAAGACCCTCTCTCGAAAACTGTTAGTGGAGAGTAATACAATAACTTATATTTTAAAAAGTAGAGTAAAAAAAAATCGCGAATTCCTATTGATTTTGTTTGTCTTTTTTGAAATGATAAAGAGGTCTTCAAAAACCCATTTTTACAATCTAACCCTTAACTCAAATACATTTCTGATATTGGCGTCTAAAGTGCTTTTTCAAAACACAAACAGGAAAAAAAACAAACAGAAAATCTCATTAAATGAAAAAAAATTTACGGATGAAAAAGATTTTATGATTAAAATTTGAAAAAAAAAACATTTTTTTTTCTACCTTTTGACCTCAAGGAAATGACGTTTTGGCAGCAATTACGTCCGAAATAAGCAGTAAAAAACAGAATTTCTTATTATAATGGAGGGGGTGATAGGGATCTGGTGTCAGCGGTTCCCTTACCAAAAAACCCGACGTGGAGGGTATCACAATAATAAATTATTTACTGAGACATCTGTTATCGAAAAATAAAAAAATTCAGATGTAGACATGGACCTTAATGTCCATAAAATTAAAACTTGATTTCGAAGTCTTGAAGGAGTTTTTACTTTTTAGGGGCGAAAAAAAAAACCGCATCGGATCACCAACTAAGCCATTAGTCTTTATGAAGTTTCAAATGTGGAAAAGTTAAGTCAGGAAACTGAAAACTCTTTTCCCTAGCGTAGAGGGAATCCTTCAAACTCGGCATTCTCATTCGAAACGTCACCGATCCCAGGGAAAAAAAGTTTTTAAAGGGAAAACACGTACGTCTATGTAAATTTTCGAAATTGATAGTCGAACGAAAAGGGTGAAAAACAAGATTATAACATTAAGGGCCTCTAATCGTGGAATCTCTTTTGTCTCCCAACTTGTCAGATCTGAGGTGAAGAAAGGAATTCAGATTGGCTGATCCTGCTTCACTTTATCTCTGGTTCTTCTATGGTGACAAACCAAGTCAAAGGGAATCTCCTTTGACTGAAAAGTGATCCCTTCATCTCATCCTCCATTTTACTTTTATTTCTTTGACGAGAGCTTTATCCTCTTTTTTATTTCGTCAAAAAGGCAATAATTCACCTTTTTTCCCTTCGACCGAAAAAGAAAAGCGCGTCCTAATTTTTGAATGTTTGATCCCAGGTTAAAGATAAAACTAATTTTTTTATGGTCGTTTGTAAGCAATTTTGAATCAGATTTAGACTACCTATAAAGCATCTTGATTAGGGCTACGTGGGTTAGTGGTCAAGGTCTCTGAAATTCTGGGTCTTTTTTTTCAATTGTTTTGTCACTAGTTTTTAAAAATTTTTGGTGTAACATTAATTATCATTTTAGTAGGGAGAAATTCCATACTTCCACGCCTAACGAGTGGGACCTCCTTGGGCAAAAAATTTCTACCTAGATATTTAGAAAATTGTCGAAAAAAAACGAACCTAAAAATTTTTCGGGAAAAGCGCAAATTTAAAATAAAACTCGAAAATTTTCAAAAAACAAAACTTATAAAATTTTTTGAAAAAAAAACTATGTACTTCCCCTTTTTTATACTTTCCCTCCCTTATACTTCCCCCTATGTTATACTCCCCCCCTTATACTTCCCCCTCCTACACTTTTTTTCTCTTTAAGGAGTTTTTGTTGGAACGCTTCATTTTTACCTGATTTCGGGGTATTTCAGTCATTTTGAGCCAAGGTTTTCGCGATGTCTTTGACATTTTTAACTTCCTTAAAGAAGTTATTTCGATTATAAAAAATTCTTGAAACTTTTTAGTAGGTTAAGGTGATATTTTATGCCTTGATTAAAAATATTATGAGCTTTTTTTTTTCTATGATGGCTAAAATATGAGAGAGAAAGAATGTTCATTAAAAATACTGAAATACATATTACAAAAGGTTTCAGAGTTTTTAATCCATTTTTTTTCTTTTTTTTTTTTTTTACTCTCACGGTTGGAAAGCGATGATATTTCAAAAGGATTTATTGGAAAATTCATAATTTAATTAGTCGCCGAGCTTGGAGTATAAAAAAGGGAACAAAACGGACAAGGGAGGTGGAAGAAGGTAAAATATGCCTGGAGAAACGTGAAGAGTACAAGGGAGGATAAAGTTTGTAAATAATGTCGCCTCCGCGAAACTTTGGCAATTTCTAATGTTCCTTTGTAAAGTTTGAAAAGAGTGGGACAGGGAGAAACGCCCACTTATCAACTGCTCGCCGCGGAATATTGCAAAACTAGCCTTGAATGATTCATAGCTGTTCGAGATCCGTCTCGCCCTTTCTCCTCAAACCTTTTTAATCATTTATATTTTTTCCTCCGACTCCATTTTTAAAATTCGACTCTCTCCTCCTTTTATTCAACCTGAGATCTTCCAATCAGTCAGCCGGGTGTCGTTAATGAATCATAAGGAGATCTTGTGAAAATGCCTTAAACTTAAAATTATGAAGTTAAAATATAGGTATTACCCTGTATTACCCTCCATGTAGGATTTGTTTTTTAGTAGGGAGAAATTTTTTACTTCTACCCATTACGAGAGGCACATCCCTAGGCCAAAGAGCCCATTATTTCTAGCTAGACACTTAAAAAATATTCGAAAAAAAAATTAGAAAATTTAAAAAAATAAAAATAAAAATAAGAAAAAGGAAAACCCGGAAAATTTTTCGAAAAAAAAACTTTGAAAAAAAAGTTAAAAAAAATACTTGGAAAATTTTTCGAAAAAAAGGAAAACCCGGATTCGGAAAAAAAATTTGGAAAATTTTTGAAAAAAAAAACTCGGAATATTTTTTTGAAAAAACAAACTTGGAAAATTCTCCTTTATACTTTCCCTCCCTTATAAGTCCCCTTCCGTTATACTTACCCCTCACTTAAACTTCCCCCTCCCCTATACTTCCCCTCACTTATACTTCCCTCTCCCATATACTTTCCCCTTCCATATACTTCCCCTCCCATATACTTCCCACTCCGATATACTTCCCCCTACGTTTTACGTCCCCTCCGTTATACTTCCCTCTCCTATATAGATACTTCTCTTTAAGGAAGTTTTCGTTGGAAGCTCTTCAAACCAGTACTTTTTTTCTCCTTTTTACAATATAAGTTACTGTATTACCCTCCATTAAGGCCTTTTGGGAGAGGGTCTCTCAGGCCCCTTAAAGTGAAAATTATTCGCCTTTTCCGGCTTTTTACCTTTTTAAAAAATAGGGTATTGTATTACCCTCCATGTAGGATTTTGGGGGAGGGTATTAGAGACCCCTAAAAGTGAAAATTATTAGCATTTCGTCGCGTTAGTTCACCTTCTATCTCATTTTTTATCAATTTTGAGTTTGGCATTGTTTCTGATGGTAAATTTTGTGGAGAATCGAATTTCGTTGGTAGTTTAGCCCTATTACCAACAGAAAACGAGTAGTTCTCGATTTAGCCAACAGGTGATGCATAGATTACAATGAGAAAGTAATCCGTGTTTTTGCTCTCCTGAAAACCTAGGAAAGTACTGGTTTGAAGAGCTTCCAACGAAATCTTCCTTAAAGAGAAGTAACAATATAGGAGGGGAAGTATATGGGTGGGGGAAGTATATGGGAGGGGAAGTATAACAGAAGGGGAAGTATATCAGAGGGGGAAGTATAACGGAGAGGGAAGTATAAGGGAACGAAAGTATAACGAAGGAAGGGTAAGTATAAAGGAGGAAAAGAATAAGGGAAGGGAGGGGAAAGTTTTTTTTTGTTTTTTTTTACGAAAAATTTTCCGGCTTTTTTATGGAAAAATTTGCTAAGTTTTTTTTCCTAAAATTTTCCGGTTTTTTTTTTTTCAAAAAATTTTCTAATTTTTTTTTTTTTCTTCTTCTTCTTCTTCTTTTCGAAATATTTTTCAAGTGTCAAGGTAGAAATAGTGGGCTCCTTGGCCTAGAATGTGCCTCTCGTAATGGGTAGAAGTATGAAATTTCTCCCTACTAAAAAAAAAAAAATGATAATAAAAGTGGCAATTTTTTGACACCAAAAATTCTTAAAAAATATAAGGAGTAATTTTATTGGTGAAAATTTGGTGAAAATCAGACCAACTATTTTTTTAAAATTTCAAACAGACATATCTCCGCCATTTTTTCGAAATTTAAAAATCGCATTCTCTACATTCTTTTTCACCGGCTAAAGAACTTTGTGTGAAAATTTGGTGAAAATCGGATGAAAACTGTAGCCGTAAAGTGTTCCGGAAAAACGGCACCACAGACAAAGTTGAGATTAGTGATAATTATTAGCATTTACCAATTTTTTTTCTCATTTTTAAAATGTTAAATTGTATTACCCTCCATGGGCAGTTTTAGGTAGAGGGTCTATAGGACTCGCTAAAGTGAAAATTGTTATCCCACCCCGTATTGGGACACTCTGTATATTTTCCCGTATATTTAGGCGTTAGTGCGTTGCCAAAATTACGTAAGTGCCAACATTTTTGTTACTCTCTTTCTCTTTTTAAAAATTAGAAAACCAACAAAATAGAGAATGACGCCATCAATCATGGCCGGTGGAAACAAGGCGAGTTTTTCCTCCGGGGGGCCGTCGCCGGGGCTTTAATAAAAGCTCCGTTGGGGCGACCTAATGAAAAACAATATCGGAAACTTTTCAATACATTGTGCCGGCAGACCCATGCACCCCCCTGGCGAAACCCTTTCTCCTTTTATACCCAATATTGATCAATACGCTTTTCCCTAAACGCCACGATTGAGACATATGTCAGAACTATAGAAATCACGAAAAGGATTGTTTGAAAGAAACGAAAAAAATATAAAATTAACAAAGTTTAATTAGGATTCAAAGGGGGAGATTATAAATGAAGACGGTTTCGAAAATCTCGAAACGGGTAAATAATAAATGTTATTTGTTTGGTTCCCGGAGAGGCAATTACAGAGCAGAGCTTGTTAATTATTCCAAAGTCTGCGAGGACAAGTTTTTCCCTTGAGTCCCAGGTGGTCTTCTCGGATCCTTTCCGACCTGAGTTTCTCTTAACTAAATTTTCGTTTAGTTTTGAAGGAAGGCGGAGTCCCTCGGTGATTCCATGCTCTTCTCATCACCGACGGATTCAATCCGAGGAAGCACTTTTGAAAAGGGAGGGGTGATCACGGGCCCGGAACCGGTGAAATGAGTTCCATTGATGAAAGACTTCTTTATAGCTTTACTCTTTAAATCCACTTCAAAATCTTGGGATACTTGATTACTTATATTATAAAAACATTTCAGAGTCCTTGATAACCGACTCACGACAAAGTCGAGTACGCTTGCTGAGCCTAATGAAGGTCGGTAGCTCACGGTGATAGTGGCCACAGAGTAGGAAGTATTGTTACTTCCCCACTATTGTTAGTGGGGATGAGGGCTCACGATCCCTTTGACGAAAGACCGAAATCCGCTGCTATAGGCCGCGAGCCATTTATAAATCTCGTGGTGCTAATAATCAGAGAGTGGGGGAATAGTTTCTATAGTGGGGATGAGGGCTCGCGATCCCTTTGACTCGTGGACAAAAAACGGCTTGCAGTATGGACGATCAGGGAGTGGGGAGAAAAGTAACAATAGTGGGAATGAGGGATTGCTATCCCATTGAACATTTGGATTGCTCATTAAAGTAATAAATTAATAATCATAGAGAGTGAGAATAGTTCCAGTAGTGGAGATGAGGGCTCACAATCCCTTTGAATCGTGAGCAAAAGACCGATGTCCGATGGTATGGGACAAGATCCGACCACTTAGACGGCTCTTGGTAATGATAATCGGAGACTGGAGGAATAGTAAAAGTAGCGGGGATGGTCATCGCAATCCCTTCGACTGTTTAGAAGGCTCGTGGAAGTAATAATCAGAGAGTGGAGGAATAGTTCCAGAAGTGGAGATGAGGGCTCGCAATCCCTACGACTCGTGCCCATAAGACCGATGTCCGATGGTATGGGACAAGATCAGACCGCTTAGACGGCTCATGATAATGATAATCGGAGAGTGGGGGGAATCGTACCAATAGTGGCAATAAAGGATCGCAATCCCTTTGACTCGTGCGCTAAAGACCGACGGCGGTATAAGCCACGAGCTGACCGTTCAGACTGCTCGTGGTAATGATAATCAGAGAGTGGAGGAATAGTAGAAATAGCGGGGATGGTCATCGCAATCCCTTCGACTGTTTAGAAGGTTCGTGGATGTAATAATCAGAGAATGGAGGATTTGTTCCAGTAGTGGAGATAAGGGCTCGCAATCTCTTCGACTTGTGCACAAAGACCGTCATCAGGCGGTATAGGTCACAAGCCTTCTGAAGGGCCGGGTGATAATCGGAGAGTTTAGGAATAGTAAAAATAGCAGTAATGGTGCAACCCCTTTGAATGTTTAGAAGGCTCGTGGTAGTAATAGTCAGAGAGTGGAAGATTAGTCCCAGTAGTAGAGATGAGGGCTCGCAGTCCCTTCGACTCAAGCCCATAAGACCGAGATCCGCCGGTATAGGACAAGATCCGACCGTTTAGACGGCTCGTGGTAATGATAAACAGAGATTAGGGGAATAGTTAAAATATCGGGGATGGTTCTCGCAATCACATTGACTGTTTAAAAGGCTCGTGGTAGTAATAGTCCGAGAGTGGAGGAATAGTTCCAGTAGTGGAGATGAGGGATCGCAATACATTCGACTTGTGCCCATATACGATGGTATGCGACAACATCAGCAGACGGCTAGCGGAGGATTAGTTCCAATGGTGAGGGTGAGGGCTCGCGCTCCCTTTGGCTAGTCCACAAAACACCGACCGTTACGGCTTGCGGCAATGGTGGTACAATATTATCATGGGTGTTATGTTATGAGGCTCTCTATTCCTTTGACCGTTTGGACAGCAGTAGTAATAACCACATTGTGGAGGAATAGTTCCAATAGTGAGGATGAGGGCTCACGATCCCTTTTACGAAAGACCGAAATCCGATGCCATAGGCCACGAGCCGACCGTTTAGAAGTCTTGTGGTACTAACTTGTGGTACTAGTAATCAGAGAGTAGTGGAATAGTTCCTACTGATCGCAATCCCATCGCCCGCTTAGACTGCTCGGGATAAAGGTGGCGGTAATGATAGTTAGAGTGTGGGAGCAATAGTTCCATTAGTGAGGATAAAGGCTCACGATCCCCTTGACTCGTCAAAAGACCAATATCTGATGTTGTAGGCTAAGATCCGTCCGTTTAGACGGGTCGTACTGATAATTGAAAAGTGGGGAGAATAGTATCTATAGTCGTCTTTAGGTTCTTATCCCAATCTTTCGCCGTTTTCCTTTATCTTCGCTTGAATATACTGAGCTTTAGGATTTATAAATAACGTATCTAAGCCATGTGATAAGCCTTAAAATATTGCGTGAAAACTGGAACAGAACTATAATATGAAAACTTATTTATATGTGAGGGCAGGTGGATGGAAGGTCCGGAGTTTCCTAATTAGAAGCTGTTTATCGTCTAACGTTGTATTCCCGTGAGGTCTCCCAGCCACGTGAAACTCGGCAATGAGATCACCCCCCCCCCCCCCCAACATCCAGGGATAAACAATTTTCAACTTGAATTTATTCAATTGCCAACTCCGGATCGTGAATAAAAAATAATCGGATGGATAAGGAAATTTTCGTAAAAGGGGGTGGGAGCTAATTATGCTGTCGAGGGGCCATTGAAGGCGATTTCTTAGAAAACTGCTTTTATAATAAGATTTTTAATACCACTCGAACAGAAAGAAAAACTTCAAATATTATTTCTTTTAAACAATTTTTAACACTTGAAAAAATCTGAAATTTCTCCTTTTTTTATAAAGTCGCAGACACTGGCCATCTCATTATTTCAAATCCTCAACCTCCCCGGAGAATAAATTTATTCAGCATTTATTAAAGAGGGGGGGGGGGGGGAGAGAAAAAAAATCGCACGAACGAGAATTTGAACCGAGAAAATCCTAATTGCTTCTCTTCCTTAACGAATTTATTGTTATACCCTCCAGGTCGGGTTTTGAGGAACGGACTTCCGATCTCAACTTCGTCTGTGGTGCCGGCCGTCCGTAGCATTTTTGCGGAATACTTAACGGCCACAGTTTTCACTCGATTTTCACCAAATTTTCTTTAGTCGGTGAACAAGAAAAATGGCGGAGATATGTCTGTATGAAATTTTAAAAAATTCGCTGCGGCCGAACCGTTAGTCCGATTTTCACCAAATTTTTACCAATTACTCCTTATATTTTTTAAGAATTTTTGGCCTAAAAACATTAATTTTTTTATATTAATTATCGTTTTAGTTGGGAGAAATTACATACTTCCACGCCTTACGAAAGGGACCTCTCTTGGGCAAAAATCCTATTATTTCTACCTTGAAACTTAAAAAATTGTTGAAAAAAACCGCAAATTAAAAAAAAATTATCTGAAAAAACTGAAAATTTTCCAAAAAAAAAAATAATAAATAATAGTAAAAAAAAACCTGGAAAATTTTTCGAAAAAAAAAAACCTTGAAAATTTTTCGGAAAAGAAATCTCGGAAATTGTTTGGAAAAAAAAATTTAAAAATACTTCCCCATCCGTTCTACTTCCCCACTCTTATATTTCCCTACATATA
This sequence comes from Orius insidiosus, assembly GCA_014119065.1. Taxonomy (NCBI): domain Eukaryota; kingdom Metazoa; phylum Arthropoda; class Insecta; order Hemiptera; family Anthocoridae; genus Orius; species Orius insidiosus. The sequence continues at coordinate 474,653 of JACGAQ010000035.1, read as the reverse complement.
CTTCCCCCTTCCTTATACTTCCCCTCTCCCTTCCTTATACTTCCCCTCCCTCTTTCTTATACTTCCACTACCCCTCCCTCTCCCTTATAATTCCACTACCCCTCCCTCTCCTTATACTTCCACTACCCCTCCATTATCCCTCCGTTCTACTTCCCCACCCTTATATTTCCCTACATATACTTCTCCTCCCCCTCCCTTATACTTCCACTCCCCCTCCATTATACTTCCCCTGCCCCTTCCTTAAACTTCTACCCCCCCCCCTCTATTATCCCTCCCTTCTACTTCCCCACCCTTACATTTCCCTAAATATACTTCCCCTCCCCCTCCTTTATACTTCCCCTCCCCCTCCCTTATACTTCTCCTCCCCATCCAATATACCCCTCCTCTCTTATACTTCCCCTCCCCCTCTCTTATACTTCCCCTCCCCCTCCATTATCCTTCCCCCCTCATCTCTTATACTTCCCCTCCCCATCCCTTATACCCCCTCCCTTATACTCCCCCCCTCCCTTATAATTCCCCTCCCCATCCAATATACTTCCCCCTCCTCTCTTATACTTCCCCTCCCCATCCCTTATACTTCCCCTCCCCATCCCTTATACTTCCCCTCCCCCTCCATTATACTTCTCCCTATGTATTTACTTCTCTATAAGGAAGTTTTCGTTGGAAGCTCTTCAAACTATCACTTTTAAAACTGGGTCGTAAATTTACCCGCGACCTCACCCCTTAAAAAAAATCCTAAAAACGAAATGGAATTTTTTTTTTCTTGGATCTTCTGTGTCAGCAAAGGAAAATCTGATATCAGAAGCCTCAGCTCGCAATATATCCGAATTTATCCGAGTTTAGCCCCTTTATTAACCCGGATGGATGAGACGGAAGGGCTTTAAGGGTAAAAATCGCCCTGAGAGGGAACCTGTGTTCTCTTTAACTTTTCTCCTCGCCCATTATCCGACCCTCCGGTCCGCCCGATCCGGCTAAAACCGCGAATCAGGTAAAAGCCAATGTATCATATCCCCATTAGGAAGAAATAGGCCATTATCATCCCTATTTTTTACGCGAATTTATCTTTTTTTTTTAGAGGTATAAAAAGCGCTTTTGATTTGTAAAGTGGGAAACGTGTTTCCCGTCTCAAGTCACCTGGGGCATCCTTGTCTTCCACCCAACCAATTCTGATCGTGAAAGCTTTTAAATGTACAGAAAACATCGAAAGACTTTTTTTTTTCTCCCCGCAGTTTATTTAGTATAAAAATTTAAAAACAAAAAAATCACGTCGAACCAAGGTTTGAATACATATTGGGCCCCTCGATCGGAGAACCCTTCGGGAAGGGAGATTGGACAAAGCGACCGTCACGGAATTAATAACAGAACTGCTACACAATTGGAATATTTAATGAAAGGCTACAACTAAATTGGTTCTACCTACGGGGGACTGAAGATTCAAATTAATATGTTTCTCTTGTTAGTGGCCCCGCAGGCCGGAAAAGGATCAAACGGGATTAGGAACAGCGACGTCAATACAAAGATAAGATATCGCCCTGTGTATCCTACAAACATAACAATGTTTCACTTTGTCATACATAATATTATCTCTAGATAACATTATTATAATGGATCAGTTACATTATACAATTCAAACAATCCGACGGCTGTCATCAAATCAATGGCAAGATTACCTACCTAGTTCCATCAAACCCTTAATAATCCAACAGCAGTCGTATTGGCAAGATGGCAACATCCCCTGCCTAATATCAGTTCCATCATACCCATCATAATCCATCAAGTTATCATGCCAATATGGCAACGTCTCCTGAACAGGGCCATTGATCAGTTCTATCATTCCCTTCATAACCCGTCGGCAGTCGTCATGCCAATATCGCAAGATATCCTACCTAGGATCAGTTCCATCAAACCGATCATAGTCCAACCATGGGTCAGTTCAACCATCCCATTCATAATCGGCAGTGGTCATGTCAATATGGCAATTCCCTGCCCGGCACCATTGATCAGTTCTATTACAGCCTTCATAATCCAACAGCAATCAATACGGCAAGACATTGGGTCAGTTCAACCATCCGGCAACATCCCCTACGTAATATCAGTTCCATCATACCCTTCATGATCCATCGGCAGTCGCCATGCCAATACGGCATCCCACCCAGGATCAGTTCCCATCATAATCTATCTTTAAGTTGTCTTGCCAATATGGCAAGATCCCCTGCGTGGGCACAAGGAATGGGATGGTTGGGTCTTGCCATATTGATTGCAGTTAGATTTGAAGGGTTTGATGGAGCAGATGGTAGGCATGACCACTGCCGATGGATTTCGAATAGGATCAAACCAAAAGGTCGATCATACTATTCATAACCCATCGGCAGTCGTCACGCAAATATGGTAACATCCCCTGGCAACATGGACCAGTTCTATTACAGCCTTCATAATCCATCTTCAAGTTGTCTTGCCAGTACGGCAACATCCCCTGTCTAGCACCATAGATCAGTTCTATCACAGCCTTCATAAACCTACAGCAATCAGTATGGCAAGACCTTTTGGGTCAGTTCAACTATCCTATTCGTAATCCATCGGCAGTTGTCATGCCAATATGGCAACATCACATGCCTAAAATCAGCTCCATCAAACCCTTCATAATCTACAGCAATCAATATGGCATGACCCCAATACCTGTAGTCAGTTCGACCAACCCATCGGCAGTGTAGCAAAATCCCATGCCCAGGATCAGTTCCGCTTTCCCCTTCATAAGCCATCGGTAGTCGTCATGTAAATATTGCAACATCCCCTGGCAACATGGACCAGTTCTATTACAGCCTTCATAATCCATCTTCAAGTTGTCTTGCCAGTACGGCAAGATCCCCTGCCTGGGGCCATGGATCAGTTCTATCATACCCTTCATACCCCGTCGGTTATGAACAGCAATCTATATGGCAAGACCCAATACTTTTGGTCATTTCAACCATCCCATTCATAATCCATCGGCAGTGGTCATGCCAATATGGCAACATCACGTGCCTAGAACCAGCTCCACCATCCTATCCATAATCCAACGTCAGTCGGAATGCCACAATAGCAACGTACCATGCCTGGGATCAGTTCCATCATTTCGTAATCCATCAGCACATGTCTTGGCAAGATGGCAACATCCCCTGCCTAATATCAGTTCCATCATATCCTTCATAATCCATCGGCAGTCGCCATGCCGATACGGCAAGGCCTGGGTCCGTGGATCAGTTTCATCATACCCATCATTATCAGCAGTCGTCTTGCCAAGATAGCCATATTCCCTGCCTGAGAGACATCAGAATTGCAGCTGCGCCCATCATGCCAATATCCCTCGCCAGGAGCCATTTCTCATCAAGATAAGGTAGCAGCAATGAACGAACGGGTTCCTCAACTACACAACTTCCGAAAATTGGGGCGTTTTCTCGGCCTAAAGAGATAGAAAACCAAATCTTTAACCACTCCGTAGTCTCATTGCCAATAACCCACAGAAGTAAATAATAATAAAACGGAAAAACTACGCGAAATGCCTATCTTGGCTTACTTTATTTTAGTCTCTGGGCTATCATTCACACAAAGTGCGGATAATTTTGCGGTGGTTGCGTTTTAGCCGGGAGGAGAGAATGAGGCAAGAGAGAGAGTGAAGCAGAAGTCTACGTCGTGATGTATTTATTGTGGGAGTTTTCTTCTACATAAACAAAGAGGCTGCTCCTTCCACTACACCCCTTGGAGATCCACTCTTCTCCCGCCTCTAAATATATGTTCACGGTTTTAATCTGCAAATAGGACCCCCCCTATTCCCTCTCCATTACCCAAAAACCTCTTCCTTTTTATATTAATCACAAAGCAATTTGGCCCCACTCTTGATAAAATGGGAGTCGCATTTTTTTAATTTTGTCCCTTCTCTTGAGATTTTTATCTTTGAAAGAGGAAAAAAAAAAAGTCAAAGACGTAATTTAGAGAGGAATAGAGATGACAAGTTCAAAGTGGGATTTAAGTGAATTCTATGATAAAAACAAATGATTTATGGCGAAGAATCAGTCCCCTTCTACAACACACAACTCACGCCGGGGCTATGTCAACATTTGCATTAAAATTATAGACTAATTTGTCTTCCTCCTTAATCCTTTCTACCGGCTTAGGCCCTTTCTAACACTTTCAAGGCTTAAATAAATTTTAAAATCTAGGAAAAAGTAGAGCAAGAACGCGAGAGATGTCCGTTTTTGCCGTATTTGCATCATCTTTAAGGCTATCGCTTCTGCAGAGACCCTGAAGACGATGTTGCTTTCTGCAGAGACCCTGAAGACATTGTCGCTTTCTGCAGAGACCCTGAAGACATTGTTGCTTTCTGCAGAGACCCTGAAGACATTGTTGCTTTCTGCAGAGAAATATAGACTAATTTGACTTCCTCCTTAATCCTTTCTACCGGCTTAGGCCCTTTCTAACACTTTCAAGGCTTAAATAAATTTTAAAATCTAGGAAAAAGTAGGGCAAGAACGCAGGAGATGTCCGTTTTTGCCGTGTTTGCAGCATCTTTAAGGCTATAGCTTCTGCAGAGACCCTGAAGACATTGACGCTTTCTGCAGAGACCCTGATGACATTGCTGCTTTCTGCAGAGACCCTGAAGACATTGTTGCTTTCTGCAGAGACCCAGAAGTCTTTGTTGCTTTCTGCAGAGAAATATAGACTAATTTGACTTCCTCCTTAATCCTTTATACCGGCTTAGGCCCTTTCCAACACTTTCAAGGCTTAAATAAAATTTAAAATCTAGGAAAAAGTAGGGCAAGAACGCGGGAGATGTCCGTTTTTGCCGTATTTGCATCATCTTTAAGGCTATCGCTTCTGCAGAGACCCTGAAGACATTGTCGCTTTCTGCAGAGACCCTGAAGACATTGTCGCTTTCTGTAGAGACCCAGACATTGTTGCTTTCTGCAGAGACCAAGAAGACATTGTTGCTTTCTACAGAGACCCAGACATTGTTGCTTTCTGCAGATGAATATAAACTAATTTGACTATAAACTAATTAGACTTGATAAACTAATCCTTTCTACTGGCTTAGGCCCTTTCCAACACATTTAATGCTTAAATAAAATTTAAAATCTAGGAAAAAGTAGGGCAAAAACGCTGAAGATGTCCGTTTTTTTGCCGTGTTTGCAGCATCTTTAAGGCTATCGCTTCTGCAGAGAACCTGAAGACATTGTTGCTTTCTGCAGAGACCCTGTAGACATTGTTGATTTCTGCAGAAACCTGAAGACATTGTTGCTTTCCGCAGAGACCCTGAAGACATTGTTGCTTTCCGCAGAGACCCTGAAGACATTGTTGTTTTCTGCGGAGACCCTGAAGACATTGTTGCTTTCTGCAGAGACCCAGACATTGTTGCTTTCTGCAGAGACCCAGACATTGTTGCTTTCTGTAGAGACCCTGAAGACATTGTTGCTTTCTGCACCCTGAAGACATTGTCGCTTTCTCCAGAGACATTGTTGCTTTCTGCAGAGGCCCTGAAGATATTGTTGCTTTCTGCACCCTGAAGACATTGTCGCTTTCTCCAGAGACATTGTTGATTTCTGCAGAGTCCCTGAAGACATTGTTGCTGTTTGCACCCTGAAGACATTGTTGCTTTCTGCACCCTGAAGACATTGTTGCTTCATTGTCTTGAATGCCATGGTTTTTCTTAATATTGCGGCGAAAAAAACGGCGCCTTACCATCAGCTGTATTTGACCATTTGCATTGACCTTTAGCTTTGCCCGAAAAGCACCATTTTATTGCACTAAGGGATACATTCTGCTTCTTTCTGCCTTGGAGAGGCTAGAAACATTATTTTTTCAGAATAAAACTTCTGGAAATAGTATGGAAACTGCGTATCGTATAAATATTTTATGAAGACATCAAGCACTATTCGGTATAACCGTTCCCCGGGTGTGAATATTGCTGTGATGCAATATAATATTCAATTGGAGAAGTTAGTAGGGGGCGGGCGAAGGGTCAAAGATACTCAAGTCTTCCCTCGTAATGAAAGGCTTACGTGATCGGACGCCTAACGGCACACTTATAGTCATCACATCTATAAATGCTTGAAAACACGAGGATTGTAGGTTGGTTCGATCGAAGTTTGAAGATGCCATTTTCCGCGATTAATCTACCTCGAAATTACTCATAAAAGATAGAAATTAGTTTGAATTTGTTGAACCAATATCGCATTTAATTAAAGCCGTCCCAATTTCCTCAAATTGTGAACACAACATTGCACTTGAGGGAACCGCAAAAGCTAATCTACGCAACGAGGGTTTTGTTCGTCTAATGGATACATCATCTGATTAATTCTGTCATGAGGGAAGAGCTCCGTAATGAACAAATTGCCGATAGAAAAGAACGAGTACCATTTCTCAAAGGGTGAATTTCAAACGATAACTTATTGCCTTACTTTTTGCCGTATTTGCAGCATCTGTAAGGCTATCGCTTCTGCAGAGACCCTGAAGACATTGTTGCTTTCTGCGGAGACCCTGAATATATTGTTGCTATCTGCAGAGACCCGAAGACATTGTCGCTTTCTGCAGAGACCCTCAAGATATTGTTGCTATCTGCGGAGACCCTGAAGACATTGTTGCTTTCTGCAGAGACCCTGAAGACATTGTTGCTTCATTGTCTCGAATGCCATGGTTTTTCTTAATATTGCGGCGAAAAAAACGGCGCCTTACCATCTGTGCATCTGATTAATTCTGTCATGAGGGAAGAGCTCCGTAATGAACAAATTGCCGATAGAAAAGAACGAGTCCCATTTCTCAAAGGGTGAATTTCAAACGATAACTTATAACGGGCGATAGGGAGAAAATTCCCTCTCGAGCCTTTTCGATACTTTGCCTAGATCGAGGATATTACTTTACCCTTCGTCCTCTGCACACCTCTCTTTTTCTTTTTACTCCAATACAAAAGAATAGATTCCCTAGCCCTGCACGTACGATTGTCTTCAATTTTTCCCTTTCAAACGATATAGTGATCCTTGAGTTATCGAGATTCTTTTTCCTACGAACATTATCTGAATATAAATTAATAAAATGAGGTGGTGTTTGTGAAAGATGAGAGAAGAGGACGGTTTAATGTGGGACAGAAGTTCCATGCTTTAGCGATTAGGGGGTTAGTGAGGTCAAGCGCTAGTCAAACTGTACGTTAACCAACGGTCAAGATCGTTAACCATCGGTAGATTATCTAACGGATGTACGTCAACCGATTGCAAATCTGTGGGTTAATCAACGGTCAAGCTTAACGTCAACCAACGGTCAACCTGTACGTAAACCAAGGGACAAACTGTACGTTAAGCAACGGTCAAACTGTCTGTTAACCAACAGTAAAACTGTACGTCAACCTACTGTCAACCTGTGCGTTAATCAACGGTCAAGCTAATCGTTAGGCAACGGTCAAACTTTACGTAAACCATCGGTCAAGCAGTCTGTAAACCAACGGTCAAACTGTACGCAACCGATTGTCAACCTGTGGGTAAGTCAACGATCAAAGTAAACGTCGACCAAAAATCTAACTGCAAGTTAAGCAACGGTCAAACTGTACGTTAACCAACGATCAAACTGTACGTAAACCAACGGTCAAACTATACGTCAACCGATTGCCAATCTGTGGGTTAATCAACGATCAAACTGTACGTTAAGAAACGGTCACACTGTACGTAAACCAATGGTCAAGCTGTACGTTAACCAACGATCAAACTGTACGTAAACCAACGGTCAAACTATACGTCATCCGATTGCCAATCTGTGGGTTAATCAACGATCAAACTGTACGTTAAGAAACGGTCACACTGTACGTAAACCAATGGTCAAACTGTACGTAAACCAACGGTCTACTGCACGTTACCTATTTTCAAACTGTGTGTTAACCAAGGGTCAAACTGTACGTTAATCAACGATCAAAATGTACGTACTCCAACGGTCTAACTGAACATAACCTATTGTCAAACTGTGGGTTAACCAACGGCCAAACAATTAACCAATCGGTAACCCAAAACTGTTGGTTAACCGACTGTCGTATTTTAAATGTATCAACGGCCGAAATGATGCGCAAGAGGTTGTCAATCGATTGTCAAAACTACCGTTAGTTGACGAAAAGCCAAACTGCAGGTTAGGCGACGTTAATGATAGGTCAAACTGTACTGACCAATGGTCAAAATTGTCGCTAATCAATGGTCAAACTTTACGTCCACCAACGGTCAAACTAAACGTAATGTTAATCAACGATCCAATTGAACGTCCCCAATGGTCCAACTGAACGTAAAATATTTCAAACTGTGGGCTAGCTGATCGTTAACCAGCGGTTACACTGTAAGTAAACCAACGGTCAATCTCTCCGTTAAACGTTAACCTACAGTTACACAGTACGTAACACAAGGGTCAAACTGTCCGTTGATCATCAGTCACTCTGTGCATAAACCAATGGTCAAACTGTACGTTAATCCACGATCAAACTATACTTAAAGTTAATCAACGATCAAACTGTACGTCCACCCATTGTCCAACTGAACGTAACCAATTGCCAAACTGTCGGTTAACCAACGGTCAAACGATTAACCAATCGGTTAACCAACGGTCAAACGATTAACCAATCGGTTAACCAACGGTCAAACGATTAACCAATCGGTTAACCAACGGTCAAACGATTAACCAATCGGTTAACCAACGGTCAAACGATTAACCAATCGGTTAACCAACGGTCAAACGATTAACCAATCGGTTAACCAACGGTCAAACGATTAACCAATCGGTTAACCAACGGTCAAACGACTAACCAATCGGTTAACCAACGTTCAAACGACTAACCAATCGGTTAACCAACGGTCAAACGATTAACCAATCGGTTAACCAACGGTCAAACGATTAACCAATCGGTTTACCAACGGTCAAACGATTAACCAATCACCTAAACTGATGGTTAACCGACTGTCGAACTTTAAATTTATCAACGGCCGAAATGATGCGCAAGAGGTTCAAACGATTGTCAAACAACCGTTAGTTGACGAATCGCCAAACTACAGGTTGGTCGACGTTAACGATAGGTCAAACCGTACTGACCAATGGTCAAAATTGTCGTTAATCAATGGTCAAACTTTACGTCCACCATCGGTCATGCTGAAAGTTAACCACCGGTCTAACTGTTTGTAAACCAAGGGTCAAGCTGTATGTTAAGCAACGGCCAAACTGTTCGTTAAGCTTCGTTAACCAACACTCAGACTGTACGTAAACCAATGGTCAAAATATCCGCTAAGCGCTAACCAACGGTCAAACTGTACGTTAATCAACGATCAAACTAAACTTAACGTTAGTCCACGATTAAACTGAACATCCACCAATGGTCCAACTGAACGTAACCTATTTCAAACTGTGGGTTAACCAACGGTCGAACTGATCGTTAACCAACGGTCAATCTCACCGTTAAGCGTTAACCAACAATTACCCTGTACGTTAACCAACGGTCAAACTGTACGTTAATCAACGATCAAACTGTACACCAATTGTTCAACTGAACATAAACATTGTCAAACTGTGATTTAATCACTGGTCAAACTTAACTAATCGGCTAAACTGTTTGCTAACCGACTGTCGAACTTAAAATTTATCAACGGCTGAAATGATCTTTAACCGATGGTCAAACTTATAGTTAACCGATGGTCAAACTTATAGTTAACCGATGGTCAAACTTATAGTTAACCAATGTTCAAACTTATAGGTAACCAACGGTCAAACTTATAGGTAACCAATGGTCAAACTTATAGGTAAGCAATGGTCAAACTTATAGGTAAGCAATGGTCAAACTTATAGGTAACCGATGGTCAAACTTATAGGTAACCAACGGTCAAACTTATAGGTAACCAACGGTCAAACTTATAGGTAACCGATGGTCAAACTTATAGGTAACCGATGGTCAAACTTATAGGTAACCGATGGTCAAACTTATAGGTAAGCAATGGTCAAACTTATAGGTAACCGATGGTCAAACTTATAGGTAACCGATGGTCAAACTTATAGGTAACCGATGGTCAAACTTATAGCTAACCAATGGTCAAACTTATAGCTAACCAATGGTCAAACTTATAGGTAAGCAATGGTCAAACTTATAGGTAACCGATGGTCAAACTTATAGGTAACCAACGGTCAAACTTATAGGTAACCAACGGTCAAACTTATAGGTAACCAACGGTCAAACTTATAGTTAACCAATGGTCAAACGTACAGTTTACCAATGGTCAAACCCAATGGTCAAACTTATAGTTAACCAATAGTCAAACTTATAGTTAAGCAATGGGTCAAACTTATAGCTAACCAATGGGTCAAACTAAACATCAAACTTATAGTTAACCAATGGTCAAACTTATAGTTAACCAATGGGTCAAACTTATAGTTAACCAATGGGTCAAACTTATAGTTAACCAATGGGTCAAACTTATAGTTAACCAATGGGTCAAACTTATAGTTAACCAATGGTCAAACTTATAGTTAACCAATGGTCAAACGTATAGTTAACCAATGGTCAAACTTATAGTTAACCAATGGGTCAAACTTATAGTTAACCAATGGGTCAAACTTATAGTTAACCAATGGGTCAAACTTATAGTTAACCAATGGGTCAAACTTATAGTTAACCAATGGGTCAAACTTATAGTTAACCAATGGTCAAACTTATAGTTAACCATGGTCAAACGTATAGTTAACCAATGGTCAAACTTATAGTTAACCAATGGGTCAAACTTATAGTTAACCAATGGTCAAACTTTTAGTTAACCAATGGTCAAACTTATAGTTAACCAATGGTCAAACTGTACGTCCTCCAACGGTCAAACTGTACGCCCATTCAACTCCCTCTTTTGTCAATGGTCAAACTTTTAGTTAACCAATGGTCAAACTTATAGTTAACCAATGGTCAAACGTAGAATTAACCAATGGTCAAACTTATAGTTAACCAATGGTCAAACTTATAGTTAACCAATGGTCAAACTGTACGCCCATTCAACTCCCTGTTTTTCCCCTTTCATTTGGTCTTTTGAGCACCCACAGATTTAAAAGTTTACAGAATTAATTTATAAAAATTGTACACTAACCTGTGATATTTACGGAAAAACAGCAAATACGAAGAGTTTTATCATACGGGAAGGAAAAAAAAGACATCTTGGAAAACGTTTGAGGGTAAGTTATGGTCCATAAAGTTGATGGAGAATACGCGGCCTTTAACTATTTATAGACCGGTTTTCACGACCATAGTTCCACATAGGGATCTGAGGTGAACAGATATAAATGTCACCGCTTTCACTGAAATATGTTTGAGGACCTCTTTTTATTTGTATTTCAAATATCCAAGTTTCTTCTGCTCGACACATCATCCCAACGGCGCTACAGTCAAAGACTTTAATTTTTTGAGGGTAAGTTATGGTCCATAAAGTTGATGGAGAATACGCGGCCTTTAACTATTTATAGACCGGTTTTCACGACCATAGTTCCACATAGGGATCTGAGGTGAACAGATATAAATGTCACCGCTTTCACTGAAATATGTTTGAGGACCTCTTTTATTTGTATTTCAAATATCCAAGTTTCTTCTGCTCGACATCATCCCAACGGCGCTACAGTCAAAGACTTTAATTTATTATTCAAGGTGGATTTTTTCGTCGTGGAAATCTTGAGAAAGCGTATTTTCGTTGATAATAAAGAAAGTCTTTGTCCTAAAAAGAAGGGGCGAAATATCAAAGAACTCGCCGACGAAATTTTGAGGAATAATATTGAATGTTTTTTTCGCTGTTTCATCCACCCTATTTTCTTTTTTCCAATACAGATTACTTTGTCTGATCTTCTGGTAAACAAAAGGTCGATTCTATCAGCCCCTAAACCCTCAATGGTTCAACATGAAAATTTGGATATAGATTTGATATTTCCTTCTCAACGCTTCACAACAAAATTGTTGTTCAAAATATAAATTTAAAAAAATGAAAATAAACTTCTTTCGGGCAGAAATACTCGTAGTTCAATTGAGGCGCTCCGGGTACGAAGGGCGAGCTCGACATCGGACAATTTTTTTTAACTTCCTGAAAGAAGTTATTGTGATACCCTCGACGTCGGGTTTTTGGGGAAGGGTCCTCCATTTTTTATTTTCATTTTCAGATTCTAGACCTCTTGGTGTATACACCCATATAATTTTATGTTGAGTTCGCCATTTTTCCCCCTTAAATACGTAAAAACCGAAACTTTAAAATGCGAATATCTCGAAACTACGTTTTGTCGAGTTCGCCCTTCGTACCGGAGCGCCTCAATTTTAAACCTTTATAAGGCAAAAAAAATATTCAAGAATTCTGGAATCGAACCAGTGACCGAAAAAATCGATGTCAATGACATCGAGGCCCCGGGTTCAATCCTGGATTCGTAGATAATTTTCTTCACATTATAACCTCCCCACTCCTCCTCACAGGCGGCGGCTATTGCTAGTTTTGACAGTTTAGGTTAAAAAAAAAAGTAGTAGTCTGGAGCTGGCGCCGACGGGAAGTTCCTTAAAGAGAAGTAACAATAGAGGAGGGGAAGTATAGGGGGAGTATAAGAGAGGGGAAGTGTAACACAGGCGAAGTATCAAGAAGTATAAGGGAGGGAAAGTATAGGGGAGTATAAGAGAGGGGAAGTATAACGTAGGCGAAGTATAAAGAAGTATAAGGGAGGGGGAAGTATAACCGAGGTGAAAGTATAATGGAGGGGGAAGTATAACGGAGGGAGAAGTTTTTGAAAAATTTTCCAAGTTTTTTTTTAAATTTGGTGAGCCACAAAATCGAGTCAAAGGATTTTTCCCGCCAAAATACAGAGGGGAATTGATAGAATTTGGTGAAAAGGGTCTTTTCCCGCCAAAAATACCGAAAGAAAATCCATTTGGTGAAAAGGGTATTTTCCCTCCCAAAAATACCAAATGAAGATCCACAAAATCGAGTCAAAGGATGTTTTCCCGCCAAAATACCGAAGGGAAAGGCATAAAATTTGGTGAAAGTGTCCTTTCCCGCCAAAAATACCAAATGGAGAGCCCCAAAATCGAGTCAAAGGATGTTTTCCCGCCTAAATACCGAAGGGAAAAGCTTAAAATTTGGTAAAAAGGGTTTTCCCGCCAAAAATACCGAAAGGAAAGGCTTAAAATTTGGTGAAAAGGGTCTTTTCCCGCCAAAAATACCAAATGGAGAGCCACAAAAACGAGTCAAAGGATGTTTTCCCGCCAAATACTAAAGGGAATGGCTTAAAATTTTTTGAAAAGGGTATTTTCCCGCCAAAAATACCGAAGGAAAATCCATAAAATTTAGTGAAATGGGTCTTTTCCCCCCAATTATACGGAAGGAAAGTCCATAAAATTTGGTGAAAACAGTCTCTTCCCTCCAAAAATCCCGAATGAAGAGCCACAAAATTGAGTCAGAGGATGATTTCCCGCCAATAAACCGAAGGAAAATCCATAAAGATGGTGAAAAGGGTCTTTTACCGATTTTTTTTTTTTTCGAAATTCAAAAGTCGCCCTTTTCATGTTCTGAAGACTAAAGAAAGTTTGGTGAAAATTGGATGAAAACTGTGGCCGTAAAGTGTTCCGGAAAATTGCTACGGCCGGCCGGCACCATGGACAAAGTTGAGATCGGTAAAGATCAATATTCGATTTGACCCTCCGGGGTCGGGAAGTCCCCAAAAAACCGACGTGGAGAGTATCACAATAACTTCTTTAAAGAAAGTTAAAAAACCAAGGGTAGATTCATATTATATTAAAATGTGAAGTTTTACCTTGTGGAAACTCATAAAGGTCAAGGGCTCAACCTTTCAAAACTTTTGTACCATGGAACCTAAGACACAAAGCCTAATTTAATCATTTAATACCCTTTTTAAAAACCATTGATAAATTTAAAAGATAAAAAACTTAAAAAAGATAGAATAGATTTTTATTTTTTCTAAGATACATTTTCTTGAAGCACCATGAGAAAAATAAAAATGTGAAAAAAGCGCTATTCTAAAGATCAAAATATTTTATAAACAAAAAAAAATTTACAAGCTGAAAATTGGCACGTCGAAAGGAATTTTTAATAAGCCTCCGACATTTTCACAAATTTTTATAATTAAAAAAAAAGCTAACATATTTTTTATTAAAAAAAATTTTTACCACCTAATTGTTACAATTATGATATGGTACAGTGGACGATCCAATATGTTTAAATCTTCCCATACTAACAATCAGTCAATTAATTTACATATATTTACAATAATTTATTATAAATTATATTTTTAAATAATTTAAAAAAAATTTCTAGGTTATCACAGGTATTAAAAATTGGCCTAATTTAAAAAAATAGTATGTAATTTTAATTAACAAAAAAAGGACGCCCACAAAATATTAAAAGTGAGCTTTAAAATTGAGAGTTTTTTTTTTAAATGCCGTCGTTTGTGGGGAAAAACGCGATTTCACCTGTGGAACAATGAAGTGGAATAACCTGTTGCAGTTTATTCCCTTTTGATGTTAACAAGAAAAATTAAAAATTAAAAAAGTAATAAAAAATAATAAAATTGTTATTTTTAAATAATTATTTTTTTTAAATAATACAGTCTTTTTAGATGGAACTCGGCCCTTTGGATAATGATCAAAATCGCCAGGAGGAAGTAGCTGCCGGACCAGCTGGCTTCGAGTCGACTACCTGCAAAAAAAAAAGTTGGTTAATGTTTGAGAAAAGGGAGAAAAAAAGGTTTAAAAAAAAAAGCTACTGAAGAGGTAGCTTTGAGGACATTACCCGTAGATTTCAAAGAGCTCGGTGAAGAGAAAATCTACTTTAATTTGATGTCCGGTCTTTCCCCGCTTTTTTTCTTTGATGGTCGAACAATAATTACGCACTTTAATGAATTAAAATTTTGAGGATAATAAACAAAATGGCAGCCTGGTTAACGATGGTTATTATCTAAAAGACCCAAGGGAAAAAAATTCCACTAAATCTCGGAGATAGGGGCACAATGAATATAGAAATGATTGTAATAGAGGGAATAGCTCACCTGACGAGGCTTTTTAAGCCGAACGCGTCGTGAGATACCCGTTATCACAGTCATTTCTTCCCTATTATTGGTTAATTATATGATAGTAAAATCAACCCCCTTGCGGATTAAAAATTAGAATGTAAAAAAAATTTTTGTTAACTTTTTGACCCCGGAAAATAGAGGATCATTTGGGGCCAATAGCCCCCCCCCCCCCCCGTCTATATATTTCAAAGAGTCCTTGATCACTGACCCACGGAGTCGGATTATTTATAGGATTTAGAATTCTGAAAATGATGCCTAGTATAATTAAATTTGTTTCCGAACTTTGTGGTCTGACTGACGTTTTGTAGAAATGAAATAGACATTCAAAACGTTAATTTTGATTAATTTTACACCTGAAAATGTCAAATTGACCATTTTTCTAAGATTCAAGAGAGTTTCAGGGAATCGTAATTTGCCCTTCCCGTATACGACTCACAAAACGTAGAGGCTTTATAGCCCAGTTTCAGGGAGTCGTTCCGACTCAGTTAGTTCACAATGTTCTCACTAGAGCAAATTCATGAATCGAAACATGTTTTTTCTGACTAACTATAACAGCACATAGAAATTACCTATCCCCAAAACGTTAACGATGGTGAAAAAATAACCTTCCAAAAATAACCTTAGTTTACTCGGAGTCGAGAAGTGAGTCGTTCACGTATACGACTCAGCTAAGTTCCGACTCGAGGCTCGAGTCGTAGACCTTGGGTGAGTCGGATACGGGAAGGGCATATTAGAGAGTTTCAGGGAATCGTAATTCCGAGTCCCGACTCCGACTCGCTCAAGGTCATACGACTCGAGCCACCAGTCGGAATCGTAATACGACCCGATCAAATCCCGACTCCGAGTAAACGTAAGGTTATATTTACGAAGGTTATTTCGTATCTCTTTAGTATCGGGCTTAAGTTTTAGTTGTTACGATGTCAAATCCAATATCGTTTAGTTTCGGTTGTTTTTTTGTTGTTTTCACAATTTCAAATCCAACGAGGAGCCCTGGGAGTTTTTTCAACAGCATTGGCTAAAGTCGAAGAAATAAAGGTACTGTTCGATTCATGAATTTGCTCTAGTGAGAATATTGTGAACTAACTGAGTCGGAAACTGAGTCGGAACGACTTCCTGAAACTCGTTTTATAGCATCTACGAGAAGACCTTTCCCGTTTGGTGAGTCGGAGTCGGGACTCGGAATTACGATTCCCTGAAACTCTCCTTAATCTCACGAATTTGTTGGCCTAGATGGAGGCATTCACCAACTTGCCATGATCCTAACAAATGACCCGATTCACCAAATTTATAACTCCGTAATATCAGAGATTCTGTTCACTGACTTACTTAAAAAGTCCGGCTAGCAATTATTGATAATAATAAATAAGCATGCCACAAAAAAAGTATCGTACACTTTAATTTTAAAGGAAGAGGAATCATAAAGAAAGAGTAAATAAGGAAGGGGGGAAATGAGTAGAAAAAAATTTGGCCCCCCGTGAGATTCGAACCTACATCCTATAGGTTTCTATACAATTGAGGCGCTCCGGGTACGAAGGGCGAACTCGACATCGGACAAATTTTATTAACTTCCTTAAAGAAGTTATTGTGATACCCTCGACGTCGGGTTTTTGGGGAAGGGTCCTCCAGTTTTTTTTTTTTCATTTTCAGATTCTAGACCTCTTGGTGAATACACCCATATAATTTTTATGTTGAGTTCGCCATTTTTTCCCCTTTAAATACGTAAAAATCGAAACTTTAAAATGCGAATATCTCGAAACTACGTTTTGTCGAGTTCGCCCTTCGTACCCGGAGCGCCTCAATTGGAGTCAATCGAGGTTCGTTTAACTCATTTGATTTTCCCTATTGAAATAGGCTTTGATAGCTTAACTAGTAGCATCGGGCTAGAAACCCAGAGGTCCTAGGTTCAAATCCCACTGGGGGCCAATTTTTTGTCCTCTTCCTTTACTCGGTCTTCCATTAAAATTAAAAATTCAGCATTGGTGATCCGACCAATAAAATCATATAATTTTTGAATGCAAACATTTCCAAACACCGAGAAAAAAGTTGAAATCGTATCGCAAAACACTTCAACCCTTGTTGCGTAAAATTATATTAATGCCCTCTTTTTAATCACTCTAATGCACTCCAGAGAATAAGGGGAAGGCGAGAAAAAGGGAGTTTGTAAAATTTACATCTCCAAAGTTAATTTAGATGGAAAATTGGTAGCTTTTTTTTCTCTTTCTCTTTCGCCTCCTAATTGTTTCCTTTGACAACTCAGAACACTTTTAAATTAACAGTGACACCAAGTTTGTTGAAAGGAAAAAAAAATTGATTCTTAAAAAAAAAATCTAACCCACAACATTCAGAAAATTTTGAAAATCCATGCTTTTTTAACAGGCATTTGTGTGCTTGTGCTGATTATCGTGCTCATTCAAAAAAATTCTTTTGTGCAGAAAAAGGACGTGATTTTGTGCACATTTCGTTGCTCTCTCTGTACCTGAAGAGAACGTTAAAATGAAGTTACTGATTGAAGTAGTCGTTGTTGTAGTCGAAGGTGTCGTTCTTCTAGGGGCTAAAGTCGTACTCCTTACCGTCATCTTAGTCTTAACAACTGCAACATTGGTTTTGAATATTTTATGTTTGGATATAAAAAAAAGGCTTCTACGCGAAAGAAAATCTTTTGGAAGTGCAGTAAAAAGCTTTGTAGTATCATCACGTTCGAAAAGATAAGATTTACAAGGGCTGTCTTGCCCACAACCTGCCCAAACGGGCGAAAGTTCTCAAAGTCTTATAAAAGAAAAGGGAAAGTGAAAGATTCGAACATGAAAGAAAACTTTTAAGCTTACATTTGATTTTTTTTATTGATTATCTTATTTGTTAAAAATTATAAACAATTTTTTGATGAATTAAAGGGGTTAAAAAAGAGAAGGCTTGATGAGGAAAGTTGGTCCGGATGCATTCTAGACTTGATTGGAGAGCGTGGAGACGGAAAGCGTTTGTTTGTTGAAATGCGGCGGGTTCTCGTGCCGGGGCGGGGGGCGGATGAGGGGCGGTTGGGGAGCGAGATTTGCTTGTCAGCAATTTTCTACTGAACTGACGTCTCCAATTTTCCTTCCTGACCCCGCTCTCACGAAAAACTTCCAGTCTTTCCACCCTTCCCACCCACGGGACCGTTCTGCGAAATTGAATCGCCACTTTTCTCCTCGACTGCATAATATAGTTCCGGCTTCAACGTTTTTTTAGGTTGAGGTGTTAATTTGGAATAATGAATGACTGATTTAATACATCGAATTTTTCACACTGCGCATCTAAATGGAAGGAACACTAATGATCACTCCAAATTTCCCATCATTTTCTAATTACCGCAGTTCCCTTTTGCTCGGACATAGAGTCGTTAGACCGTCATTTTGTCAGCTAAACAGTAGTTATACCGTCATGTTGTCAGCTAAACTGTCGTTAGATCGTAATATTGTCAGTTAAACAGTCGTTAGAACGTCATATTATCATCTAAACAGCCATACGACCATCATATTGTAACCTAAGCATTAGTTATACAGACATTTTGTCAGATAAACAATTGTTAAACCGACAAATTGTCTGTTAAGGCAGTTGTTTGACCGTCATTTTGTCAGTTTAACTGTCGTTAGATCGTAATACTGTCAGCTAAACAGTCGTTAGAACGTCGTAATATCATCTAAACAGCCATACGACCTTCATATTGTAACCTAAGCAGTAGTTAGACAGACATTTTGTCAGCTAAACAATTGTTAAACCGACAAATTGTCTGTTAAAACAATTGTTAGACCGTCATGTTGTCAGCTAAACTGTCGTTAGATCGTAATATTGTCAGTTAAACAGTCGTTAGAACGTCATATTATCATCTAAACAGCCATACGACCATCATATTGTAACCTAAGCATTAGTTATACAGACATTTTGTCAGATAAACAATTGTTAAACCGACAAATTGTCTGTTAAGGCAGTTGTTTGACCGTCATTTTGTCAGTTTAACTGTCGTTAGATCGTAATACTGTCAGCTAAACAGTCGTTAGAACGTCGTAATATCATCTAAACAGCCATACGACCTTCATATTGTAACCTAAGCAGTAGTTAGACAGACATTTTGTCAGCTAAACAATTGTTAAACCGACAAATTGTCTGTTAAAACAATTGTTAGACCGTCATTTGTTAGATCATCTAAGCAGCTATATGTATGGCCATCATAATGTATCTAAGCAATAGTTGAACAGACATTTTGTCAGCTAAACAATAGTTAAACTGTCATTTTATCAGCCAAACAGTCGTTAGAACGTTACACTATCATCAAACAGCCATACGACCTTCATATTGTAACCTAAGCAGTAGTTAGACAGACATTTTGTCAGCTAAACAATTGTTAAACCGACAAATTGTCTGTTAAAACAGTTGTTAGACCGTCATGTTGTCAGCTAAACTGTCGTTAGATCGTAATATTGTCAGCTAATCAGTCGTTTGAACGTCATATTATCATCTAAACAGCCATACGACCTTCATATTGTAACCTAAGCAGTAGTTAGACAGACATTTTGTCAGCTAAACAATTGTATAACCGACAAATTGTCTGTTAAAACAGATGTTAGACCGTCATTTTGTCAGCTAAACAGTCGTTTGAATGTCATATGATCATCTAAGCAGCTATATGGCCATCATATTGTAATCTAAGCAATGGTTGAACAGACATTTTGTCAGATAAACAATAGTTAAAACTGTCATTTTGTCAGCCAAACAGTCGTTTGAACGTCATACTATCATCTAAACAGCCATAAGATTTTCATATTGTAATCTAAGCAATAGTTGAACAGACATTTTGTCAGCAAAACAATTGTTAAACCGACAAATTGTCTGTTAAAACATTTGTCAGACCGTCATTTTGTCAGCTAAACAGTCGTTTGAATATCATATGATCATCTAATCAGCTATAATATGGCCATATTATGGCCATCATATTGTAATCTAAGCAATAGTTGAACAGACATTTTGTCAGCTAAACAATTGTTAAACCGACATATTGTCTGTTAAAACGGTTGTTTGACCGTCATTTTGCCAGCTAAACTGTCGTTAGATCGTAATATTGTCAGCTAAACAGACGTTAAAATGTCATATTATCATCTAAACAGCTATATGGCCATCATATTATAGGATCCAATCTTTAAGTGAGGTTAAAATGAAAAGAAATTACAATGATAATATTTTAGTCTCTTAATTTATTTCTACACAAATAAATCCCAACTTTACTCTTCACTTTCTCCTATTCTCTTCACAAAACTCAAGTCTTAAAATTCTCTCAATAATCTTCTCGGGTTCTTCACAAAAAATAAAATCACTCAGCTCTCACACGGCACTCTCTCTCTTCCCTCAAAACAAACTATTCTCATCCGCCATACTTGTTCAGTTCTACCAACACAATCATTTTAAATTCCCACAATATTGTTAGCTAAGCAATAGTTGTACAGACATTTTGTCAGCTAAACAGTCATATTGTCTGTTATAACAGTCGTTAGACCGTCATATTATCATCGAAAATGTTATTATTATTAACGCAGTAGTCATTAGCTCGCCATATATCCAGCTATTAAGGTCTCGGACCGTCATTTTGTCAGCTAAGCTGTCGTTAGCTCGTCGTCAGCTAATCAGTCGCTATACTGTCATATTAACATCAAAATAGCTATATGACCATCATATTCTAAGCTAAGCAATAGTTTGCAAGTCGAACAGTCATTAGCCCATCATTTTGTCAGCTAAACAGTCGTTAGCTCGTCAAATTGTGGGCTAAGCAGTAGGCAAAACGGTTATATTGTTTGTTAAACATCCGTTAGACCGTCGTATTATCAGCCATATTGACCATGCTATATATTGTCAGAAAAACAATCAATATACCGTCATTTTGTCGTCATTTGGTAAGCTGTCGTTAGCTCAATGAATTGTCAGCTACACTCGCTAGACTGTCATATAATCATCAAAGCAGCTATATGGCTATCATATTGTAAGCTAAGCAATAGTTAGACAGACGTTTTGTAAGCTAAACTGTCGTTGGCTCATCAAACTGTCAGCTAAACGTTAAACCGTCATATTGTTTTTTAAACAGCCGTTGGACCATCGTATTATCAGCCATATTGACCCATATATTATGAAAAACAATCGATATACCTACCATCATTTTGTCAGCTAAACTGTAGTTGGCTCATCAAATTGTCAGCTAAAAATTAGTTAAACCGTCATATGTATTGTCTTTTAAACAGCCGTTAGACCGCCGCATTATCAGCCATATTGACCATCATATATTATTGTTAGAAAAACATTAGTTATACTGTCATTTTGTCAGCTAAATAGTCCTTAGATCGCCTATCAGCTATCTTTCAATGAAAAACAATTTATTTAACGACCTTGCGGCTTCCTGCCCAACACTATACCAAGTTAGCTATGAAAGCCGAGGTGATAAAGTGCCTTTTGATTATAAAAATGAAGCTTTTGGTCCTAAAGTATATTTTGTAAAATAGGCAGTAAAATAAGGTTTCTGTAAATATTGAAAATGACGTTTATTTACTTTGAAAAATTGAATTTTGGTTAGAGGTCATCCTGGACCGCCGCCCTTTTGAATCCCTCGTCAATTTTTAATTAGTGTTGATGAGTTTTCATTAAATATTTTACCTTATTCATTTTACGATCCGTTTTACAGGTTGAAATCTCATTTATTTCACATTCGACCTTATCTATAACGTGTGATTTTGAAAATCAAAATTTTTTAATACTTTTTAAGCGTTTTTTAACGAGCGATAAAATAAAACGAAGGTTAAAAAGCGATTTAAAATGAGATTAGATGTTGAAGATCGAAAATAACCCCATTTTGGAAAGTAAAACATTTTTTTTAGAGATTTCAGTTCTTCAAGTTAATCGTGAGTTTAATCTTAAAAGACGTTTCGGGGGTAAATTTGGTAAGAAAATTTCTCGGTCATAATATTCAGGAAAGTTTAGAAGGTTCGGGAATATTCATCAGCTCTTATTCCTTCCTTTATAGTCTTTGAAGTTGAGGAGGAAGTTGGAGAGGAAATAGCAACACATACCACAGAGTATCGCCGCGTATATATTAAAGCCACCAATTGGAATATTGCACCTGTTACAAAGTCCGATCCGTAAAGTTATTATTCATTAGGGGCCACCCCTGAACCGTTCGGAAAGGCTTTTGTAGGAGTATAAACGCTTTGAATTTCAAACCTAGCTTTTCTCGACGTTTAAATAACATATCAAATATTATAAAGTTTTTTTTTGCTATGAATGTCCTCGAAAAGTTGACAAAATTTATAAATTAGGTAAGTGAAAACCAGCAGGTTAACTATCGGTCCTAAGGTGGGTTAAACGATTGTCAAAATGTAGGTTACCCGATTGTCAAACTTAAGGTTAAACAACGGTCAAAACGTAGGTTCAGTGGTTGTCAAAATGTAGGTTACTCAATTGTCAAACTGTAGGATAACCAACAGTCAAATTGTAGGTTAAACAACTTTCAAACTGTAGGTTAAAAGGTTGTCAAACTATATTATAGCTTTAAAGGTTACAAAATATAGCTTAAAGGGTTGTCGAAATGTAGGTTACTCAATTGGGAAATTGTAGGTTCATCAGTTGTCAATGGTAAAACGATTGCCATACTGTAGGATAACCCAGGTCAAACTTTATGTTAACCAACGATCAAAACGTAGGTTTAAATATTAAACGTTGGTTCCCGGTTATGAAACTGTAGGCTAAACCAACGTCAAAGTGTGGATAAAACGATTGACATAATGTAGGATAAACCAAGATCAAACTGTTGGTTAACCAAAGGTCAAGTAGGTTCAGCGGTAGTCAACTGTAGGTTAAATGAATGTCATATTGTACTCTCGGTCAAACTGTAAATAAACACTGTTCGTCAACTAACACAATAACTCAAGCAATGGATAATCAGGGGTCAAACTGTACGTGAACTGTAGGTTATGTTAAACGGTTGTTAAAATTTAAATAAAGCAGTTGTCAATCTGTAGAACAATTGGTTGCCAAATCGGTGGTTAACCTGATGTCGAATTGTAGGTTAACCTATTGTAAAATGTAGGTTAGGCGATTGTCAAACTGTTGGTTAAGCGGTTATCGTATTGTACGTTAACCGACGGTCAAACTGTATGTTCAGCGGTTGTCGATCTGTAGGTAAAGGATTGCCATACTGTAGGATAACCCACTGCCAAGCTGTTGTACGTCACCTGAATGTCAAACTGTAGGTTAAGCAACGGTCAAATTAATGTAGGTCAAAAGATTGTCAAACTGGGGTAAAACGATTTTCATAATATAGTATAACCCACGTATAAACTGTAGGTTAACCAATGGTCAAACTGTAGGTTTAGCGGTTGTCATACTGGAGGTTAAACGATTGCCATACTGCAGGATAACCCACTGCCAAACTGTAGGTTAACGAACGGTAAAAATGTAGGTCAAGCAACTCTAAAAATGAGGGTAAAACGATTGTCAAAATGTAGGTTGAGGAATGGTCAAATTAATGTAGGTTAAAAGACTTTCAAACTGGGTTAGACGATTGCCATACTTCAGGATAACCCACGGCCAAACTGTAGGTTAACGAACGGTAAAAATGTAGGTCAAGCAACTCACAAACTATAGGTTAAACAATTGTCAAAATGTAGGTTAAGCAATGGTCAAATTAATGTAGGTTAAAAAATTTTCAAACTGGGTTAAAACGATTGTCATAATGTAGGATAACCCACGTTAAAACTGCTGGTTAACCAAAGGTCAAACTGAAAGTTAAGCGGTTGTCAAACTGTAGGTTAAACGATTGCCATACTGTAGGATAACCGACGGTCAAACTACACGTTAAACGATTTGGAACTGTAGGTTAAATATTGGGTTAACGTAGGTTAAAAGATTGTCAAAACGTCGGTTCCCGATTCTGAAGCTGTAGGCTAAGCAAACGAAAGCTATACGTTCGGCGGATGTTAAACTGTGGGTAAAACGATTGTCATAATATAGGATAACGCACGTTCAAACTGTAGGTTAGTCAAAGGTCAAACTGTAGGTTCAGCGATTGTCATTCTGTAGGATACGATCGTGGAACTGTAGGTTATGTTAAACATTGGGTTAAGATGTCCAAATATAGATAAAGCAGTTGTTGACAAGTGGTGGCCAAATCGTCGGTTAACCTGATGTCGTAGGAAATCCTATTGTCAAAATTTAGATTAGGCGAATGTCAAACTGCTATTTAAGCGGTTGTCCAACTGTAGGTTAAGCAACGGTCAAAATGTAGGTTCAGCGGTTGACAAATTTTAGGGTAAACGATTGCCCTACTGTAGGATAACCAACAGTCAAACTGAAGGATGAACAAAGTTCAAACTGCAGGTTAAGCCATGCTGTAGAATAACCCACAGTCAAACTGTCAAATGTAGATTAACCGAAAACCTAACTGTTGATTCCTCAGTTTTCAAACTGTAGGTTAAGCTATTGTCATACTGTAGGATAACCCACGGTCAAACTGTAGGAAAACCATAGGTCAAAATGTAGGTACAGCTGTTGTAAAACTGAAGGTCAAGCGATTGTCATACTGTAGGATAACCCACGTTCAAACTGTAGCTTAATTAAACGATTGTCATACTGTAGGATTACCCTCGGTCAAACTGTAGCTTAAACGATTGTCATACTGTAGGATAACCCTCGGTCAAACTGTAGTTTAAACAGTTGTCATACTGTAGGATAACCCACATTCAACCCGTATGTTAAACGATTGTCAAACTAGGTAAACACTTTTCGTCAACTAACACTTTAAATCATACAATAAATAATCAACGATCAAACTGTATGTTAAACGATTTTTTTTTTTTTTAATGCTTACAGGTACAAGGCCTAAATAGGAACTGTAGGTTATGTTAAATAGTGGGTTAAGCGATTGTCCAAATATAAGTAATGCAGCTGTCAAGCTGGCTGCCATATCGTCACTTGTCATATCGTCGGTTAACCTGATAACGAATTGAAGGTTATCCTACAGTCAAAATGTATGTTAGGCGATTGTCAAACTGTTGTTTAAGCGGTATTCAAACTGTATAAGCAACGGTCAAACTGTAGGAAAAATGGGTAATGGATGATAATCGGTTGATTCTTCCGAGTTTGCGGAAGACTTGTGGGAAAAGTTAAAAAGAAAAGGCGTTCCCTCGGTTCGGTTCTCCGAAAATTGTGTTGGGAGGCTTGGACGTGTGTCCCCCGAGACGCGGAAGTATAACGATATAAGAGGCCGGGAGAACTGTATTACTCCGCCATATGTAATCCCATCACGCTTCCGACACCCCCCACCCACCACCGCGATCGCACATCTCACGTTCGCTAACCACTAAATTTTATTATAGACCCTTAGACCTTAACTCGTTTTTATGGTGTTGCAGCTATAAATGAGATAGAACAAGTTGAAGGTGACCAACCGTTAACTCACTTTAATGCCTTCCCGCCATCTACGTTTCTCCGCAGTTAAAAGCGCCAAAATGAATTGCCACGAAAAGTACAACTTTACTCCTTTAATTTTAAAAAATAACGTTAAATTTTAACGGCCGATCGGAAGTAAAAGGCACATTAATTCTAACATCCACAATAAAACCTTCTCTACCAGACCTTTACTAGAACCATCAATAAAATTAAATCTATAAAACCCTTTGGCTTTTACCTTTATAACTAAGTTTTAAACATAAATAGCATGAAACAAAATTAACCTCTTGTATTTAATTCTGGTGAAACTTTCTAGACTTTTAATATATTTCATAATTTTTAATGTGTCTCTTATAGTCCACTAAAAAAAGGATTTGTTCATGAAAAAAAAAAAGAGATTTAACAACGGTTTAACTGTTCGTTAACCAACGGAAAAATGGGGTGGGTGATTGTAAAAACTTTCGGGGTTATACGACTTTTTAAATGCAGGTTAAGTGGTTAGGCTGTTGTCTATGTGAACGTTAACCAACGGCTAATTTGAAGGTTAAGCAACCGTCAAACTGTAGGTAACGGTTGGTCAAACTGTAGGTTACCAGGTGGTCAAACTGTAGGTTACCGGGTGGTCAAACTGTAGGTTAGCCAATTTCCAAGCTATAGGAAAACCAATGAAATTGTCAAAATGTACGCCAAACGATTGTCAAAATGAAGGTTTAACAACGGTTTAACTGTTAGTTAACCAACGGCAAAATGTAGGTACCCGATTGTAACAACTGTTGGGGTTATTCAACTTTTAAACGGCAGGTCAAGTGGTTATTAAAACGTTGGTTAGGCTGTTGTCTATATAACCAACGCCTAATTTGAAGGTTAAGCAACCGTCAAACTGTAGGTTACCGGGCGATCAAACTGTAGGTTAACCAACTGTTAACCAACAAGCTATAGGAAAACCAACAAAATTTTCAAAATGTATACCAAGCGATTGTCAAAATGAAGGTTTAACATCGGCTTAACTGTTCGTTAACCAACGGAAAAATGTAGGTACCCGATTGTAACAACTGTTGGGGTTATTCAACTTTTAAACGGCAGGTTAAGTGGTTATTAAAACGTTGGTTAGGCTGTTGTCTATATAACCAACGCCTAATTTGAAGGTTAAGCAACCGTCAAACTGTAGGTTACCGGGCGATCAAACTGTAGGTTAACCAACTGTTAACCAACAAGCTATAGGAAAACCAACAAAATTTTCAAAATGTATACCAAGCGATTGTCAAAATGAAGGTTTAACATCGGCTTAACTGTTCGTTAACCAACGGAAAAATGTAGGGTGCCCGATTGTAAAAACAATCGGGGTTATGCAATTTTTAAACTGCAGGTTAAGTAGTTATTAAAACGTTTGTTAGGCTGTTGTCTATGTGAACGTTAACCAACGGCTTATTTGAAGGTTAAGCAACCGTCAACTGTAGGTTACCGAGTGGTCAAACTGTAGGTTAACCAACGGCCAAGCTATAGGAAAACGAATAAAATTGTCAAAATGTATGCCAAGTGATTGTCAAAATGAAGATCAATCAATTGTTAAACTGTTAGTTAACCAACGGAAAAATGTAGGTACCCGATTGTAAAAACTGTTGGAGTTATTCAACTTTTAAACTGCAGGTTAAGTGGTTATTAAAACATTGGTTAGGCTGTTGTCTATATAACCAACGGCTAATTTGAAGGTTAAGCAACCGTCAAACTGTAGGGTTAGTCAAACTGTAGGTTACCGGGCGATCAAACTGTAGGTTAACCAACAGTTAACCAACAAGCTATAGGAAAACCAACGAAATTTTCAAACTGTATGCCAAGCGATTGTCAAAATGAAGGTTTAACAACGGTTTAACTGTCCGTTAACCAATGGCAAAATGTAGGGTACCCGATTGTAAAAACTATCGGGGTTATACGACTGTTAAAGTGCAGGTTGCGTAGTTATTAAATCGTTGGTTATGCTTTTGTCTATGTGAACGTTAACCAACGGCTACTTTGAAGGTTAAGCAGCCGTCAAACTGTAGGTAACGGTTGGTCAAACTGTAGGTTAACCAACGGCCAAGCGATAGGAAAACCAATGAAATTGTCAAAATGTATGCCTAGCGATTGTCAAAATGAAGGTTAATCAATTGTCAAACTGTTGGTTAACCAACGGTGAAAATTCAGGTTAAGCGGTTTTGAAGGTGATCGATAACCAGCCTTCGAACTGTAGGTTAACCGGAGGTTAAACAATAGTTTAAAAACTAAAATTGTCAAATTGTAGGATGGTGGGTGGTCAAACTGTAGTTGACCAACGGCCAAGCAGTAGATCAACCAACAAAATGGCCAAAATGTACATATAGCAATCGATGAACTGTAGGTTAAGCAATTGTAAAATTGCTGGTTAACAAACAGTTAAACAGTAGATTAAGCGGTTGATTAAATGCGTATATTGAAACTGTACCTACAATAAGCAATGCTCACACTGTAAGGTTAACAACCTTCAAACCATTGGTAAGCCAAACAGGCGGTTAAGTGGTTGTCATATTGTTGGTTAACCAATTGTCTAATTGTAGAATAGCCGATTGTCAAACTGTATGCTAACTAATGATTTAACCGTAGGTTAGGGTCAAAAACCAATGGCAAAATGTAGCGTACCCGATTTTAATGTGGCGTAGACGTTTAAACTATAGGTTAAGCGGTTATTAAATCGTTGGTTACAAGACAACCTCAAGATCGCCAAAGATTTATCAACTTTCCTCCAAGGAGTCTAGAAAACCATCTTCATACATGGAGGGTAACACAATACCTTATCTTAGAAAAATTTAACCAACGGTTTAAACGTAGGTAAGGGTCAAAAATCGCAAATATTTCGGACTTCCAAGACAACCTCAAGATCGCCAAAGATTTATCAACTTTCCTCCAAGGAATCTAGAAAACCATCTTTATACATGGAGGGTAACACAACACTTTCTCTTTGAAAAAGTTTAACCAATGGTTTAACCGTAGGTTAGGGTCTAAAATCGCAAATATTTCGGACTGCCAACACAGACGACCCCAAGATCGCCAAAGATTTTATCAACTTTCCTCCAAAGGAGTCTAAGAAAACCATCTTCATACGTGGAGGGTAACACAATACCTTATCTTTGAAAAAAATTTAACCAATGGTTTAACTGTAGGTTAGGGTCAAAAATCGCAAATACTTCGGACTGTCAAAACAGCCAACCTCAAGATCGCCAAAGATTTTATCAACTTTCCTCCAAGGAGACTAGAAAACCATCTTCTTACATGGAGGGTAACACAATATCTTACCTTTGAAAAAATTTAACCAATGGTTTAACCGTTGGTTAGGGTCAAAAACCGCAAATATTTCGGACTGCCAAGACAACCTCAAGATCGCCAAATATTTTATCAACTTTCCTCCAAGGAGACTAGAAAACCATCTTCTTACATGGAGGGTAACACAATATCTTACCTTTGAAAAAATTTAACCAATGGTTTAACCGTTGGTTAGGGTCAAAAACCGCAAATATTTCGGACTGCCAAGACAACCTCAAGATCGCCAAATATTTTATCAACTTTCCTCCAAGGAGTTTAGAAAACCATCTTCATACGTGGAGGGTATCACAATACCTTATCTTTGAAAAAAAAAAGGATGATAGAAAATAATAGTGCCTTGGCCAAAAAGCAAAGGAAAATTGACAAAATGGGGTGGTCAAACTGTAGGTTAACCAACAGCCAAGATACAGGTAAACCAACAAAATCGCCAAAATGTAAATCAAGCAATTATCAAACTGTAGGTTAAGCAATTGTCAAATTATAGGTTAACAAACAGTTAAAAAGTAGATTATGCGGTTGATTAAATGCGGATTATCAAACTGTCCTACGATAAGCAATGCTCACACTGAAAGTTTATCAACCTTCAACCCATTGGTAAGCCACCTGTCAATCGGGCGGTTAAGTGGTTGTCTGTAGGATAACCGATTGTCAAACTGTTGGTTAACTTGCCAAACTGTATGCTAATCAATGGTTTAACCGTAGGTTAGGGTCAAAAATCGCAAATATTTCGGACTTCCAAGACAACCTCAAGAACGCCAAAGATTTAATCAACTTTCCTCCAAGGAGTCCAGAAAACCATCTTCATACATGGAGGGTAACACAATACCTTATCTTTTAACCAATGGTTTAACTGTAGGTTAGGGTCAAAAATCGCAAATATTTCGGACGGCCAACACAGCCAACCTCACGGTCGTCAAAGATTTTATCAACTTTCCTCCAAGGAGTCTAGAAAACCATCTTCATACATGGAGGGTAATACAATATCTTTGAAAAAAAGACTGATGGCCAAAAAGGAAAGGAAAATTGACAAAAATGGGGTAAAAAGTTATCTTGACCAAAAGGACAAGGGAAACGGATTTTTTTTTTTGCAATTCTTGACCCTAAAAGGAGGAAACTCCAAATTTAGATTTTTCATTCTAAGAAACATTTTCGAACAAAAAAAAATTTAAACAATAATTTAAAATAAAAGAGATATTTTATTTACCTAAAGTTTTCTTCAAAGGGAAATTTAGAAGTTTCAAAAAAATTTACGAAGGATGAGTATTAAAAAAAGAAGTTTCTAAACAGGATGGACGGAGATTCTCGCGCGTGGGTTGTTTTCTGGTGAGGGGGGTACTCTGCGATACTTTTAAATATTAAAACATGGCGACGCTGATTTCATAAAAGAGTTCTTTCACATCAAGAATAGCCTTGGGGGCAACTAAAATAGAAGGTAATGGAGAGATTATAAAAGATCTATTTAATTTTTATTCTCTGAAAATCGTCGATTTCCCTTTATTAAATTTTGTCATATTGGGTTTGGGGGATTGACGTACGTGACTCTATTATACGTTTCGCCTGTAGAATATGAAAATGCTGTCTATGTTGAAAAAAAAAATGAAAACAAATAAAAATCTTAAAGTGTTAATTTATTCAAGAGTAACTATTCTTAATAGGATAGGAGGGGTGGAGTGTACAAATGAAAGGCAATGACTGGCGATTAAAATACATTGGGTTGGTTTCTCCGGGTAGGTGACGGAGAGAGGGTTACTGACTAGAGTGGAGTGGACATTAGCAATGCAAATGCTTACCGTCTTTCCCGGCTCTGCTGCCCATTTCCGTCGTCCTCGGAGCTTGCGAAGGCAATGGGATCTCTGAAAATTAAACACATTTCATTCAATTTCCTCTTCTTTTTGCGGGCCCTTTTATTGAAAACATGTTTTTAATTTACCGTAGAGTCGTATGGATCCTTCGGTCTCCCCAAGTGAATTTTTCGATATGCATCGATAACTTCCGAAATCTTTCGACGTTATATTTCGTATCGTTAATTTCATGTATGTTCTATAAGAGTTGTCTTGGATGTTTGATATATATTTTTTTGTGGGGAGAAGCATCACTCCTTCGTAGACCCAGTAGCTGATCGCCTTCGGATATGCCTCTGTGTTGCATTCAACGGTCACATCTGTCCCTGATGGAGCGCCGACCAGCTGATTTGGAACCCAAATCATAGGTGAAACTAAACATCAAAACATAAACTTCATTAAAACCATGTTGCGCTATCTTAGAACGATGGTCAACTAAGCATAGGTACAAAAAGAAAGGTAATGACAGCAGAGGGTCGATACTTCGATTGCTGTCCATGCAATCAAAAACAAAGGATAGCCTGGGAGCATGCAGAAGAAGGAGGCAAAGAGGTCGATGACTTAGATTATCAAATTTGTTTGACATGCGGGACGCTTGTGATGCCTGGTAGGTCTCCTTGAATCTCAAGAGCCCTTCCATCTATATCGGCCCTTCATGGAGTGACATCCAGTCCACTTCCATCCACGTTTTGTCCTTACCACTCCTTCTCGCAGGGACAGGTTATCGAAAGCTGTAATGCCACTGTAAGAGTGGGTTTTTTGGACTCGAAGGCCACATTGGCTGCTGGTCTTCAATCAAAGCGAAGGCTAACGCGGCCTTGGTGGATAGAAATTCATTGCCCATAAAAACCCATAGAATCTAAAGAACAAGTTGACCAATGAGAGGCATTGATGCACTGGGAAACACAGGCGGGACGCTTGCGATGCCTAGTAGGTCTCCTTAAATCTCAAGAGCCCTTCCATCTACATCGACCCTTCACCTCCATGGAATGACATCGACCTAGTCCTCTCCCATCCACGTTCTCTCCTTACCACTCCTTCTCGTAGGGACAGGTTATCGAAAGCTGTAATGCCACAGTAAGAATGGGTTGCTGGAGTCGATGGCCACATTGGCTGCTGGTCTTCGATCAAAGCCACCGAAGGCTAACTAGGCCGGAGGATGGACATTCATTGCCCATCATATTTAACCCATAGAATCTAAAGAACAAGCTGACCAGCATCGATGAGAGGCATTGATGCCCTCGGGAACACAGGCGGGACGCCTGGTAGGTCTCCCTTGAATCTCAAGAGCCCTTCCATCTATATCGACTCTTCATGGAATGACATCGTCTCAGTCCTCTTCCTTCAACGTCCTTACTATTCCTTCTCGTGGGGACAGGTCATCGAAAGTTGTAATGCCACTATAAGCGTGGGTTCCTCGGAGTCAAAGGCCACATCAGCCGCTGGTCCTCAATCAAAGCCACCGAAGGATATCGAGGCCTTGGTGAATGGACATTCATTGCCCATAAAAAACCATAGAATCTAAAGAACAATTTGACCAATGCAGCATCGATGAGAGGCAATGATACTCTCGGAAACACAGGCGGGACGCTTGCGATGCCTGGTAGGTCTCTTTTAATCTCAAGAGCCCTTCCATCTATATCGACCCTTCATGGAATGACATCGTCGCAGTCCTCTTCCATCCACGTCCTCACCAGTCATTCTCGTAGGGACAGGTCATCGAAAGTTGTAATGCCACTGTGAGAGTGGGTTCCTTGGAGTCGAAGGCCACATTGGCCGCTGGTCCTCAATCAAAGCCACTAAAGGCAATCAAAGCCTTGGTGGATGGACATTCATTGCCCATCAAAAACCCATAGAATTTAAAGAACTAGTTGACCAATGCAGCTTCGATGAGAGGCATTGATGCTCTCGGAAACACGGGCGGGACGCTTGCGATGCCTGGTCTCCTTCAATTTCAAGAAGGTCAAGAATTGTCAGGGCGGTTTTTGTAAACGTTCATTGACCCTCTCCTTAACCAAAAGGATTCCTTGAACACCCCTTTTCCTTTCCTTAACTCGGGCTTCACGTAAAAATCAAGGATTGTGTTATCATCAGCCCATGTGAGCTCTCCGTTCGAGGACTCCTTTTAGGTATCTTAATAGCTCTATAAAATGTCAAGAAAGGATTTTCAAGGAAACCTTGAGGAAAGGTGTCCTTAAGGATGCTTATAAAGACAAATACCCCTCACAGCCACCTTCCGTTCGAGGACTCCTTTTAAGTCTCTTAATAGTTCTATCAAATGTCAAGAAAGGATTTTCAAGGAAACCTTGAGAAAAGGTGTCCTTAAGGAATGTTTATAAAGACAACTACCCCTCGCAGCCACCCTCCGTTCGAGGACTCCTTTTAGGTCTTTTAATAGTTCTATCAAATGTCAAGAAAGGATTTTCAAGGAAACCTTGAGAAAAGGTGTCCTTAAGGATGCTTATAAAGCCAACTACCCCTCACAGCCACCCTCCGTTCGAGGGCTCCTTTTAGGTCTCTTAATAGTTCTATCAAATGTCAAGAAAGGATTTTCAAGGAAACCTTGAGAAAAGGTGTCCTTAAGGATGTTTCTAAACCCCCTCTCAGCCACCCTCCGATCTAGGACTCCTTTTAGGTCTCTTAATAGTTCTATCAAATGTCAAGAAAGGAGTTTCAAGGAAACCTTGAGAAAAGGTGTCCTTAAGGATGCTTATAAAGACAACTACCCCTCACAGCCACCCTCCGTTCGAGGACTCCTTTTAGGTATCTTAATAGTTCTATCAAATGTCAAGAAAGGATTTTCAAGGAAACCTTGAGGAAAGGGGTCCTAAAGGAATGTTTACAAAGACAAGCACCCCTCACAGCCACCCCACAGTCCTTCCTCTAATTGCTTTTCAAGCTTATAAATTGTTCACCTAGTTTTTCCTCCCTCTAAAATAATGTCGATAAATCAATCATTTTTATAAAAAAAAATTTGTCAGAATCGAGGGAAAAAAATGTTGTCCCCTTCAATGACTTTGTTTGGCATCGTGCCGTCGTCGTCTGAGTGTGACAAGCATTGTTTCAGAAGTAGCGTGCCACCTGCGACTGGCAGCCAGTATAACAAAAACTTCTAAATTAGCTTTCCAATTTTCGGACATTAAAACGCAAAGAGGTATTTTTTATTCAAGTTATTTAAGTTTTTTAAGGTCTTTATAGAAAATAAAAAGTACAGTTATGCAGCACTGATGGGAACTTTCAAACGAGAGGAAGAACGTCAATTTTAAGGTTATCAAGGTTGAAAAAGTGTCTTCGCCCGCTCAGGAAACAAGGAGCAGGCGTGAACTGCTCAAAATTTCAATCAATTCTGTGTTCTGGACTGCAGGATAGACAGACGGATGGATGGACGGCCGGCACCTCCTCATGTCAATTGAAGGTCAATAATCAATTTTCTTGGGGAGCAGTGAATCCCATTTAACCCTTTCGAGACCGCGTCTGACGCCGGATTCTCTGCGCGTTCGATAGGTACTCTAGGGCTCTCTTCTACAGCCAAGGATATGGGCTTGAGTCTTTGACAGCTGAGCCCCTGTTTATTAGGGGCTGGAAGTTCCAAAAAGCAGACATTGATGGTTCAATAGGTACTCTAGGGCTCTCTTATACAGCCAAGGATATGAGCTTGAATCTTTGACAGCTGAGCCCCTGTTTATTAGGGGCTGGAAGTTCCAAAAAGCAGACATTGACGGTTCAATAGGTACTCTAGGGCTCTCTTATACAGCCAAGAATATGGGCTTGAGTCTTTGACAGCTGAGCCCCTGTTTATTAGGGGCTGGAAGTTCCAAAAAGCAGACATTGACGGTTCAATAGGTACTCTAGGGCTCTCTTATACAGCCAAGAATATGGGCTTGAGTCATTGACAGCTGAGCCCCTGTTTATTAGGGGCTGGAAGTTCCAAAAAGCAGACATTGACGGTTCAATAGGTACTCTAGGGCTCTCTTATACAGCCAAGAATATGGGCTTGAGTCTTTGACAGCTGAGCCCCTGTTTATTAGGGGCTGGAAGTTCCAAAAAGCAGACATTGACGGTTCAATAGGTACTCTAGGGCTCTCTTATACAGCCAAGGATATAGGCTTGAGTCTTTGACAGCTGAGCCCCTGTTTATTAGGGGCTGGAAGTTCCAAAAAGCAGACATTGATGGTTCAATAGGTAGGTACTCTAGGGCTCTCTTATACAGCCAAGGATATGAGCTTGAATCTTTGACAGCTGAGCCCCTGTTTATTAGGGGCTGGAAGTTCCAAAAAGCAGACATTGACGGTTCAATAGGTACTCTAGGGCTCTCTTATACAGCCAAGAATATGGGCTTGAGTCTTTGACAGCTGAGCCCCTGTTTATTAGGGGCTGGAAGTTCCAAAAAGCAGACATTGACGGTTCAATAGGTACTCTAGGGCTCTCTTATACAGCCAAGAATATGGGCTTGAGTCATTGACAGCTGAGCCCCTGTTTATTAGGGGCTGGAAGTTCCAAAAAGTAGACATTGATGGTTCAATAGGTACTCTAGAGCTCTCCTATGCAGCCAAGAATATGGGCTTGAGTCTTTGACAGCTGAGCCCCTGTTTATTTGGGGCTGGAAGTTCCCTAAGCAAGCCCAGCAAAGCACAGAAAGCGACGAGTGATGCGATCATCATGTAGTTCATTTCTTCCCCCACAGATTGCCAGTTTTTGCATGTCGCTAGCGCCACGGGAAGCGAAGGTATTAAACATCTTAGAGAGGCTTCCTGCAGTTCCCGCCGGGCAACTTAAGTCGCCTGCGGTCTCCAAGCGACATGCGCGCATGGCAACTATAGTCGCCTGCGGTCTCAAAGGGTTAAGAACAAGTTGACCAATGCAGCATCGATGAGAGGCATTGATGCTCTCGGAAACACAGGCGGGACGCTTGTGATGCCTGGTAGGTCTCCTTCAGTCTCAAGAAGGTCAAGAATTGTCAGTCAATGTGAGCCCTCCGTTCGAGGACTCCTTTTAGGTATCTTAATAGTTCTATCAAATGTCAAGAAAGGATTTTCAAGGAAACCTTGAGAAAAGGTGTCCTTAAGGATGCTTATAAAGACAACTACCCCTCACAGCCACCCTCCGTTCGAGGACTCCTTTTAGGTCTCTTAATAGCTCTATCAAATGTCAAGAAAGGATTTTCAAGGAATCCTTGAGGAAAGGTGTCCTTAAGGATATTTATAAAGACAACTACCCCTCACAGCCTAACTAAAGTCGCCTGCGGTCTCCAAACGAAAAGCGCGAATGGCAACTATAGTTAACCCAATAACTTCTCGAGCTACGGGAGGGCTGAATTTGGAGCACCAGAAGCCTTGGAAGCAGAATATAATATAAGAAATAACTTACACTCAACGTCTAAGATGATTCTTTTACTAACTGAAGGAGGTACACTGTTCGACGCTATGCATAAATATGCTCCCATCTCATTTCTTGTAATTCTAGTCAAGTTTAACTGCTCTCCTTCCTGAACATTCACTGAAAACAATAAAATATAAGCAATTAGAAGGAGAAATTTTTAATTTTAAAAGTTTATGGGTAAATAAAAAGGGTGGTAAGACGTGTGGAATTGGACGGTTCTTTTGAAGACCGGCAGTAATGGTCGGATTAAAACAAACAGGGATCGGTGGTGGTCGGACATTTAGCCTCGAGTCCTTAATCAACTTGGTACAGGGTTAATTCGTGAGGGAAAAAGGGTTTTTTTAAAAAAAGGAGAAAAACAGTTTACCTTTGGTCTTCCTGTCGATGGTAATGGGTTGGCCGTCCTCCCTTCTCCATGAGAGTTTCGGAAGGGGTAAACCATCCGCTTTACACGTCAACGATACGTTTTGATTTTCCCTCACAGCTACCGACGACGGTGTGCTTTGATCATCCAAAATATTTGGAGGAACTGAAAAAAAAATTCAACTCGCATTAAAGCAGAGAATACGAAAGCCACAGTCCTCATCTAGTGAAGTAACTTTGTTTGAATTTCAGAAGCATGTTAATCCTATTCGAAAAGGAGAACTCCCCTGAGCAGTCCGTCTAGTTACGAGGGCAACTCCTTAATTAAATCACTAATTCCGTTAAAGAACACATTTCTCGTTTTAGCAATTTTGAGAGATGGATCTACCTGAAGAATGTTACGCGGATGAGGAAAAACGATTTTCCCCTTATGCTTCACTATGAATTCTCTCAAGTTGAGAGGGTTTAATGGAATGAAAATTTGACGGGTGTCAAAGTCAATTTTAATTAAAACGATTCAATTAGAACAGCTTCCAGCAAAAGATCGTAAAATGTCATAATGGCTCTCAGTCTGTAAGAAAATCTAAAAATCAGAATTCTTAATTTTTTACTGATAGGACCCCCCCCCCCCCCCCCAATAAAGTAGAATAATAGCAATACCGCATGACAAAATTTCTTAAGTCGAAAAATAGATTTTTAAAAATTGACTTTATACGCTATTGATAAGAACTTCTACATGGTGGGGGAAGTGTGACGTCATTAGAGTACTGCCCGCCCGCCTTGAGTTCTCTCGTTTCCCTATCTCAGAATGGCAATTTATACGATTATGACCGAATTGGATATAATATCTCAAGGAACTTTTTTTTTCGAATTTTGAACAAAATTTTAGACCGACAGATCTCGATTTTCATCCCCGGAGAAATCCAATAACTTCTCTTTCTTTAATTATAAATTAAGTGTTCCGGAAAAATGCTACGGACGGCCGGCACGACGGACAAAGTTGAGATCGGTAATGATCAATATTTGATTTTGACCCTCCGACCCCGAAAGACCCTACCCCAAAAACCCGACGTGGAGGGTATCACAATAACTTTTTTAAGGAAGTTAAAAATGTATGGTTTAGATTTTTGTATTTCCTTTTTCCCTTTTAGTTTCGGATATGACAGATCAAAACCTTCGAATTCTCATTCAGCCAACTTTCTTCGGTTATGTGATTCCTTTATCCAACTTTATACTGTTTTATGGCTCTTTTAGCCAACTTTCTTCGGATATGTGGGTCTTTTATCCAACTTTCTACGGTTTAATGACTCTTTTAGCCAACTTTTTACGGTTTCATGGCACTTTTATCCAACTTCCTACGGATATGTGGCTCTTTTATCCAACTTTCTACGGTTTTATAGCTCTTATAGCCAACTTTCTACGGATATGAGGGTCTTTTATCCAACTTCCTACGGTTGTGTGGCTCTTTTATCCAACTTTCAACGGTCTCATAGCTCTTTTAGCCAACTTTCTTCGGATATGTGGCTCTTTTATCCAACTTTCTACGTTTTAATGACTCTTTTAGCCAACTTTTTACGGTTTCGTGGTTCTTTTAACCAACTTTCTACGGATATGTGGCTTTTTTATCCAACTTTCTACGGTTTTAAGACTCTTTTAGCCAACTTTCTACGGTTTTATCGCTCTTGATTTAACTTTCTACGGATATGTGGCTCTTTTATCCAACTTTCTACGGTTTTATGGGTTTTTTACCCAACTTTCTACGGATATGTGGCTCTTTTATCTATCTCTCTGCAGTTTTATGACTCTTTTAGCCAGCTTTCTACGGTTTCATGGCTCTTTTACCCAACTTTCTACGGTTGTGTGGTTTTTTTATCCAACTTTCAACGGTTTTATAACTCTTATAATTCTTATCATAATCCAAAGTTCAAATTTTTATAAAATATTGTATGTTTTTTAACGTAGGGAGAAATTTCCCGAAGTATTTTTTTAGACTGTTTTCTCCTAGGCAGAACGGTTACTTTCTACCACGGAGTCCTGGGTTCGATCCCCCAGTTGTGTAGATATATGTTTGGAATATAAATTCAAAATAAAATTTTTAATACATAATCCGTGAATGTGTTAGTCAGGGCACTCCTTTGGAGTTGCCACGGCAATACGGGTGAGAACCCCCGCCTGGGCCCGCTCCACTTTCCCCATTCGACAGCCTCAATTTTCCAATGGACGTCCCCGGAGAAATCCAATAACTTCTCTTTCTTTAATTAAAAATATTCAATTTATCCAAGATAATTGCGGAAGGAAGATTTGAAAGAATTTTGAGAACATTAGATCAATTGCCTCGAAAGAGAAGTGCTCCAATGACGTCACGTTCCCCCCACCCCGCCATAAAACTCTTTGATCATCCAACATTCGAAATTTCATAAAAATATGTTTTTCAACGTAGGGAGAAATTTCCCTAACGAGTTTTCTTTACACTGTTTTCTCCTAAGCAGAACAGTTGGTTCGTGACTTTCTACCTAGGAGTCAGGGGTTCGATCCCCGGGCTGTGTAGATTTACTTTTGTTGCTGAAAAAAATGCTACGGCCGGCCGGAACCACAGACATATCGGTAAAGATACGATTGGACTCTCCGGGGTCTGGAAGACCCCTCCCCAAAAACCCGACGTGGCGGGTATCACAATAACTTCTCTAAGGAAGTTAATAATAAAATATACAAGAAATAATAAGGAAATTTTTAACTTTGAGAACAGTTCAATTGCCACGAAAGGCACGAAAGGTAAGTGAAGCACTCCAATGACGTCACGTTCCCCCACCCCGCGCTAAAATTCTTATCATCATCCAAAATTTCATAAAATATGTTTTTCAACATATGGAGAAATTTCCCTGAGGATTTTTTTTATACTGTATTCTCCTAGGCAAGACGGTTGGTTCGTGACTTTCTACCTAGGAGTCAGGAGTTCGATCCCCGGGTTGTGTAGATTTATTTTGTTAAGAATAAAAATTCAAATAAAATTTTTAATAATCCGTGAATGTAAGGCCAATCCTTGGGAGTTCGCCCTAAAAATGGCCCTAAAAATGGCTCCATGGCAATACGGGCGAGAGCCCCCGCCTGAGCCCCTCCCCCCCCCATTCGACAGCCTCAATTTTTTTTTTCAATTAACCATAGATTAGCGAAAACTTTGTCCACTCCAATGGCACTAATTGACGATTAGGACATTTTAAAGCAGCCGTTTTATAGTACAAAAACCTCTCCAACCTACTCGGACAATTTATCACCCAGTTGGCAGTTTTGAATTTTTTTTTTGGTCTAAAATTCGTTTTAAAAAAACAATTTTTGCTCCTTAATAACGATGATATTTCCTAATTTTTATATGTTCAAGATAAAAAATTAGGGACTAGGGGAAAAAAGCAATTCTGTTTTTTTGATGAATTGACTTAGGATTATAAGCGATATTGCATCTTCTTTTTTTTTTTCTCCTTCCTTCCAGTTCTCAAACCCCCCTCCGTTATTATCGTCATAATTCTTTTGTCAATTTTTCAGGGAGAGGCCTCCGAGACGGGTAGAGTAATAATATATCTTGTCAATATTGAGGCGGAATAAAGTACCTGCCATGGTCTCGGGAGACGATCCTGTCAGGGAGGCCAATATTTCGCTCTTTAATCGTTATAAACGTCAGCGGAGATTTGTTATTCTTATTACGCTTAAGTGATGGGGGTTGAGTTTTTTTTAAAAAAGAATTTCAAATCGAAAGGTTAAAGTAACTTTTTAAAATATTTAATGTACAAAAGAAATAGAAAAAAAAATGTTGAGTTTTTTTTAAAAAAGAATTTCAAATCGAAAGGTTAAAGTAACTTTTTTAAATATTTAATGTACAAAAGAAATAGAAAAAAAAATGTTTAATATTTTATTACCTTATTTTTCCCTTCAAGTTATTATTATCCTCTTAAAAAGCCTGAGCCGATTCAAATATAAATTACATAGCTTTCCCTCATTTTCTTTCTCTTGATTCCAGAATTTTTAGACTTATATTTTGTAATTGGGTTTTCCTAAGCCCTTTTTTTTTAGAAAAGTACTTTTTTATACATAAAAAGTTTCTTTCTCTATAAATTATTTAAAGAATGAAAATTTTTTAAATATAAAAATAAACGTACAACTTGTAAGTAGCCGACTTGGCTAATCATAGGATTGGTATTGACTTGGCACATGTAGTAACCTCTGTCTTCTTGTTGGACTTGATTTACGTTGAGCAGCCACGTTTTGTGGTTGTCGTGGGAGACGCTGAATCTTGAAACTTTCGCTATGACGTGTCGGTGGATGGTGAGGATCATTTGACGGTCTATATGTATCCAAGCGACCTGGAAGAAGAATATTTTTAGTTAGAAACTTCGTGGGTGAGTTGTCAAGAGGAAAAAGAGAAAGAAGTGAAACGAGGAGGATTGAAGACACTCTTACAAGGCACCCAAGGTGTTGGGGATGTAACCCTAAGGTGGCAGGTTCGAATCCCGCTGAAGGCCTAACTTTTTTGTATTGTTTTCTTGTTACTAATTATCTAAGTTTAAAGCAATCCGTAAAAGTGCTTTTATCTGCCCAAAAGCCAAAATCCCTTAAGATCGGGCCTCTCTTGGCAGAAAATTGAGAGAAAAAAAAGTAAAAATGATGGTTTTTTTGCCCAATGCCTAAATTTAGAAAAACAGAGAAAAAAAATCCCAGAAAAATATTTTTTTTTTTTGGCCGATGAAAACGGCTATACATTTTCTTCGGAAAAAGAGGTTAAAAAATTAGAGAAATCCGTAAAAAGTGTTTTTCGGCCGAAAAAAAAACAAGCTAAAACTCATTAAAATCGAGTAAAAAAGGGTTTCCTTAGACGAAGGTTCAATAAAAACTATCAAAAATGATAGAAAATTTTAGGAAGATTATTGACGGCACTAAAGACAAAGTTGAGATCGGAAAGGTTCATTCGATTTGACCCTCCGGGGTTTGGAAGACTATTTCCCAAAAACCCCCGACGTGGATTTTATAGATTTATATCTTTTTCCCTTTTAGTTTCGGATATGACAGATCAAAACCTTCGGATTCTCTTTCGGCCAACTTTCTACGGTTTTATGGCTCTTTTAGCCTACTATCAACGGATATGTGGCTCTATTATCCTACTTCCTACGGTTTTATGACTCCTTTAGCAACTTTCAACGGTTTCATGGCTTTTTTCCCCAACTTTCTTCTTTTTTGGCTCTTTTACCCAACTTTCTACGGATATGTGGCTCTTTTATCCAACTTTCTACGGTTTCATAACTCTTTTAGCCAACCTTATACGGTTTCATGACTCTTTACCCTACTTCCTACGGTTTTATGGCTCTTTTACCCAACTTTCTACGGTTTTATGGCTCTTTTACCCAACTTTCTACGGATATGTGGCTCTCTTATCCAGCTGTCTACGGTTTCAAGGCTTTTTTCCCCAACTTTCTTCGGTTTTTTTGGTTTTACCCAACTTTCTACGGATATGTGGCTCTTTTATCCAACTTTCTACGGTTTATGACTCTTTTAGCCAACGTTCTACGGATATGTGGTCTTTTATCCAACTTTCTACGATTTTATGACTCTTTTAGCCAACTTTCTACTGTTTCATGGCTCTTTTACCCAATTCTACGGTTTTATGGCTTTTACCCAACTTTCTACGGATATGGTGGCTCTCGTATCCAGCTGTCTACGGTTTCAAGGCTTTTTCCCCAACTTTCTTCGGTTTTTTTGGCTTTTACCCAACTTTCTACGGATATGTGGCTTTTATCCAACTTTCTACGGTTTTATGACTCTTTTAGCCAACGTTTACGGATATGTGGTCTTTTATCCAACTTTCTACGATTTTATGACTCTTTTACCCAACTTTCTACGGTTTAATGACTCTTTTAGCCAACTTTTACGGTTTTTTGGCTCTTTTTTACCCAACTTTCTACGGAAATGTGGCTCTTTTATCCAACTTTCTTCGGTTTATGACTCTTTTAGCCAACTTTCTACGGATATGAGGCTCATTTATAACCGCCATCGTTAGTTTCAGCTTCACCGACTACAGAAAATTTGGTGAAAATCGGTTGAAAACTGTGGCCGTAAAGGTTCCGGAAAAATGCTACGGCCGGCCGGCACCACAAACAAAGTTGAGATCGGTAAAGGATTTGACCCTGCGGGGGTCTGGAAGACCCTTCCCCAAAAACGCGACGTGGAGGGTATATCAATAACTTCTTTAGAAGTTACAACGACATATCGAAGAGAGCCGGAAAACAAAATTCTCCACGTGAAATAGAAGGGAAAATAGGAAAAAGTGTGTAGAAGGAAACAATGGAAGCGGTAGAAGAGGTGAAATTGCGAACCCTTGTTGATGGGCTATGAAGGAGTCATTAAAGCCGAACGAGGGCCATAGGGCAAAAGAATAAGAAACATCCGACCCTTTTTCTTTAACCTCGGACATTGTAAACCTCGGGGTCGTGTTACAGGAAAGCGGAACAATACCGCCCCTTTAACACTCTCCTTTTGTTGCATTTTCATCAGATTTTTCTTTTAAATGTTTAATTTTTGAAGGTTAAAAAATTGAATGGAAACACCTCTTTTATTCCCGGGATGATTGTAAAATGTGATTTTTTTCTTCCTTTTTACCGACCCAGACTGAATTTCCCAAAGGGCGGCTTGTTGGACCCTTTCAAGAAAACAGGGCCGCTATGCTTTATTTAATAAAAGCGTCTCATTAATTCCTTTATTAAGGAAGAAAGGTAATAAACTACAGGAGTCTTTTTGACGCTAATATCTCCTTTAAAAAATAGTCAAAACGTTAAAAATAGATTTATTTCGTGGGAAAACTTCAATTTAAATTCCCGACGAAGGGGAAAAACTCGGAAACAAATATAAACCTCCCGTGGTTTCCCATTTGGTGAAATAAAAAGGGTGAAAATTAATGTCCGGATCTTAAGAGGATCCTTTCCTTCCTGTTAAATCTACCAATTCCGTCCGAACCTTTAAATGTGATTTTTTTCTTCCTTTTTACCAACCGACCCAGACTGAATTTCCCAAAGGGCGGCTTGTTGGACCCTTTCAAGAAACAGGCCGCTATGCTTTATTTAATAAAAGCGTCTCATTAATTCCTTTATTAAGGAAGAAAGGTAATAAACTACAGGAGTCTTTTTTGACGCTAATATCTCCTTTAAAAAATAGTCAAAACGTTAAAAATAGATTTATTTCGTGGGAAAACTTCAATTTAAATTCCCGACGAAGGGGAAAAACTCGGAAACAAAT
This sequence comes from Orius insidiosus, assembly GCA_014119065.1. Lineage (NCBI taxonomy): Eukaryota > Metazoa > Arthropoda > Insecta > Hemiptera > Anthocoridae > Orius > Orius insidiosus. The sequence continues at coordinate 430,941 of JACGAQ010000035.1, read as the reverse complement.
ATAAACCTCCCGTGGTTTCCCATTTGGTGAAAAAAAAGGGTGAAAATTAATGTCCGGATCTTAAGAGGATCCTTTCCTTCCTGTTAAATCTACCAATTCCGTCCGAACCTTTATTTTTCTCCTTTTATTTCTGCGTGGGAATTAATTGATGCATTCTTCTTTTTTATTTTTTTCCCCTTTCATCTATAGTATTTAATTTGATTTGAGTAAATAACGTATTTGGTTTTTAAATGTTAACTTAGCGGACAGAGTTCACAAACGCCATTTTTTTTATATTAATATTGAACTGAAAAAATTTTAAAGAAAAAAAAGTTGAGAAAAAAAATTAGGCACTCAGTGGGATTCGAACTTACGACCCTAAGGGTTACATGAACAACGCTACCTTTTTAACTTCCTTAAAGAAGTTATTGCGATACCCTCGACGTCGGGTTTTTGGGGAAGGGTCTTCCAGACCCCGGAGGGTCAAATCGAATATTGATCTTTACCGATCTCAACTTTGTCTGTGGTGCCGGCCGGCCGGCCGGCCGTCCGGCCGTCCGTAGCATTTTTTTCCGGAACACTTTACGGCCACAGTTTTCATCCGATTTTCACCAAATTTTTACACAAATTTCTTTAGCCGGTGAAGAAGAATGTAACGAGGGGGATTTTGAATTTCGAAAAAATGGCGGAGATATGTCTGTTTGAAATTTTAAAAAATTCGCTGCGGCCGAACCGTTAATCCGATTTTCACCAATTACTCCTTATATTTTTTAAGAATTTTTGGTGCAAAAAAATTGCCACTTTTTAATTACTATTTTTATTAGTAGGCAGAAATTTCGTACTTCTACCCTTTACGAGAAGCACATCCCTAGGCCAAAGAGCCCATTATTTCTACCTCGACACTTAGAAAATTTTTCGAAAAAAAGAACTTAGAAAATTTTTCAAAAAAAAAAAAAAGAAAAGAAAAGAAAAGAAAGAAAAACCCGGAAATTTTTTCGAAAAAAAAAATTTTTTTTTTTTACAAAAAAAACTTAGAAAATTTTTCGAAAAAAAAAAAAAAAAAAAAAAAAAAAAAAAAAAAAAAAGCCCGAAAAATTTTTCGAAAAAACTAACTTGGAAAATTCTCCTTTATACTTTCCCTCCCTACTACAGCCCCTTCCTTTATACTTTCGTTCCCTTACTTCCCCCTCCATTATACTTCCCCCTCTGTTATACTTTCCCCTTCCTTATACTTTCCCCTCCGTTAAACTTCCCCTCCCACATACTTCCCACTCCGTTATACTTCTCCTCCCATATACTTCCCCTCCTATATAGATACTTCTCTTTAAGGAAGTTCCCGTCGGGGCCAGCTCCAGACTAGTACTTAGGCTTGTGGTAGGGAAACCTTTTATCCGTTGGAAGTTGGGTAAAAGAGCCATGAAACCGTTAAAAGTTGGCTAACAGAGTCATAAAACCGTAAAAAGTTGGATATAAGGGCTTCATATCCTTAGAACGTTGGATAAAAGCCATGAAAACGTAAAACGTAGGCTAATAGAGTCATAAGACCGTAGAAAGTTGGATAAAAGAGCCACATCTCCGTAGAACGTTGGATAAAAGAGCCACATCTCCGTAGAACGTTGGATAAAAGAGCCATAAAACCGTAGAAAGTTGGATAAAACAGCCACATATCCGAAGAAAGTTGGCTAAAAGAGCCATAGAACCGTAGAAAGTTGGAAAAAAGAGCCATAGAACCGTAGAAAGTTGGATAAAACAGCCACATATCCGAAGAAAGTGGCTAAAAGAGCCATAGAACCGTAGAAAGTTGGATAAAACAGCCACATCTCCGTAGAACGTTGGATAAAAGAGCCATAAAACCGTAGAAAGTTGGATAAAACAGCCACATATACGTAGAACGTTGGCTAAAAGAGCCATAGAACCGTAGAAAGTTGGCTAAAAGAGCCATAAAACCGTAGAAAGTTGGATAAAACATCCACACATCCGAAGAAAGTTGGATAAAACATCTACACATCCGAAGAAAGTTGGCTAAAAGAGCCATAGAACCGTAGAAAGTTGGATAAAACAGCCACATATCCGAAGAAAGTTGGCTAAAAGAGCCATAGAACCGTAGAAAGTTGGATAAAACATCCACATATTCGAAGAAAGTTGGCTAAAAGAGCCATAGAACCGTAGAAAGTTGGATAAAAGAGCCACATATTGGAAGAAAGTTGGCTAAAAGAGCCATAGAACCGTAGAAAGTTGGATAAAAGAGCCACATATCCGAAGAAAGTTGGCTAAAAGAGCCATAGAATCGTAGAACGTTGGATAAAAGAGCCACATCTCCCTAGAACGTTGGATAAAGAGCCATGAAACCGTAAAAAGTTGGATAAAACAGCCACATATCCGAAGAAGTTGGCTAAAAGAGCCATAGAACCGTAGAAAGTTGGAAAAAAGAGCCATAAAACCGTAGAAAGTTGGATAAAACAGCCACATATCCGAAGAAAGTTGGCTAAAGAGCCATAGAACCGTAGAAAGTTGGATAAAAGAGCCACATATCCGAAGAAAGTTGGCTAAAAGAGCCATAGAACCGTAGAAAGTTGGATAAAAGAGCCACATCTCCGTAGAACGTTGGATAAAGAGCCATGAAACCGTAGAAAGTTGGATAAAACAGCCACATATCCGAAGAAAGTTGGCTAAAAGAGCCATAGAACCGTAGAAAGTTGGAAAAAAGAGCCATAAAACCGTAGAAAGTTGGATAAAAGAGCCACATATCCGAAGAAAGTTGGCTAAAAGAGCCATAGAACCGTAGAACGTTGGATAAAAGAGCCACATCTCCCTAGAACGTTGGATAAAAGAGCCATGAAACCGTAAAAAGTTGGATAAAACAGCCACATATCCGAAGAAAGTTGGCTAAAAGAGCCATAGAACCGTAGAAAGTTGGAAAAAAGAGCCATAAAACCGTAGAAAGTTGGATAAAACAGCCACATATCCGAAGAAAGTTGGCTAAAAGAGCCATAGAACCGTAGAAAGTTGGATAAAAGAGCCACATATCCGAAGAAAGTTGGCTAAAAGAGCCATAGAACCGTAGAAAGTTGGATAAAAGAGCCACATCTCCGTAGAACGTTGGATAAAAGAGCCATGAAACCGTAGAAAGTTGGATAAAACAGCCACATATCCGAAGAAAGTTGGCTAAAAGAGCCATAGAACCGTAGAAAGTTGGAAAAAAGAGCCATAAAACCGTAGAAAGTTGGATAAAAGAGCCACATATCCGAAGAAAGTTGGCTAAAAGAGCCATAGAACCGTAGAACGTTGGATAAAGAGCCACATCTCCCTAGAACGTTGGATAAAAGAGCCATGAAACCGTAAAAAGTTGGATAAAACAGCCACATATCCGAAGAAAGTTGGCTAAAAGAGCCATAGAACCGTAGAAAGTTGGAAAAAAGAGCCATAAAACCGTAGAAAGTTGGATAAAACAGCCACATATCCGAAGAAAGTTGGCTAAAAGAGCCATAGAACCGTAGAAAGTTGGATAAAAGAGCCACATATCCGAAGAAAGTTGGCTAAAAGAGCCATAGAACCGTAGAAAGTTGGATAAAAGAGCCACATCTCCGTAGAACGTTGGATAAAAGAGCCATGAAACCGTAGAAAGTTGGATAAAACAGCCACATATCCGAAGAAAGTTGGCTAAAAGAGCCATAGAACCGTAGAAAGTTGGAAAAAGAGCCATAAAACCGTAGAAAGTTGGATAAAACAGCCACATATCCGAAGTAAGGCCCGTCAGTATGCATAGTATCACAATTACTTCATTTTGAGGAATCTATAGATATAATCGTTATAAACTTTATAATATTAAATTCCGGTGTGAATTCTGATTAAATTATTAACATATTCATGATACCAGTCATTGATATGACAGGGAAAGAGCGGGATGGAATTTCGGAAAAGGGAGGTCCAGGGAAGAAAGATAAAAAAAGATGAAATGCGGTCACCTCGTTAAATTGAGCTGAAAATACCCTCTTTGGTTTTAGGGCGCTGTAGACTCAGTGCAGGCGGTGCCTAATTATTTCCTACCACGGCCCGTTAAACATTCAGGAGCGTTAATTATCCCCTAATTAGTTTTTATTTATTTACTTTTTGATCAATGGCTTCATTCGTCACGGCGGTATCAGAGAAACTATTAACCTTATGTTGTTTAAGAGCAGTATGATGTAGTAGAGGAACTTTGTGAACGTTACAACCCTTATTCGGTAGAAAGTTGGAGTCTCCCGAGGCAAGAAAACCATAAAGAGAAGATAGCATTATCTCGGTAGTCTGCAGGAGGGTTGCTACGCGGGGGTTGGGGGAGTCGTATACTCGTTACGGCCCTCGCTTACCTGCCCAAACCACGCCAAGCAATCCAAAAGAATTTCATAGCGACAGGGGATCATATCTGGAGAAAATAAAGGAGTCGGACGTAATCGTATCAATTTTCTTGTGAAACGGATGCGATTACTTCCTTCTCTCCCCCGCCAGGAGTTCGAACCAAAAGTTTTTTTTTCTTCTCCCTTCTCTTCTGTAACTATTTCCTCAAAGAAGGGGTTGATTTTAAGTTTGTTCTAACCTCACCTCTCTTCCCCAAACTGAGTTCCTTTTCTTCCCGGGTAAATTAGGGAGCTAAAGGAAAAATTCTGATCCCACGAAGATTCATATCTACAAGGTCGGAGCTTTGCATGCTAAAACACTTCTCTGGAACTGTCCTCAAAATAGGGTAGCTCTAAACTTCATTAAAGAAGTTACTGTGATACCCTCCACGTCGGGTTTTTGGGGAAGGGTCTTACAGACCCCGGAGGGTCAAATCGTTTACCGATCTCAACTTTGTCTGTGGTGCCGGCCGGCCGTAGCCCTTTCCGGAACACTTTACGGCCACAGTTTTCAACCGATTTTCACCAAATTTTCACACAAATTTCTTTAGCCGGTGAATCGGAGGGCGATTTTTGAATTTCGAAAATATGGCGGAGATATTATGTCTGTTTGAAATTTTAAAAAAATCGCTGCGGCCGTTGGTCCGATTTTCACCAAATTTTCACCAATTACTCCTTATATTTTTTAATAATTTTTGGTGTAAAAAAATTGCCACTTTTTAATTATTATTTTTTTTAGTATGGAGAAATTTCGTACTTTTACCCATTAAGAGTAGCACATCCGTAGGCCAAAGACCTACCATTCATTTTTACCTTGACGCTTTTCGAAAATTTTCAAAAAAAGAAACTTAGAAAATTTTTCAAAAAAAATAAACCAAAAACCAGAAAATTAAAAAAAAAACTCGGAAATTAAAAAAAAACTCAGAAAATAAAAAAATCGGAAAATTTTTCAAAAAAACTTAAAAAATTTCTTTTCCCTTATACTTCCCCTTCCTTATACTTCCCCCTCCTTCATACTTTCGTTCCCTTATACGTACTTCCCCCCTGTTATTCTTCCCCCACCGTTGTACGTCCCCTCCGTTATACCCTCCGTTATACCTCCCTCCGTTGTACTTTCCCCTCCTATTATGTTAATCTTCTTTAAGGAAGTTTTTCGTTGGAAGGTCTTCAAACTAGTTCATACTTTATCTGAGGCGCTCCGGGTACGAAGGGCGAACTCAACAAAACGTAGTTTCGAGATATTCGCATTTTAAAGTTTCGGTTTTTACGTATTTAAAGGGGGAAAAAATGGCGAACTCAACATAAAAATTATATGGGTGTATTCACCAAGAGGTCTAGAATCTGAAAATGAAAAAAAAAACTAACGTCGAGGGTATCACAATAACTTCTTTAAGGAAGTTAAAAAAATTGTCCGATGTCGAGTTCGCCCTTCGTACCCGGAGCGTCTCGTCTTTTGGCCGTATCGCTGGGCGTTTTCTTTCGGTTTTTCGTTCGTTTCCTATCATTTTCTGGAGAAGAGAATTTAAACCCACAATTCTCATCTTACGTTTTTATTAGATTTCGTACTAAATAGAAAGGGATAAAATAAGACGTTCTGTTCAAAATTAAAGAAGGAAAAAAAATGGGATATTTCCATTAGTTATTGGTTGAAAGCGGGGCGTTGGATTTATCTCTTTGAGCCTTCCCTGTGGGTCTGCGTCTTCTCTAATTGTTGTAAATTCTTTTATCTGTATATCGTCTCCCCCTCCGGGGGGGTGGGGGGGGGGATCGATTCCGTAATACAAACGGTTTTGCGAGTGGAAAAAGGCCTGGCAAAAGAAATAAATACGGTTTTTATTCTCATAGTCTTTATTGCGTGCTCAACAGCCCACAGTTGATAATTGTGTTTCTTTTCTTTCTTCTTTTATTTTAATTATTTTTTGTGTCACCCGTTGACAGTCTATAGACAAGGGATTTTCCAGACTAACGTGGAGGTTCCAGATGTTTATGAGTTCGTCATTGGTACCGGCCGTCCGTCCGTCGCTGTTTTGAAAATTCGCAAAAACGGAGGGGATCCGTTTTTATTGGTCAGATTTTCACCTTTACACCAAAATCTCCTTTTGTTAAATAGAAAATTCATCCTCTCCATTATTATGAAGTACTTTGGGCTGCTCATGCCCGTTCCGTGTGGCCTGGCTGGGCGAAGACTTTTGAGTCATACATCGAGCTGATCCCATTGGCTGCCTGCTTGCATTTTCTAGTTTATGGTGAGATGCTTTATGTTGAATTGCATTATGGTGAACTGTCAAGATTTAAGGTTTTTGTCATTTCGCCATAATCGCGTTTTATACGGCGAAAGTAGGCTTGCTCATTCGCTGTCCCTTGTTTATGGTGAGATGTATTATGCCCTAACGACAGAAACAGTTTTATGGCGAAACAAAAAGTGTGAAATGCTTTTTTGGTGACTTGCACTTTTTTTTGTATCGACTTGCATTTATTAAAAAAGTCGATTTTGGCGAAACGCTTTATGTTGAAACGCATTATGCTCAAAATTTTTGATATGTTGATAATTAGTCCCTTAAACGTTCTTGAAGGAACCCTTTTCTCAAGAATTCCATGAAAATATTTCCTTGGCGCCATTTTTTATTAATGAGCCTCCCTAGAAGTGACCAGTTCCTAAAAAAAAAAAAAAAAAAAAAAGGAATTCTTCTGATTTTCTTTCGTTTTTACAAGGATTGAAGTTACAATCCTTAAAAACGGATGATTCCAGTATTTTTGGTGAAATAAAAAAAAACATTTTTTTAAGTAGGGAGAAATTTGATACTTACACCCTTTGCGAATAAGGCATCCCTTGGGCAGAAGGCCCATTATTTCAACCTTAATACTTGGAAAAAATTTTGAAAAAAAAAAAGAACTTTGAAAATTTTTGGACGAAAAAAATAAGTTGGAAAATTTTTTGAAAAATAACTTTGAAAACTTGTTGAAAAAAGAATTTGTCTAAATGCTTGAATTTATTCTTCCCCTCCTTTTTTACTTCCCCATCCTTATACTTCCCCCTCCTTGAACTTCTTCTCCCTAAACTTCTACTTATACTTCCCCCTCCTTGAACTTCTTCTCCCAAAACTTCTACTTCCCCCTCCTTGAACTTCTTCACCCTAAACTTCTACTTATACTTCGCCCTCCTTGAACTTCTTCTCCATAAACTTCTATTTATACTTCCCCCTCCTTGAACTTCTTCTCCATAAACTTCTACTTATACTTCCCCCTCCTTAAACTTCCCCACTTTGATACTTCCCCTCTTCATTACTTCCCCCTTCTATATTGTTACTTCTTGTTACTTTTCGATAGAAGCTCTTCAAACTATTACTTTTTTATAGAAATTAATTTTCATGTGGCAATATCGTCGATTAAGACAAAATTTGTTTATTGAGCGTTTCTAATTCAACTAGCGGAAATATAGTTATCGTAGGGCTAACCAGAAGTTTCGACGAAAATCCCAAGGGTAGTGTGTAATCTGCATCCCTTGTAATATTCACTATTACCCTCCCTTTTTACCCTCCCATCACCCCTTACATCATCCACTTTGCATCGACCATCCCCAAAAACAAGGCCTTCCCCCCCGACTTCACCTCCCTGGGGCTAATGAACTGTGTATTCTTTAAATTTACATTAGCTTATGAATATAGAACTGAGATTTTGGTGTTTTACCCTCCCCTTTTTTAACTTAAATTGACTATTTTCTACTCCCTCTTAATAAAGATGAAAAAAAAAATTTTTACCTTGTAATTTCCAAGGTTGTCGACGACGCAGGGGAGTGAAGCATCCCTTCCCAAGGCGACTGTTACGTTCGGAATGGGTTCAGCAAACTTTGGTCCTTCGGTTAGTGCTGAAACAATAAAATGTATTAACCAATCAATAGGGAGACGATCGAACGGACAAAGGGAGCATTTTCGGCTTCAAGTGGTTGTATTCGAGGGTACACCGTGTAAATTTCAAACCTTAATGGAAAAGACTATTGTCGTTGATTTCAAACAACTGGGATTGCTAAGACACCATTTTCCTTTCAAAAATTAATTTTTTATTTGTCGGGAAAACTGCAGAAATCTTATAAAATTGGAGTTTTTGGCCCGAGGATACCGAAATGAAATTAGAATAAATACATTCTTGTATAAAAACCGTGAAAAACTCCTAAAAATCTTGTAAAAAATGAAACAGATAGGGAATTATTGGTTATTGGCAAGACTGGTTATTGGCAATGCTGTTTATTGGCAAGACTGCTTTTACGGTTATCCAGACTTATGCCGACTCTTAAGGAGGTATGATGGTTTTTAAGTTAGTTGCTTTGCAAATTTTTCGTTGTTAACAACGGTTTTCGGTTTTTCCCTTCTATCTCGGAAACCGTCGCTCAAAACGAAAAAATGTTCTAAGTAAACGTTGTAGGTACTAAAATTTACTACATAAAATATCTTATTAGTTTTTTCCGTCAGAGCAATACTTTAGGAGATATGGAAGTATTTAAGTTGGTTGCTTTGCAAATTTTTCGTTGTTAACAACGGTTTTCGGTTTTTCCCTTCTATCTCGGAAACCGTCGCTCAAAACGAAAAAATGTCCTAAGTAAAAGTCGTAGCTACGGAAATTTCCTACAAAAAAGAATTCATTGGTTTTTATGTCAGAGCAATACTTAAGGAGATATGAGGGTTCTTAAGTGAGTTGCTTTGCAAATTTTTCGTTGTGAGCAACGGTTTTCGGTTTTTCCCTTCTATCTCAGAAACCGTCGCTCAAAACGAAAAAATGTCTTAAGTAAATGTTGTAGGTACAAAGATTTTCTACAAAAAATTATTTATTCATTATTTGCGTAAGAGCAATATTTAAGGAGTTATGAGGTTAAAACAAATAATCCTACAGTGCCTGTCTGAAAACTTAAATCTTCATATCTCCTAAAATATTGCTCTGACGGAAAAAATTAATAAGTTATTTTATGTAGTAAATTTTTGTAGCTACAACTTTTACTTAGGACATGTTTTTCGTTTTGAGCGACGGTTTCCAAGATAGAAGGGAAAAACCGAAAACCGTTGCTCACAACGAAATATGTACAAAGCAACCAACTTAAAACCCTCATATCCCCTTAAGACCCGGCTCCTTGTGTTTATTAAAGTTCTTATGTTTTTATGTCATTATTAAAGGTTTCTTATGCTAATATGCGTATTTGTTGCCCTACAAGAAACCTCCAAAAAATCGGCTGAAAATGGTTTCTTTTGGTCAAAACACTACATTTCTGTATAAACGAGGGGTTAATTTTTTACCTCTCGCTATAAAAGCTCTTTTTCACTTCATATACTATTTTTAAAAGTGTAAGAAAAATTATTTTCTCTATGTTTTGAATTACAGAGACAGTATTATTTAAAGGGCCCATAACGCAAGAGTTTAAATAGGCCGTTAACTTCTAAAAATCTTGTAAAATATGAAACAGATAGGGAATTATTGGTTATTGGCTAGACTGGTTATTGGCAATACTGTTTTTAGGAAAGACTGCTTTTACGGTTATCCTGACTTATGCCGACTCTTAGGACCACGCGCTCCTTATGTTTATTAAAGTTCTTATGTTTTTGTGTCATTATTAAAGGTTTCTTAAGCTAATAATATGCGTATCAGTTGCCCTGCAAAAATGATGTTTCTCTTCTTAAAAATGAGAAGAAACCTCCAAAAAATCGGCTGAAAATGGTTTCTTTTTGTCAAAACGCTACATTTCTGTATAACCGAGGGGTTAATTTTTTACCTCTCGCTATAAAAGCTCTTTTTCATTTCCATATACTATTTTTAAAAGTGTAAGAAAAATTATTTTCTCTATGTTTTGAATTACAGAGACAGTAATATTTAAAGGGCCCATAACGCAAGAGTTTAAATAGGCCGTTAACGTTCTAAGCTCGTGTGCACAACGATGTGTGCACAACCTGTTAAAATATCGCGGCATATAAAACACCTACATTTTCTCAGAGGTTTTTCCCTTCTTTTTAAAGAAAATATAAAACATTTTCTGAAAAGGGTGGTTTTTGAAAAATGTGTCTGACACCGTAGTGACAGAAGAAACTTAAAGCTCGCGTCGTAGAATTCTCAAAATCAATGGTTTCTATTCTTTTTTTTTATTGTTTATCAATTGAAGAGTAAATTTTTTTTCCTGAAAAAGTTTTACAAAAATTGTGGAAATTGCCAGAAAAGTAAAGAAAAAATGTTTCTCGGACAAAAAATGAGGAGAAATGCCAAAAACATCGGCTAAGAATAGTTTCTTAGCCAAAAATCGGGGAAAACGACAATAAAAATCATAGTAAATAGCGGTTTTCGGGCTGAAAAAAGTGGAAAAACACCAGAAAGTAAGTAAGAAAGGGTATTTTTTCCCTGAAAATGTTTTTTTTTTTTTTTTTTTTTCTCTCCAAGTATCAAGGTAGAAATAATGGGATTTTTTCCCAAGAGAGGTCCCTCTTGTAAGGCGTGGAAGTATGAAATTTATCCCTACTAAAATGATGATTAATGTAAAAAAATGATAATTTTTTTCACCGAAAATTCTTGAAAAAAAAAGGAGTAACTGGTGAAAACTTGGTGAAAATCGGACCAACGGTTCGGCCATAGCGAATTTTTCAAAATTTCCAACAGACATATCGAAATTCAAAAATCGCCCTCGTTAGTTTCTTGTTCACCGACCAATGAAAATTTGGTAAAAATCTGGTGAAAATCGGTTAAAAACTGTGGCCGAAAAGTGATCCAGAAAAAATGCTACGGCCGGCCGGCACCACAGACAAAGTTGTGATCGGTAAAGATCAATATTTGATTGGACCCTCCTGGGTCTGGAAGACCCTTCTTTTCTGTCCCTTTACGCAACCATAGATCTCTTAAAAGATCTTATCTGTCTCTTAAAGCAACATTACATCTCTTAAAAGATCTTATCTGTCTCTTTAAGCGCCCTTAGATCTCTTAAAAAGAACTTATCTATCTCTTCAAGCGCCCTTAGATCTCTTAAAAAGATCTTATCTCTTCAAGCACCAAGAGCTTCCCCCAAAAACCCGACGTGGAGGGTATCACAATAACTTCAGTAAAAAAATAGTCCACCTGATGAGGCACACTAGGCCGAAACCGGTCGTGGAAATTCTCATTTCTTCCTCCCCTTCCCCCCATTATCTATTCCCATTGTGCTTTCACCAGCGTTATCCTCCACTAAATCCTAAAATTCCTACGGACATCAAGTAATTAGTGTTCAAACAAGTCAATTGGTATAAAGTGTGGACTGAGGGCAGTTTATCCGGAAGCCAAAGGGGTTGGAAATTGATTACAGATTGTCAGGTTTCCCTTCTACCAGACTTCATTACAGGATTTACCAGTTGATGTAGTCTGAAGTGCTTTTAAAACAAATATCGATTAACAAAAAAAAGAAGTTAATGGTCTTTCGAAGTAAAATATGCTCCGGATCTTTAAAACAGATTTACTGTTTAACCGATAAAGACATTTAACGGGCTGATTTCTTTTTCTTTATTTTTTCCCTCCAAAAAAGCTCTTTTGCTATCTCGTAGTCTGGATAAGATCTTTTAAAGACCTATAAATCATTACGAATGGAAAGATGGCTCTCGCAAAACACAATATCTCGAGATCTTAGTCGTGCAGCCTCCCCTTCGCCTCGACGATCTCAATTCTACATAATTTAGTCCGATTCTCAATATGAAACCCCCTCTAATGTTCCATTAATATACATGAATGTTTCAATTTACATACAAACAATATAGCAATCAAATATTTTTATCACGCTCGTCTCATTTTACAAAAATATATATTTTTTAAAAATTAAAATATGATATGTTAATTTAACAGGTTTTAAGTTAAAAGCTTAAACGTCCTAATGCTTTTAAAAAGGTGTTTTTTACATTTTAGGTAGATTTCTTTTCTTCAAAAATCTACCTATTGTAATGTACCAAGTAGTCGCAGATTCAAAAAATTTTCTATACGTTTTTCGTTTCATACCTCCTGGACCCCAAAACCATCCTCAGTTGAAAAGTTTATATATATATATATATATTAGCACGATAACTGGAGCAATTTTAATGTGAGGGTGACGATATCCGGTATTTAGAGCTTTTATCTCAATAGCTCGGACGAGTTCGTTAATGGCTGAAATCGGACCAGCGATTCACCTACTTTACTTAGGGCTTAAAAGACAAAATTGGCATTTTCTATTGAAATCCTAGTCCTTTTGCAAAAAAAAAAACTTTAAGACCTCTGCGAGGGCGTGTAAAAAATTAATTAAAGCAGGTTTGGACGAGCCAGGCGCAAAATATTGAACTAGCTAAACTTTAAAAAAAATTTGAATTTATACCGGGAAATTATTAAATATTTTATTAATATTATCAATTTTTATCACATTTTTCTTATATCATCATTTTATAACATTTTGTGTTTATACATTTTAATTTTAATCATGAAAAGAAATCTACCTTTTAGTCCCTGCTACCGCAGGGTCATTTTTTAATTTCCATTACCAGCTATTTTTGTTGAGTCAAAAAAATCCGAAAGTGAATAATTATGAGTAATTCGAAGAGCTGGAACGGAGCCACAACTTGTTTTGCCTGAAAAAAGCGTTTTTTTTTCCAATGTTTCCTGGGTTTCTCGAACAAAAAAAAATTTTTTTAAAGGATTTTCGGTCGTCTTCATGGTTTTTTGACCAGTGCTACCGGTTTTTTAAGCGTTTTTCTCTGTGTTTTTTTGTTTTTTTTTTTTTTTGTGGTGGGGGGGAGGACAAATTATCATTTTTTTACATTATTTATCATTTTAGTAGGGAGAAATTTCATACTTCCACGCCTTACAAGAGGGACCTCTCTTGGGAAAAAAATCCCATTATTTCTACCTTGATACTTGGAGAAAAAAAAAAAACTTCTCCCTCCGTTATACGTCTCATCCCTTAAACTTCCCCATCCCTTATACTTCCCTATCCGTTATACTTCCCCTCCCCTATACTTCTCCCTCCGTCATACTCAACCTCCGTTATACTTCCCCTCCCTTATAATTCCGCTCCCTTATACTTCCCCTCCCTTATATTCCCCCCTTACATTTCCCCTTCCTTATATTTCCCCTCTCTTATACTTCCCCTCCCTTATACTTCCCCCTCAGGCGAATAAATCAAGCGATAAGCGCATTTTCGTCCTCATTTAGTCCCTGATACCGTAGGCCACTATTTTCTTCTTCTTTTTTTTTAAGGCTGTTGAAATTCTGACTAATTAATGTTTCACAGAGTTTTTTCTTTATGTTCCACGTTTTTTCTCTCTCTCTTTTGCCTTTTTAAGAATAAATTTGTAGAAAAATGTCAAACGGAGACCTCCTGGATAAAATGTTACATTATGCAGACTCCTTTTCTCGTTATCCTTTAATAAGCCAACTTCGATGTAAAACATTTTCTGACTCTTTACCCTCCTTTTTTCATGAAGAAGAAAAAAAAATAGGTCGATTAAATTGTCAAAGTTTTTATTTATAACAAAAATAAATAATAATACTATTCTTTATAACGGAAATCCCTACTAAAATGATTAATGATTAATGTAAAAAAAAAAAATTTTAAAAATGATAAATTTTTAACACCGAAATTTTGAAATAAATATGAGGAGTAATTGGTGAAAATTTGGTGAAAATCGGACTAACGGTTCGGCAGCAGCGAATTTTGAATAATTTTTGAATTTGCCTAAATCTTTTGGCGGAGAAAAACCCATTTTTAGGGATTTTTAACCAGTTTTTATGTTTTTTGGGGTTGGGGTCGTCTGTGTGTATCTTTATTTTGGTTGTTGTAGGGTGACTATTCAGACGTAATTTTTAATTTTTTTATTTTGTTACTAGTTTCGAGCCTATGGAAAGCTCCTCATCAGACTGAAACAACGACATTTTTTAACATTAATATTTTTTAAAACACTTAATATCATAAAAACAACAGGATTAAAATAGTGGTCACTTTTCTGGGGTAAAAATATAAAAAATTTTGGTAACTACACTTACCCAGTATACAATAAAAATCTCTACAGCTAACGATTCATTTTTTTTTTTTTTATAAATTCACAGAAGGTATTTTTTTCTTTTTCCTCATTTTTTAGTGAAAATTAACAATTTAAGGCTTTCGCTATTTGAAGACGTGTATCAAGGACGTGAAAATTTGTTGAGTTTCTATTGGCTGTTACAAAGTGGGGAAAAAATTTTTTTAAAATATCAAAGCTAAGGAAAGGGCGGTAGAATTTTGAAATTTCTATTTAATGTAGTCGTTAAGAAGGCTGTGGCATGGGATAACCATACATCGGGAAGGTATTAGTGAGGTTTTTATGGAGTATCTCAAATTCCGTTATAAACAATAGTATTATTATTTATTTTTTTATAAATAAAAACTTTGACAATTTAATCGACCTATTTTTTTTTCTTCTTCATGAAAAAAGGAGGGTAAAGAGTCAGAAAATGTTTTACATCGAAATTGCCGAAATCAGAAGTGGAATGATAGTCATCAATAGTTGGATGATCGACATCAGAAATTCGATGATCTACATCCAAAGTGGAATGATCGACTTCAAAATTGGAATGACCGATATCACAAGAGGGATGGCCGATATCAGAAGTGGGATTGCCGATATCAGAAATGGGATTGCCGATATCAGATGTTGGATGATAGACATCAAAAGTGGGATGATCGACTTCAAAATCGAGATGACCGATATCACAAGGGGGATGGCCGATATCAGAAGTGGGATTGCCGATATCAGAAGTGGGATTGCCGATATCAGATGTTGGATAACCTACATCAGAAGTGGGATAACCGATATCAAAACTGGGATGGCCGATACCTTGAAGTGGGATGGCCGATATCAGAAGTGGGAAAACCGTTATGAAGTTATGAGAAGTTGGATAGCCGTTTTAAGAAGTGGGATAACCTTTATCAAAAGTGGTTAACCGTTATCAGAAATTGGAGAACCTGTATCAGAAGTAGGATAACCTACATTAGAAAAGGGATAACCAACATTAGAAGTGGGATAACCGACATCAGAAGTGGGATAACCGATATCAGAACTAGGATCGCCGACATCAGAAATGGGATAACCGTTATCAAAAGTGGAATAACCTTTATCAGAAGTTGTTAACCGTTATCAGAAATTGGAGAACCTATATCAGAAGTAGGATAACCAACATTAGAAAAGGGATAACCTACATTAGAAGAGGGATAACCGATATCAAAACTGGGATGACCGATACCGCACGAGGGATGGCCGATATCAGAAGTGGGATTGCCGATATCAGAAGTGGGATTGCCAATATCAGATGTTGGATGATAGACATCAAAAGTGGGATGATCGACTTCTAAAACGAGATGACCGATATCACAAGGGGGATGGCCGATATCAGAAGTGGGATAACCTACATCAGAAGTGGGATAACCGATATCAAAACTGGGATGACCGATACCGCACGAGGGATGGCCGATATCAGAAGTGGGATTGCCGATATCAGATGTTGGATGATAGACAACAAAGTGGGATGATCGACTTCAAAATCGAGATGACCGATATCACAAGGGGGATGGCCGATATCAGAAGTGGGATAACCTACATCAGAAGTGGGATAGCCGATATCAAAACTGGGATGACCGATATCGCAAGAGAGATGGCCAATATCAGAAGTGGGATAACCTTCATTAGAAAGGGGATGACCGATATTAGAGTGGGATGACAGATATCAGAAGTGGGATATCAATGTTTTGCGATAATCTCTCGGAGAATAGTGTACTTATTAGATCCCTTCCCTAGTTATTAATAATTGACCCTAAAGCGCTATGAAAATTGGTAATTGATCATCACTTTTTTCAAGCTCGAAAATTGCTCGTGTTTTGTGTATTTTTAGTCTCATTAACTTTCCGAATTTTGATGAGCGTCAGTCTGTGATGGTCCTATTTTTAGCTATGACCCTTGTTCTTTATAATGGGTTCTGAATAATTGTGATGGATCAGTCTGCCGCATTAAGCAGAGCGGCGGCCTAAAACTAACATTTTTAGGAACGAAGAGTTCCTGGAGGATGCTTTGATTAGGGCGTTATCGGGGTGTATCTGGAGGTAATAAAGGACGCTAACGCGTGATAATAACGTTAGGAATATCTCGGGCTTTTCCCCCCGCATCGACGCTTCTAAATAAATAATCGTTTACAATGTGTGTGTGGTCTCGTTATGACATAGCCCGAGGGAGCTGTGAAAAGTGCGCAGCTCCCTCTTCTTTAATGCATGGAATGCGCTCACCTCTCTCCATCCTACGGCGCCGCGTTCTTCCCTTCTCTTCCATTTCGCATCATCCCCTTCCTCCGCCCCAGCGCTCATCCCAACTCCCGCTTTACGATACATACATTTATAATGAGCTCACTCTCCTACTTGCTAAATAATGTGCTTTTCCTGAAGGGGAGCCCTTCTGGATCAACTGAAAAAGGTGGGAGGGGGAGAAAAAAATTAACTGGGACGTGTTACTAAAAAAAGCTTGTTACGACACCTGCACGAACAAATTTTTTAAAGGCTTTATACCTTCCTATTATAATTAAAAAGATGACTTAGTAAGCATGCCTCTCTGACACTGTGAATTTTTCGGTTTTTGTGGTGTTTCTGTGGTTTTTCGACCTTAGCGACCCCAAAAAGGCAAAATGATTAGTGATTTAATCACTCATTACCTAATCACTGATTAGGTTGTCTGTGGTGCCGGCCGTCCGTGGTATTTTTCAGGAGCATCTCCTTTTAAATGATTTTTAGGACATCTCTTGGAATTGAAACCTCCTTTTAATTTCATTCTCCTTTTTAAGTTTTTTTTATGGCCTTATTATATTTTTTATGGTTTTTTATGTGTATTTTAATGAGTTTTCAAAATTTCTTACTTCAGAAATAAAAATTAGTGACTATTAACGGAATTTCTGAAATAACTTGAAAAAAGGCCGTTAGCGGCGATATCTCGTGATGCAGATTGCGAAGATGCTTGAATTTGTGAAAGTTGGAATCTTCGTACAAAAATAAGTGGAACTAAAATAAATGAGTGATCTTAGCGGATTTTAGCGCTAAAAACGCTAAAATTTGGCAATTTTTAAAGTTGTCAAAAATGGACATATGAATAGTCAAATCAACTTGAAATTTTGCGTAGATTACGAATCTGAAATAAAAAATTGGGGTTTTTATTTGAAATAGCGAAGTTAGGTTCTGTTGGGGGCACCCTGTATATCCAAACGCATTTTCAACTAAACCTTCAAATTCTTTGATTTATATTAAGGGGGGTTTAAATTTTAAATTTTTTTTCATAAAACCACTTTTTAACGCTCTCCCAGACGTGTGTCATATGTTTCCGGGACAATCGGTATACGGCAGCTCGCCAGCAGATTAAAGGTTCTCGGTGGCTGATTTATTTATTTATTTATTTACATTACAACGCTTACAGCAACAAGGCCAAATAGCATAGTCAAAATTCACTTATGAAACTAAGAAATAATTTAAACAAAAAAAAACCTTGTATAAACAAAAACAAACACACAATATAAATATATGAAAATAAATAACAAGGAGGTTGCATAACCAAAAATATAATAATATATTATATGAAAAAAAAGGGAGAAAGGGCAACAACAAACATCTATGTACATATATGGAATAAATAAATTTAAATTAAATAAATAAAAAATTTTAAAATTAAAATTAAAATTTAAGAGTACTCGACGAACCAATCGACCTCAACTTCGTTTTCAGTTGGTGCAGGGAATCATTAAAAAAGTCTATGTCGACTTCTAGCTGGTTTACTACCCCCAGAAACCCGGAGAATGACAATGCCCTACCATAGTCCGTCCGATGAAACGACACATGAAACGTCTGAGGTCGCCGAACTTTCCTTGGAGGAACATGAAGAGGAGCCATTTCGAGAAGTTCAGAGGAGTCTATAGTACCCTTTAATAGTTTGTAAACGAAGCAGGTACCCAAAAACACAAAACGATCAAACGGTACCATTAAACTGAAGTGGCACCTCCACTCATCAACCGACTTGGACTCAAACTGCTTCCCTTCTATATAACATAAATGCCTTATTAATGATCGTTGCACCCTATCAAGATCATGGTAATACTGAGTACGATATGGTCGCCACACTAAGCTTGCGTAGTCAATAATACTTTGTGCATAGGCAAAAAATAACGACCGAACAACCCTAACGTTTTTAAAATCATTAGTCGACCTCCGAACAAAACCAACCATTCTATATGATCGAGACACAACATCACGAGTGTGTTCGACGAATGAACATTTCTCATCAAAAATAACACCTAAATCTCTAATAGAACTGACTCTAGGAATGACATGGTCGCAACATTTATAATCAAATACAATGGGGCAGAGCTTACGATGAAAACTAATGACATTACACTTGGATATTTCAATCCTTAGTCCATTATTGGAGCACCACTGTGAAAATCGGATGAGGTCATTATTAAGAGACAAGCATTCAGTAGTAGAGGAAACCACTTTAAAAATCTTAACATCATCGGCGAAAGCTAACATCTTGGATTCATGACAACATGTGAATACATCATCAAAAAAAAGCAAGAATAACAACGGACCAAGATGAGATCCCTGGGGCACTCCAGATGTCACACCTATTTTGTTTGAGAGGGTACCACGAAATTGGACGGAAGAAGATCTATCAGAAAGATAAGACTCAATCCACTTAATAAGATCACCTTGGATTCCCATTTTGTGTAACTTATGCAATAACCTCTTATGATCGACAGAGTCAAATGCCTTTGAAATATCAGTATATATAACATCTACTTGGTTCCCCAACTCTATATTTTTAATAAGAAATTCACGAAACAACAGAAGGTTAGTGGTAGTGGACCTACCAGGAACAAACCCATGTTGGTTATAATCGAAGTAATGACGAAAATGACTAGACAATGTATCAGTAATTATTGACTCAAATAATTTGGGAATGGATGATGACTTAGAAATAGGACGATAATTGACTATGTTGGACCTATCACTTTTCTTATGAACTGGAATGATGTTACTGACTTTCCATAATTCAGGTACTGTGCTTAAAGCTAGAGATTTTTTAAACAAAATAAATAAGGGAGTAACTAAACTACTAGAACATGTTTTTAAAACAACAGCAGGTACATTGTCAGGACCAGGGGACCTATTGGAATCTAATGATGACAATTTATCTAATATCACAGCTTCATTAATATCACAGTTGGAAACAGTATCACATGACTTAGGAACAAATTCGTAATAAGGATTGGCCATTGGTCCAGAGAAATTTGATTTAAACATCTCAGAGAATGCATTAGCCACCTCAAGGTCATTCGAAAGGACATTGCCAGATAGATCAGACATGAAGCGGGGTAACCATCTAATTTCTTCTTGGAGCTCATGAAACTCCAAATGTGATTAACATTTCCTTCAATTATTGCCTCAGTTGACGAAATGAATTTGGCATAATCAGTTTTAATCGCAGATTTAGACTCAGATCTAAGAGAAGAAAATTCATCATAATGAAGTGGAAGATTTGAAAAAAAAAAAAAAAAAATTTAAACAAAAAAACTGACAATTTTCCAAAAAAAAAATAATAATTTTGAAAATTTTTCGAAAAACAAAAAATTATTTTTTTTATTAACAGAAAATTGGTTGAAAAAAGAATTTGTCTAAATGCTTGAAATTATTCTTTTCCCTCCTTTTTGTACTTCCCCATCCTTATACTTCCCCCCTTATACTTCCCCTCCGTTATACTTCCCCTCTCCTTTTTAAGGAAGTTTTCGTTGTAAGCTCTTCAAACTTGTACTTTAAGTCATTGCAGAATTTCTTTTTTTATCGGGGATTTCCGAAGGAAGGAGAATTGGTGACAAGGATTGGGGAGTGGAAGTTTCCATTAGGGAAGCTAAAATGAGAAAAAATCGGATTTTTTTTTAAAAAGGAGAGTTTGATTTTCCCGCCCCTACTTTTGTAACTGCTGTATTCCTAGAAAAGTCACCAGAATCATCCATTAAATAACTTACCCGTAAGAAAAGAAAAGATTGTATTGGGTAAAGTAGGCGTGGTGAACGATAAATTCCCTTGTTGAATTATATAATAAAACGTGTATGTTAGCAATAAACTAGACAAATAATTGAAGGGACCGCCCAGGCAATATGTTTTGCCCGCTGGCCCCTTCTTCTCCCCCATCCGATTTCGAAAGGTCGGATATAAGATTATATTTTAGACCTAGAGAGCTACTAGTGGCAGATGTTGTGCAATATAAGAGGCCTCTCGGGGGTGGCAATACTCATAATGGAAACTTCCACTCCCCAATCCTTGTCACCAATTCTCCTTCCTTCGGAAATCCCCGATAAAAAAAGAAATTCTGCAATGACTTAAAGTACCTACAAGTTTGAAGAGCTTACAACGAAAACTTCCTTAAAAAGGAGAGGGGAAGTATAACGGAGGGGAAGTATAAGGGGGGAAGTATAAGGATGGGGAAGTACAAAAAGGAGGGAAAAGAATAATTTCAAGCATTTAGACAAATTCTTTTTTCAACAAATTTTCTGTTAATAAAAAAAATAATTTTTTTGTTTTTCGAAAAATTTTCAAAATTATTATTTTTTTTTTTGGAAAATTGTCAGCTTTTTTTTTAAATTTTTTTTTTTTTTTTTTTTTCAAAAATACTAAGGTAGAAATAATGGGCTTTCTTCCCAAGGTATGCCGCTCACGCAAAGCGTGGAAGTATAAAATTTCTCCCTACTACAAAACCAAAAAAAGTTTTTATTTTAAAAAATATAAGGTAATATAAAAAAAATATAAATATTATAAAAAAATTCGTAAAAAATAAACACCGGATAAGTCATTTTTTATCAATTTTGAGTTACGCATTGTTTCTCATGGTAAATTTTGTGGAGAATCGAATTCCGTTGGTAGTTTAACCCTATTACCAACAGAAAACGCGTAGTTCTCGATTTAGCCAACAGGTGATGCATTGATTCCAATGAGAAATTAATCCGTATTTTGGCTCTCCTGAAAACCTTGGAAAAATGACTTGTCCGGTGTTAGAACTAATGCGACGAAATTATTTTTTCAACAAATTTTCAGTTATTTAAAAAAAAAAATTTTTTTGGAAATTTTTTAAGTTTTTTCACCCGAAAAATTTTCAAAGTTATTTTTTTCGTCAAATATTTTAAAGTTTTTTTTCGATTTTGTTTTTGTTGAAAAATACCAAGGTAGAAATAATGGGCTTTCTGCCCAAGGGATGCCTCTCATGCACTGCGTGGAAGTATGAAATTTCTCCCTTCTACAAAACCAAAAAAATAAAAAATAAAATAAAATGTTTTATTACACCAAAAATTCTTAAAAAATATATGGAGTATTTGGTGAAAATTTGGTGAAAATCGGACCAACGATTCGGCCGCAGCGAATTATTTATACTTTCTAACAGACATATCTCCATTCTCCGCCATTTTTTCGAATGAAAAAAATGAAAATTCAAAAATCGCCCTCGTTTCTTGTTCACCGACTAAAGAAAATTTTGGTGAAAATCTGGTGAAAATCGGTTGAAAACTGTGGCCGTCAAGTTTAGTGTTCCGGGAAAAATGCTACGGCTGGCCGGCCACAGACAAATTTGAGATCGGTTATGATCAATATTTAATCCCCAAAAACCCGATGTGGAGGGTATCACAATAACTTCTTTGGAATTTACAGAGAAATGGTTTATTTTAAAAGTGAAGAACTAAGCTTACAAGCATTTCTAATGGTAAAGACATTTTAATTGAAAATACTTTGTAACAATTTATTTCGCTCTGCGTTAATGAACGCGGTACGTGAGACGGTGAAAATACAAGGGGAAGAGAGAGAGAAAAAAAAAGAAAAGAGTATAATCTCGGCGTAAGGCGTGATAGGATCGCCTGGGGAAAGGGCGGACGCTATGGAGTGGTGAGATAACCTCGGCAGATTGTAGGACGATGCCTTCTCTCTCCCCTCTCGGATTCCCTGTTTCACACTCAACCCTTTTGGTGACAATTTGCACATTAATGACAGCAAGGCCTACCACTTAACCAGACTTTCTCCTTTTAACCTCAGGGGACATCCCGAACTGTCCTTCACCCTCCTATCTCCTCCCATTAAATTAAAACATCTTTTTGACCACTGCTTTTTTTAAACATTTTTTAAAAATTATTTTCTTTTCTGAAAATCTTATGGTTATAGAGAGGGAACACGTAGTGGCGTTAAGGGATGGTTCCGTTATATAAAGACACAAAGCCTCTGGTAATAGTCGTCATAAGTTTTTCGGCATGGGCTTTAACGTTCTCACGCACCGCCTAACTTACAGCTGAAGATCTCTAAACCTGACCCTCCAACACGAAAAAGCAACTTGTATATTGTAAGTTATGCTCGCATTCTATATGGTATCTGACACGTCGTTACTTCTACGATTCCAAAAATAAATGTGCAGGGGGGGTGAAGGAGATTTAGCAAGTTTCCCGTGTATAGAAACCTCAGATTTTGGGGTTTTCCTGGACCTCTGGGCCAAAAAACGTTTTTAGATAGTTTGCTTTCTTCTTTTTTTGGCAAAAACCCGCATAAAAGATGCCTTTTAGTTTAAACTTTCCCTCAGAAAAAATGGGATTCTTTTTTTAAGAAGGTGTAAAGTAGGTGTAAATATTCTAAAATTGCCAGGAGGGGAGTAAAGACTGTTACCGATTTGGTAGTGAAAGACAAATGACACCCGACTTATTGGCTATAAGGGAAGTTTGATCGTATTGCCCTCATCCAACAGTTATAGTCGTCTGAGGAATCTTGAGCCACTCGCACGACTTGAATGTTAAACAGTTTGCCCAATCTCGGGTACTTCCTACCCTCCCGCAAATATTTATTTATTCCCGCCCCTTCTTGAAGCTTAAGTAAAATAGCAAAAAAAACGAAGATAGAAACGTACTTTGTTTATTTAACCCAGTCCTTATTTTAAATAACAATCGAAGATCAAAAACTTCATTAATAACACTTAGATCTTCTTTTTTATGTTACCGCAAAGGTAGAACGTGGTAGGATAACCGATCAAGTAGGCTAACCGTAATCAGAAGTGGGATAACCGATATCAGAAGTGGGATAACCGATATCAGAAGTGGGATAACCGATATCAGAAATGGGATAATCGATATCAGAAGTGGGATAACGGTTATCAGAAGTGGGATAACCGTTATCAGAAGTGGGATAACCGTTATCAGAAGTGGGATAACCGTTATCACAAGTGGGATAACCTAAATTTCTAAATTTCTCCCTTTTAAATTTCCTAAATCATTGACTATTCTGTTAGAAATAATTTAAGTTTTCGCCCAGTCAGGCCTCTCGGAATGGGCTAAAACGCGCCAAATTTTTCCCTACTTCTTTTTTTTTTTAGTTAGATTTTTTCCCCCTAGAAATCTACCTAATTTCCAATAAATTGTATTAAATTTATTAAATATTTGGTAAAAATTTGGTGAAGATGAACTATCCCTAAAAAAATTTCCATTTTTTGCATTCTAAAGAAACTAACTTACATTCTGTGATTTGGTGAAAATGAGATGAAAAGAGATTTTTTAGGTCAAAAGAAGTATGAAATTCTCTAAAATTTCTCAATTTAAGTTGTTTTAAATCTCGAAAAAAGTCATTTCTCCATGAAATGACTGAGGAAAATCCCCAAATATTTCGGGAAAAAAAATTTTATTGGTCGAAAGGTAAAAATCTCCAAAAACCTGGAACTATGGAAGTTTCTTGGTCCTTTGAGCGAGATATCGATCGCCTCAAATCATGAAAACTCAATATTTTTGAACTTTTGAGGGTTTTATGTTCAGTAGAATTATGCCGAAAGGCATTATGGTGAACTACAGATTTCTTATGAATGCAAATTTTTTATGTTCAACTGTGAGATGCTTTACGTTGAATTGCATTACGGTGAACTGTCAAGTTTTAAGGTTATTGTCGTTTCTCCATATTAGCGTTTCAAGCGGCAAAAGTAGGCTAACTCTTTCACTGTCCCTAGTTTATGATGAGATGTATTATGCCCAAACGACAGAAACAGTTTTATGGCGAAACAACAAGTTTAAGGTGACTTGCTCGTTTTTTATGTCGACTTGCATTTATTGAAAACTCCCGAAAATCCGTAATTCAAGGGCGGAGGAATGCGCATTATAGAGAACGTTTTCGACTATTTTCTTTATGTCGAGTTACAGATTTCTTATGATGAACAGTAACTCGCGATTTCTGCTATTTTATGATCAAGTGCATTATGGCGAACCGCATTTTGTCGACACGTATACAAATAGGCGAGATGAACTATGCCCAAACGACAGAAACAGTTTTATGACGAAACGACATGTTCAAAATGAATGTTTCCTTTATGTTCAACTGCATTATGCTTAAAGACAAATTTTATGTCGAAATGACATGCGTCAAATCTCTTCTTTATGGTGAAATGCATTATAGAGAACGTTTTCGACTATTTTCTTTATGTCGAGTTACAGATTTTTTATGATGAACGGTAACTCGCGATTTCTGCTATTTTATGATCAAGTGCAATATGGCGAACCTCATTAAGTCGACACGTATACAAATAGGCGAGATGAACTATGCAGACAGAAACAGTTTTATGACGAAACGACATGTTCAAAATGAATGTTTCCTTTATGTTCAACTGCATTATGTTTAAAGACAAATTTTATGTCGAAATGACATGCGTCAAATCTCTTCTTTATGGTGAAATGCATTATGTCGACCAAAAAAATCTCTTTTAAACAAATTTTGGGACTTTTTCGAAATCAGTTACAGCGAATTTTCGCCATATGGCATAAGCAATAAGGTAGTGCAACTTCTGCTTAATCAAGGATTAAATCCTTGGCAATCGTATTGAATCTTAACTGGGGGAAAAAATCGAATGGCCACCTAAAGAGAGTTAATCTTCTTAATTGCTCCCACGTCCTGTCGTTTAAGTGTTTCATAATTGGCGTAGCCTCTGGGCGGCTTCGGTTAGAAAAGGGGTCGAACTTGGTAAACGAAAGTCACCCTTAGCCCATTTATATTATTAGTTTCCCCCAATTAATTCGCTTCTATTAGCTCGACGAATCTGAGCGCGTGATCTTGAGTCCGAAAATCGACTAACCCACCCCCTGACTATTATTCATGCTAAAGCATCTGGCTTAAAAAGTCGAAAATCCGGGCTAATCTCGCAAAAAATGGTTCCAACCTTGTCAAACTTACCCATGAATTATACGATCCTAAAAAAAGAAACCATTTATTAAAAGATGCTTTGTCGATCGCAACAATTGCTCCCCAAAAACAGCAATAAATCCTCCTTTTTCCTCTAAATATGCCTACCCTAATCACAGGGGAAATGACGTATTTCGTGAAAAGGGTTCAAAATAGTTAATTTTAGTTTAAAACTTTTGAAAAGTCGGGGGTTGACCCTTTAGAACTGACCCCGCCGCCCTCTTCCTTTAAGTTCTCCGGTGGTTTTCTACGACAATCAAGTAGGAATTAGCCGATGTTAATGGAATATTTAACTTTCCACATTATAATCAAGTTTCCCGACGGACCTCTCTCAGCAATGCAATTATTACCAGGTCGAACCCTCAACCTATAAAAGGCCATGGGCGCTAATAATTTACACCAAAATAATGAGCAATTTAAAATTTATTTAAAGAAATGTGCTGGTTTGCAGTTTATAAGCGATTCTTAAGGAACCCTTTTCTCAAGGTCTACTTGAAAATCATTACTTGACCTCCCTTGAAGTAATCCGTTCCTTCAAATATAAGGAATCCTTCCAATTTCCGAGGGCACTCATTGTTTGATAGCAAAATCATTGATTTTCACTTTGGATCTTAAGGGACAGAAAAAGGATTTTCAAGGTAGCCTTTTGGTGAAGGAGAGATTTAAGGAGCGTTTTCGAATACATCTAAGGAAGAGAAACAAGCGAATCTTAAGGAACCCTTTTCTTAAAAATCCTTGAAAATCATTCCTTGACCTTTGTATTAATGAACCTCCCTTGAAGTAATCCGTTCCTTCAAATAAAAGGAATCCTTCCAATGTCTGAGGGCACTCATTGTTTGATAACAAAATCCTTGATTTTCACTTTGAATGTTTAGGGAAAAATGATTTTCAAGGTAGCGTTTTGGTGAAGGAGAGATTTAAGGAACGTTTACGAAAACATCTAAGGAAGAGAATCGAATAACAAGCGATCATTAAGAAACCATTTTCTTAAGGTCTCCTTGAATATCATTCCTTGACCTTTGTATTAATGAACCTCTCTTGAAGTAATCCGTTCCTTGAAATAAAAGGAATCCTTACAATTTCGAAGGGCTCTCATTGTTCGATAGCAAAATCCTTGATTTCCACTTTGGATGTTAAGTAATAGAAAAATGATTTTCAAGGTAGCCTTTTGGTGAAGGAGAGATTTAAGGAACGTTTACGAAAACATCTAAGGATGAGAATCGATTAAACAAGCGATCATTAAGAAAGCCTTTTCTTAAGGTCTCCTTGAAAATCATTCCTTGACCTTCGTATTTATGAACCTCTCTTGTGGTAATCCGTTCCTTCAAATAAAAGGAATCCTTCCATTTTCCGAGGGCTCTCATTTTTTGATTAAAAAATCCTTAATTTTCACTTTGAATGTTAAAGAACAGAAAAAGGATTTTCAAGGTAGCCTTTTGGTGAAGGAGAGATTCAAGGAGCGTTTACGGATACATCTAAGGAAGAGAAACAAGAGATCCTTAAGGAATTTTTTTCTTAAGGTCACCTTGAAAATTATTCCTTGAACTTTGTATTAATGAACCTCCCTTGAAGTATCCGTTCCTTCAAATAAAAGGAATCCTTTCAATTTCCGAGGGCTCTCATTGTTTTTCAAGGTAGCCTTTTGGTGAAGGAGAGATTCAAGGAACGTCACTCATCTAAGGAAGAGAAACAATAAACAGGAACATTTGACGACCGGTTTCGTCCTAAAATGTATCATCAAGTACACTATTTTGCGTTTATTGATCTTTCTTTTTTTATGAACGAATGGGCGATTTTTCCGAGAATGCGGGAAGGTTGAAAAGAACCGTTCCCCCATCTAGCGACGACAACTTTAACCTTCCGGTTTCCTTCAAAACACTACCTCATTGGCTATTCTGGGAAGGAAATGTTGAAATCTACAATATACAAACTTATATTTTAAAAAAATTAAATAAATTGATTTTTTTACGTCTTGTCCTTCCACTATGGAGTCCGGGGTTCGATCCCCGGGTTGTGTGAAAGGAATATTTGTTAGAAAATAAAATATCTTCTACATAATCCGTTGGTCAGTTGGCAAGGCCACTCCTGAATTTTTTGCGGTATTAAAGTGGCTTTTTTTGGGCGTGGAGATTTTTTTTTTTTTATGAAAATACATTTACCAAGTAGAAATGGCTTATTTTAAGGGAGAGCGGAGTTGGCGAAATATTCAAGGCGTATACGGTTGACCCGGGTAACATTATTATTCACGTTCCGCGAGTATAAGGTAGGGGATCTTGGGGTTAAGGTGTTTTCCTTGGGGCGTTGTATTCTCCCTAAGGTGGTATTAAAGGAGAGGCGTGCGTTGCATCTCGACAACAGAAGAGGCCTTCTCCACGGTACCCTTCTTATTTAAAATATACCCAATAAAAGTGTTAGGCTTAGAGGAATTAAGGGATGGAAGGGAGTCAGAAAAGACAGGGGCTAAACTCGGCTTTCACCCTCCGAATGCGCCTTTTGCTAAACCTTCTTGTATTCTACCCCTTTTTCCTCCTTTATTGTCAACCGCATTTATTTTTTTTAGCGAACTCTCGGCGGAAAAAACTTATTATCTACCTCAAAATATGTTTAAAAAAATTGTAAAATTCCCAGAATAAAGATTAGGTAAATATAACCCAAAAAAAATTTTTTTTTCTACCGAAAAAATATCTTTTTTTTGGGGGGGGAGGGGGGGTGTCTCATACTATCTCTGTGGTGTTTTGGAGAAAAAAAAAAATGTTTTCGTAATTTTCTGGCGTTTTTCAGGTTCATTAATCCTCAAACCCGTGGAATGCATCTAAAATTTGTCTTTAAACATAACGCAGTTGAACATAAAAGAAACTTTCATTTTAAAGAACATGTTCATAAAACTGTTTCTGTCGTTTCGGCATAATTCATCTCGCCTGTTTGTATACGTGTCGACCTAATGCGGTTCGCCATAATGCACTTGATCATAAAATAGCAGAAATCGCGAGTTCATCATAAAAAATCTGTAACTCAACATAAAGAAAATAGTCGAAAACGTTCTCTATAATGCATCTCACCATAAAGAAGAGATTTGACGCTTGTAATTTCGACATAAAATTTGTCTTTAAACATAACGCAATTGAACATAATGGAAACTTTCATTTTAAAGAACTCGTTTCACCACAGAATTGTTACTGTCGTTTTGGCATAATACATCTTACCATAAACTAGGGACAGCGAAAGAGCAAGCCTATTTTCGCCGTTAAAACGCGATTATGGCGAAACGACAAAAACTAAAAACTTGACAGTTCACCAAAATGAAATTCGCACATCCTCGCGAGATGAAAAAAATTAACCCCCTGGTGCCATAAAACGAGCTCCCATTGGCTGCCTGCTAGTTTTTCCTAGTTTATGATGAGATGCTTATGTTGAATTGCATTATGGTGAACTGTCAAGTTTTAAGGGTTTTTTTTTTTTTTTTTTCGTTTCGCCATAATCGCGTTTTAAACGGTGAACCGTGAAAGTAAGCTGCTATTTCGCTGTCCCTGGCTTATGGTGAGATGTATTATGCCGAAACGACAGAAACAGTTTTATGGCGAAACGCCAAGCTCTTTAAAATAAAAGTTTCCTTTATGTTCAACTGCGTTTTGTTGAAAAGACAAATTTTATGTTGAAACGACAAGTATTTAATCTCCTCTTTATGGAGAGATGTATCATGTTCAAATGCATTATGGTGAACGTTTTCGACTATTTTCTTTATGTTGCAGATTTTTTATGGTGAACTCGCGATTTCTGCTATTTTATGGTCAAATGCATTATGGCCAACCGCATTATGTCTAAGAAACTTTATTTTTAAATGTCGGCTATATTACTGTTTCTCTCGTTTAGGCAGATGAAAATGGCGACATGGCAATGTGGTGAGAGCCTCCGCCTGGGCCCACCCCAGTTTTAAGGCTAACAAAAGGGGGGGGGGGGCTCAATAATCCAAGTTAAAACGTCCTAAAATCTACAAAATTAAGAATTTTTTTTTCTTCTCAAGAACCTATGTGGGCATTCTTCAACGCATGCGTATCTTGGTAATTTTTTTTTGATCAAAACGCATGCGCAAAAAATTCTTATTTTGCCTTAAGAAGAATCAAGCAGACCTTAACGAGCACTTGAAAGAAAAGCTTAGTTTCCTTACCCCAAGATAGTAAAATTCAAATCAAATTTTTTACCACAATAATTTAGATTTCAAATAAAGCAAATTATGGCAACCACCTGTAAGATTCATTTCCTTTTGATAATGAAAACCTCATTGTTTAAATTAAAATTAAATTGTATCAATTAAAAAAATTAACTTAAAAAAATGCCAAATAAATAAAATTTTAAAATTAATAAAAATTTGTTATTGATAAAAATGTGATTATAGAGAAAAAAGGAAAGGGAAAATTTTAAGATGAAAAATGATAACTTACCGTGAGACATAATGATGAAAAAAAGGAGGAGGGCGGTGACTAGGATGCGGCATGACGATCTCTGATTGTTGATCATTTGGATTGAGAACACATGAAATAAATAAAAAATTTCTAAATTATTTATGTTGATCGAATTTGTAATGGGAGAAGCACGGGATCTGAGCTGTTAAAGCACTGAGGGCGCACTGAGGGTTCTCCCGCCCTCCACGGCCCGAAACTTGAGCGTCCCTTCTATTTCAACCCCACTTTTCATCCTCGATGTTTTTGTCCCTTTTAGTTTTGTTTGTTAATTTAACCCCCCCCTCCCCCCTCCCATCTGCAGACCAAACGTTTCATCCTCACTATGCCCACAACCTTTTTTTTTTCCACCCGTAATTTTATTTCATGGTTTTAATTTTATTTTCACTCCGTTTTTCTCATCTTTTTTATTTTCTCATCTTCTTTCAAAACATTCATTTATTTTTTAAAGCTAACAAAAATCATACTATTAAATATGTATCACGTTTTATAATATTCTGTGATACATATTATTTTTCTATTTATATAAGTTGGTTGAAATTAAAAAGTTCCTGGAAAAGTAGGTAGGACATAACAAGGTTGACACTTAGAGATCAAAGCGATGTTTGTAACTTAACGCCATTACTACCCTCTCCTAATAGCTTTACCCTCCACATGCTTCATACGCTTCTTTAATCTAATGGTTGACATAATTTAATTATGAATTTTATGGGGAGGGGGGGGGGATAAATAAAGTACAAGGCTGGAGTCTGCGGTAAAGTAGGCGGAAAAGGTTTTTCTTATCAGCCCTTATCACGCTAGTTTTGTGTAGTGACCAACTTTTAACTTTATTATGGGGTTCCCGGGATTTTTAATCAGATTTTCGGCTGAGAAACTCCTTATTTCCAATTTTTAGTTTGAAAAAAGAAAAAAAAACACTTTTTATCGGATTTTTGGGAGTTTTCTTCAGTTTTTTGATAGAGAAATCCTGTTTTTTTTTTTATTTATGGCGATTTCCACGTTATTTTGGCCAAAAAAAAACTACCTTATTACCAGGTTTTTCGAACTTTTCCTATATTTTCGAAGAAAAATGTCAATTTGTCGGTTTTGCGGGATTTCCCTAAGCTTTTCGATTTAAAAAAAAACTGTTTTTTCCCTAATTTATGGAGATTTCGACGTTATTTTGGCCAAAAAACTACCTTTTTACCAGGTTTTTCGGACTTTTCCTACATTTTTCTTCTGATAAAACCCCTATTTGTCGGTTTTCACTAATCTTTTCGATAGAGAAACCCTGATTCTTGTTTTCTAATATATGGCAATTTCCTTGATCTTCAGGACAAGAAACCCCCCTTTTTAGAGGTTTTTTGAACTTTTACTTCTTCTACTCAGATAACCCCTATTGTTCGGTTTTCCGGGATTTCCCTAAGCTTTTCGATTAAAAAAATTTTTTTCCCCTAATTTATGGCGATTTCCACGTTATTTTGGCCAAGAAACTACTTTTACATCAGGTTTTTGGGCTTCGCCAACCTTTTTTCTACGTAGAAAACAACTTTTTATCGATTTTCAATTGATGGATTTTTGAAGTTTTCTAAATTATCTAGCCAAGAAAACCCTTTTTCTTTACGAATTTTTGGGAGTTTTCTTCAGTTTTTGAACCTATAAACCCGGCATTTTGGCCAAAAACTTTTAACCTGGTTTTTGGGCTTCGCCAATCTTTTGCCAATTTTTTTAATTTTTGTTTTTACCCCCATTCATTAAAATCAGTTTTAGTCGGTTGAAGAGACACCCTTTTTGTCGTATTTTAGGGAGTTCTCTTCAATTTTTCGATAGAGAAATAATGTTTTTTCTTTTTTCTTCTTTTTTAATTTGTGGCGATTTCCACCTTATTTTGGCCAAAAAAAAACTACCTTTTTACCAGTTTTTCGGACTTTTCCTACATTTTTCATCTAATAGAACACCTATTTTTGGTTTTCTAATTTATGGCAATTTCCTTGTTCTTCAAGACAAGAAACCCCCCTTTTTAAAGGTTTTTTTTAAACATTTACTTTTTCGACTCAGAGAACCCCTATTGGTCGGTTTTCCGGGATTTCCCTAACTTTTCGAAAAAGAAACCCTGTTATTTTTCTAATTTATGGCGATTTCCACGTTATTTGGGCCAAAAAAAACTGCCTTTTTACCAGTTTTTCGGACATTTTCTACATTATTCATCTGATAGAACCCCTATTTGTCGGTTTTCCGGGATTTCCCTAATTTTTCGATAGAAAAACCCTGTTTTTGTTTTTAAATTTATGGCATTTTCCTTGTTCTTCAAGACAAGAAACCCCCTTTTATAGGTTTTTTTTAAACATTTACTTTTTTGACTCAGAGAACCCCTATTGGATGGTTTTCCGGGATTTCCCTAACTTTTCGAAAATAAATCCTGTTATTTTTCTAATTTATGGCGATTTCCACGTTATTTGGGCCAAAAAAACTACCTTTTTACCAGTTTTTCGGACTTTTCCTACATTATTCATCTGATAGAACCCCTATTTGTCGGTTTTCCGGGATTTCCATAATTTTTTCGATAGAAAAACCCTGTTTTTTGTTTTCAAATTTATGGCAATTTTCTTGTTCTTCAAGACAAGAAACCCCCCTTTTTAGAGGTTTTTTTTAAACATTTACTTTTTCTACTCAGAGAACCCCTATTGGTCGGTTTTCCGGGATTCCTCTTATCTTTTCAGTAGAGATACCACGTTTTTTATTTTCTCATTTATGGCAATTTCCATTTTTCAGGACATGAAACTCCCATTTTTATAGGTTTTTTAGAACTTTTACTTTTTCTACTCAGAGAACCCCTATTGGTCGGTTTTCCAGGGTTTACCTAAGCTTTTCGAAAAATAAACCCTGTTATTTCTCTAATTTATGGAGATTCCACGTTATTTTGGCCAAGAAACTACCTTTTTACCAGGTTTTTGGGCTTCGCCAACCTTTTTTTCTACGTAGAAAACAACTTTTTATCGATATTCCGGGATTTTCCATAAGTTTTTCGAAGGAAAAGCCCTATCATTTGCTCTTTTGGTCAAGAAACTCCCGTTTTACCTTTTTTTTTTAGCATTGCCTTCCACTTTTGACCAAAAAACCTATATTTATCAGTTTTTTGGGATTTTTCTAATTTTTTCACCAAGAAAACTTCTTATTTCCTTGCTTGATGCGCTTTTCTCGCTTTTTCGACCAAAAAACACTTTTTATACCTGATTTTTGTGCTTTTCCAGCCTCTTACGACCGAGAAATCCACCAATTGATGGATTTTTTGAAGTTTTCTAAATTATCTAGCCAAGGAAACCCTTTTTCTTAACAAATTTTCGGGAGTTTTCTTCAGTTTTTGAACCTATGGCACTTCTGACCTGAAAAGCTAGTTTCGATTCGCTTTTCAATTTTAACTTCACTCCCTCCATTTCCTAATTTGAAAAAATATGACTGGGCAGATTTGATCGATAATGACCGATGATAATTTTGCCTTCGCAGAACAATTAAATGCAAAACCACCAAATTTTATTAATGAAAAGTCGACTGAAAACCAGGTGACTCCAGTATATTATCCAAAAATAATTTAATTTTGTACATTTGGAACAATTTTAGATATGTTGATGAAAAAAAAATGTCCTGGTCATTTTAAAATTAAAACCTCCCCAAAAGGATCATTTTTATTGTTAATATAATGCTAAGCCAGTTTTACCGAAATGTGACGCGGGCGTAATCATTCCGACGCCGTTTCACCAAGCGAAACCGCAGTCATGAGCAAAACATGTCGACATAAATGTTTTATAAATGAGGTCGCTCGTAAAAATTTTTTTTTTCATAAAAAGAAATTAACGTAGAAAAAAAATCGATTGGATGAGCAAACAGAAAGAATTCGGACACGTGGAAAAAAAAAGTTGAATCGCCCGAATTATAAACACTTTCGGGGCCATCGATGCTTGACAGATATTGGAACTCGTTTACGTTGAAAACTGGCGAGAAGAGGAGTTAATCAAGTGAAGTCCGTCGAGAGTTGTTTGCACAATCTCTAGAGTCTACAGGATGATGTCCCTTCCTAATCATATTGTCAACATGTCCCCTTCCACCAGCCACCTCGGACTCTTCTCATCTGTTAATATATCTTTTGCTCTTCGTTTACTCCCCTTCTTGTTATATTTACCCATCCGGGGGTTCAATGTTTACTTGTAATTTTCTCTCGACACCGCCATTACTCTTTTTTTGCCTAAAAACTTTCCTCTTTCGTTTTGAATTTGTCTTTTGATTTTACTATGAAAACAACTTTCTCCAAGTAAAGCTCTTTTTGGAGCCTTAATAACAAGGGCCACCTTTCGTCATAAAAATGTCATGTTTCTATATCATACAATCTCGATATAATCACAATTATGACGAATTGACCGAAATCGTTCTCTTATGACTTTTTATGGTTAAAATTTGGCTGAAAACGTCTCGTCATAATTTCGACATAATTACATCACATTATCACGGTATATTGTGGCGAAATGGCAAAAATTCATCTATTTTTTCAACTTATTTAGTAATTGTGGTTGAAATTGTGACTAAAAACGTTTCGTCATAATTTCGACAAGAAAAAATCTCGACATAATCGATGATTATCACGTCACACCATGACGCAGCTTAGAAAATTTTTCGGAAAAAAAAAACCAAAAATAAAAAACCTTCTTAAACTTAAAAACTTAAAAGACTTATAGAATTAAAAGACTCCTTAAGCTCAAAAGACCTCCTTACACTTTCCCCTCCTCTTTACTTCCCCACCCTTATACTTCCCCCTCAATTATCCCCCTCCCTTATACTTACCCTCCGTTACACTTCCCCTCCCTTATACTTCCCCCTCCTTTATACTCCCTCTCCGTTATACTCCCCCTCCCTTATACATCCCCCTCCGTTATACTCCCCTCCCTTATACTTCCCCCTCCGTTATACTCCCCCTCCCTTATATTTCCCCTCCTGTATACTCCCCCCCTTATACTTTCCCCTCCGTTATACTCCCCCTCCCTTATCACACAGTTTTATGGTTGAAAATTTGGCTGATAACGTCTCGTCATAATTTCGACATAAGTACATCACATTTTCACGGAATATTGTGGCACATTAGCAAAAATGCATCTCTTTTACTGACTTTTTGTAATTTGTGGTTGAAATTGCGACGAAAAAGGTTTCGTCATAATTTGGCATGAAAAAATCTCGACATAATCAAGGATTATCACGTCACACTATGACGAAACTTAGAAAATTTTTCAAAAAAAGAAAAAAAAACTTAAAAAATAAAAGACTTAAAATATTAAATTAAAAGACCTCCTTAAACTTCCCCCTTCGCTATACTTCCCCTTTCCTTATACTTCCCCCTCCCTTATATTTCCCCTCGTTGAACTACCCCTCCTTTATGCTTCCCCTCCTATATACTTCCACTCTTTAATACTCCCCCCCCCCCCTTGATACATAAGTATATCACAATATCGCGGTATATTGTGGCGCATTGGCAAAAATGCATTCTTTTTCTGACTTTTTGTAATATTTGTGGTTGAATTTGCGACTAAAAACGTATCGTCATAATTTCGACATAAAAAAATCTCGACATAATCAAGGATTATCACGTCACACTATGACGCAACTGAGAAAATTTTTCAAAAAAAATTAAAAAAAAAACCTCTTTAAACTTAAAAGACTTAAAGAATTAAATTAAAAGACTTAAACTTAAAAGACCTCCATAAACTTCCCCCTCTGCTATACTTCCCCTCCGATATACTTCCCATCCCTTGTAACCCCCCTCTTTGAAAAAATCTCGACATAATCAAGGATAATTACATCATCTTTAACTAATACTTACTTTATTTTACAGATATTTTTAGGACGAGATGACTGTAGGACGAAAATAATTTCGGTCAAGATTACTTTCGGGCGAGATGACAGTCAATATTTTTTCTTTTTCTATCATTTTTAGGACGAGAATACTTTCGGACGAGATGTGTGCCCACAAAATAGAAATCATGTCGTCCGAAAGTATTCTCGTCCTACTGTCATCTCGTCCCAAAACTAACGCACACAAAAACAGTTCATTGCTGCGTCGGATGAATGCGGCAGCGCTCCATCCCAGCAAAATTAAATCTAAAAGGTGACAATCGACAAAGTGTTTCGGATAAACGGGACGTCCTCATGATCTCATTTCCTCTCCCAAAAACCATACATGGAGGGTATTACAGTAAATTCTGTTTGAGGAAGTTTAAATGGCTTAAAAAACCACACAATTTCAGGATTTTGTGAGAAAAAAATAAATATAAATAAAAAATCTAGGTCACTTTTTATTTATTCATCCGTTAATAACCTGCGGTATAAAAAAACTCGACCCTTATGTTGATTTCAGTGCTAAATTTAAAAATGTTTTGTTTTTATTGTTTTTAAAAATAAATGTATTAAAACAGATATGTAGGTACAAAAAAAAATAAAAAAAAAAAATAAAAAACCCTGGAAGGAATTTGTGGCTTAGAGAACCCCGAGGAATTATAGGGGTATTCATGATCTTATGTTAAGTCTGTTAAGTCTGTTAAGTCTGTTAAGTCTGTTAAGATCGAGAAAAATTTCACTCCAAAAACGTTCGATTTAACATGTCGATCTACGGGACCCTGAGGTCTGTTAACTATGTTAGCGAAATCGAGAAACTTGGGTAACCTGGACGGGAAGGTTAAAGCTTCTTGTTTACGTTTGTGTTGTCGAGTGTTTTTGTGTGTTCAGAAACAGGCAATTTTACTTCTTTTTACTTCTTTTGGTTCTTCTTGTACTGGCAAACGAACATAAAAATATAAAACATAAAAATAACATAACATAATAATGTAAACAACGTTATGGTTTCTCGTGTTGCATATGTCTCAGGTTATTTATTTTGATCTTACTTACTAATAATGCCGTATGGCGCGCTACAGTATTTTATTCGATTCGACCGATTTAGCAAGGGTCGTTCACGATGTTTCGAAATTCGATTTTAACAACTAACATTTAACATAAGATCGTGAATACCCCTATTACCCTCCATAGACGCACATACGGGCCTCAAAAGTATTTTCTTCATGGAGCCCGTGCTCTTTTGATCTTTTTAAATTTCTCCAATCAAAGATACCTAATGATATGCTACCTCTAGGACGACGTCTAGGACCCTTTTGGGTCAAAATGACCCCTGGTCTTTATCAATACCATCTCAAAATGCACACAAATGGATTGTCAATACACTCAATATTTCCTGGGTGTTTAGAATTTTTTTTTTCTTCCTGACGCCACTGCTTTTTAAAAAAAAAAACTTGCAGAAAAATTATCAACCAGGGACGTTGACCTTCGTGATCGTCCTCTATCACAATTTTATTGAAACTTTTATCAATTTTAGGTGTTTTGCATTTATTAGTGTAGTAAATTCTCTGAAGTTAGATAAATAATGAAAATAAAAAGGCGGTCTAAATAAACTTAAAACTTTGTTTTCATCAATTTATAATAAACATGGACGGTTTGGTGGAATTAAACTGGTTCGATTATTTCGTACTTTTTGTGTTGTTTGGATCATCACTTTTTCCCGGGGTTTATTTCGGATGTCTGAAGAATCAGAAAACGGTCGGCGAATACACACTCGGAAGTAAAAAATGAGCGTTTTTTCCGTTTCGATGTCGATTATGGTGAGTTCGATCAGCGGCTTGACTATGATCGGGATCCCGGCTGAAGTTTACGTCTACGGGACCCAAGCCTGCGTCGAAGCTTTGGGCAATTTCTTCAGCGGATTTCTCTATCAATTTTTCTTTTTGCCCGTACTATATAAATTAGAGTCTTCATCTGTCTTCAATGTCTGAAAAAAAACAAAATTATAAAATAAATTACTTATAATTATTATTTATAGTACATTGAGAAGAGATTTGATTCAAAAGTCAGAACGTTAATATTACTTATTTATCTAATAAACTATGTAAGTATATATTTTTTTTAAAAAACTTTTTTAAATTTCTTTTTCAGTGTTTAGTTGTCCCCAATTTTTATATATGGCTGCACTAACGTTTAATCAAGTGACTGGAATATCTATTTTAAAATGGCTTGTTTTATGTCTGCGGTTTGCATATTTTACACTTCTCTGGTAAAACAATTTGATATTTTTTGTAACTTCCAAAATGTGAATTTATTGAATTTATTATTACACTATGATCGGGGTTATACAAATTCTGTATCGATTTTCCCAATTCTGTATCGGTTATCCCACTTCTGATATTGGTTATCCCACTTTTGATATCGACAAGGCCACTTCTGATATAGGTTATCCCACCTCTGATATCGACTATCCCACTTCTGATATTGGTTATCCTACTTCTGATATCGACTATCCCACTTCTAATATCGGTTATCTCACTTCTGAAATGGGTTATCCCACTTCTCATGTAGGTTACCCCTTTTCTGATATTGACCTTTCCATTCTGATATCGGTTATCCCACTTCTTATATTGACTATCCCACTTCTGATATCGGTTTTCCCACTTCTGATATCGACTATCCCACTTCTAATATCGGTTATCTCACTTCTGAAATGGGTTATCCCACTTTTCATGTAGGTTACCCCTTTTCTGATATTGACCTTTCCATTCTGATATCGGTTATCCCACTTCTTATATCGACTTTTCCACTTCTGATATTGACTATCTCACTTCTGATTTCGGTTATCCCACTTCTGATATCGACTATTCAACCTCTGATATAGGTTATTCCACTTCTGATATAGTTGATCCCCTTTCTGATATTGGTTATCCTACTTCTAATATCGACTATCCCAATTCTAATATCGGTTATCTCACTTCTGAAATGGGTTATCCCACTTCTGATGAAGGTTATCCCACTTCTGATATCGACATTTCCACTTCTGATATCCGTTATCCTACTTCTGATATTGACTACCTCACTTCTGATATCGGTTATCCCACTTCTGATATCGACTATTCAACCTCTGATATAGATTATTCCACTTCTGATATAGGTGATCCTCTTTCTGATATCGGTAATCTCACTTCTGAAATATGTTATCCCACTTCTGATATAGGTTATTCCACTTCTGATATAGCTTATTCCACTTCTGATATAGGCTATCCCACTTCTGATGTAGGTTATCCCACTTCTGATATACTTTATCCCATCTCTGATATCGACTATCCCACTTCTGATATTGGATGTTCTACTTATGATATCAACTGTCCCACTTCTGATATCAACTATCCCACTTCTGATGTCGGTTATTCCACTTCTGATATAGCTTATCCCTCTTCTGATATCGTTTATCCCTCTTCATATATAGGTTATCCCACATCTGATATCGATTCCTGCTCTGATATAGGTTATTCCACTTCTGATATCGGTTATCCCACTTCCGACACTGCAAAACCACCGAAGGACCTTGTATTATCCCTCATCTGATATCGAGTATCAAACTTTTTGCTTAATTTTATTTTAGGGAGGTTTCAAAGCGGTTATTTATTCAGATGTGTTACAAAACTATTTCGCTATCGTAACAATTTTGGCAGTGACCATTTTTGGTTTGCGCAACGCCGGAGGAGTGGCCGCAGTTTTTAAGGAAAGTCAAAAAGGAGAGAGACTAGAATTTTTTAAGTATGTACAAGAAAAAAGATGGATTTGACTTAATTTTTTTTCCAGCTTGGATTTCGATCCATATAAAAGATCTACGTTTCCTGCAACGCTGATCAGTTCGACGGTTTTTAATTTAGCGATATTTGCAGTCGAGCCTGGATATTACCAGCGTTTTATGTCTCTTTCGAGTTCGAAAAAAGCGAAATCCGCGACGAACTGGGCTGTCTTTGGCATAGTTATTTTAAAATCTTTGTCAGTCCTGACCGCTCTTTCGATTTACACTAAATATCATGGCTGCGATCCTATAATAACAAAGGAAATAACAAAACCGGGGCAATTGATGGCTCATTTCGTGATTGATTTAGCGCGCCACTACCCAGGACTTACAGGCCTTTTCTTATCGGGGGTTATAGCCAGTTCTTTAAGTTCGGTATCCACTTTGCTGAATGCGGCCGTGTTGATAATCTACGAGGATCTAATGAAGCCTTTTCTTCCACCAAATATCTCGGATAAAAAGGCCAATTTTATAATGAAGGCAGCGACAGTAGTTGTTGGGATCGTATCTACTTTGATGGTATACGTTGTCCAAAATTTGGGGACGGTTTTTCAAGTCACCTTCACGTTGGCAAGTCTAACCAAATCGTTACTAATTCTTTCATTCCTTTTGGGGATGATTTGTCCTTGGGCGAATACGAAAGGAGCGATTTCTGGGATTGTTGCTGCTGTTGTTTCGACTTTCTGGATAGCGACTGGAGCACAGATTGCTATCTATAAGGGTGACCTCAAATTTCCAGGCAAAGTTACGTCGATATCCGACTGCCCCAGCAATTCAACGTTTCATTTGAATACCACGTAAGGCTTTTTTTTTTCATCAGAAACCCTTGTCCACTAGAGACGGAAGCGCGGCGAGGCTTGGTCCCAAATACTTCCGACTTCTGCTACGCGGAACCAATCGCTCTCCGCGCCTCTGTCCCCCAGTGGACGAATTCTTCAGCTTGTTCTTGTGGACGCTCAGCCTTCATTTCAATTTTTCAGCCAAACGGAATTCGGCAACCCTGGATACGGAACATCTGTGGAAGCTGCTGAAGATTTACCGTCTCTATACAAAATATCATTTTACTACTATAGCTTAATCGGTGATTAATTAATTTAAAGCAAAAATGTTATATTTATCCTTTATAGGTTTAACTGTGGGTATGACCGTCGCCATTTTCGTCAGCTTCATAACAGGCAAAAACGACATTTCCAAACTCGATCCCAACCTGATATTTCCTCAGTTGAGATTTTTATTGCCAAAATGCACAACAAGACGAGAATATTCCACTGTGTCGACGGATGAAGGCATAGAGACGAACGTCTAATTGAGGCGCTTTGGGTACGAAGGGCGAACTCAACAAAACGTAGTTTCGAGATATTCGCATTTTAAAGTTTTATGTTATGGGCGAACTCAACAGAAAAGTCATGCCCTGGAATGGGAAAAAAAGTGGGGGTTATGGACTAGGTTGTGGAGTTCGCCCTTCGTACCCGCTCGGATATCGCAGTTAAAGTTTTGTCGCATTTCGGTTTTTACGTATTTAAAGGGGAAAAAAGGGCTAACACAACATAAAAATTATATGGGTGTATTCACCAAGAGGTCTAGAATCTGAAAATGAAAAAAAAAAAAATTTGTCCAATGTTGAGTTCGCCCTTTGTACCCGGAGCTTCTCAATTGTTTATAAATTTAATCATTAAAATATCTTATATTCGCTCCGTAAGGAATTTAAATTATTTAAAACATGAATTATTGTAATACGCTCCATAGACGGTTTTTGGGGAAGTGTCTTTTGAACCCAGTTTTGTAAAATTTAGTAGAACCTAACCACTGATTAAAGTCTCTATTTTCTATAATACTATATGTTTATAGTCTAACCTATGTTGAAATTGTCTATAAACTAACGTTGTTTAAATTGTCTACAGTCTAACCTCCGTTTAAATAATCTAACCTATGTATAAATAGTCAAACTTATGTTTAAATCATCTACAGTCCTTTGTTTTATTTGATAGTTTATACTCCTACTTCTGCCTACATTTTCTGTAGCTACCTCTGTTTAAATTGTCTACAGTCTAACCTCCGTTTAATAATCTAACCTATGTTTAAATAGTCAAACCTCTGTTTTAATAATCTACAGTCCGACCTCTGTTTACCTTGTCTATCGTAAGCCTCGGTTTAAATCATCTGCAGTCAAACCTCTGTTTGCATCTTCTGTAGTAAACCTCTGCTTAAAAGACCTCCTTACACTTTCCCCTCCGCTTTACTTCCCCTCCGTTATACTCCCCCTCCCTTATACTTCCCCCTCCCTTATACTCCCCCTCCCTTGTACTTCCCCCTCCGTTATACTCCCCCTCCCTTTATACAGGGTGTCCGGAAACACATGGCAAGCGTCTGGGAGAGCGTTAAAAAGTGGTTTTACGAAAAAAAGTTAAATGTAAACCCCCCTTAATTTAAATCAAAGAATTTGATGGTGTAGTTTAAAATCCGCCT
Source organism: Orius insidiosus (assembly GCA_014119065.1). Classification (NCBI taxonomy): domain Eukaryota; kingdom Metazoa; phylum Arthropoda; class Insecta; order Hemiptera; family Anthocoridae; genus Orius; species Orius insidiosus. The sequence goes on along the minus strand of JACGAQ010000035.1, from coordinate 388,743 downwards.
GGATATACAGGGTGTCCCAGACACAACCTAACTTCGTTATTTCAAATGAGAACCCCTATTTTTTATTTCAGATTCGTAATCTACGCAAAATTTCAAGTAGATTTGATTATTTTTGAGACCATTTTCGACAACTTTAAAAAATGTCAAAATTTAGCGTTTTTTTGCGCTAAAATCCGTTAAAATTGACCTAGGAGACTCGTTTTTTTTTTTAATTCCACTTATTTTTTCCCGAAGAATCCAACTGTCTCAAATTTGAGCATCTTCGCATTCTGCATTACGAGATTTCGTCGCTAATGGCCTTTTTTCAAGTTTAACTCCAAATTCCATACTTCAAAAATGGAAATTAGCGATTTGTTGACGGAATTTTAATTTTTGATGCATAAACACAAAAGACGCTGTAGCTCTTTCAAAATTTGTGGTCCGAAAGAGAAATTCCTTTCAACAAGTGCTAATTTTCATTTCTGAACTAAAAATTTGGGTTCTAACTTGAAAAAAGGCCATTAGCGACGAAATCTCGTGATGCAGAATGCGAAGATGCTCAAATTTGAGACAGTTGGATTCTTCGGGAAAAAATAAGTGGAATTAAAAAAAACGAGTCTCCTAGGTCAATTTTAACGGATTTTAGCGCAAAAAACGCTAAATTTTGACATTTTTTAAAAGTTGTCCAAAATCGTCATATGAGTACTCAAATCTACTTGAAATTTTGCGTAGATTACGAATCTGAAATAAAAAATAGGGGTTCTTATTTGAAATAACGAAGTTAGGTTGTGTCTGGGACACCCTGTATATCCAGGCGGATTTTAAACTACACCATCAAATTCTTTGATTTAAATTAAGGGGGGTTTACATTTAACTTTTTTTCGTAAATCCACTTTTTAACGCTCTTCCAGACGCTTGCCATGTGTTTCCGGACACCCTGTATATCCCCCTCCGTTGTACTCCCCCTCCCTTATCACACAATCTCGATAAAATCACAATTATGACGAATTGACCAAAATCGTTCTCTTATTCTGACTTTTTATGGTTAAAAATTTGGTTGAAAACGTCTCGTCATAATTTCGACATAAGTACATTACATTATCACGGTATACTCTCCCTCCGTTATACTCCCGCTCCCTTATACTTCACCCTCCGTTATACTCCATCTTCCTTATACTTCCCCTCCTTCAACTTTCCCTCCTTTATACTTCCCCTCCTTGATACTTCCCCCTCCTATATTGTTACTTCTCTCTAAGGAAGTTTTCGTTGGAAGCTCTTCAAACTAGTTCTTTCTTACATTTTGTGAAAAATTATGTTAACAATCTTGAAATTTCGGCAAAATACATCTCGACATAATTTTGACGTGACACATCCTCTGCATAATCTCATCATGTTATGACGTATTATCAAAAATCGACCCTTTTTTCTTCCATTTTCTGCCGAGATTATCGTAATTTCAAGTATGTTGAAATTGTGGCTGAAAAATAATTTTTTGTAAAATCAACTCGTCATAGTTACAACATCGCATAATCACGTCATGTTTTCACAGTTTATTATGACGTAGTGACGTCATAATCTGACGCATTTTTAAGAATCCATCTTTTGTCTCTTTTTCATGACGTAGTGATGTGTTGAAATTATGTTGGGGTTTTTTATGACGAATGATGTACTTCGGTGAGGTATTCCCTTTTGGAAAGAAAGGATCTTTGTTGAACGTGAAATTCCTTTTTCAAGAAGGTATTTCAATTGAAGGTTGAAAACGCAGCAGAGGGATTCTCTTGATTTGAGGTAAATACTCAGCTCGTCGGGGGAGGCCCCCTGTGAAGAGCTAAAGCAATGGTATGCCTGGAGAGTGAAGGGGTTGCCGTGTATATTGAGTTTTCCACTGCGGAGGAGGTTCGCGTCGGTATTTCGTCGAACAAACTTACCACACCCGATCGCACAAACATTTGCATGCATTACCTTTGTCCGCCCTTTGAGCTACGTTCTTTTCCGCCCCCACGGTTCTCCGAGATCGAAGAGGGGAACGAAATAAATTTCCTTCTTTTGTCTTCTGAGTACCTAATACTTTTTTTCCACTATTTCAGCAGGGAAAAAAATTTAACATTGAAAACCATCACAAGCAGAATACCTGCTTATGAAATTAAGCAGGAATTCCCCAAAATTCTCACCTACGTCCGAGCAAATGGGAATCAAGATTTCTAACATATTTCATAGCTATTTCAAAGCAGAGATGGGCAAAATCATAGGAATACAGGGTGTCCGGAAACACATGGCAAGCGTCTGGGAGAGCGTTAAAAAGTGGTTTTACGAAAAAAAGTTAAATGTAAACCCCCCTTAATTTAAATCAAAGAATTTGATGGTGTAGTTTAAAATCCGCCTGTATATACAGGGTGTCCCAGACACAACCTAACTTTGTTATTTCAAATGAGAACCCCTATTTTTTATTTCAGATTCGTAATCTACGCAAAATTTCAAGTAGATTTGAGTACTCATATGACGATTTTGGACAACTTTTAAAAAATGTCAAATTTTAGCGTTTTTTTGCTCTAAAATCCGTTAAAATTGACCTAGGAGACTCGTTTTTTTTTTTAATTCCACTTATTTTTTCCCGAAGAATCCAACTGTCTCAAATTTGAGCATCTTCGCATTCAGCATCACGAGATTTCGTCGCTAATGGCCTTTTTTCAAGTTAAAACCCAAATTCCATACCTACTTCAAAAATGGAAATTAGCGATTTGTTGACGGAATTTTAATTTTTGATGCATAAACACAAAAGACGCTGTAGCTCTTTCAAAATTTGTGGTCCGAAAGAAAATTCCTTTCAACAAGTGCTAATTTTCATTTCTGAACTAAAAATTTGGGTTCTAACTTGAAAAAAGGCCATTAGCGACGAAATCTCGTGATGCAGAATGCAAAGATGCTCAAATTTGAGACAGTTGGATTCTTCGGGAAAAAATAAGTGGAATTAAAAAAAAACGAGTCTCCTAGGTCAATTTTAACGGATTTTAGAGCAAAAAACGCTAAAATTTGACATTTTTTAAAAGTTGTCCAAAATCGTCATATGAGTACTCAAATCTACTTGAAATTTTGCGTAGATTACGAATCTGAAATAAAAAATAGGAGTTCTCATTTGAAATAACAAAGTTAGGTTGTGTCTGGGACACCCTGTATATCCAGGCGGATTTTAAACTACACCATCAAATTCTTTGATTTAAATTAAGGGGGGTTTACATTTAACTTTTTTTCGTAAAACCACTTTTTAACGCTCTCCCAGACGCTTGCCATGTGTTTCCGGACACCCTGTATATTTCTGTGATTAAGAATAAGATTAAAATCACACTCACGAGTATGATTAAGAATAAAATCTTAATCACAGAGATGATTAAGAATAAACTCTTAATCACAAGAAATCTGTGATTAATCACAGACTTAATCAGAGGAAGTCTGTGATTAATCATTGGAATTTGGGATTAATTAAAGCTTGATCAATCATCAGAAAAATTGTGTAATCACAGGAATCTGTGAATATTGTCACCTCTGATCACAATTTACTCTCAATAACTAAAAACTCAAAATCTATCAATTTCTAAAACTCCAAAATTTTAATTTTAAAACTCCAAAAATTTTTAATATTGACAAAACAAAATTTTTGAAAAATTAAATGTTCAATATGGATTATTCAAGCTAAAAAAAAATTCATTAAACTTGAAAAACTAGATATTTTTTTTAGATTTTTTAAAAAATGTATTCATTTTGCTTGGCCTTTTTAACTTCCTTAATGAAGTTTTTTTTGTCAATACATATTACAAATTTTTGGAGTTTTAAAATTAAAAATTTAGAGCTTTAGAAATTGATAGATTTTGAGTTATTAGTTATTGAGAGTAAATTGTGATCAGAGGTGACAATATTCACAGATTCCTGTGATTAATCATTATTTTCCTATGATTAATCATTATTTTCCTATGATTAATCATTATTTTCCTATGATTAATCATTATTTTCCTATGATTAATCATTATTTTCCTATGATTAATCATTATTTTCCTATGATTAATCATTATTTTCCCATGATTAATCATTATTTTCCCATGATTAATCATTATTTTCCTATGATTAATCATTATTTTCCTATGATTAATCACAGAGTTCCTGTGATTAATCATTATTTTCCTATGATTAATCATTATTTTCCTATGATTAATCACAGACTTCCTGTGATTAATCACAGATTAGTTTATTCTTAATCATCTCTGTGATTAAGATTGTATTCTTAATCATACTCGTGAGTGTGATTTTAATCTTATTCTTAATCACAGAAAAATATTCCTATGATTTAAAATCTTAATCATATTCATGATTAAGAGTTTGCCCGTCTCTGTTTCAAAGACCCAAATTCTGCATTTCCCCGACTTTTTCTCAACAAAGAAACATTGTATCCTTTGAAAACTGGGTAAAAATAGCGAAATAAGAAACTAATCTAAAAACCAATTATCCGAACCTTTCAAACTATTAGAAAAACAAAATTGACTTTTTTTTGTTCTCAGAATTAAATTAAACTTTCCATATTGGCAAGGGAAAAGTCGCGGCAGTCAAATGGGAAAGGAAACTTGCGAGGTATAGGAAGTTTCCTAAACTTTGATTGTCGCTGACCACAGGGACCACATCTTTAACTTCCTGGGGGAGGTCAGGTGTGCCAAACTTTGCGGGCGGAAAAAAAATATAACATTTTTTTTAAATTTTTGGAGATGTGATTAATTGAAAGTTAATAGGTTTTTCTTGGGTCGACAGAAGGTCGTGATGGACAATCTCTTCAAACGAGTCCTCGGCCGCAAAGGAAAATTACTCTCGGATCGATCCTCCCCTGGACATACCCGGACAGAAACAAATTGCCCTTTACCTTTTTGACATGCCCTTGTATACCTTTAAATTTATCGAACCGTCCCTCAAAATAAAAATACTCGCGAATATCCTTGCGTCGGAAAGAAAAACATCAAAATTCCTTTTCAAGCGGATGTAAAATATGTCAAATTTGACGTATTTTCTGTACAGAACAAAGCGGATGTTGTGTGGGTGAAATCCCCTCAGGTGATCCACCCTCATGTTTTAATTTTAAAGTTACATCAAGAATCTTATAAATTCTGTATATCCTCAGTGTTATGATAAAAAAAGTTGTATAGTAAAATTAAAAGGTAACAATAGGGCGACTTATTGGGGCTACCAAAAGAGTGTGGTCAATTTTTCTTGTTTTTCTCCTTCTTTATGAATTTTTTTATTAATTTTGGGGAGGAAGAAAAACATTTTGAAGGCAAAGAGGCTTTAGTCATCCTCTGTCGGCGATATGTTTCAATTTAAACGGCGGTTAGACTTTACTTTGGACATTTTAAACAGAGGTGGGGCTGCAACAAATTTAAACAGAGGTTATAATATCAAAAATCAGAGGTTTACTATGGAAGATGTAAGCAGAGGTTAGACTGCAGATAATTTGAACAGAGTCTTGATAGACAAGGTAAACAGAGGTTGGACTATACATTATTTAAACAGAGGTTTGACTATTTAAACACAGGTTAGAATATTAAACGGAGGTTAGACTGTAGACAATTGAACGCATGTTAAACTACAGACAATTTAAACGGGTTTTAGACTATAGACAATTTAAACAGAGGTTTACTATAGAAAATGTGAACAGAGGTTAGACTACAGATAATTAAAACAGAGGCTTGATAGAAAAAGTAAACAGAGGTTGGACTGTAGATTATTCAAATAGAGGATTGACTATTTAAACATAGGTTAGAATATTAAACGGAGGTTAGAGTGTAGACAATTGTACGTATGTTAGACTATAGACAATTTAAACGGGTGTTAGAATATAGACAATTTAAAAAAAGGTTTACGATAGAACATGTAAACAGAGGTTAGACTACAGATAATTTAAAGAGAGGCTTATAGACAAGGAAAGCAGAGGTAGGACTGTCGATTATTTGAACAGAGGTTTGACTATTAAACATAGGTTAGATTATTTAAACGGAGGTTAGACTGTAGACAGTGAAAGAGAAGGTATTACTAACTACACAGAGGATGGACTATTTAATCAGAGGTTAGACTATAGACAATTTAACGTATGTTAGACTATAGACAATTTAAACGAATGTTAGATTATAGACAATTTACAGAGGTTTACTAAAGAAGATGTAAACATAGGTTAGACTACAGATACTTTAAACGTTGGCTTTTGATAGACAAGGTAAACAGAGGTGGGACTTTAGATGATTGAAACTGAAGTTGTACTATTTAAACATAGGTTAGATTATTTAAACGGAGGTTAGACTGTAGAAAATGAAAGAGGAGGTTTGACTAATTACTCAGAAGTTGGACTACTTAATCAGTGGTTAGACTATAGACAATTTAACGTATGTTAGACTATAGACAGTTTAAACAGAGGCTTACTATAGAAGATGTAAACAGAGGTAAGACTACAGATAATTTAAACGTGGGCTTTTGATAGACAAGGCAAACAGAGGTTGGACTGTTTAAACATAGGTTAGATTATATAAACGTAGGTTAGACTGTAGACAATGAAAGAGAAGGTATTACTAACTAAAAGGAGGTTGGACTATTTAATCAGAGGTTAGACTATAGACAATTCAACATATGGTTGACTATAGACAATTTAAACGAATGTTAGATTACAGACAATTTAAACAGACGTTTACTAAAGAAGATGTTAACATAGGTTAGACTACTGATAATTTAAACGTGGGCTTTTGATAGACAAGGTAAACAGAGGTCGGACTGTTGATGATTGAAATTGAGGTTACACTATTTAAACATAGATTATCATATTTATACGGAGGTTAGACTGTATACAATTTAAGAGGAGGTTTTACTAATTACTTAGATGCTGGACTATTTAATCAGAGGTTAGACTATAGAATATTTAACGTATGTTAGACTATAGACAGTTTAAACAGAAGCTTACTATAGAAGATGTAAACTGAGGTTAGACTACATATAATTTACCTCTGTATGATTTTATGTTTGTTGGGTAGATTTCGGGTTTCTTTCAGAATCTACCTATTGCATTTTTATTGCTCTTTATGTTCGCAGAGGTAAACAGAGGCTGGACTGTAGATGATTTAAACAGAAGTTTGACTATTTAAACATAGGTTAGATTATTTAAACGGAGGTTAGTGTGTAGACAATTTAAATGGAGGATTAAAATGAAGACAGAAGTTGGACTATGGATTATTAAACAAAGGTTTGCTGTAGAAAATGTAAGCAGAGGTTGGACTGCAGACAATTTAAACAGAGGTTAGGTTCTAGGAAATGTTATGCAACTGGGTTCAGAAGACACTCCCCCAAAAACCGTCTTTGGAGCGTATTACAGCACTTACTGTTATAGGGTATTAAAAAATCCCTACGGAGCTTTAGAAAATGTAAACAGAGGTTGGACTGCAGACAATTTAAACAGACGTTAGATTATAGACAATTCAAACAGAGGTTAGACTTTAGACAATTAAAATGGAGTTTCGCTATAGAAAAGTTAAACAGAGGACTATAGACAATTTAAACAGACGTTAGATTATAGACAATTCAAACAGAGGTTAGACTTTAGACAATTTAAATGGAGGTTTGCTATAGAAAAGTTAAACAGAGGACTATATACAATTTAAACAGACATAGATTATAGACAATTCTAACAGAGTTTAGACTTTAGACAATTAAAATGGAGTTTCGCTATAGAAAAGTTAAACAGAGGACTATAGACAATTTAAACAGACGTTAGATTATAGACAATTCAAACAGAGGTTAGACTTTAGACAATTTAAATGGAGGTTTGCTATAGAAAAGTTAAACAGAGGACTATAGACAATTTAAACAGACGTTAGATTATAGACAATTCAAACAGAGGTTAGACTTTAGACAATTTAAATGGAGGTTTGCTATAGAAAAGTTAAACAGAGGACTATATACAATTTAAACAGACATAGATTATAGACAATTCTAACAGAGTTTAGACTTTAGACAATTTAAATGGAGGTTCGCTATAGAAAAGTTAAACAGAGGACTATAGACAATTTAAACAGACATTAGATTATAGACAATTCTAACATAGGTTAGCCTTTAGACAATTTGAATGGAGGTTCGCTATAGAAAAGTTAAACAGAGGACTATAGACAATTTAAACAGACGTTAGATTATAGACAATTCAAACAGAGGTTAGACTTTAGACAATTTAAATGGAGGTTTGCTATAGAAAAGTTAAACAGAGGACTATATACAATTTAAACAGACATAGATTATAGACAATTCTAACAGAGTTTAGACTTTAGACAATTAAAATGGAGTTTCGCTATAGAAAAGTTAAACAGAGGACTATAGACAATTTAAACAGACGTTAGATTATAGACAATTCAAACAGAGGTTAGACTTTAGACAATTTAAATGGAGGTTTGCTATAGAAAAGTTAAACAGAGGACTATATACAATTTAAACAGACATAGATTATAGACAATTCTAACAGAGTTTAGACTTTAGACAATTTAAATGGAGTTTCGCTATAGAAAAGTTAAACAGAGGACTATAGACAATTTAAACAGACGTTAGATTATAGACAATTCAAACAGAGGTTAGACTTTAGACAATTTAAATGGAGGTTTGCTATAGAAAAGTTAAACAGAGGACTATATACAATTTAAACAGACATAGATTATAGACAATTCTAACAGAGTTTAGACTTTAGACAATTAAAATGGAGTTTCGCTATAGAAAAGTTAAACAGAGGACTATAGACAATTTAAACAGACGTTAGATTATAGACAATTCAAACAGAGGTTAGACTTTAGACAATTTAAATGGAGGTTTGCTATAGAAAAGTTAAACAGAGGACTATATACAATTTAAACAGACATAGATTATAGACAATTCTAACAGAGTTTAGACTTTAGACAATTAAAATGGAGTTTCGCTATAGAAAAGTTAAACAGAGGACTATAGACAATTTAAACAGACGTTAGATTATAGACAATTCAAACAGAGGTTAGACTTTAGACAATTTAAATGGAGGTTTGCTATAGAAAAGTTAAACAGAGGACTATATACAATTTAAACAGACATAGATTATAGACAATTCTAACAGAGTTTAGACTTTAGACAATTTAAATGGAGTTTCGCTATAGAAAAGTTAAACAGAGGACTATAGACAATTTAAACAGACGTTAGATTATAGACAATTCAAACAGAGGTTAGACTTTAGACAATTTAAATGGAGGTTTGCTATAGAAAAGTTAAACAGAGGACTATATACAATTTAAACAGACATAGATTATAGACAATTCTAACAGAGTTTAGACTTTAGACAATTTAAATGGAGGTTCGCTATAGAAAAGTTAAACAGAGGACTATAGGCAATTTAAACAGACATTAGATTATAGACAATTCTAACATAGGTTAGCCTTTAGACAATTTGAATGGAGGTTCGCTATAGAAAAGTTAAACAGAGGACTACAGACAATTTAAACAGACCTTAAATTATAGAAAATGTTAATAATTAAATTTATTAAGCAATTAGACGTTCGTTTCTAAGCCTTCATCCGTCGACACAGTGGAATATTCTCGTCTTGTTGTGCGTTTTGGCAATAAAAATCTCAACTGAGGAAATATCAGGTTGGGATCGAGTTTGGAAATGTCGTTTTTGCCTGTTATGAAGCTGACGAAAATGGCGACGGTCATACCCACAGTTAAACCTATAAAGGATAAATGTAACTTTTTTGTTTTAAATAATTAATCACCGATTAAGCTATAGTAGTAAAATGATATTTTGTAAAGTGACGGTAAATCTTCAGCAGCTTCCACAGTTGTTCCATATCCAGGGTTGCCGAATTCCGTTTGGCTGAAAAATTGAAATGTTGAAGGCGTCCACTAGAACAAGCTGAAGAATTCGTCCACTGGGGGACAGAAGCGCGGAGAGCGATTGGTTCCGCGTAGCAGAAGTCGGAAGTATTTGGGACCAAGCCTCGCCGCGCTTCCGACTCTAGTGGACAAAGGTTTCTGTTGAAAAACAAAACTTACGTGGTATTCAAATGAAACGTTGAATTGCCAGGGCAGTCGGATATCGACGTAACTTTGCCTGGAAATTTGAGGTCACCCTTATAGATAGCAATCTGCGCTCCAGTCGCTATCCAGAAAGTCGAAACAACAGCAGCAACAATCCCAGAAATCGCTCCTTTCGTATTCGCCCAAGGACATATCATCCCCAAAAGGAATGAAAGAATTAGTAACGATTTCGTTAGACTTGCCAACGTGAAGGAGACTTGAAAAACCGTCCCCAAATTTTGGACAACGTATACCATCAAAGTAGATACGATCCCAACAACTACTGTCGCTGCCTTCATTATAAAATTGGCCTTTTTATCCGAGATATTTGGTGGAAGAAAAGGCTTCATAAGATCCTCGTAGATTATCAACACGGCCGCATTCAGCAAAGTGGACACCGAACTTAAAGAACTGGCTATAACCCCGGAAAGAAAAAGGCCTGTAAGTCCTGGGTAGTGGCGCGCTAAATCAATCACGAAATGAGCCATCAATTGCCCCGGTTTTGTTATTTCCTTTGTTATTATAGGATCGCAGCCATGATATTTAGTGTAAATCGAAAGAGCGGTCAGGACTGACAAAGATTTTAAAATAACTATGCCAAAGACAGCCCAGTTCGTCGCGGATTTCGCTTTTTTCGAACTCGAAAGAGACATAAAACGCTGGTAATATCCAGGCTCGACTGCAAATATCGCTAAATTAAAAACCGTCGAACTGATTAGCGTTGCAGGAAACGTAGATCTTTTATATGGATCGAAATCCAAGCTAGAAAAAATTAATTCGAATCTATCTTTTTTGTTGTACATACTTAAAAAATTCTAGTCTCTCTCCTTTTTGACTTTCCTTAAAAACTGCGGCCACTCCTCCGGCGTTGCGCAAACCAAAAATGGTCACTGCCAAAATTGTTACGATAGCGAAATAGTTTTGTAACACATCTGAATAAATAACCGCTTTGAAACCTCCCTAAAATAAAATCAAGCAAAAATTTTAAAAGATAAAAAAAAAAAGATACTCGATATCAGATGAGGCATAATAGAAGGTCCTTCGGTAGTTTTGCAATATCGGAAGTGGGATAACCGATATCAGAAGAGGATAGTTGATATCAGAAGTGGGATAACCGATATCTGAAGTGGAATAACCTATATCAGAGGTGGAACAGTCGATATCAGAAGTGGCATAACCTATATCAGAAGAGGGATAAACGATATCAGAAGAGGGATAAGCTATATCAGAAGTGGAATAACCGATATCAGAAGTGGGATAGTTGATATCAGAAGTGGAATAGTCGATATCATAAGTAGAACATCCAATAACAGAAGTGAGATAGTCGATATCAGAGATGGGATAAAGTATATCAGAAGTGGGATAACCTACATCAGAAGTGGGATAACCTATATCAGAAGTGGGATAGTCGATATCAGAGATGTGATAAAGTATATCAGAAGTGGTATAACCTACATCAGAAGTGGGATAGTCGATATCAGAAGTGGGATATTCGATATCAGATGTGGGATAACCGATATCAGAAGTGGAATAACCTATATCAGAAGTGGAATAACCGATATCAGAAGTGGGATAGTCGATATCAGAAGTGGGATAGTAGATATCAGAAGTGGGATAACCGATATCAGAAGTGGAATAACCTATATCAGAAGTGGGATAACATATTTCAGAAGTGAGATAACCGATATCAGAAAGAGGATCACCTATATCAGAAGTGGAATAACCTATAACAGAGGTTGAATAGTCGATATCAGAAGTGGGATAACCGATATCAGAAGTGGAAATGTCGATATCAGAAGTGGGATAACCTTCATCAGAAGTGGGATAACCCATTTCAGAAGTGAGATAGTCAATTTCAGAAGTGGAATAACCTATATCAGAGGTTGAATAGTCGATATCAGAAGTGGGATAACCGATATCAGAAGTGAGATAGTCAATATCAGAAGTGGGATAACCGATATCAGAAGTGGAAAAGTCGATATCAGAAGGGGGATCACCTATATCAGAAGTGGGATAACCAATATCAGAAGTGGGATAGTCGATATCTGGGGTGGGATAACCTATATCAGAAGTGGCCTAGTCGATATCAGAAGTGGGATAACCGATACAGAAGTGGAATAATTGATACAGAATTGGTATAACCCCGATCGTAGTGTAATAATAAATTTAATAAATTCACATTTTGGAAGTTACAAAAAATTCATCGCTAAAAATATATCAAATTATTTTACCAGAGAAGTGTAAAATATGCAAACCGAAGACATAAAACAAGCCATTTTAAAAATAGATATTCCAGTCACTTGATTAAACGTTAGTGCAGCCATATATAATAGCGGGAGCAAATAAAAACTGGAAAAAAAATTAAAAAATATTAGTCGCGTTAATTCTAACACCGGACAAGTCATTTTTCCAAGGTTTTCAGAAGAGCCAAAATATGGATTAAATTCTCATTGGAATCAATGCATCACCTGTTGGCTAAATCGTGAACTACGCATTTTCTTTTGGTAATAGGGTTAAACTTCCAACGGAATTCGATCCACCACAAAATTTACCATCAGAAACAATGTCTAACACAAAATTGATAGAAGATGACTTGTCCGGTGTTAGAACTAACGCGACGATATATGTACTTACATAGTTTATTAGATAAATAAGTGATCCTAACGTTCTAACTTTTGAGTTAAATCTTTTCTCAAGGTACTAAAAAATGTAAATAAGTAATTTATTTTATAATTTTGTTTCTTTTCAGACATCGAAGACGGATGAGGACTCCAATTTATGCAGTACAGGCAAAAAGAAAATTTGATAGAGCATTCCGGTTACGAAAATACTCAAAGTTTCGACGTAGACTTGGGTACCGAAGACGTAAACTTCAGCCGGGATCCCGATCATAGTCAAGCCGCTGATCGAACTCGTCATAATCGACATCGAAATGGAATAAACGCTCATTTTTTTACCTCCGAGTGTGTATTCTCCGACGGTTTTCTGATTCTTCAGGCATCCGAAATAAACCCCGAGAAAAAGGGATAATCCAATCATCCCAAAAAAAACGACATATTCGAACCAATTAAATTGCACCATACCGCCCGTGTTTAATATAAATATTGATGAAAACAAAGTTTTAAGTCTTCACTAGACCTCCTTATATTTTCATTCTATATCTAACTTAAAAAAATTTACGACCCTAATTAATACAAAATATTGATAAAAGTTACGCAAAAAAATATAAAATAAATGTGATAAAGGGCTTCGATATTATTGAGGTCGTTGTATGTAGGTCAATTAATGAAAATTTATCTGCAAGGTTTTTTTTAAAATTATAAAAACCGATAAAATTATAAATTGTGGGTGTTGACCAACCATTTGTGTGCACTTTATGATTAAGAGATCGGTAAAACCAGGGGTCATTTTGACCCCAATGGGTCCTAAAGACCATCTGCGGTATAACATTATCTTCGTTTGAAGAAATTTAAAAAGATTTTAAAGAGTAAGGGCTCCATGAAGAATGGGTCCATGGAACCACCCATTGCAGAAGTGGGATAACCGATATTAGAAGTGGGATGACCGATATTAGAAGTGGGATGACCGATCGCAGAAGTAAGATAGCACATATAAGAAGTTTGATAGCAGATTGCAGAAGTGAAATAACCGACATCAGAAGTGGGATAACCGATTGCAGAAGAGGGATAACCGATATCAGAAGTAGAATGAACAATATCAGAAGTGGGATTAAGGATTTCAGAAATGGATATCCCAAATTAGAAATGCGATAACCTACACTCCTCGTCAAAAGTATTGCAACATCTATAAAACTCCAGTCAAGTACTTTGGTTTAAGCAGAATCTTACTAAGCATTTGGAAATTTTGAATTTTAAAAATTTTCTTTAATAAAGTAATTTTTCTTTTTGTCTTTTATAAGTTGGCATTATTTTTATTACTTTTTTTTAATAAAAATTCATTTAACTGTATCTAAATATTCTGTATTGCCCTAAGCTCCCTTGGTCATAGTTTTTCAGTAATCAGTACATTTGAAAGTGTTGCAAGACTTTTGACGAGTAGTTTATATCAGAAATGGGATAACCGATTTCAGAAGTGAGGTAACCTATGTCTTAAGTGGGATTACCGATGTCAGAAGTGGGATTACTGATGTCAAAAGTGGGATTACCGATGTCAAAAGTGGGATGACAGATATCAGAAGTGAAATAACCGACGTCAGAGGTGGGATAACCAATGTCAGAAGTAGGATAACCGATATCAGAAATGGGATAACCTATATCAGAAGAGGGATCGTCGATATCAGAAGTGCGATAACCGATATCAGAAGTGGGATAGTTGATATCAGAAGTTGGATCGTCGATATCAGAAGAGGGATGAAGGTTTTCAGAAGTGGGATCGTTGATATCAGATGTGGGATAGCCTATATCAGAAGTGGGATAACTGATCAGAAGTGGGATAGTCGATATCAGATGTTGGATAACCTACGAGTATATCAGTATTGGTATAAACGATATCAGTAGTAAAATGACAATGTCAGAAGTGGAATGAAGGATTTAAGAAGTAGGATATTAAAATTAAAAGTGCGATAATCTATATCAGAAATGGGATTACACATATCAGAAGTGAGATAACCTATGTCAGAAGTGGATAACCGATATCAGGAGTGGGATAACCAGTATCAGAAGTGGGATAACCGATATCAGAAGTGGGATAACCGATGTCAGAAGTGCGATAACCTATGTCAGAAGTGGGAAAACAGATATCAGTAGCGGGATAACCGATATCAATAGTAAAACGAACAATATCAGAAGTGGGATGAAGGCTTTCAGAAGTGGGATCGTTGATATCAGAAGTGGGATAGCCTATATCAGAAGTGGGACAACCGATCAGAAGTAGGATAGTCGATATCAGAAGTTGGATAATCTACGAGTATATCAGTATTAGTATAACCCATATCAGTAGTAAAATGACTATATCGGAAGTGGAATGAAGAATTTAAGAAGTGGGATATCCCAAATTAGAAGTGGAATAATCTATATCAGAAATGGGATAACCGATATCAGGAGTGGGATGACCAATATCAGAAGTGGGATAACCGTTATCAGAAGTGGGGTAACCCCAGTCATGGTGTAATGAATTCAATAAATTCTCTTTGTGGAAGTTAAAATATATCGAGAAAAAAAAATATATCAAATTATTTTACCAGAGAAGTGTAAAATATGCAAACCGCAGACATAAAACAAGCAGTTTTAAAAATAGATATTCCAGTCATTTGATTAAACGTTAGTGCAGCCATATAAAAAATTGGGGACAACTAAACACTGAAAAAGAAATTAAAAAATGTTTTAAAAAAAATATATATACTTACATAGTTTATTAGATAAATAAGTAGTATTAACGTTCTGACTTTTGAATCAAATCTCTTCTCAATGTACTATAAATAATAATTATAAGTAATTTATTTTATAATTTTGTTTTTTTCAGACATTGAAGACAGATGAAGACTCTAATTTATATAGTACGGGCAAAAAGAAAAATTGATAGAGAAATCCGCTGAAGAAATTGCCCAAAGCTTCGACGCAGGCTTGGGTCCCGTAGACGTAAACTTCAGCCGGGACCCCGATCATAGTCAAGCCGTTGATCGAACTCGCCATAATCGACATCGAAACGGAAAAAACGCTCATTTTTTTACTTCCGAGTGTGTATTCTCCGACGGTTTCCTTATTCTTCAGACATCCGAAATAAACCCCGGGTAAAAGTGATGATCCAAACAACCCAAAAAGTACGAAATAATCGAACCAGTTAAATTCCACTAAACCGTCCATGTTTAATATAAATTGATGAAAACAATGTTTTAAGTTTATTTAGACCGCCTTTTTATTTTCATTATTTATCTAACTTCAGAGAATTTACTACACTAATAAATACAAAACACCTAAATTGATAAAAGTTTCAATAAAATATGTGATAGAGGACGATCACGAAGGTCAACGACCCTGGATGATAATTTTTCTGCAAGTTTTTCTTTTTAAAAAGCAGTGGCGTCAGGAAGAAAAAAAATTCTAAACACCCAGGAAATATTGAGTGTATTATCCATTTGTGTGCATTTTGCGATGGGATTGATAAAGACCAGGGGTCATTTTGACCCAAAAGGGTCCTAGACGTCGTCCTAGAGGTAGCATATCATTAGGTATCTTTGATTGGAGAAATTTAAAAAGATCAAAAGAGCAGGGGCTCCATGAAGAAAATACTTTTGAGGCCCGAATGTGCGTCTATGGAGGGTAATACAATAATTCCTCGGGGTTCTCTAAGCCACAAATTCCTTCCAGGTTTTTTTTTTTTTTTTTTTTTTTTTTTTTTTTTTTTTTTTTTTTTTTTTTTTTTTTTACGTTTGTACCTACATATCTGTTTTAATACATTTATTTTTAAAAACAATAAAAACAAAACATTTTTAAATTTAGCACTGAAATCAACATAAGGGTCGAGTTTTTTTATACCGCAGGTTATTAACGGATGAATAAATAAAAAGTGACCTAGATTTTTTTTTTATTTATATTTATATTTTTTCTCACAAAATCCTGAAATTGTGTGGTTTTTAAAGCCATTTAAACTTCCTCAAACAGAATTTACTGTAATACCCTCCATGTACGGTTTTTGGGAGAGGAAAAGAGTGGACGTCCGGACGTTCCGTTTATCCGAAACACTTTGTCGACTGTCACCTTTTTAGATTTAATTTTGCTGGGGTGGAGCGCTGCCAAATTCATCCGACGCAGCAATGAACTGTTTTTGTGTACGTTAGTTTTAGGACGAGATGACAGTAGGACGAGAATACTTTCGGACGAGATGTGTGCCCACAAAATAGAAATCATCTCGTCCGAAAGTATTCTCGTCCTAAAAATAATAAAAAAAAGAATAAATATAAACTGTCATCTCGCCCGAAAGTAATCTCATCCGAAAGTATTCTCGTCCTACTGTCATCTCGTCCTAAAACTAACGAAAAAATGATTGCTAACGTACAATTGCTAACGCCTGTAACACAAAAGTCCAAAAAAGGAGTTTAAAACTTGAAGGGGTAGAGCGCTGCCGCATTCCCTCGACGCAGCAATGAACAGTTTTTTATGCGTTAGTTTTAGGACGAGATGGCAATAGGACAAGAATACTTTAGGACAACATGATTTCTATTTTGATAAAGTATAATATTTAAAAAATTGTATAAAAATTGAAATCCACTTGTCCGAATGTCTTCTCGTCCTACTGTCTTCTCGTCCTACTGTCATCTCGTCCTAAAAAGGGGCGTAGCCTATTAGGACGAGATTACTTTCGGAAGAAATGAAAGTTTATTTTTTTTCTTTTACCATTAAGTTTGTGACGAGAATACATTAGGACGAGATTGTTAGATGTGTGCCCCAAAAATTGTATAAAAATTAAAATCCACTTGTCCGAATGTCATCTCGACCTAAAAAGGGGCGTAGACTTAGGACGAGATGACAGTTTATATTTTATCTTTTTCCATTAAGTTTATGACGAGAATACATTAGAACGAGATTATTAGATGTGTGCCCCCAAAAATTGTATAAAAATTGAAATCCACTTGTCCGAATGTCATCTCATCCTAAAAAGAGGCGTAGCCTTTTAGGACAAAATTATTTTCGGACGAGATGTGTGCACCCAAAAATTGTAAAAAAATAGAAATCCACTTGTCCGAATGTCATCTCGTCCTAATGTCATCTCGTCCTAAAAAGGGGCGTAACCTGTTAGGACGAGATTACTTTCGGACGAGATGACAGTTTACATTTTTTCTTTTCCTATTATTTTAGGACGAGAATACTTTCTGACGAGATGTAGGCAACCCCTTAATACTTCTTATTTAAAAAAATTTAGCTATAAACTTGAAAATGAGGTGTTTTAATTTAATTATTACTTAAAATAATATAATCTGAGTAAACGCCCTTAAAAAAATTAATGCATAATAAATTTAAATTAATTAGCCTTTTAGAAACACTTCTGTTTTGCCGCTTTTCCGACGGGCAGCCGCGGGCTAATTAATCTTAATATTTTCTTAAATAATTCCGACCATCTGTGTTGACAAGAATCAGGGTTGAAAGCAATTTCGTGTGACTATTAATTACGGTTAGAATCACCTTTTTTTTCGTACCCCGTTTAAATAATTCACATTTTCATAATTGCACTTCCGCGCGCGCCCCCGGAGAGTTCGAACGGAGTAAATTAAAATAAAAATAAAAAGGTACTGGAGGCGATTTATTTTGTCACAGGTGCGACTTTATTTTCCCGTTGTGTTTTAAATTCGAGGGGAAAAAGAAGGGGTTAAACGCGGACGGCGGCTCGGGGAGGAAAGGATCATTAATAAAAATGTTCTACTATAACAAGAACAGAGAGACTTCCTCCGGGTATTTGTCATTCTAAACCCTTCAGGGCCACCGCCTCTTCCCGCCTTTTTTTTTTTTTAAGTCTTGTTTAGCCCGAAAATAATTGTAAAAAAATCCATGTCCACCAATTTTTGCTGTCTCACAAAAAATATTTAAATTAGAAAAATAAAAAAACATAGAGAAAAAATAAATTTTTTGGGGAGAGTAGGAGAGATCTATAGGCTTGTATTACGTTTAAAGCAAATAGTTTTCATAAATATCCGGATATTTTTGGGGGCACACATATCGTCCGAAAGTAATCTCGTCATAACAGGCTGCGCCCCTTTTTAGGACGAGATGACATTAGGACGAGAAGACATTCGGACAAGTGGATTTCAATTTTTTTTTTGCAATTTTTTAAATATTATACTTTATTAAAACAGAAATCATGTCGTCCGAAAGTATTCTCGTCCTACTGTCATCTTGGCCTAAAACTAACGCTTAAAAAAACTGTTCATTTGACTATTTTCTTCATGTTGAGTTACAGATTTTTTTATGGTAAACGGTAACTCGCGATTTCCGCTACTTTATGGTCAAGTGCATTATGCCGAACCGCATTATGTACGTTAATTCAAAGATAACCCCTATTTTTTTATTTTAGATTCCACGCAAAATTTCAAGTTGATTTGACATTTCATATCACCAAAAAATGTCAAATTTTAGCGTTTTTCCCCCGAAGATTCCAACCATCACAAATTCAAGTATCTTCGCATTCTATCACGAGATGTCGTCTCTTATGTGCTTTTTTCAAGTTAAACCCCCAATTTCGTACTTCAGAAATGAAAATTAGCGATTTTTAAGAGGAATTTTTCTTTTTGATGCACAACTACAAAAGACGCTGAAGCTCTTTCAAAAATTATGGTTCGACAGAAAAATTCCTTTAAAAAAAACTGCTATTTTTCATTTCTGAAATAAAAATTGGGGTTCTAACTTGAAAAAGGCCGTTAGCGACGCCGGTGATGCAGAATGCGAAGATGCTTGAATTTGTGAAAGTTGGAATCTTCGTACAAAAAGAAGTGGGAAAAAATGAGTCTCTTAGGTCGATTTTAACGGATTTTAGCTCAAAAAACGCTAAAATTTGGCATTTTTTAAATTTGTCAAAAATGAACGTATGAACCGGCTCCGTGGCTGGAAGGTTCAGTCTTGGACTTCCACCATGTAGACCGGGGTTCGATCCCGGGTTAGGAAGTTAAATTCCAAATAAATATTCTTACACAAAATCCGTGGATAATTTGGTTAGGCCACTCCTCTGGAGTTGGACCTTATAGGGCGCCACGGCAATATGGCGAGAGCCCCCGCCTGGGTCCTCCCCCCCCCCCCCAAATGGCCCATAAACCTCAACCAAAAAGGAAGGAGAAAGGATTAGCCAATGAGGAAGAAGGCCTCTCGCCCATCGGTTAAACCTCTTCTTTCTTTGACAAAAAAAATGGACATATGAATAGTGAAATCGACTTCAAATTTTGCGTAGATTACCAATCTGAAATGAAAAATAGGGGTTCTTATTTGAAATAACGAAGTAAGGTTCAGTTGGGGGCACCCTGTATATCCAAACGCATTTTAAACTACACCATCAAATTCTTTGATTTAAATTAAGGGGGGTTTACATTCAACTTTTTTTCAAAAATCCACTTTTTTTTCTCAAAAAACTTTTTTTTTTTTTTTTTTTTTTTTTTTTTTTTTTTTTTTTTTATCGAATTTTCTCGCAGAAACTCTTATTTTAAATGATTTTCTGGACGCTTTTCTGCTTCTAATGATCCTCCATTTCCCTGGAGCTTCTTATTTCTTCCTCACGTGGCACCCAATTAAAAATTTATTTAAAAAAAAAAGTTTTAAAATGATTGATACAACCCAATATGACGTAAACGAGTTATAAACAAGTGAGCTGGAAGTCCACTTTCATAATTTTCTTCAAAGCTCTATAGCGGAGTGCTTTCATGGCTTAACTTAGTTTGGGGGTTTCCTCATTATTGTAATGGACCGTAATTAGCCTTCGCCTAACCATGAACGCCTCGAAAATTCGATTCTTGTAAAAAAAAGGAAAAAACAAAATTCCGTTTTATTTTTAAATGCAGAGGTGTATAAAGGGGTTTCCATTGGGATTCCCGGGCACGCAGCTCCTTCGCTAATTGCCGGTAGGGCAAGGAACGACCTCTGATTAGCGATGCTCAATCTACCACTTACGTTAACAATCTTGGTAAAACCAACCGTTTTCTCGGGAAACAACAACCCGTCCGCAAATACAAGCTAAACGGTCTACATCTTAAACATGGCCAATTTAAACACTAACAAGTTCGGGAGAACACCGTTCAACATAACGCATTTCAACCTAAAGCAGATGAACATAAAAAATCTGAGGTTAATGTAGATGTTTAAAATGCGAATCGGCATAATTCAACTGAACTTAATGCTCTCAAAAGTTCAATTTTGAGCATAATGCATTTTAACTTAAAGCGTTTCGCCATAAACGACTTTTTCAATAAATGCAACATAAAAAAAGTGCAAGTCACCATAACGTTTCTCACCATAAAAGACTCTCTTTAAACTTGTTGTTTCGCCATAAAACTGTTAATGTCGTTTGGGCATAATACATCTCACCATAAACTAGGGACAGCGAAAAAGCAAGCCTACTTTCGCCATTTAAAACGCGATTATAGCGAAACGACAAAAACCTTAAAACTTGACAGTTCGCTATAATGCAATTCAACATAAAAAACTTCAACATAAACGACTTTTTCAATAAATGCAAGTCAACATAAAAAGGGCAAGACACCATAAAAGACTCTCTTTAAACTTGTTGTTTCGCCATAAAACTGTTTATGTCGTTTGGGCATAATACAGCTCACCATAAACTAGGGACAGTGAAAGATCAAGCTGCATTGTGGTGAACTGTCAAGTTTTAAGGTTTTTGTCGTTTCGCCATAATCGAGTTTTTAACGGCGGAAATAGGCTTGTTCTTGTACTTTCGCCATTTAAAACGCGATTTTTGCGAAACGACAAAAACCTTAAAACTTGACAGTTCACCATAATGCAATTCAACATAAATCATCTCACCATAAACTAGGAAAAGCAAGCAGGCAGCCAATGGGATCAGACACCAGGGGTTGATTTTTTTTTCCTCTCGCGAGGATATGCGATTTGCTTTGTGGTGAACTGTCAAGTTTTCAGGTTTTTTGTCGTTTCGCCATAATCAACGGTTAAACGGCGAAAATAGGATTGCTGTTTGCTGTCCCTAGTTGATGGTGAGATATGTTATGCCTAAACGACAGAAACAGTTTTATGACGAAACGACATGTTCTTTAAAATAAAAGTTTCCTATATGTTCAACTGCGTTATGTTGAAATGACAAACCTTGTGCCGAAACGACAAATGTTAAATCTCTTCTTTATGGTGAGATGTATTATGTTCAAATGCATTATGGTGAACGTTTTCGACTATTTTCTTTATGTTGAGTTGCAGATTTTTTATGGTGAACTCACGATTTCTGCTATTTTATGGTCAAATGCATTATGGCGAACCGCTTTATGTCGACACGTATGCACTCACAAGTTCCATATATTTTCAACTTAAAAACATCATCTGTCCTTTCAAAATCTCTAAAAAGTTTATTGAAAAAAATAAATAAATAAAAAATTTATAACTTTTCGCAATTTGGAGTGTTTTCTTCGGCGAAATTCAACTTATGAGAATTTCGAGGTGGAAGGTTTTTGAAGTTTTAATTAGCAAACTTTGAATAGAAGAAGTCCTTTGAGCTTATTTTCACATTTTTCAAGCGTACAGAATCAAGTTTGTGTTAATAATTAATTGCGATGAGAGAAGCCAAAACGATGGACTTTAAACATTACTTCGTGGGTCAGTGGTCAAGTACACTAACATTATATTTGTATAAACAGCTGAGAAAAACTTTTAACGGAAAAGTACCTCTTTTTTTCCGTTTTCGAAAAAAGCTCTGGATATTTTCACAAACTCCTATTTTAAAGGATTTTTCTGGATTTTTGCCGAAAATTCCATTTTTTTACTGCTTCTTTTCGCCGAGAAACTATTATTTTAAGGGATTTTAGGGCGTTTTTCCGCTCTTTTGGTCAATTGATTACATTTATTTGAAATTTTCTCCTGGCTCTTTTTTAAAAAAAAACTCTCTCTCTAAAACCTAAGAGTAATTCGGTACTTGTGAGTGTACGATACCAGAAAAACGCGCAGGCGCGAGCCCACAGGGCCACTCTCAGCTACGCGCATGCGTGTATTCTTAGTTCCCGCTTTTTTTTTTTTTTTTTTTTCAAAAATCTCAAAGATAAATTTTTGAAAAACGCGGGAACTAAAATCACATGAAAGCTCGCGCATGCGCGTTGTTCTCGTATCGTAAACTCACAAGTACCGCTAATTCATAGCTTTTCTTTGAAAAAATTAAAAATATTTTCCGAAACCCGTAAAATGGTCTCGGCACTCGAGAAAAATTTTGACCCTAAAAACTAAATTTGACGTTAATGTTAAATTTTTGAAAAAAAAAAACCGCGGGAACTTAAAATACACGCATGCGCGTAGTTGCGAGTTGCCCTGTTGGCTCGCGCCTGCGCGTTTTTCTGGTATCGTACACTCACAAGTACCGAATTCAGGTTTTAGAGAGAGAGTTTTTTATAAAGACATTTTGACGGAGTTTATCCGAAAACTGGGCATAACTTCCATTTTGAGTAAGTCTTTATGAAGAGACTTAGTTCAACTTTTTATGCAAATTTTATGATAAATTAACCTAATTTGTATATTAAGGGGTAACATAGGTATCCGCCGAGAAGTAAATTCGCCTACTTTACTATTCTAGGGCGACCTCCTGGAATTGCTAAGTGCCTTCACCACCCCCGGAATCGCAAACGTCAGACCTTCCTTTGGATAATTCAGACTACGACCCAGGACACTCTTTTATACTTTTCTCCCCCTCCTTTCGTATCGAGCTTGCTTTTCATTCCTATTTTACTTGAGTCCACAACTCACTTTTATTTATCTTACAAAAACAAAGGGGGAGAAAAAAAATTACACCACCTAGCAAAAGAGTAGCCTCAGAAGAATTCCCTCCAGATTTTAGCAGTTTTTATCAAATATCTCGAAAACTGGGCGGTTCACCGCAAAAAGTATTTAGTACAAAAATAATTTACATCAAATTTCCAACAAATCGTATTTAGTACAAAATCTTGCTTAAGTGAACGGTTTCGGAGTTAGAAACATTCAAAGGAAAACTTGTTGTTCTATAGACATATCATCAAATAACTCAAAAACTACTGATCCCAGCGAGATAAAAACTAAGTTCAAAATTAATTTTTATACAATTTCCTAGAGAAATGAACTTATACATTTTTTCGTAAAACAAATAGTTTATGAGATATAGCTTAAAATTAAGTGTAACATTCAAATTATTGTTAGGTTTTCAAGAAATCCCTCTGGTTTCAACATAACGTAGTTGAACATAAAGGAAACTTTCAATTTAAAGAACTTGGCGTTTCGTCATAAAACTGTTTCTGTCGTTTGGGCATAATTCATCTCGCCATAAACTAGGGACAGCGAAAGAGCAAGCCTATTTTCGCCGTTTAAAACGCGATTATGGCGAAACGACAAAAACCTTAAAACTTGACAGTTCACCATAATGCAATTCGTACCGAGAGGAAAAAAATTAACCCCTTGTGTTATGAAACGAGCTGATCCCATTGGCTGCCTGATTGTTTTTCCTAGTTTATGGTGAGATGCTTTATGTTGAATTGCATTAGTCATTGCGAAAGTAGTCTTGCTCTTAGTTTATGGTGAGATGTATTATGCCAAAACGACAGAAACAGTTTTATGGCGAAACAAAAAGTTCAAAGAGAGGCTTTTATGGTGAAAAGCGTTATGGTGACTAGCACTTTTTTATGTCGACTTGCATTTATTGAAAAAGTCGTTTATAGCGAAACGCTTAATGTTGAAAGGCATTATGTTAAAAAATTTTGACTTCTAGAGATGTTCAATTGCATTATCCAGAAACGCATTATGGTGAACTACAGATTTTTTATGTCGAAATGCAGATTTTATATTCAACTGCTTTAGGGTGAAATGCGTTATGTTGAAATTCATGATGCTCAAAATGCTTTATGTTCAATTGCATTATGCCCAAACGTATTATGGTGAACTACAGATTTTTTATGCCGAAATGCAGAGTTTTTACGTTCAACTGCTTTAGGGTGAAAAGCGTTATGATGAAATACATGATGCTCAAAATGCTTTATGTTCAATTGCATTATGCCCAAACGTATTATGGCGAACTACAGATTTTTTATGTCGAAATGCAGAGTTTTTACGTTCAACTGCATTATGGTGAATTACAGATTTTTTATGTCGAAATGCAGATTTTTTATTTTCAACTGCTTTAGGGTGAAATACGTTATGTTGAAATACATGATGCTCAAAATGCTTTATGTTCAATTGCATTATGCCTAAACGTATTATGGTGAACTACAGATTTTTTATGCCGAAATGCAGAGTTTTTACGTTCAACTGCTTTAGGGTGAAATGCGTTATGTTGAAATACATGATGCTCAAAATGCTTTATGTTTAATTGCATTATGCCCGAACGTATTATGGTCAACTACTGATTTTTTATGACGATAAGCAGAGTTTTTACGTTCAACTGCTTTAGGGTGAAATGCGTTATGTTGAAATACATGATGCTCAAAATGCTTTACGTTTAATTGAATTATGCCCAAACGCATTATGGTGAACTATAGATTTTTTATGTCGAAATGCAGAGTTTTTACGTTCAACTGCTTTAAGGTGAAATGCGTTATGTTGAAATACATGAAGCTCAAAATGCTTTATGTTCAATTGCATTATGCCCGCATTATGGTGAACTACAGATTTTTTATGTCGAAATGCAGATTTTTTATATTCAACTGCTTTAGGGTGAAATGCGTTATGTTGAAATACATGATGCTCAAAATGCTTTATGTTCAATTGCATTATGCCCAAACGTATTATGGTGAACTACAGATTTTTTATGTCGAAATGCAGATTTTTTATTTTCAACTGCTTTAGGGTGAAATGCGTTATGTTGAAATACATGATGCTCAAAATGCTTTATGTTCAATTGCATTATGCCCAAACGTATTATGGTGAACTACAGATTTTTTATGTCGAAATGTAGATTTTTTATATTCAACTGCTTTAAGGTGAAATGCGTTATGTTGAAATACATGATGCTCAAAATGCTTTATGTTCAATTGCATTACGCCCGCATTATGGTGAACTACAGATTTTTTATGCCGAAATGCAGAGTTTCTTACGTTCAACTGCTTTAAGGTGAAATGCGTTATGTTGAAATACATGATGCTCAAAATGCTTTATGTTCAATTGCATTATGCCCAAACGTATTATGGTGAACTACATATTTTTTATGTCGAAAAGCAGAGTTTTTACGTTCAACTGCTTTAGGGTGAAATGCGTTATGTTGAAATAAATGATGCTCAAAATGCTTTATGTTCAATTGCATTATGCCCAAACGTATTATGGTGAACTACAGATTTTTTATGCCGAAATGCAGAGTTTTTACGTTCAACTGCTTCAGGGTGAAATGCGTTATGTTGAAATACATGATGCTCAAAATGCTTTATGTTCAATTGCATTATGCCCAAACGCATTATGGTGAACTACAGATTTTTTATGCCAAAATGCAGAGTTTTTACGTTCCACTGCTTTAGGGTGAAATGCGTTATGTTGAAATACATGATGCTCAAAATGCTTTATGTTCAATTGCATTCTGTCCGAACGTATTATGGTGAACTACAGATTTTTATGCCGAATTGCAGAGTTTTTACGTTCAACTGCTTTAGGGTGAAATGCGTTATGTTGAAATACGTGATGCTCAAAATGCTTTATGTTCAATTGCATTATGCCCGCATTGTGGTGAACTACAGATTTTTTATGTCGAAATGCAGAGTTTTTACGTTCTACTGCATTAAGGTGAAATGCGTTATGTTGAACGTTGTTCGCCCAGGAGAGGGAGTCGGGAGTCCTCTTTCTAAACTAGTTTTTCTGAAAAGTAAAAAAAAAAAATTACTTAATACATATAAAATAAAAGATGATTTATTATGATTATCGCAACTTTTGAACTAAAGAAACGTCGAAAAGTTTTAATATTGGCCCAAAACCAGAAGTGAGGAAGGGCTTAGAGAAACTTTTTTTTTCCCTCTCTCTCTTTCAGCATCAACGTTGGAAAGGTTGGAAGTAAAACGCCCCCTGCCGCCTCTTGCCACCCCCCATTCAATTTATTCAGGGAGAGTTGTTTGTGAATCGCCGGGAACGTTCGTCGTGCCGTGGTTGTTCTTGATCTAATTATCGTGCGCCCTACGTGACATCAACCTGGATACTAATCAGAGGAACACTTCAAACAGTAGACGAGAAAAGCGAGTCTTCATTACTCGCGTCTTCAACTTTTAAAAATAAAATTTAATATCTTTTTTTAGGCTGTTTACAAATTCAAGTCCAGGCTGTACAATAAAACATTACTTTTGAATCTAACCGATTGGGAAAGTTTCATTGACGAAAACAAGTTTGGCAATTTCCAACTAATCTAACAAGTTGATGTGGTGTGGGAGGGTTCAAGTTTCTTGTCCATCCCCGAGTGCACAACCTTGTTTTCTTGTTATTGGGACGGAAGATTGACAATGGTTTATTTTCAAGATTGGATACCCATGAAATGGACCTCTTTTATTATTTAAAAAAAATGTACTAGTTTGAAAAGCGTCCAACGAAAACTTCCTTAAAGAGAAGGAACAATATAAGAGGGGGAAGTATAAAGGAGGGGGGAGTATAATTGTATAAGTCAAGGGGAAGTATAAAGGAGGGGAAAGTATTAAGGAGGGGGAAGTATAAACGAGGGAGAAGAATGAACTAAGGGAAGTTTAAGGTTTTTTTTTTTTCAAAAAATTTTTTTTTTGTTAAATTTTCTAAGTATTTTTTTTTAATTTTAAGTATTTTTTTAATTTTAAGATTTTTTTTTTTCGAAAATTTTCTCAGTTTTTTTTCCTTTCCTTTTTTTTTCTTTTTAAGTACAATATCAAGGTAGAAATAATTGGATTTTTGCCCAAGGGAGGTCCCTCTCGTAACGGGTGGAAGTATGAAATTTTTCCTTACTAAAATGATAATTAATGATGAAAAAATGATAATTTTTGACACCCAAAATTCTTAAAAAAGTACTGGTTTGAAGAGCTTCCAACGAAAACTTCCTTAAAGAGAAGTAACAATATAGGAGGGGGAAGTATATGGGAGGGGGAAGTATAACGGAGGGGACTTAAAACGGAGGGGGAACTATATGGGAGGGGGAAGTATAAGGGAACGAAAGTCTAACGAAGGGTGGGATAGTATAAAAGGTGGGAAAGAATAAGGAAGTAGGAAGTTTTTATTTTCTATTTTTTGAAAAATTTCTGAGTTTTTTTTTGAAAAATTTTCCGAGATTTTTTTTTCGAAAAATTTTCCGGGTTTTCCTTTTTTTAATAAGTTTTTTCCATGAATTTTTCGGGTTTTCCATTTTTTCGCTTTTTTATTTTTTTTTTTTAGAGAAAATTTTTAAAGGTTTGAAGAGATTTTTTTTTTTTTTTTTTTCAAAAAATTCCTGTTTTTGGTAAACTTTCTAAGTTTTTTTTTAGTTTATAGATTTTTTTCGAAAATTTGTAAAGTATGGTATTAAGGTAGAATAATGGGAATTTTTCCCAAGGGAGGTACCTCTCGTAATGGGTGGAAGTATGAAATTTCTCCTACTAAAATGATTAATGTTAAAAAAATTATAATTTTTTGACACCCAAAATTCTTAAAAAAGTACTGGTTTGAAGAGCTTCCAACGAAAACGTCCTTAAAGAGAAGTAACAATACAGGAGGGGGAAGTATATAGGAGGGAGAAGTATAACGGAGGGAGGGAAAGGAGAAAAGGAGGGGAAGAGTAAAGAAGGGGGAAGTATATGAGAAGGGAAAGTATATAGGAGGGGGAAGTATAGCGGAGGGGGAAGTATAACGGAGGGGGAAGTATAACGGAGGGGAAGTATAAGGGAACGAAAGAATAACGGAGGGGGAAGTATAAGGGAACGAAAGTATAACGAAGGGAGGGAAAGTATAAAAGGAGGGGAAGAATAAGGAAGGGGAAGTTTGTTTTTTTTTTTAATTTTCCGAGTTTTTTTTTTGAAAAATTTTCCGAGATTTTTTTTCGAAAAATTTTCCGGTTTTTCCTTTTTATTTTTTTTTATTTTCTAAGCTTTTTTCCAAGAATTTTCCGGGTTTTCCTTTTTTTTTTCGCGTATTTTTTTTTATGTATTTTTTTAGAAATTTTCTAAGTTCTTTTTTTCGAAAAATTTTTTAAGTGTCAAGGTAGAAATAATGGGCTCTTTGGCTTAGGGATGTGCCTCTCGTAATGGGTAGAAGTACGAAATTTCTCCCTACTAAAAAAAAAAGTAATAATTAAAAGTGGCAATTTTTTTACACCAAAAATTCTTGAAAAGTATAAGGAGCAATTGGTGAAAATTTGGTGAAAATCGGATGATCGGTTCGGCCGCAGCGAATTTTTTAAAATTTCAAACAGACATATCTCCGCCATTTTTTTCGAAATTCAAAAATTGTCCTCGTAAGTTTCTTGTTCACTGACTAAAGAAAATTTGGTGAAAATCTGTTGAAATATGTGGCTGTAAAGTGTTCCGGAAAAAAAATGCTACGGCCGGACGACACCACAGACAAAGTTGAGATCGGTAAAGATCATATTCGACCCTCTGGGGTCTGGAAGACCCCCAAAAACCCGATGTGTAGGGTATCACAAAACTTCTTTAAGGAAGTTAAAATGAAATTTTAGAAAAACTCAATATTTACATTTTATTAACAAAAAGATAACTTGTAAGGGTTATCATTTTAAGTTTACTTTTCCAAGGCATAAGTTAAAAGTATCTTCTTCCTTTTCGTCGTTGAAGGTAGATAGCGAAACCCTGTCTCTTTATTATCAAAACTTTTTTTTTTCGTCTCTCTTTCCCCTTAAGGTTACGACGGAGCTGGAAACATTTGAGTCGAAACTACTCGGGAAGAGCCATTACAGTTTGTCCTCCTCGACATTCCCAGACCACAGTCGTATATTCACTTTTATTGGGGCACTGCATTAGCGAATGGTTTACATTTTTATAAAATATCTACTTTTATTTTTCTTTCGTCGAAAATTTTAGGGGCCCTTTTTCAAGGAAAGTCATTAGTTGGGAGTTTTCATCGGTTTTTCCCAAATTTTACAAGATCTTTCAGCCAAAAGGGCCCGAGCATTTAGTTTCAAAAAAGTGATAGCAGCACTTTCGGCACTAAAAATTTTTACTTTTTATTTTACTTTCCTATATTTGAGCACTAAAAATGGTTGGAAAATTTTTTACAAAAGCTCGTTATCATTATTTTGGGAATGTCTAGGCGGTATTGGGAGCAGTTTTTCCGAAAAAGTTTTCCTTCGGAAAATGGGAAACTTACTTTTCGACTAAAAAATTTTTTCGAAGAAAAATCGCTAGACAGTTTGTAGGTTTTGACGAGTTCTTTCCAAAAACATATATATAAGAAAATCCGATGAATTGTTTCGTCGTAATCATTTTACAAAGATTTGAAGGAAAATGCCGGGAGTGAAAGAGACTATCCCCCTTTCAAGCAGAGACTGGATATAAAACGTTTGCTTATTTACAATGCGCTCGAGGTGATTTTCATGTTTTAGAAGGAAATTTTAACTTCCTTAAAGAAGTTGTGATACCCTCCACGTCGGGTTTTTGGGGAAGGGTCTTCCAGACCCCGGAGGGTCAAATCGAATATTGATCTTTGTCGATCTCAACTTTGTCTGTGGTGCCGTCCGGCCGTAGCATTTTTCCGGAACACTTACGGCCACAGTTTTCAACCGATTTTCACCAAATTTTCTTTAATTGTTGAACAAGAAACTAAGAGGGCGACTTTTTGAATTTCGAAAAAATGGCGGAGATATGTCAGTTAGAAATTTTAAAAAATGCGCTGCGGCCGAACCGTTAGTTCGATTTTCACCAAATTTTTACCCATTAATCATTATATTTTTTAAGAATTTTTGGTGTAAAAAAAATTATCATTTTTTCCACTAATTATCATTTTAGTAGGAGAAATTTCATACTTCCACCCGTTACGAGAGTGACTTCCCTTGGGCTAAAATCCCATTATTTTCTTCCTTGATACATACACGTATCTGCTAAAAAAAATTTTCGAGAAAAAACTTAAAATTAAAATAATATAAAGAAAAACTTCCCCCTCCGTTATACTTCAACCCCTTTATACTTTCCCTTCTGTATACCTCCTCCCTTATTCTTTCCGTCCTTTATACTTCCCCTCCCTTATACTTCCCCCTCCGTTATACTTTCCCTTCTGTTATACTCCTCCCTTATTCTTTCCGTCCTTATACTTCCCCTCCCTTATACTTCCCCTCCGTTATACTTCAACTCCTTTATACTTTCCCTTCTGTTATACCTCCTCCCTTATTCTTTCCGTCCTTTATACTTCCCCTCCCTTATATCCCCCTCCGTTATACTTTCCCTTCTGTTTACCTCCTCCCTTATTCTTTCCGTCCTTTATACTTCCCCTCCCTTATACTTCCCCCTCCGTTATACTTCAACTCCTTTATACTTTCCCTTCTGTTATACCTCCTCCCTTATTCTTTCCGTCCTTTATACTTCCCCTCCCTATACTTCCCCCTCCGTTATACTTCAACCTCCTTTATACTTTCCCTTCTGTTATACCTCCTCCCTTATTCTTTCCGTCCTTTATACTTCCCCTCCCTTATACTTCCCCCTCCGTTATACTTCAACTCCTTTATACTTTCCCTTCTGTTATACCTCCTCCCTTATTCTTTCCGTCCTTTATACTTCCCCTCCCTTATACTTCCCCCTCCGTTACTTCAACTCCATCCTTTCCCTTCTGTATACTCCTCCCTTATTAAAGAGTTCAGGGAATCGTAATTCCGAGTCCCGACTCCGACTCACCAAACGGGAAAGGTCTTCTCGTAGAGGCTATAAAACAGAGTTTCAGGAAGTCGTTCCGACTCAGTTCCGACTCAGTTAGTTCACAATATTCTCACTACAGCAAATTCATGAATCGAACTTAGGTACCTTTATTTCTTCGACTTTAGCCAATGCTGTTGAAAAACTCCCAGGGCTCCTCGTTGGATTTGAAATTGTGAAAACAACAAAAAACAAATCGAAACTAAACGATATGGATTTGAAATCGTAAAAAACAACATAAAACAACCTGAAATAGACGAAATTGTATTTGAAATCTTGAAAACAACAAAAAAAACACCCGAAAATAAACAAAATTGTATTTGAAATCGTAAAAACAACAAAAAACATGAACCCGATACTAGAAGAGATAACGAAATAACCTTCGTAAAATATAACCTTACGTTTACTCGGAATCGGGATTTGAGTCGTTCCGGTATACGACCCAGCCGAGTCGGGTCGTATCACGATTACGACTGGCGGCTCGAGTGTATGACTTGAGCGAGTCGAAGTCGGGACTCGGAATTACGATTCCCTGAAACTCTCTATTCTTTCCGTCCTTTATACGACTCCTCCCTTACTTCCCCCTCCGTTATACTTCAAACTCCTTTATACTTTCCCTTCTGTTATACTCCTCCCTTCTTTCCGTCCTTTATATCCCTCCCTTATACTTCCCCCTCCGTTATACTTCAACTCCTTTATACTTTCCCTTCTGTTATACCTCCTCCCTTATTCTTTCCGTCCTTTATACGACCCCTCCCTTATACTTCCCCTCCCTTATACTTCCCCTCCCTTAACTTCCCCCTCCGTTACTTTCCCTTCTGTTATACCTCCTCCCTTATTCTTTCCGTCCTTTATACTTCCCTCCCCTTATACTTCCCCCTCCGTTATACTTCAACTCCTTATACTTTCCCTTCTGTTATACCTCCTCCCTTATTCTTTCCGTCCTTTATACTTCCCCTCCCTTATACTTCCCCCTCCGTTATATTTTCCCTCCTTTATACTTCCTCCTCCTATATTAAAAGAAAAAAGAAAAACTTCCCCCTCCGTTATACTTCAACCTCCTTTATGCTTTCCTTCTGTTATACTTCCTCCCTTATTCTTTCCGTCCTTTATAACTTCCCCTCCCTACTTCCCCCTCCGTTATATTTCCTCCTTTATACTTCCTCCTCCTATATTTTTACGTCTTCTCTTTATGAATGTTTTCGTTGGAAGCTCTTCAAACTTTTACCCCTTTTCGATCTTTCCCCCCTTATCTAGTTCTTCCTTTTTTCCCCTCCCTTATACTTCCCCCTCCGTTATATTTTCCCTCCTTTATACTTCCTCCTCCTATATAAAAGAAAAAAGAAAAACTTCCCCCTCCGTTATACTTCAACCTCCTTTATGCTTTCCCTTCTGTTATACTCCCTTATTCTTTCCGTCCTTTATAACTTCCCCTCCCTTATACTTCCCCCTCCGTTATATTTCCCTCCTTTATACTTCCTCCTCCTATATTTTTTACGTCTTCTCTTATGAATGTTTTCGTTGGAAGCTCTTCAACTTTTACAGATTTTCGATAAAACCCTTATCTAGTTCTTCCTTTTTTTCCCCTAATTTTTTCGCCAAAAAAAAGTTTACCTAATATATTTTTAAAAAAAATATCGGCTGTAATTAAAAGCTGTAAGTAAGCAATTTAAAACAAAATCATATGATTGAAATAAAACCAATTTTTCATTGCTTTTCTGGCAAAACGTCAAGTCGCCTGTCATCTCAAGGCTTCTGAACTTTAATTCAGTCTCTTTTTATTGTAGACCCAGATAATGATTAGAAATAAAAGAAATTTCGAATCAGACAACGAGGAGAGTTTAATCGAGGAACTCAGAACCAAATGTATCCTCCACTGGAACTTCCGCGCTTTCAACGAGCTTCCCTCAGAACTTCTCTACTTCGGAAAAAATATCGAAGAAATCTATTTAAAATGGAACCAACTAAACACTCTTGTAAGCATAAATTTATTAAGGATGATGGTTTTTAAGTGAGTTGCTTTGCAAATTTTTCGTGTTAACAACGGTTTTCGGTTTTTCCCTTCTATCTCGGAAACCGTCGCTCAAAACGAAAAAACGTCTAAAGATAAGTCGTAGCTACGGAAATTTCCTACAAAAAAGACTTCATTGGTTTTATGTCTGAGCAATACTTTAGGATATGAGGGTTCTTAAGTGAGTTGCTTTGCAAATTTTTCGTTGTGAGCAACGGTTTTCGGTTTTTCCCTTCTATCTCGGAAACCGTCGCTCAAAACGAAAAAATGTCATAGGTAAAAGTTGTAGGTACTGAAATTTACTACATAAAATTTTATTAGTTTTTTTCCGTCAGAGCAATACTTTAGGAGATATGGAAGTATTTAAGTTGGTTGCTTTGCAAATTTTTCGTTGTTAACAACGGTTTTCGGTTTTTTCCCTTTATCTCGGAAACCGTCGCTCAAAACGAAAAAACGTTCTAAGTAAAAGTCGTAGCTACGGAAATTTCCTACAAAAAAGACTTCGTTGGTTTTTTTTTTCAGAGCAATACTTAAGGAGATATGAGGGTTCTTAAGTGAGTTGCTTTGCAAATTTTTCGTTTTGAGCAACGGTTTTCGGTTTTTCCCTTCTATCTCGGAAATCGTCGCTCAAAACGAAAAAAAGTCCGAAGTAAAAGTTGTAGGTACAAAGATTTCCTACAAAAATTTCTTTTTGCGTAAGAGCAATATTTAAGGAGTTATGAGGTTAAAACTAATAATCCTACAGAGCCTGTCAGAAAACTTAAAACCTTCATATCTCCTAAAATATTGCTCTGACGGAAAAACCAATAAGATATTTTATGTAGTAAATTTTGTAGCTACAACTTTTACTTAGAACATTTTTTCGTTTTGAGCGACGGTTTCTAAGATAGAAGGGAAAAACCGAAAACCGTTGCTCACAACGAAAAATGTACAAAGCAACCAACTTAAAACCCTCATATCCCCTTAACATTAATTATGTTTTAAATACTTTTTTAAATCAAATAATTAACAAGTAATGGAGGAAGAAATGACTGTGATAACGGGTATCTCACGACGCGTTTCGGCTTAAAAAGCCTCGTCAGGTGAGCTATTCCCTCCATCAAAAATCATTCGGAGAAAGGGGCACAGTGAAAAGATGAATGAATCTAAAGATAGAAATGATTTTGATAGAGGGAATAGCTCACCTGACGAGGCTTTTTAAGCCGAAACGCGTCGTGATACCCGTTATCACAGTCATTCTTCCTCCATGATTGGTTAATTATTTGATAGTAAAATCACCCCCCT
Organism: Orius insidiosus; assembly: GCA_014119065.1. Classification (NCBI taxonomy): domain Eukaryota; kingdom Metazoa; phylum Arthropoda; class Insecta; order Hemiptera; family Anthocoridae; genus Orius; species Orius insidiosus. The sequence goes on along the minus strand of JACGAQ010000035.1, from coordinate 353,926 downwards.
TGCGGAATACACACGCAATAAGAATTAAAAAATGTAAATTTTTTTTTCATCTCAGCCAGATTGGATGACCAGCTGAAACTACCTAGATTCCCTCCATCTTCATGGAACACATTACCAAACTACCTGAAAGTTTCGGCCTCCTGAAAAATCTCTCGGTACTCGAGATTCAAAGCAACAGCCTCGCCGAACTTCCAAAAACGATCGGACGGTTGAAAATTTACAATTCTAAACGTCCAGATAATAAAACTAAGAACACTACCTCGGGTAAAAAGTTTTATTTTTTATTTTTTATTATTTATTTTTTTAAAGAAATTGTTCAACTTAAATCTTTGATTCAATTGAACGCTCGAGGAAATAAACTAAGCCAACTGCCACTCAAATAAGTGAAATAAAAGCCTTCAGGAGCTTATTCTCGACAATAATCAATTAACAAGTCTTCCTCAAGATATTGTAAGTTAAAGACATAAATTTAAAAAAAAAAAAAATAAATAAATAAATAAATTAACTATTTTCAATATTAAACTGAGTAAATTAGGAAGAAAAAAAGGGCAGAAATGTAATGCGGTGATTTTTTTTTACATACATTTTTACCGGATTTTTAGGCTTTTTATGAAAATACCGGGTGTCCGGAACACATGGCACACGTCTGGGAGAGCGTTAAAAAGTGGTTTTATGAAAAAAAAAATTTTTTTTACAATTTTTTGTGCGAAAAACGCTAAAATTGGCATTTTTTAAATTTGTCAAAAATGGACATATGAGCAGTCAAATCAACTTGAAATTTGGCGTAGATTACGAATCTGAAATAAAAAGTAGGGGTTCTCATTTTTGAAATAACGAAGTTAGGTTCTGTTGGGGGCACCCTGTAATCTAAGCGCATTTTAAACTACGCCATAAAGTCCTTTGATCTAAATTAAGGGGGGGAGGGTTAAATTTAACTTTTTTTTTTTCATAAAACCACTTTTTAACGCTCTCCCAGAGGTGTGCCATGTGTTTTCGGCAGAGATGGCAAAATCTTAATCATGAATATGATTAAGATTTTTAATCATAGGAATATTTCTGTGATTAAGAATAAGATTAAAATCTTAATCACAGGGATGATTAAGAATAAAATCTTAATCACAGGTATGATTAAGAATAAATCTTAATCACAGGAAATCTGTGATTAAACTATTAATCACAGGAAATCTGTGATTAATCACAGGAAGTCTGTGATTAAACTCTTAATCACAGGAAATCTGTGATTAATCACAGGAATTCTGTGATTAATCATAGGAAAATAATGATTAATCATTGGAATTTGGGATTAATTAAGGAAAATAATGGTTAATAATTGGAATTTGGGATTAATTAAGGAAAATAATGATTAATTATTGGAATTTGGGATTAATTAAGGAAAAAGCTTGATCAATCATCAGAAGGCATTTTTTAGCTTGAATATTAGCAAAAACTAAGAAAAAAAAATTTAATACAAAAAATTTACAGTTTTTAAATTCTTAATCACAGGAAATCTGTGATTAATCACAGGAATTCTGTGATTAATCATAGGAAAAAATGATTAATCATTGGAATTTGGGATTAATTAAGGAAAATAATGGTTAATAATTGGAATTTGGGATTAATTAAGGAAAATAATGATTAATTATTGGAATTTGGGATTAATTAAGGAAAAAGCTTGATCAATCATCAGAAGGCATTTTTTTAGCTTGAATATTAGCAAAAACTAAGAAAAAAAAAATTTAATACAAAAAATTTACAGTTAATTATTAACCATTATTTCCTTAATTAATCCCAAATTCCAATGAGTAATCATTATTTCCTATGATTAATCACAGAATTCCTGTGATTAATCACAGATTTCCTGTGATTAAGAATTTGAAAACTGTAAATTTTTTGTATTAAATTTTTTTTTCTTAGTTTTTGCTAATATTCAAGCTAAAAAATGCCTTCTGATGATTGATCAAGCTTTTTCCTTAATTAATCCCAATTCCAATGATTAATCATTATTTTCCTATGATTAATCACAGAATTCCTGTGATTAATCACAGATTTCCTGTGATTAAGAATTTAAAAACTGTAAATTTTTTGTATTAAATTTTTTTTTTCTTAGTTTTTGCTAATATTCAAGCTAAAAAATGCCTTCTGATGATTGATCAAGCTTTTTCCTTAATTAATCCCAAATTCCAATAATTAATCATTATTTTTAATTAATCCCAAATTCCAATTATTAACCATTATTTCCTTAATTAATCCCAAATTCCAATGATTAATCATTATTTCCTATGATTAATCACAGAATTCCTGTGATTAATCACAGATTTCCTGTGATTAAGAGTTTAATCACAGACTTCCTGTGATTAATCACAGATTTCCTGTGATTAATAGTTTAATCACAGATTTCCTGTGATTAAGATTTTATTCTTAATCATACCTGTGATTAAGATTTTATTCTTAATCATCCCTGTGATTAAGATTTTAATCTTATTCTTAATCACAAAAATATTCCTATGATTAAAAATCTTAATCATATTCATGATTAGATTTTGCCCATCTCTGGTTTTCGGACACCCGGTATAAATTTTTACACATTTTTTTATTTTTAGAGTAGTCTCAGTTAGTTTTTGGCAGTAACCCCAGACTTTTTTTTATGGGATTTTTGTGAAGCAAATTTTTATAGGATTTTTAGAAAGTTTACAAAACATTTCCCATTTTAATATTCTTAGAGGAGCTGTTTTTTGCAGTAACTACCATTTTTACCAAATTTTTGTTAGTTTTTTCTGCTTTTTGTCAAAGTAACCCCTAATTTAGATGATGTTTTAGTATTCTCAGTTTTTCCGACAGAGAAACCCCATTTTTAGTGGATTTTCCCCTGATTTTTTGATAAAGAAACCCCATTTTTTAAGGATTTTTGGTAGTAGTTTTATATTCCTAAGATTTTTTCTAGTTTTTATATTGTTCTATTTTCTGACAGGGAAACCCCATGTTTGAATTTTTCCTCAGATACCGAGAAATTCCATTTTCACAGGATTTTTCCAGTTTCCGAAATTATTATATTTTTAGGAGCTGTTTTTACGAGTAACCACCATTTTTACAAAATTTTTGTTAGTTTTTTTCGGCTTTTTGACAAAGTAACCCCTAATTTTGTTTTAGTATCCTCAGTTTTCTGACAGAAAACCCATTTTTAGTTGATTTTTCCTAAGTTTTTTGACAAAGAAAACCAAATTTTCAATGATTATTGTGATACTCCTTGATTTTTTGACAAGAAAACCCCATTTTAACTGGATTCTTGCGCTGCTTTATAGGGAAAATAACCATTTTTAGAGCATTTTTGGTAGTTTTTTTTTTTTTTTTGACAGGGAAAACCTATTTTTCCTGAAGTTTCCCACGAATTTTTTTTTTACAAAGAAAAACGCCCTTTTACAGGAATTTTTTTTTTTTTACACAAAAACCCCATTTCTTCCGAAGTTTTAGAAATCTCAAGTGATATTTCCCGAATTTTTCCTTTTAGAGGATGATGATGATGAAAAGAGCTAGATTTAACCAATGAGAAGAGGCTTCTTCCTATAGGTTAGTCTACTCTTATACTGGTTGGCTATTGGCCGTCACAAGGGGTGGGGGGTTGACCCAGGCGGGGACTCTCTTGCCGTTGCCGTGGTACTTTTAGAGTTTGGGACATTTTAACAGTAACTACCATTTTTTAAAGAATTTTTGGTAGTTTTAGGGATTTTTATTGACAAAGAATTCCGTAATTGTATTTTCTGACCATTTTGAACAGTAAAAATGTCCGCTTGCTGAAAGTTTTTGAATCGCTTCACTACATTATACTGGCTGCCTCAATGTCAACCTGTCTTCCTGGATTGCATTACTGTATAATAAGGGTAAGAGAAAAAAAGCCAGAGAAACCCAAAGGTCGCAGGTTCGAATCCTCCTGGGGAGCAAAATTTTTTCTGCTCTTTTTCTCCTTTTCTTAACTCAAAATTCAGAATGAACTCCAACCAATAAAAATATTTTCTTTTAGGTTTATTTCCGAATTTGAAGTATTTGTCGTTAAATAAGAACAGATTGCTTTACATGCCTTTGGATAAATTCATAAATCGGCCGGTCATTCTTCTAAATTACAATAAACATTTAAATTATCTTTCGCACAATTTAGGACATGAGATGCAAAGGCCAATAAAGGATGTAATCGACGCTTGGTATATCGACGTCTTAAAGGGTATGACCTTTATCATTTTGCCCACTTATTTCTTATATCTTTAGATGTGCTACTGTCAACGTTGACATTGATGATATACTATAGAGTAGTTGCAGTACCTCAATATAATAAGATAATCGTCCTTCCGAAAAGACTTCAGAATGTAACATTCGACGAATGGGACATCCAGATTCCATCGCTTTTTGAAATAATGCTGAGAAAAGTGTATAGAAGTTATTTTATTACTAACAGCGAGAGAAAATGTCTACGTGCGGATATACTACAAGAGCTTCCTTCAGATATACGGGATCTTCTGTACGAAGGACCTGTAGGGACATGCAATGTTTGCAGAACGCCGATTTTTCGTATGGCGTCTTCGCCGTTTTTCCTCAACCGATCGCTGCCAAAGGGCTGATGGGATGCTTGCTGGCTTCGATGCTATTCTGCTCGACGCATTGCTTCAAAGTAATGAAAGAATCTTCAAAAGCAAGCCAACACGTCCTAAATTTGTACATTGTAAACTATTAAAATAAGATTGTTTTTATAAAAACGGAAGTTTTTTTTATAATCTACACTAATTTCATTTGATCCACAAGCTTGAAGACCATCAACCTACAACCGAACATAAAGGGTAATACAATAACTTCCATTGGCAAAAGGAAATTGAAGGTCAAAGAGGAAAAGGTCATCTACACAACTTTCATTTGAGCACAAAACTTGGGGTTCAGGAGACCCCTCACTCTAAACCAATCATAGAGGGTATTACTAGGTGTTCAAAATGAAACTCAGCCACAGGGTAAATTTGAATTTTGTAGATTTTAGCCGAGTTTCATTTTGTACACCTAATAGTTCATTTTTTCAAAATTTGAACATTTTAGGGGTTTAAGTCCATCAAAAGTTGACCTCCGTGTAAGGTTATTGAAAAATAACCATTAAGAAGGTTAATTTTTAAAGGCTTGTAAATCGTAAACCGTTACAGATATTGAAAAAATGCACAAAATAAATCTGTTGGAAATTTAATTCTCTTTAATTTTTATTCTATTCATTTTTTCTCTAGGGCGCACTGTTTTCAAGATAAATTTATTTTTAAAAAAAAATTATTTTCCGAAAATGGTGCATCCTAGAAAAAAATAATTAAGTACGAATTTATAGAGAATTAAATTTCCTACTATTTTTATTTATTAGGTGTACAAAATGAAACTCAGCCATAGGGTAATTTGAATTTTGTAGATTTTAGCCGAGTTTCGGCCGGTTAAATTTTTAACGGGTGGTTAACTTTTTACCCTTTACTTAATGGACCGGTAAACTTTTTAACTGGCGGTTAAATTTTTGCCCTTACTTAACGGGCTGGTTAAATCTTTTGACGGGCGGTTAAGCCGGTTTTCGGTTTTTCCCTTCCATCTCGGAAACCGTCGCTCAAAACGAAAAAACGTCTTAAGTATAAGTCGTAGCTACAAAAATTTCCTACAAAAAGACCTCATTGGTTTTTTTTGTCAGAGCAATACTTAAGGAGATATGAGGGTTCTTAAGTGATTGCTTAGAAAATTTCATTGTGAGCAACGGTTTTCGGTTTTTCCCTTTTATCTCGGAAACCGTCGCTCAAAACGAAAAAATGTCTTAAGTAAAAGTTGGAGGTGCAAAGATTTCCTACAAAAATTTCTTTATTCATATTTGCGTAAGAGCAATATTTAAGGAGTTATGAGGTTAAAACTAATAATCTTACAGAGCCTGTCTGAAAAATTAAAACCTTTATCTCCTAAATATTGCTCTGACGAAAAAACCAATAAGATATTTTAGTAGTAAATTTCCGTAGCTACAACTTTACTTAGGACATTTTTTCGTTTTGAGCGACGGTTTTCAAGATAGAAGGGAAAAACCGAAAACCGTTGCTCACAACGAAAAATGTACTAAGCAACCAACTTAAAACCCTCATATCCCCTTAATACAAATTGAATAAGAACTCTCGCTGCCTCCATGGCTGGCCACTTAGCCATTGCCCAAATTCTGCATAACACCCACAGTAACTTCCAGCGCCCTGGGGGCGGTACCCCCCGCTGAGAATCACTGGTCTACACAAATCGCTCACTCTAAAACCAAACATAGAGGGTATTAGAGTAACTTCTCTTTAGGAAAAAGGTGGTGACCTTGAACTAGAATATCACTAATCTTGAGTCTAAAACTCTCAACCTACAACCTAGAGATACAATAACCTCTCTTATCGAAAATCGATGCAGGTGACCTTGAACGTCAGCAAGGAAAAGGTTTATTATCTACACAACTCTCAGATATGTAAAAAGTTTTATTAAATTATTTAAGAGGGATAAATCTAGAGCTGTGGGTACCAATACCAGGCCTACCGTGTTTGACAGGCTTGTATGTAATGCTGAACTCTCCCAGATAATGACCAATCAGGCTAAAAAAAATTAATAATTAGAAATTATTAACATAAAAAAAAAAGATTTATCTACCTTGATTTCAACCTGAGCGAAGGTTTTTCCGTTGTAAACGCCAACCATGCTGCCAACCATTTCAGGCATGACGATCATGTTCCTCAAATGGGTTTTGACGACTTCGGCTTCTCGTTTGGCGGAGTTTCTTTTTTAGCTTTTCTCAATTTTTTGACGAGCGCCATCGGCTTGCGACGGAGACCACGGACGAACCTCCTGGCACGGCAGTGCATCACTGGGTCAACTGCTCGCTGAAAAACATAATTTATGTTAGGAACATTTTTATGTTATGTTTAATGTTTACCCGGGGAGGTCGAGAAGTTGGTCCAAGTCAACACCCTGGAAGGTGAACTTCCTAACAACCTCTTCTTCTTAACTTCTCTTCTGCAAAATAGATAATAAAAACAAAACTAACAACTGTGATGGGCCCAGAATGGGGCTTTATGAAGGAGAGGAAGAAAATTAAAAAAAATGTATCAAGGCAAGAAAAAAAAAAAAAGGCCTTAGTTAGATCCTCGAAGCCTCCTACAAAGAGGAGGAAAACAAGTTTTTAAAAACCGCCAATAAAATAAGTATTAGGGTTGGTATGATCCCTTTTAACTAAAAAGTAGTAATTGTTATAACCTGAACGAACAGTTCATAAAGATGGGTTTTTCTAACACTCTAGAATAGACCCTTGTAACTATCTCAAAAGGAAAAAATAATGTGATACCCTCAACAGATGGTTTTCTGTTTCAGACCCTATAGGATGGACCGCTTTTAACTCTGGTAAAAGAAAGTTATTGTGATACCCTCAACAGATGGTTCCAGGATATGAGTTTATTAGACAATTTAGGATAGACCTGATTAACTACCTGAAACAAATTTATTGTGATACCCTTAATAGATGCTTTCCAGAAATGGGTTCCATACCAAAACCCTCAAAAGAAAATTATTTTGATACCCTCAACAGATGATTCCCTGTCTTTCAGACCCTCTAGTATGGACCTCATTAACTCCCTCAAAAGAAAGTTATTACGATACCTTCAACAGATGGTTTCCAGAATAGGTCTTTAAGGCCAACTAGGATGGGACTTTTTGACGACCTCGAAAGAAATTTATTGTGATACCCTCATAAGATGTTTACAGGAATGGACATTTCCCCTAAAATGGGCCCTCTCAAAGAAACTTATTGCAATACCTCAATAGATGGTTCCAGGATATGAATTTATCAGAAAATTTAGGATAGACCTGATTAACTAGCTTAAAACAAGTTTATTGTGATTAGGGTTGTTGCGATACTTCCGATATATCGGAATAGCGATATTTTCCTTGCGATATTTGTACCGATATTCCCTTCCCTACCGATAGTCTTCCGATAATTCCCTACCGATAGTCTTCCGATATATCGCAATATTTTTACGATATGAATCGGAAAGAAAAATGGGGCAACACAGATAACTGTTAACAACCGATGCGATATATCATATTTCGGAATTATCGCGATATTCTCCTTCCGATATATGCGATATTTTCCTTCCGATATATCGGTTCATCCGATATTTTTCAAAGATTTTTCTTCCGATATCTTTGAAAAATATTGTATCGGATAGTTATTATCGGAAGGAAGGCCATATCGATTCAACCCTAATTGTGATACCCTCAATAGATGCTTTCCAGAAATGGGTGTTCCATACCAAAACCCTCAAAAGAAAATTATTGTGATACCCTCAACTGATGGTTACCGGAAATGTATCTTCAATACCCACGAAGATGGACCAGTTGAGTGAGTTAAACTGGTCCATCTTCGTGGGTATTGAAGATACATTCAAAGTAACTCGTAAGTAGGGTTGTTGCGATACTTCCGATATATCGGAATATCGATATTTTCCTTCCGATATTTGTGATATTTCCCTTCCAATATATCGGTTCTTCCGATATTTCCCTACCGATATTCTTCCGATATCCGATATAACGCGATATTTTACGATATGAATCCGAAAGACAAATGGGGCAACACACGGATAACTTATAACTCATCAGTGATAAGTGATACATCCATACCATATGGGTGTGGACCATACGATATATCGGAATATCAATATTTTCCTTCCCATATTTGCAATATTTATATCGATATTTTTCCGATACGATATTTTACAAAAATAATCGGATAAAATATCGGAAAGAAGGCCATATCGAATCAACCCTACTCGTAAGGAATTTATTGTGATACCCTCAATAGATGCTTTCAAAAAATGGGTTTTCCGTACACACCTGGATGGAAACTTTCAAAAGAAATTCATTATGATACCCTCAACAGAACTCCCTAAATTGGACCCTACAAACCCTCTAAAAAAAAATTAATGCGATACCCTCAACAGATGGTTTCGGAACGGTCTCCCGGTAGGGTTGATTCGATATGGCCTTCCTTCCGATATCGGAAGGAAAATATTGGATGAACCGATATATCGGAAGGAAAATATCGGATGAATATGTGTTAACTGTGACTTTTTCTGAGTGCCCCTTTTAAGTAAAGCATTATAAGACCGCAAGTGGTCCCTTAGTTTCATATACAAAAAGCAAGGAAAATATCGATATTCATGTCTCCCAGACCCTAGGATCCACCGTCAAAGGACAAAGTCGTGATACCCACAACAGATTTCTGGGAACTCCAAGACCCCTCCCGCGATTTTTAACCTACATAAGTCTTATAAACCCATAATTTAAACATTAAAATTACAAAAAACATTAAAATTAAAAATAAATAATTCAAAGAGTAAAATTGATAAAAGTAATGGAGAAATTGTAAGCCCGATTATGTTGACGTTACTAGGTTATGATTAACGAAACCGCTTGTCATAAACCTACATTTTAAGATACCAAATAACAAAAAAATAAGTAAAAAGTAAATCAAAATTGGTAAAATTATAATTTTTCGAAGGATTACTGGGATAAATGTGGATTTCATACTTACTTCGGCCATGTGTTGTTATTGAGTCAAACTCACACGAGGAATACGCGTAAAACAAGGGAAATAAAAGAACGAAGGTTATGCAGGAAGGTAACCTATGTTTATATCCAAAAGCAACTAATTACCCATGGAATTATAAATTTAATCAATTTTATTTAGCTTTATTTATATAAATTTTTAAAAATCTTACATTTTTTAATATTAATTAATATTGTTAATTGGGCAAAAGAAAAAAATCCATTTTGGCCTACAATTTGGCGGGAAATTGAACAACTTGAATGATAACACAACGTATTTTTATCTTTCAAGATAAAATTGATAAAATTTGCTTTAAAAATGGATCTTTGTGGCCAAATAGGTAAATTAAAGTTTAGTTTTTTATATTGTACTTTGCTTTTTTAGATTGTATGAATATAACGGATGACAACAGAGGAAATGAGAATCCTAAACAGGTAGTATGCTATGATTAAATCTATGCTTCTGAAGAAGAAAGTCTTTCCAGGCAGAACTACAGAGAAGATGTTTTGTCATGGGATGATTTTTTATGGCGACTCTAAAGTTGGCATCACTGCGTAGTAAAGAAGCTGTCCGTAAAGGAGCTTGCGTCGTCAAAAAAAAAAAATCGTCGGAACCGGATACACTGGAATGCCTACAGGATGCGATGACGATCTTTTCCCTTGGATGGAGAGCACCGACGATTTAGAAGACAAAAAATACCTACAGTATGATCAGTTTTTTGGCGCTTTTTATATTTTGTTTTAGTCTGTCATGCTGAAGTAAATGCAATGATGAATACTGATTCGGTCACTTCCTTCGCAGTTTTAACTTTTAAGTTTGCAAAATTTCTTATTTGGCGCCTTTTGTCTCGAGTTGACGGCTTAAATCAGACAAGGGGTTCTGGTACTTGGCGTGATTTTTATACTGCTTAATCCATCGTGAGGATTTTTAGCAATGAAGCACCATATTTTTCTGGATTTTTTTTTCTTTCTTAGAAAGTAACCCCTGTTTTTACTAGATTCTTGGAAGTTTTTTGGTTTTTTTTTTATTGATTATTATTTGGCGCTTTTTGTCTCGAGTTGACGGCTTAAATCAGACAGGGGGTTCTGGTATTTGGCGTGATGCTTATACTGCTTAATCCATCGTGTGGATTTTTAGCAATGAAGCACCATATTTTTCTAGATTTTTGCTTTTATTTATTGATAATTATTGGCGCCTTTTTCTCGAGTTGACGGCTTAAATCAGTCAAGGGGTTCTGGTACTTGGCGACTGCAATATTTTTCGGGATTTTTTTTTTTTTTTTTTTTTTTTTCTTAGAAAGTAACCCCTGTTTTTACTAGATTCTTGGAAGTTTTTTGGTTTTTTTTTTATTGATTATTATTTGGTGCTTTTTGTCTCGAGTTGACGGCTTAAATCAGACAAGGGGTTCTGGTACTTGGCATGATGCTTATACTGCTTAATCCGTCGTGTGGATTTTTAGCTATGAAGCACCAAATTTTTCGGGATTTTTGCTTTTTTTATTGATAATTATTTGACGCCTTTTTCCTCGAGTTGACGGCTTAAATCAGACAAAGGGTTCTGGTACTTGGCGTGATGCTTATACTGCTTAATCCATCGTGTGGATCTTTAGCAAAGAAACACCACATTTTTCTGGATTTTTTTTAACTTTTTTTTGTTGATAATATTATTTGGCGCCTTTTTTCTCGAGTTGACGGCTTAAATCAGACAAGGGGTTCTGGTACTTGGTGTGATGCTTATACTGCTTAATCCATCGTGAGGATTTTTAGCAATGAAGCACCATATTTTTCTGGATTTTTGGGTTTTTTTTTCTTTCTTAGAAAGTAACCCCTGTTTTTACTAGATTCTTGGAAGTTTTTTTGGTTTTTTTTTATTGATTATTATTTGGCGCTTTTTGTCTCGAGTTGACGGCTTAAATCAGACAAGGGGTTCTGGTACTTGGCGTGATGCTTATACTGCTTAATCCATCGCGTGGATTTTTAGCAATTAATTATCAATAATTAATTATTATTAAATTTATTATTTTTTTTTTTTTACAAGTTTGTCTAATATTTACAGGATTTTCAGGGGCTTTTTCCAGCTTTTTCACTCCTCAAAATCGCCCAAAAAAACAATTTTTGGACAGCAAAAATTTTGTTAAGTGACTTTTGTTATTTTTTTCTCGTTTTTTTTTATTCAAGAAACCCTAGTTTTACTTCATTTTTAGATTTTCATGATGTTTCTGATTGAGAACCCCGTTTTTACCAACCAGCTGAAATCAGACTAGCGGTTCTGGTACTTAGAATGCCACTGCTTATTTTACTTGATTATTGTTGATGCTCAGATAACCAAGGATCGGTAATAAATTCAAAACAGCTGGATGCAACAGATTTGAATATTATGGGTATTTTTTAATGTTGTTCAAAACTCGAAGGAAGAGACCTCTACATTCCAATTTAATTTTTGTTTCATACATTTTATTTTCAGGCAATATACTCCAGGACTAAAAAAAATATCAATAATACATGGATATTCCGTAAAAATCGAGAAATGATATATTTTGTTAAAGTTTTATTTTTGTCGAAATTTTATAAAGTTTTATTGTGAAAATGGATTATGGTCGCTTTTAGTCGTCCTTCTTCTGAGATTTTGAAAATATTTTGTGGATGACGGTTTTCTCATTTGTTCCTTTCCTTTTTCTTTTTCGACGTTTTTCTCTTCCAGGTAATCCGTTGAAGTTTTTCTTCGATTTTCGACAAGGATGCTTTTTCGTTTTCCTCCGAGAGTTTGTCTTCCGATCGAACCTCTGGATTCCATCCTAGATCCGTATCGCCTGGAAAATAAGGTAGGAAAAAAAGAGTCTTCGCCCAGCCAGTCCACATGGAATGGGGGTGAACAACCCAAATTTCTCCCTACTAATGAAAATTCGATTTGGAATGCCTATTATACTTATTTTATTTTAGTCGAAAGAAGTTCATATTGAACGAGTTGAATAAGGGAAATCTCGAAGAAATAGAAAGAGCTACAAGGGAACAGTCTTCAAGTGGATTGTGGTTTTCAGAGAGACGAAAAAGGCTGACAGCATCAAATTTTGGAACGATTTGTAAAAGAAAACCATACACAAGCTGTCAGAAATTGGTATGTAGCATTATCTTTAAACAACCCAAAAGTAATGCCAACTTTCGCACCAACAGGTGAAGACTTTGCTGTATGGTCCACCTGTCCATACGAAAGCAGTTTCCTGGGGAAAATTTTGCGAAGGAAAAGCAATTACCCTATTGGAGCAGATAGTAAATGAACAATGTTTACCTATAGCCTAATTTATTAGGTTTACACCTGATTCAAATAGGTCTAATACTGTTATTTTTAGGAAAACGTGTCAGTTCAGAAATGTGGACTTATAATAGACCAAGAGCGACCTTATTTAGGTGCATCTCCAGATGGCCTCATCCTAAAGGACGGTACAGTGGAGGTAAACCGTTTCTTCATTATTTTATTATAATTATTTTTTTTAATACGTATGTAGGTGAAATGTCCATATGCCACAAGAACATTAGATCCGGAAGAGGTGATTCGAAATAAGACATTTCCTTTTCTTTCTTTTAATGAAGATAATGTGATTAATATTAATAAAATCATAATTATTTTTACCAGGTACCTACTCCTACACTGCACTTTTCATTCTGATGATCAAGGATTCTTTAAAATTTGTAATTCTTTCAGATACAAGGACAAATGCACATCACTAGAAGAAACTTCTGCATTTTCGTTTTATTTTCAAATAATAAAATTTTATCAGTGAAAATTCCGGAAGAAAAGGATTTCTGGAGAGAAAAAATGTTGAACCAGCTCACTAAGTTTTACATGAACTGTGTCTTACCTGAGCTTGCCGACCCTAGATACACTAGGTTACTTGCATTCTTTAAATTCTTACGCATCTCTTTATACTTGGTTCCAGGTCAATGAGTATTAGGGATCCGGAAGACATTTTAAAAGCGCAACGAGAAAGAAATGACCAAAAACGAAATGCCGCACTGCTCCCGAGAAAGGTAAATCAGCCACTTTGTGTTTTTATCATGTTGCTTGTCAAGAGGAAGATTTGGTTCTTTTGACTTTTACCTTTTCATGTGGTGAGGGAAAATAAAATAGACAAATAATTTTTAACCCTTGGACTTTAATGTAACAAATATCCTAAGACCTTTACTTTAACGGCAGCTATATGGAGACTTTCGAGGCTTCTGGAATATTTTACTTTACAAAAACCTACCTTGGTTGGCAGTCCACTTTGAAGGAGGAACGACGGTCACCGACTGGCCCTCATTTTTAGGCTTCATGCCCAGAGCTCCTGAGGGTCCCCCTCTTCCACCTCGTGGGAAATACAGTTTTCGTGCCCCTTTTCCAGGAAGCACTCCATGGGACTTACAATTTATTTGGCGGAGAACAAGGATTTACACTTGTCCCCCGCCTTCATCGCCACAGGGGGTTGACTCCTCTGCTCTGGGTTGCCACATGTGTAGGACCATATGTGATGCTTTGACTTCAGAAAATTTCATTTTGAATCATTCAAATATGAAATTTCCTAAAGTCAAATTCGTACGCTCTTACATGCTACAACGATAAAAATGATAATAATATTGTTACTTTTTTTAGGATAGTAATGCCAGAAAAAAATTAAATTACTGATTTAATTATATGATTTAATTTACTGAACTTTGGATTTTTGTTGTATAAAAATAAATTTTTTTTTTTTTTCTTGTGTGTTCGTTGTTTGAATACAATTTTTTTTAACAGTTACCTTACTTACTATTCCACCTCAATCCTAACCTGTCTGCCCTAGCCTGACGGGGTTCCCGACTTCAACGCCTTTTATCTCCCACAGTTTTTGAGGTATTGCCTGGCGCCCTGGTTTTATGAAAACCTTGGACTCTGACCTTTCTATGTTTAAAATTTCGTGATTTTTGGAGGCCGGCTACTAATTCTAATTCGCATAAGAAGCTCCGTTTTACACTATCGAGCCGGCTAAAATGTTTTTCGTACATTCGATATCCCCGGGTTAGAGCTTTGTTAATAATTATTAGTTATTACTTACAATAAATAAATAATAATTAAAATTATTTTAATTAAATAGATAGAGATAAAAATCGGAGATGAGAAGAAGAAAAAAAAAAAGGAGATCATGGTTTAAAAAAAAAAGGCAGGGAACCCTCTTGAACTTCGTGGGGACAATAGAAATAAAAAAAGTAAAAAAGATTAAAATATCGGGTTTGTTTACATGCATTCAGTCGAGAGAGAAATAGAAGGGTGTGAGTGAGAGAGAGTTGTGGGAGGGAAGGGAAGGGGGTGGGCGAACTAAAATTTCAAATCTATAGGGGGACCTCGAGAAAAGACGGTTTGTGGTGGGGAGAAAAATACGTGTGCTATGCGGGTCCCAATTTTTTTTTCTGCCAGGCGCAGCACGGCCCCTTAAGGAGTTTTTAGTGCAACTTTGAGGGAGCCAGAGCGAATCAAACAAAACTTTTGACTGTCAGATCTCCACCATTTTTCAGCATTTTCTCTCTATTTTGGCAAAGAAATGTGCTTTTAACTGGACTTTTTGCCAGATTTTTAACTTCTCCAAAGAAGTTATTGTGATGTGACCCTGTGAGAATATTGATTTTTACCGATCTCAACTTTGTCTGTGGTGCCGGCCGGCCGTCAGTTGCATTTTTTCCTGGAGCACTTGACGGCCACTGTTTCAACAAATGTTTTTAAGTTGGTGTACAAGAAATAACGATAGCGATTTTTGAACTTTGAAAAAATGGCGGGGATATGTCTGTTTGAAATTTTCAAAAATTCGCTGCGGCCAAACCGTTGGTCCGATTTTCACCAATTAATCCTTATATTTTTTAAGATTTTCCAAAAAAAAAAAAATTTTACAAAAAAAGCTTAGAAATTTTTTCGAAAAAAAAAAACCGGAAAATTTTTCGGAAAGTAACATGGCAAATTTTTTGGAAAAAAAAACTCGGAAAATTTTTGGGAAAGAACAAAACTCGGACAATTTTTCAAAAATAAACTTAGAAAATTTTTCGAAAAAACGACAATAAATAAAGGAAAATTTTCCTTTATACTTTCCCTCCCTTATACATCCCCTTCCGTTATACTTTTGTTCCCTTATACTTCCCCCTCCCATATACTTCCCCTCACTTATACTTCCCACTCCATTATACTTCCCCTCCCATGTACTTCCCGCTACGTTTTACGTCCCCTCCGTTATACTTCCTCCTTCTATATAGATACTTCTCTTTAAGGAAGTTTTCGTTGGAAGCTCTTCAAACCAGTACTTTTTATTGATAATTATTTGGCGCCTTTTTTCTCGAGTTACGGCTTAAATCAGACAATGGGTTCTGGTACTTGGCGTGATGCTTATACTGCTTAATCCATCACGTGGATTTTTAGCAATGAAGCACCATATTTTTCTGGATTTGTGCTTTTTTTATTGATAATTATTTGGCCTCTTTTTTCTCGAGTTGACGGCTTAAATCAGACAATGGGTTCTGGTACTTGGCGTGATGCTGATCCTGTTTAATTTACGTGTGGATTTTTAGCATAGAAACACCATATTTTTCTGGATTTTTTTTTTGTCTTTCTTAAAAAATAACCCCTGTTTTTGCTAGATTCTAGTTTTTTTTTTGTTTATTTTTTCACTGATGAACCATGTTTTTAATGATTATTTTGGAGTTTTTTTTTTTTTTGAGAAATTTGTCTAATATTTACAGGATGTGCAACTGGTGATGCAATGATTTAATGAGAAATTGCATCATCCTTATTTTTGCTCTCCTGAAAACCTTGGAAAAATGAATAGTCCAGTGTTAGAACTATCAGGGATCAAGTGAAATATAAAGAAGAATATGGAATATAGAGAAGAATTTATCTCATGTGATGATTATTATATGGCGAATGTAAAGTTGGCATCACTGCGTAGTAAAGTCCGCCAAGGAGCTTGCGTCGTCAAAAAGAAAGAAATCGTCGGAACCGGATACACAGCAATGCCTACAGGATGCGATGACGATCTTTTCCCTTCGATGAAAAGCGACAAATTTTCAGAAGATATAAATACCTACAGTATGATCACATTTTTTGCCGATTTTTCTATTTTGTTTTAGTCTGTCATGCTGAAGTAAATGCGATAATGAATGCTGATTTGGTCGACCTTGAAGGCTGTACGCTTTATGTCGATGATTTCCCATGTAATGAATGCGTAAAAGTCATCATTCAAAAAGGAATCACTGAAGTTGTCTACATGAAAGATGATTCCCCTGACAAAAAACAGAAAAAAAGAAAAAAGCTGCTAAACATATGCTTAATGACGCCCAAGTTAAAATTAGGTATTCAGTTTTTTCTCTTTTAAAGGTCACTTCCTTCACAGTTTTAATTTCAAGTTTACAAAAATTTCTTATTTAGCACCTTTTTTCTCGAGTTGACGGCTTAAATCAGACAAGGGGTTCTGGTACTTGGTGTGAGGCTTATACTGCTTAATCTATTGTGAGGATTTTTAGCAATGAAGCACCATATTTTTCTGGATTTTTTTTTCTTTCTTAGAAAGTAACCCCTGTTTTTACTAGATTCTTGGAAGTTGTTTTTTTTTTTATTGATTATTATTTGGCGCTTTTTGTCTCGAGTTGACGGCTTAAATCAGACAGGGGGTTCTGGTATTTGGCGTGATGCTTATACTGCTTAATCCATCGTGTGGATTTTTAGCAATGAAGCACCATATTTTTCTAGATTTTTGCTTTTGTTTATTGATAATTATTTGGCGCCTTTTTTCTCGAGTTGACGGCTTAAATCAAACAAGGGGTTCTGGTACTTGGCGACTGCCATATTTTTCGGGATTTTTTTTTTTTTTTTTTTTTTTTCTTTCTTAGAAAGTAAACCCTGTTTTACTAGATTCTTGGAATTTTTTTGGTTTTTTTTATTGATAATTATTTGGTGCCTTTTTTCTCAAGTTGACGGCTTAAATCAGACAAGGGGTTCTGGTACTAGCCATGATGCTTATACTGCTTAATCCATCGTGTGGATTTTTAGCAATGAAGCACCATATTTTTCTGGATTTTTTTTTTTTTTTTATCGATAATTATTTGGCGACTTTTTTCTCGAGTTGACGGCTTAAATCAGTCAAGGGGTTCTGGTACTTGGCGACATCCATATTTTCGGGATTTTTTTTTTTTTTTTTTTTCTTTTTTAGAAAGTAACCCCTGTTTTTACTAGATTCTTGGAAGTTTTTTGGTTTTTTTTTTTATTGATTATTATTTGGCGCTTTTTGTCTCGAGTTGACGGCTTAAATCAGACAATGGGTTCTGGTTACTACTTGGCGTGATGCTTATACTGCTTAATCCATCGCGTGGATTTTTAGCAATTAATTATCAATAATTAATTATTGTTAAATTTATTATTTATTTTTTTTTTACAAGTTTGTCTAATATTTACAGGATTTTCAGGGGCTTTTTCACTCCTCAAAATCGCCCAAAAAAACAATTTTTGGACAGCGAAAATTCCCGAATTTTTTAAAGTGACTTTTGTTATTTTTTTCTCGGTTTTTTTGTTCAAGAAACCCTAGTTTTACTTCATTTTTAGATTTTTCATGATTTTTTTGATTGAGAACCCCTTTTATACCAACCGATTGAAATCAGGGTAGCGGTTCTGGTACTTAGACGGCCACTGCTTATTTAACATGATCATTGTTGATGCTCAGATAACCAAGGATCGGTAATAAATTCAAAACAGCTGGATGCAACAGATTTGAATTACGGGTATTTTTTAATGTTGTTCAGAACTCGAAGGAAGAGACCTCCACACTCCAATTTAATTTTATTTCATACATTTTTATTTCAGGCAATATACTCCAGAAAAAAAAATAGATATAAAAATGTCCCAGGGTGGTGTAAGAGCGTACGAATTTGACTTTAGGAAATTTCATATTTGAATGATTCAAAATGAAATTTTCTGAAGTCAAAGCATCACATATGGTCCTACACATGTGGCAACCCAGAGCAGAGGAGTCAACCCCCTGTGGCGATGAAGGCGGGGGACAAGTGTAAATCCTTGTTCTCCGCCAAATAAATTGTAAGTCCCATGGAGTGCTTCCTGGAAAAGGGGCACGAAAACTGTATTTCCCACGAGGTGGAAGAGGGGGACCCTCAGGAGCTCTGGGCATGAAGCCTACAAATGAGGGCCAGTCGGTGACCGTCGTTCCTCCTTCAAAGTGGACTGCCAACCAAGGTAGGTTTTTGTAAAGTAAAATATTCCAGAAGCCTCGAAAGTCTCCATATAGCTGCCGTTAAAGTAAAGGTCTTAGGATATTTGTTACATTAAAGTCCAAGGGTTAAAAATTATTTGTCTATTTTATTTTCCCTCACCACATGAAAAGGTAAAAGTCAAAAGAACCAAGTTTTCCTCTTGACAAGTGGTAGAGGCGCCGTTCCGAAACAATTGATATTCTTTTTGATTCCTCCTCTCGCTGAAGCGCTAATGTGCGCCCCACGTAATTGGTGAAATTGCGAAGTTTTTTTTTTTTTCTTTTTTCCCCTTCCTGCAGTCTTACATCTAAATTTTTTTTTTCATGTTTCGTTTCAAAACAATACTGAATTTTAAAATATTTCTTTCCATTTGGGTTTTCAATTTTTATCTTTAAATTTTTCCTATTTCTTTCCGTTCTTTACTTTCAATTTTTATCTTTAAATATTTCATATTTCCTTCTCTTTTTTTTAAGTCTTAAATTTTCAATATTTCATTTTTTTCTTTCCTTTAAATTTTGTTTTTGGTTACGACATCTTGTTTTGTTTTTGGTTATGACATCTTGTTTTGGTGTGTCGTAATCGTCCTAGCTTCCTGGTACAATTCCGTGTCATCAATTTTAAATTTTCAATATTTAGTCATTTTGTGTTTTGTTTTTGGTTATGACATCTTGTTTTGGTATGTCGTAATCGTCCTAGTTTTCCTGCTACAATTCCGTGTCATCAATTTTAAATTTTCAATATTTAGTTATTTTGTGTTTAGGTTTTTGGTTACGGCATCTTGTTTTGGTGTGTCGTAATCGTCCTAGATTTCCTGCTAGTGCGGAGATTTTCGAGGTGTTTAGGGAAGAAGGATTTCCGTGTCATCAATTTCTTAAATTGGGTTAAATGAAATTAGTAGTTTTATAAAAAAATAAACTTATAAAATTTAAAAAAAAAAAAAAAAAAAAAAAAAAAAAAAAAAAAAAAAAAAAAATTGAAAACAGTAGAATAGAACTTAGGGCATGTCAGCCTATCACACATGATGTATATAATTAGGAATTTAAGTAGTGACGTGATTTTGGGAATTTTCATGAGGAGACAAGGGACAATCATTAACTTTTCATCGCAGACCATTCACTTCCGGACAATTCATAATTTAGTTATAGCTAAAATCCTGCGATTCCTGGCAGAAGAGGAAAGTTCCTAGGAACCAACCTCACGGGAATCTTCAACCAATTATTCCTTATATTAAACCATGGTCACATGTCATTCTGGATTATATCGGGCCCTTTCTCCTTCATGGGGATTCTCATATATCGTAGTCGGGACCTGCACCACAACGAGATTCGCTGTTGCTGAACCAACAAGGAAAGCGGATTCAAGAGCGACGGCTGAATTTATTTATAAATTAATTAACAGATTTGGCGCGCCATCAATCCTTTCGTCAGATAGGGGTACCCATTTTGTGGACAAATCGCTCCAGGTAATTGTGCGGGAACGCGATCATCGACCATCGCCGTCGGGAAAGCTTGCGGAAAAATACATAGGACCATTCTGTGTTATTAAACAGACAGGTCCAGTTAATTACATCGTCAGAGCGTATCAAAGGGGAAAATTGGTGGATGATGTGTTTCACATCAGGCGCCTTAAAAAATATCATTGTAGGGAAAACACGAATTCGGCTGAAGCAAGTTCTGTGACGACAGAATGAGCCCAGGTCAATTCAACCTAATACCATTGTAGGGAAAACGCGAGCGAATTCGGCTGAAGCAAGTTTTGTGACGACAAAATGTGCCCAAGTCAATTCAATCAAAACCCTAATTATCAGTTCTAAAGAATCAATAACCCATCCGGAATCTCCGTCCAAAAGGGTTTTTCGGCCATTTTTCATTCTCCAAACGCACTCACACAAACAAAATTTTTTTTAGTATGGTATTCAGCCCTTGCTCTTGTCCCTTTCATTGGCCTTGGGAGCCGCGAGCCCATATGAGAGAATTAGGGTTATGTCGCGGTGTGCCCATGCACAGTATGATCATAACCGAGATGACATACTACCCGGGGATTCAACCGAGGAGTCTCCGGGTTCCTGGAAGGTTCGTGGCATGAGACCAGTATGCTTAACCGAGAAGTATACAAGCGAACCTTCTCGCCTTGGGTTTTGGAGCCGATTGTGTAAAAAAGGGTTCCCGGCCACATGGGGGTTGGGATCATAAGTCTGGGCCCATATCCCAGACGCATTTAGTGCAGAATGCAAACCCCTCCATGTAATATGGATTAAATGACAATAATCCATTGGAGGGGAAAAAGGTGGTTCAGATAGTCCTAGCCAAATGAAAGCAGCGAATCTATGCCCGTCTAGACCTCAGGGGAGGTCTGTAGGATAGGGTATAGAGGTAGTGACCAATGGAAGGTCATTATAGAGGTAGTGACCAATCGAGGGTCATTATAGAGGTAGTGACCAATGGAGGGTCATACTAAAGGTTGAGGTGCAGGGTGCTCGACTAAATCGTCTGTAAATAGGGGTCTGTAAATATCTTTAGAAAAATAGTTAAATCTAAATAATTGAATTTGTAATGTTTAAGATGAGAAGGATAAATTTAACGTAGATTTAACAAAGAGACAGGGTGAAAATGTGATTAGGGGTCTGTAAATTTCTTTAGATTACTAGTTAAATTTAAATAAATAAATTTGTAATGTTTTAAGATGAAAAGGGTAAATTTAACGTTAATTTAACAAAAGAAAAGGTTGTAATTTTTAAGGCGGAAGGAACTAATGTTTACCAAAACTGTGGTGTGTTTAGAAGATAATATTTATAAGTAAGAGTTGATGACACGGCGATATAATCCTTCCGGAAGTTTTCTTTTCGAATTTTAAGAACATTCTGGTTTGGTGGTCTAAGGAGGAGCGGCGTACATCGATTGGTCAAACCCGCAACAGGTATTATAAATTTTACCCTTATTATTTATTCCTTAACTCCTTTTTACATACAGTTATTTTTTTTTAGAGCCACATACTGTCGTTCTGTTCCACCATATATGTAATTGTCTCCCCCGTACCACCATATTTTTTTGTTTTCTTTTATCTCTTTTTCTCTTGGTAATATCTAAAATAATGTTTAAAATATTTATTGTACTACTTTTCATAATTTCCCTAAATTTCAAATTATATAATACTGCAGTTACCGTAATCCCAATAGTGGATAGTTCATATTACCTATAGCAATGACCAGTAGAAATGCCCACCTGTTGCGGAAAATTATAAATAAATTGTAAATTGTTAGCTTTAAGTTTTATTGTTATGAAATAATTTGCTAGGTTTAAGTTTTGTTGTAGCCAAAATAATTTTGTTAGCTTTAAGTTTTATCGTTATAATTTGCTAGGTTGGAAATTTTCGAGATTAAAGAAAAAATTTTTTTTTGTTCTTTTCTCCCTTTCCACCTTATGTGGTACAGGGACCCCATACTCAAGGAAGGTCGGGTGTATTTGCCTGGCCTGCCCGCATTACGGGGTTACCGCCGAGGGCGTCGGTCCAATTAACTAGGGGAGGGATGTAAGAGCGTACGAATTTGACTTTAGGAAATTTCATATTTGAATGATTCAAAATGAAATTTTCTGAAGTCAAAGCATCACATATGGTCCTACACATGTGGCAACCCAGAGCAGAGGAGTCAACCCCCTGTGGCGATGAAGGCGGGGGACAAGTGTAAATCCTTGTTCTCCGCCAAATAAATTGTAAGTCCCATGGAGTGCTTCCTGGAAAAGGGGCACGAAAACTGTATTTCCCACGAGGTGGAAGAGGGGGACCCTCAGGAGCTCTGGGCATGAAGCCTACAAATGAGGGCCAGTCGGTGACCGTCGTTCCTCCTTCAAAGTGGACTGCCAACCAAGGTAGGTTTTTGTAAAGTAAAATATTCCAGAAGCCTCGAAAGTCTCCATATAGCTGCCGTTAAAGTAAAGGTCTTAGGATATTTGTTACATTAAAGTCCAAGGGTTAAAAATTATTTGTCTATTTTATTTTCCCTCACCACATGAAAAGGTAAAAGTCAAAAGAATCAAATTTTACTCTTGACAGTGGATATTCCAAAAAAGTCTACTAATGATATATTGTTAAATTTTATTTTTGTCGAAATTTATAAAGTTTTATTGTGAAAATGGATTATGGTCGCTTTTAGTCGTCCTTCTTCTGAGATTTTGAAAATATTTTGTGGATGACGGTTTTCTTATTTGTTCCTTTCCTTTTTCTTTTTCGACGTTTTTCTCTTCCAGGTAATCCGTTGAAGTTTTTCTTCGATTTTCGACAAGGATGCTTTTTCGTTTTCCTCCGAGAGTTTGTCTTCCGATCGAACCTCTGGATTCCATCCTAGATCCGTATCGCCTGGAAAATAAGGTAGGAAAAAAGAGAGTCTTCGCCCAGCCAGTCCACATGGAATGGGGTGAACAACTCAAATTTCTCCCTACTAATGAAAATTCGATTTAAGGAGTTTTTAGTGCAACTTTGAGGGAGACCAATAGTAGAGCCAGAGCGAATCAAACAAAACTTTTGACTGTCAGATCTCCGCCATTTTTCAGCATTTTTCTCTCTATTTTGGCAAAGAAATGTGCTTTTAACTGGACTTTTTGCCATATTTTTAACTTCTTCAAAGAAGTTATTGTGATGTGACCCTGTGAGAGGGGTCTTCCAGACCCCGGAGGGTCAAATCGAATATTGATTTTTACCAATCTCAACTTTGTCTGTGGTGCCGGCCGGCCGTCCGTAGCATTTTTTCCCGGAGCACTTGTTGGTGAACAAGAAAATAACGATAGCGATTTTTGAACTTTGAAAAAATGGTGGAGATATGTCTGTTTGAAATTTTAAAAAATTCGCTGCGGCCAAACCGTTGGTCCGATTTTCACCAAATTTTCATCAATTACTCCTTATATTTTATAAGAATTTTTGGCGTAAAAAAATTACCTTTTTTTTACATTAATTATCGTTTTAGTAGGGAGAAATTTCTAACTTCCACGCCTTACAACAGGGACCTCTCTTGGGCAAAAATCCCATTATTTCTACCTTGATGCTTAAAACAATTTTCGAAAAAAACCGCAAATTTAAAAATAAAATTTTTATCTGAAAAAACTGAAATTTTTTTCAAAAATAAAAAAAAACTTGGAAAATTTTATAAAAACCTTGAAAATTTTTCGGAAAAGAAATCTCCGAAAATTTTTGGAAAAATAATCTTAAAAAATTTAAAAAAAACTTCCCCTACGTTATATTTCCCTACATATACTTCCCCTCCCCCTCCATTATCCTCCCTTATCCCTCCGTTCTACTTCCCCACCCTTATATTTCCCTACATATACTTCCCCCTCCCTTATACTTCCCCTCCTCCTCTATTATACTCCCCCTCCCTTATACTTCTCCTCCCCTCCCTTATCCCTCCGTTTTACTTCCCACCCTTATATTTCCCTACATATACTTCCCCCTCCCTTATACTTCCCCTCCTCCTCCATTATACTTCCCCTCCTCCTCCATTATACTCCCCCTCCCTTATACTTCCCCTCCCCCTCCACCAATTTAAAAAAGAAAACTCGGAAAATATTTTTAAAAAACTATAGAAAATTTTTGAAAAAAAAAAAACTAGAAAATTTTTGAAAAAAAAAGACGGAAATTTTTCTAAAAAACAAAAAAAAGTTGGAAAATTTTTTGGAAACAAAAAAACTTCCCCTTCGTTATACTTCCTCCTACCTTATACTTCTCTCTACGTTATACTTCCCCTCCGTTGTACTTTCCCTCCTATATTTTTAATTCTCTTTAAGGAAGTTTTCGTTGTAAGCTCTTCAAACTTTATGAAGAAATCCTCCTTAAACAATTTTCAGGCGCCATTTCTTCTAAGAAACCCCCATTTCACCAAATTTGAGCAACAAAAACTAAGATTCAGTGAAAATCACATTTTCCCTTTTTTCCACTTGCAAATTTTTTCATCTCTCCCAAAAACCAAACGTGGAGGTTAATCTAATAACTTCTATTTGAGAAAGTATCTTTACTTACTCATCTGTCCATGAATCGTCCATCGATGTGTCCATAAATGAAGTCATTTTTTTATCGATGCCATTCAATGAATCTTGACCTAAAAAAAAAAAAAATTAAATTTCACATTTTTTCAAACTTAAAAAAAACTTACTGCTATCAGTTTTCAACCAATTTGGCACAAGCTTATTCCTTTTTGTAAAACTCGTACTTTCATCTCCTTTTCATTAATATTAATTATTTTCAGTAGGTAGAACTTTAAATATTTACTTTTAAACCAATCTGCTATGCTTGATATAATATTGAAAATCTTGTCGGCAATGCTGTGTCCATAAATAGGCGAGTAGTTCATAAATTTTATCAAACTCGGTCCTCTGAAAAGAAAATAAAAAATTGCTAAAAGTGCTGTTCTGAAGTTTGCATTTACAGGAACTCCCCAAAAAAGAGAGAAAAAATTTATTAGTGTTGAGGTAGAAAACTTGAGCTTCTTAACCCAGCCAGGCCGCATTAAATGGTAGTCAACAGCCTAAAGCTAGAATTTCTTATTCTACTATTCATGGGCGTCAATCCGTTCGAATTATTGGGGGGGACCTCGTCCTTGGAAAAAATCTCAAAGAAACTTCCCTCATTTCATTTTGGATTTTGGAATATAGGAAAAAAAATTTCCTAAAATCCTATATGGAAAAAAAACTGTAGGGAGAGTGTGTGTATAATCGAGTAAAGCTATCACTTCACCAAAGGAAAAATTACAAAATACATAACAAACTTTTTTTTTTTTTACATAATTTTTTTAATAAACTATGTAGGGTAGGTCATACATGTTATTTTTAGGAATACATATACAATAAAATATAAGTACAATAAATACTAGGATAACAACAAAACATAAGTTTTTATCAAATGGAACGGAAAAAAAAAAAATGGAAAATGTGAAAATTGGAAGAATTTGACTTAAAAAACGATATGTAAAATATATGATACGGAAATATAACACGATATGGAAAATGATGGAAATTTTTATTTATGGAAATAATTCAAAAATGGTTCTTCTATTTATATTATTACTGATAAAAATGTTGGAAATTTCTTTTGCATCTATTTTATCTAAAATGTCCTGATGGCTATGGCAAATAGCCACATGGTTCAATCTTTCTTGCCCCATGGAATTTCTGAGATAATTTTTTAATCTTCTTAATGAGCTGAAACTCCTCTCCGCCTCGCATGAAGATGCAGGTAAAACCAGAAGAATTCTTATCAAATTTTCTATATTCGGAAACATATTTTTGACTTCCTGGGATAACAAACGATATTGGTTAATTACATCATCCAGACAGTCTAAGTTCTTTAATGTTTTTCGAAACATCGGAATTTCAATAGCCAAATCTTTAAAATTAATTTCGGGAAACTCTTTCACTTCATTGGTGATAATACCCTTTAATAGACATGATTCGAGGTTTTTGTAAAATTTCAAGCTTGGTTGGTCAAATCTTGAAGTTAAGGACTGCAATGCTGTGTCAAGTAATTCAAAGTAAATTAATTTATAATATTGGAACGGTTCTTCTGCATGATAAGTTGGGCATGGTCCACAAAATCTTTGAGGAACTCGTTTCTTTCGGGGCAATTGAGGCACCTCCAACCCTAGTTCTTCGACTTTGGTGTTTGTGTCTCTCCATACAATAGTAAACGCTTCGTCAGTTCTTTTAGATAGTAATTCCAATTTGATGATGTCTGTGGCTTCTATCATTCCAGATATGGTCTGCCTTCTCCCTTGTAGGGCCGTATTTAGCTTTTCAAGATAAGGCACAACGTTTTGTAGCATTAGAAGGCCCAAAAGAGTAGATCCTTGCCTCCCGCAATGCAAAAGGCTTCCCGCATTCAAAATATGTTTATCTTTTTCAGAAACGATTTCGAGTGTTTCTATAATTTCAGCATATTTTTTTAATACCTCACTGATTTGCTTGCCCCTGTAAATCCATCTAGTTGGGCATAAAGGCTTTATTACTTTAGAACTTGGAAGATTATTTTTGTGAAGAACATTTTCAAATTTTGTCTTGAAATTTAAAGACTGATGAAGGATGTTACCCAACTCATGGCACCACTGTAAAGAATTTCTGGTTGTTACGGTAGCTTCTACAATATCTTTCATCACCAGATTAACACAATGTGCACCACAATGCACATATCTGGCTAAGGGCTGATCTTTTTGAATACAAGCCTGAACTCCTTTTATGGCCCCACTCATGTTTCCTGCGCCGTCATAAGCTTGACCCCTTAAATTTGAAATAGAAAGCTGTAATCTTATCATGACATCTTTTAAAATATTAGAGATGGCCTCTCCAGTGGTAACATTAACTTCATAAAGGCCAACGAAACTCTCAATCGGAAATAGGGCTTCATCAACCCATCTGAAACAGATGCTCAGTTGCTCTTTTCCTGAAATATCTCTTGTTCCATCGCAAATTAAAGAAAAATTGGAAGAGAGCTGTTTTTAATTTGATGACAAATGTTATGAACAATTAAATGAGCTGTTATTTCCAAAATTTCATTTTGAGCAGCAGGGGACAAAAACTTAGTCTTTTCAACTCCTTTCGAAATCCACTTCTTCAAATGAGGCAAATCGATTGATCTTAATTTTAAAATTTCAAAAAAGTTTCCCGTGTCATTCGTATGACCTCGCAATGCGAGTCCTTGCCTTGCCAAATATTTTATGGATTCAACAATTGCAATAAGATTTTTACTGGCAACAGTTTTTTCGTTGGCAGCTTTCGCACACAATTGTGACCGAACATCTTTAAAATTTTTCGAAAATGTTGATATCGCATGTATATGAGATTTACTTGTAGCATGGGATTTGAATTTTTCAAGAGCTTTTTTCCAATTTTTGAAACCAGAAGAGGCGAAGGAATCGTCCATTTTCGTGCACAAAGTTTTTTCAGGGTTATTTCGAAGGTACGTCATACAATAAAAACATAAAATGCCCTTAATTCCAGGTTCATAATGAAGCCATTTGTAATCTTCAAACCATTTTATCTGAAATTTCAGCGTTCTTTTACCAAGGACTTGTTCGGGAAAGTCTGTCGGAAGTTTTCGGAATTGATCTGGATTAATGGCACAGATAGTTGGAGGTGGTTTTAGAGCCTCATCAACTTTGGGGGATTCATTTACTTTAAAATTTTCGTTTTTTTCTAGAGCATTTTCGTCGGTAGAAGATAAATCTTTGTCTTTTTCTTTCGACACAGTCTGAGACTCGGTGGTGTTAGGATTTAATTTAACCAAAAAACGTTCCATTTTGATAAAAATTCAAACTAAATGAATTATGAGTACGTTTTGGTAAAAAAAATCTATGTAAAAGCCCATTTAAACAACAGTGTAAAAAATCTGGAGTGTGAAGTTGCTTAAAAATCACAATTTACAAGTTAAAAAAAAAGAAATATGACTAAGGTCATGACTAGAATGGATACTCATACTTCTAATAAGAATGAAAAGTATTCAAATAATAGCACCTACATATTATGTACAAGAAATATATACAATATTCCTAATTTAAATTTACAAAATATCTACATTTTAATGTGCTCAACCTTTCTTCCAAGCGATCCTTCTCACCTCATTGGACATAACTACCAACTAAGAATAACATTAAGATCAATCGAAACAAAATAATAGATAAGTACAATTATAATAGTTTATAAATACGTACTCACTCATTATCGGGAGTCAAAAATATTCTACTGTTTAATGTTTTTATATTTCATAGTTCGTAAAATACTTACATTTATTCAGAGAAGTCAGTTTATCCAAATATTTGGTTTATTTTAACATTAACTAAATTACTGTTCAACTTGACATTAGCCGACAAAACGGAATCACGGTGAAGCATATTTTGTAAAATGAAAGTTATGTTTTCGTTGAGACTGTTACAATGCAAGGTTGGCGGTAGCGACTTATCACATTGCAAAGCAGGCAGTACCAACAGAATAAAGCCATAAATATCCCTTTAGGGTGCACAAAATTTACCATAATATATTTTAGTTTTAATTTTTAGTTAGAAGTTTTTTTAAAAACTTATTTTAATTTTAGAATTTTTTTTTTTTTTTTTTTAGAATTTTTAAGTAATATAACATAAAAAAAATTTAAATTTAGATGGAAATTATTGGGGGGACCTAGGGGACGGCTCTAAATGATGGGGGGGACGCGTCCCCCGAATCCCCCCCGATTGACGCCTATGCTACTATTTGACATCCAGTATTCTCGCTGCCCTACTTATATCAAAAAAAATTTCCCGCCGAGCCATCTCAAGGTTGCAAAATCCTAACTGCTTTTCAAAAAACACAGGCAAACCGGCTCCGTGGCTGGTGGGTTCAGTCTTGAACTTCCACCACGGAAGACCGGGGTTCGATCCCAGATTGGGTATAGGGATTTTTGGTTGGAAGTTAAATTCCAATTAAATATCCTTCTACAAAATCTGTGGATAATTTAGTTAGGCCACTCCTCTGGTAGTTGGTCCCGAAAAATGGGCGCCACGGCATTATGGCGAAAGCCCCCGCCTGGGTCCAACCCCCTTCCCCCTTGTGACGGTCTGAAGGCCAACAAGTATCAAAAAAAAAGTAGATTAACCAATAGGAAGAGTAAGCCTCTTGCTCATTGGTTATATCTACTTCTTTTTTTAAAAAAAAACAAAAAAAAAACACAGGCAATGAGTGCTTCCCTAAGAATCGCAGGAGCAAGGTGTTGGAACGCTTGCCAATGTCCGCCCGAGCGTTTGCTGCTTAAGGAGTTAGCAATTTCGTTCCTTCAACTTAAGCGTGATTAATGCTCTTCTTCTTCCTTCTTTGCTATCATCTCTTCTCTTTCTCTATCCAATCTCTCCTCCCTTTTCCCATAAACACGTATTTGTCAAAATTGTTTAATAATGTTTATAACAAATTTTTTAGTTATTTCGTATTCACACCGGATATATTTTATGTATATGTCAACGAACCTAATAATGGCCAAAATAAGCTAGGCTAGCTAGAGGTTCCACTTTTTGAATACAATTTATTTATTATTATTATTATTATTTAAATATCCCCATTTACATTTACAGGGTTTTGAGTAATTTCCCTTGATTGTTAGACAGAGAGAACCCATTTTTACTGGATTTTCAGGGGTTTTTTTAAAAGGTTTTTTGTGGGGAATTTTCGTGTTTTTTTTTTCCTACTGCTTTTCCTCGGTTTTTTGTAAGAGAAACCCAATTTTTAAAGGATTCTCAGAAGTTTTTCTTAGCTTTTTGACAAAGAAATCCCATTCTCACGATTTTGAGGAGTTTTCCTCAGTTTTTTGACAGAGAATCATTTTTTCAAGATTTTCAGTAGTTTTTCTCGGTTTTTTGGGCAGAATATCTTTTGGCTTAAGATTTTTCCAGTTTTTTGGCATATAAGATTTTTTTTAAAGGCTTGTGGAGAGGATTTCTCGTTTTTTTTTACAAAAAAAAAACACAGTTTTTCAGGGTTTTTGGTACTTTTCCTCGTTCTTTGAGAGGGAAACCCAAATTTTACATGATTTTCAGAAGTTTTTCTTGGCAGTTTTTCCTTATTCTTGCTCTTTTTCCTCGTTCTTTGACGGGAAAACCCAATTTTTACATGAATTTTAGCAGTTTTCTTGGTTTTGGGCAAAAAAATCCCAATTTTTGGTTTTTAGGAGGATTTTTTTTACTATACATAGATACGCCCGTTTTTATGATTTTCCTAGGTTTTTGAAAAAAAATTTTTTCATAGGGTTTTAGATTGGTTATTTTTTGGGCACATAAATTTTTTTTTAGTCAATCGGAGAAGATTTCTCGGTTTTTTGAGAAAAAAAAAGCAGTTTTCAGGATTTTTGGTACTTTTTCTCGTTCTTTGAGAGTAAAACCCCAAATTTTACATGCAATTTCAGAAGTTTTTTCCTTGGCTTTTGGGCAAAAAATCCCAATTTTTGATTTTTAGGTGGGGGGGGGGGCTTTTAGCTTATGATACTCCAATTATTTCAAAAGTTTACTTTAGTTTTTTCGGTATACTGGATTTTTTCTACTATACATAGAAACGCCCATTTTTAGAATTTTCCTCGGGTTTTGAAAAAAAAAAGAAAAGTTTTTACAGGGTTTTAGGTAATGGTTATTTTTTTGGCAAATAATTTTTTTTAAAATCTTTTGGAGAGGATTTTTCGGTTTCTTAGGAAATAAAAAACAGTTTTTCCTTATTTTTGGTATTTTTCCTCATTCTATGACAGGGAAACCCAATTTTTACATAAATTTTAGCAGTTTTCTTGGCTTTTGGGCAAAAAAAATCCGTTTTTTTTTTTATTTGGGGGGGGGGGTGCTTTTAGACTATGAAACTCCAACTATTGCAAAAGTTTACTTCTGTTTTTTTCTGTATACTGGATTTTTTTTACTACATATACGTTTTTATGATTTTCCTAGGTTTTTGAAAAAAAAAAATTATTTTACAGGGTTTTAGATAATGGTTATTTTTTGGCAAATAATTTTTTTTTTCATTTGGAGAGGATTTCTCGGTTTTTTTAAAAAAAAAAGCAGTTTTTCAGGATTTTTAGTACTTTTTCTTGTTCTTTGACAGGGAAACCCAAATTTTACATGAATTTCAGAAGTTTTTCTTGGCTTTGGGGCATTTTTTATGATTTTTTGTGGTGGGGGCGGGGTTCTTTTAGACTTTGAAACTCCAATTTCAGCAGTTTTTCTAAGTTTTTTTGACAGAAAAGCCACCAAATACCTGACTACCAATGCTGTCTCAGCAGCATTCTCATATGTCGTCACACTCCCCATAACTCTTCTCTGAAAATACATCGACCGTATAGGCCCAGACTGGTCAAAATACAATTTTCCTGTCGGCACAAGCTTCAGATCGCCCAATCGGCTATTCCCTTGCAGCGCTTCCGTTTTTTGAGGTGTCAAAACTAAAAGAAAAATAACAATCTCCCTCAAAAATATCGTTTTACATAATTGAAAATCATCTTCAGAATCCAAAAAAGTCCTTAAATATCCTTTAACATCATCAATGGTTTCTTCAGGAGCGAATAATGCTTGAATAACGTACAAATCGGGAAAATAAACCCTGATTACTGTCTCATCTTGATATGCTTTTCTTTGCTTTGTCTTTTCTAAACTGCTTTTTACAATTTTCTTTATTTCTTCCATATTCATAATCGTTTCACTAACAAGTCGTTAAGTTATTGATTAAAAGCGTTGGTAAACCTTGTTTTTTGAAGTTCTTTAAACATAAATTGTATTTCTTCAACAGTGGTGTCGAAAAATTCATCGTGAAGTTCAGTTCTTGCATCAAATTCAGTCGGTTGTTCAAAAATAACAGCACATCTTCCTCCAAACTTGAAAATTTTTAATTTTTCTCTCTCTTTTTTATTATTTTGATACTTACGTACATAACTGTGGGTGGTTTTTCGTCGATAAAAGGCGAAAAATGGACATTTCTGATTCCAGCGTCTGTAGAAGGTCCTGCAGCGATTAGTTCGAGCGATTCTAAAGTACCTTGAGAGACGTTGTCGTCTTTTAACTTCCTTTGGTCTAAATCTTCCTGTTTAAGCTGCAAAAAACGTAAAAAGCAGCTCCCTTTGGTTATCCCAAGATCCCTCAGAGTCACCGTTTTCATCGCCTCCTTCCCTATAAATTCCTGCTTCATAAAAATTATAATCGGCACCAATTCTTGATCGAATGTATCATGCGCGCATAAGCATTTCAGAATGAACCACAAATTATCTTAAAGCATTTAAATATTTTTTAAATTCTTTTTTTACCGATAGATCTAAAAACTGATGAAAATCTAACGTCTTTTACTTGGATGACGACTTTTATGTCGATTCTAATGGCTGCTCGTCTCCCGCGGAAAAGTTTGAGGGTACAATTCGGATGCATTCCGGCACTTTTGCATGATATTTCTAAATCGACTTCTCGATTATTGAATCTTTTATTAAATTTTAGTAATTTTAAAGTGCATTAATTAAATTTACGTCAAATAATGGTCATCAGGGTCCAATCCTGATCTGTGGCAAACTTGCTGCAAGAACTGAAAAAAGTCTTTATCTTCTATTTCATTTAAAAAGTGGCCAAAGGATCCCTCAATTTTGGATTTTTTTTCTTAAAAATTTACATCATCGACGATCATGTCGTCTTGAAATTTCGCTTGAACTTTGAGGCCGAGAGGGATTTCGACGGTGGCCGTATACGTGTAGACGATACCTCCAGAATCTGTTTTTTTCAATTTGTTGTACGTTTTCTGAGAATGGGATGTTTTTTCTGAAAGGGCCGTTTTTTCTGAAGTCGGCGTTTCCATTTTAAAAAAACAAAAAACAAAAAAACTCGATAAAACTATTTTTTTGCATGTGTTATAATGCTGATTTTTGGCCTAAGACCTTGGGTTACCGGACAAAAGAAATTGTTGCCAACAAAAATTTATCTTCTCAAAGAGATGTTATTGAATTACCCTCCATGAAAGGTTTTTAAGAGAGGGTCTTTTAGGCTACGTTGTGGGAAATTGTGATTTTTGGTCTTCACGCCACAATTTTCACCAAACCGCAGAATCTTCCTGAAAAAACCGACCAACTCTTCATGAGTGTCCTTAATTTTTTGGCGAAAAATCCCTTAAAAACAGGTTTTTGAAAGATTTTCTTAGGTTGCTGATTGCTGATTTTTGGCCCCTAAGACCCTGTTGTGAGAAGTAGAGATTTTTGGTCTCCACGCCACAATTTTCTCCAAAACCGCAGAATCTTCCTGAAAAAACCGACCAACTTTTCAAGAGTGTCCTTTATTTTCTGGCGAAAAATCCCTTAAAAACAGGTTTTTGAAGGATTTTCTTAGGTTGCTGATTGCTGATTTTTGGTCCCTAAGACCCCATTGTGATTTTTGGTCTTCACGCCACAATTTTCAACAAACCGAACAGTCTTCCTGAAAAACCCAACCAACTTTTCTAAAGTGTTCTTAATTTTCTGGCGAAAAGTCCCTTAAAAACAGGTTTTTGAAGAATTTTCTTGGGTTGCTGATTGCTGATTTTTGGCCCCTAAGACCCCGTTGTGATTTTTGGTCTTCACGCCACAATGTTCACCATACCATAGAATCTTCCTGAATAACCCAACCAACTTTTCAAGTGTCCTTAATTTTCTGGTGAAAAATCCCTTAAAAACAGGTTTTTGAAGGAATTTCTTAGGTTGCTGATTGCTGATTTTTGGCCCCTGAGACCCCGTTGTGGGAAGTAGTGATTTTTGGTCTTCACGCCACAATTTTCAACAAACCGCAGAATCTTCCTGGAGAAACCCGACCAACTTTTCAAGAGTGTCCTTAATTTTCTGGCAAAAAATCCCTTAAAAACAGGTTTTTGACAGATTTTCTTAGGTTGCTGATTGCTGATTTTTGGCCCCTAAGACCCCGTTGTGGTTTTTGGTCTTCACGCCACAATTTTCAACAAACCGCAGAATCTTCCTGGAGAACCGACCAACTTTTCTAGTGACCTTAATTTTCTGCTGAAAAATCCCTTAAAAACAGGTTTTTGAAGGATTTTCTTAGGTCGATGATTGCTGATTTTTGGCTCCTAAGACCTCGAGTTACAAAAGATGTTATTGAATTACCATCCATAAATGGTTTTTAGGAGAGGGTCTTATAGTCTCTGTTGTGGGAAATTGTGATTTTTGGTCTTCACGCCACAATTTTCAACAAATCGTAGAATCTTCCTGAAACACCCGACCAACTTTTCAAGAGTGTCCTTATTTTTCTGGTGAAAAATCCCTTAAAAACAGGTTTTTGAAAGATTTTCTTAGGTTGCTGATTGCTGATTTTTGGCCCCTAAGACCCCGTTGTGATTTTTGGTCTGCACGCCACAATTTTCAACAAACCGCAGAATCTTCCTAAAAAACCCGACTAACTTTTCAAGATTGTCCTTAATTTTCTGCCGAAAAATCCCTTAAAATC
This sequence comes from Orius insidiosus, assembly GCA_014119065.1. NCBI lineage: Eukaryota > Metazoa > Arthropoda > Insecta > Hemiptera > Anthocoridae > Orius > Orius insidiosus. The sequence goes on along the minus strand of JACGAQ010000035.1, from coordinate 319,137 downwards.
AGCTTTTTGAAGGATTTTCTTAGGTTGCTGATTGCTGATTTTCGGCCCCTAAGACTCCGTTGTGATTTTTGGTCTTCACGCCACAATTTTCAACAAACCGCAGAATCATCCTGTAAATCCCGACCAACTTTTCAAGAGTGTCCTTAATTTTCTGCCGAAAAATCCCCTAAAAACAGGTTTTTGAAGGATTTTCTTAGGTTGCTGATTGCTGATTTTTGGCCCCTAAGACTCCGTTGAGGGAGGTAGTGATTTTTGGTCTTCTCGCCAAAACTTTCACCAAACCGCAGGATCTTCCTGAATAACCCGACCAACTTTTCAAGTGTCCTAAATTTTCAGGCAAAAAATCCCTTAAAAACAGGTTTTTGAAGGATTTTCTTAAATTGCTGATTGCTGATTTTTGGCCCCTGAAACCTTGAGTTACAAAAGATGTTATCCTAAAAAACCCAACCAACTTTTCAAGTGTCCTTAATTTTCTGGCGAAAAATCCCTTAAAAACAGGTTTTTGAAGGATTTCCGGTCTTGCTGATTTCTGATTTTTTTCTCCTATGACCTTGAGTTACAAAAGATGTTATTGAATTACCCTCAATGAACGGTTTTTAGGAGAGGGTCTTGTAGACTCCGTTGTGGGAAACTGATTTTTGGTCTTCACGCCTCAATTTTCATCAAACCTGAAAAATGAGGAGGATTTTCTTATTTTTTGGTCTACAAAATCCCTTATAAAGCGATTTTTAAAGTCTGAAGCCCCCTTTTTCCCCTTCCTTCACATTTTTGAGTATACAAGGTTACCTAACCAACAAGATAACTTTTTGTACTTAAGAAACAAGAAACCTTCTAACAAACTTCATGGTGCGATTTTATTTTTATATTTTTACAACAGTTTATACTATTTTAAGAAGAAAATAAGTAACAAAAATATCACAGAGACAATAAATACACAAAAAAACAACATTGCAATAAATTATTTAGTAGCGAACAAGTAAAAATTTGATTGTTTTTTAAAAAAAGCTATTGTCATAAATTGAACTAGCTCTATTTTTTTGGAGTATTTTAATATCACATTGGAGCCTGAGAATCGTTCCTCGACATTCTTTCTCCTAGTCTTAACAGGTGAGATTTCTGCGGGAAAAAAATTAAATGAAGAATAACGTTTTTGTATAAACTTACCAATCCTCGTTCTCCTTTTTTCTTTTTTTTAACCTGCTCTTTCCTTTCATCTGCTTTTCTTTTTGATTCTTGAACTCTATGAAAAGGGGGATAATTTATTAGGTGTACAAAATGAAACTCAGCCACAGGGTAAATTTGAATTTTGTAGATTTTAGCCGAGTTTCATTTTGTACACCTAGTAGTTCATTTTTTCAAAATTTTGAACATTTTAGGCGTTAAAGTCCATCAAAAGTTGACCTTCTTCATGTAAGAAGGTTATTGAAGTATAACCATTAAGAAGGTTAATTTTTAAAAGCTTGTAAATCGTAATCCGTTACAGATATTGAAAAAAGGCACTAAATAAAATCAGTTGGAAATTCAATTCTCTTTAATTTTTATTCTATTCATTTTTTCTCTAGGACGCACTGTTTTCAAGATAAATTTATTTTTAAAAAAATTATTTTCCGAAAATGGTGCATACTAGAAAAAAATAATTAAGTACAAATTTATAGAAAATTAAATTTCCTACAATTTTTATTTATTAGGTGTACAAAATGAAACTCAGCGGTAAATTTGAATTTTGTAGATTTTAGCCGAGTTTCATTTTTTACACCTGGTAGTTCATTTTTTCAAAATTTTAAACATTTTAGGCGTTAAAGTCCATCAACGGTTGACCTTCTCCGTGTAGGAAGGTTATTGAAGTATAACCATTAAGAAGGTTAATTTTTAAAGGCTTGTAAATCGTAAACCGTTACAGATATTGAAAAAATGCACTAAATAAAATCTGTTGGAAATTTAATTCTCTTTAATTTTTATTCTATTCATTTTTTCTCTAGGACGCACTGTTTTCAAGATAAATTTATTTAAAAAAATTATTTTCCGAAAATGGTGCATCCTAGAAAAAAATAACTAAGTGCAAATTTATAGAGAATTAAATTTCCTATAAGTTTTATTTATTAGGTGTACAAAATGAAACTCAGCCACAGGGTAAATTTGAATTTTGTAGATTTTAGCCGAGTTTCAGGCGTTAAAGTCCATCAAAAGTTGACCTTCTCCGTGTAAGAAGGTAATTGAAGTATAACCATTAAGAAGGTTAATTTTTAAAGGCTTGTAAATCGTAAACCGTTAGAGATATTGAAAAAATGCACTAAATAAAATCTGTTGGAAATTTAATTCTCTTTAATTTTTATTCTATTCATTTTTTCTCTAGGACGCACTGTTTTCAAGATAAATTTATTTTAAAAAAATTATTTTCCGAAAATGGTGCATCCTAGAAAAAAATAACTAAGTGCAAATTTATAGAGAATTAAATTTCCTATAAGTTTTATTTATTAGGTGTACAAAATGAAACTCAGCCACAGGGTAAATTTGAATTTTGTAGATTTTAGCCGAGTTTCATTTTGTACACCTAATATTTACATATTTTAAGTAAAACTCACTTTTCTTTGATGATTCTCTGTTGCTCTTTTTTCCAAAGGTTTTTAAAGTCGGACGAAAACGGGCTCCACAGCGGGAAAAAATCCTGAGGGGTCACCTCTTCAAATTTCATACCTCCTTTCGGAGTGAAGTGATAAAATTTTAAAACGGCAATAAACCTTCAAAAAAGATTAATTTATCAAAAAAAAAGCAAAAAATTTGTCTACTTTTGTTTGCAGTCTTCTAAATTTTCTTCTTCTTCGCTTATTTGTTTATTCGCCGAGACCATAAAAGATTCCATTTTATCCTTGAATGGTTGAACGTTTTCATCCGTTGAGTTTGTCACGATTTCCATTTTTCTTTGGCATCCTAAAAAAAAGGTTGAGTTTAAAAATTAATTTTTAAATTACCTTCAAGGTCTGTTTTAAGTTTGCTTATTTGGCCTTCGATATCGTCGAATTGGACGACGCTCGCTTTTTCGATGTCGCTCGGCTCTGGGATCGGAAGCGGAATTTCGGTTATGCAGACGTTTCCACTTTGTTTGATGAAAGCCCGGACGATATAATGAAGCAGCGTTATTGAATTATCTACAAAAAAATTTGCGGTGTTCATCAATAGTTTTTAGTTGATTAGGAAGGAGGAAAAAGTAGAAAAAAAATAGGCCCCCGATAGGATTTGAACCTATGAACTTTGGATTTCTTACCCAAGGCTCTACTAACTATGGAAGCCATAATGAATAGAGATCTTCGATTTAGATTCTTCTTTCTTTCTCTTTTCCCCTTGTTTTTACTTTAATCTAGGAACAAAGGTTGGCGTTAAAGTAGCCCTATATAACCTATAGGATTTAACCTCACCACTCTGCAATTACATTACCTACAACCTAATTATTCCCTCGGGAATTTTTTATTGTTTAACCACTCTTCAGGACCCTATTTATTTAAGGGGAAAAGAGAAAGAAGTTTGAAAAAAATAATATGTGTAGTTAGTCGAGATAGTTGTCTAGCCTTGGGCTAGAAACCCAAAGGTCTTAGGTTCGAATCCCGTTTCCCCTTTTTTTTTTTACTTTATTTTAGGAAGACAGGTTAGCGTTGAGGTTGCCCTGTATAACCTATAGGATTTAACCTCAATGCCACCCTATAACTACATTATCCACAACCTAATTATTCCCTCGGGAAGATTTTATAGTATAAGTATAACCACTCTACATGACCCTATTTATTTAAGGGGAAAAGAGAAAGAAGATTGAAAAAATAATATGTGAAGTTAGTCGAGATAGTTGTCTAGCCTTGGGCTAGAAACCCAAAGGTCTTAGGTTCGAATCCCGTTTCCCCTTTTTTTTACTTTATTTTAGGAAGACAGGTTACGTTGAGGTAGCCCTTTATAACCTATAGGATTTAACCTCAACGCCACCCTGCAACTACATTATCCACAACCTAATTATTCCCTCGGGAAGATTTTATAGTTAAACTATTTATTTAACCCTATTTATTTAAGGGGAAAAAAGAAAGAAGTTTGAAAAAATAATATGTGAAGTTAGTCGAGATAGTTGTCTAGCCTTGGTCTAGAAACCCAAAGGTCTTAGGTTCGAATCCCATTTCCCCTTATTTTTACTTTATTCAAGGAAGACAGGTTAGCGTTGTGGTAGCCCTGTATAACCTATAGGACATAACCTCAATGCCACCCTATAACTACTTTATCAACAACCTAATTATTCCCTCGGGAAGATTTTATAGTATAAGTATAACCACTCTACATGACCCTATTTATTTAAGGGGAAAAGAGAAAGAAGTTTGAAAAAATAACATGTGAAATTAGGCAAGATAGTTGTCTAGCCTTGGGCTAGAAACCCAAAGGTCTTAGGTTCGAATCCCATTTCCCCTTATTTTTACTTTACTCAAGGAAGACAGGTTAGCGTTGTGGTAGCCCTGTATAACCTATAGGACATAACCTCAATGCCACCCTATTACTACTTTATCAACAACCTGATTATTCCCTCGGGAAGATTTTATAGTATAACCACTCTACATGACCCTATTTATATAAGGGGAAAAGAGAAAGAAGTTTAATATGTGAAGTTAGTCACGATAGTTGTCTAGCCTTGGGCTAGAAACCCAAAGGTCTTAGGTTCGAATCCCACTAGGGATCAAATTTTTTTGGACTTCTAATTTGCTCTGTATTTTTACCTGTGCTTTTGACATCTTTCAACTTTGACAAAATTTCAAGTCCGAAACCATCCGCTTGCCCACGCTGTCTGTTTCCGCCATTCATAAAGTTACCAAGAGCCAATATAATCCCAAGAACTTTTTTCAGCGATTCAGAATGTATCATAGTCTACAAAAAAAGTTAAATACCATTTTTTTTTGTAAATCAGTTTTACCTGGCAGATCGATTTAAGATTGTTCAGTTTACTTTCTATCCCGGTGATGTTATCGGTGAATTCCGCTTGGAACATAAAGCAAGCGATTCTTTCAGCGAAATGAGGAATTTCTGCGAGGTCGAGTAAAAACTGTTCAGGCTTGTCCAACGCCAAATCGGGATATTGAGAGATACTTTGCTTGATTTTTTCTAATTCTTGATTTGTTGCTCTCTAAAATTTAATTTTAAAACTTAAATTTAATTTATTTTCTGTACGTACCACATCATAAATTTGTTGAAGAGACTCCAAATTTACATGGGTCGTATCAAAATTGTAAATAGCTAAAAAAGGATGTTTATTGTCTTTTTTAAATGTTGAAGTTACCATTTTCGATTTCTGTGAAATCCAAATGAAGACTAGATGATAGAATGCCGACATTTTGGGAGCGCTTACTGTCTAAAACCTTTATTACCTATAATAAAAAATTAGTAAATGATTTGGAATAGAAATGGTGGTTTACCTCGGCTTTTGCTGGTTTGGAAACTTTTTTTTTGTTTACTTTTCGGTCGATGACCTGCCTTGAAAAAAGCTGTGTAAACTCATCCAAATCCTCGATATCAGGTTCTTTTATGACAGACCAAACTGCTTCACTGAAAAAAATTATGATTAAGTATTGAGGTAGAAAAAATGGAAGTCTCTGCCCAGCCAGGAAGCGCAGAATGGGCGTGAATGGCCCAAAATTTCTCCCTATTATAAAATTTGCAGCCTTTTTGGTGAATTTAAAAAAAAATCTCTTGATATATTTAAGATAACTAAGAAAGGAAAGCACTGTGCAAATGTGGTGAAAATCGGATGAAAATTGCGGCCGCAACAATTCCGGAAGAAACTGGCTACAACAGTCCTAGAGACAACCTCATTGGTGAAGATCACAAATCTACTGGAAGATCACTCCCAAAAATCGGATATGGAGGCAGCCTAGCCAGGCTGCGCAGAATAGGCGTAAATGGCCCACAATTTCTCCCTGATGTAAAATTTGCAGCCATTTTGGAGAATTTTAAAAAAATCTCTAGATATATTAAAGACAACTAAGAAAGGAAGGCACTGTGCAAATTTGGTGAAAATTGGATGAAAATTGCGGCCACAACAGTTCCGGAAGAAACTGGCTACCGCAGCACTTGAGACAACCTCATTGGTGAAGATCAATGTACATCAAATGTACTGGAAGATCTCTCCCTAAAATCGGATATGGAGGCAGCGTAGCCAAGCAGCGCAGAATGGGCGTAAATGGCCCAGAATTTCTCCCAATTGTAAAATTTGCAGCCATTTTGGAGAATTTTAAAAAAATCTCTTGATATATTTAAGATAACTATGAAAGGAAAGCACTGTGCAAATTTGGTGAACATCGGATGAAAATTGCGGCTACAACAATTCCGGAAGAAACTGGCTACAGCAGCACTAGAGACAACTTCATTGGTGAAGATCACCTACTGCAAGATCTCTCCCAAAAATCGGATATGGAGGGGTAATATAATAGTTGTCTTTGAGTTGAAGAAATTATAGTAGATACCTCTTTTCGTCGACTTGCTGAAGAGGAAAAACGACCCGAGTCCAATATAGTGGTTTCATAGGAACTGGAGGAACAAGTGGTTTTTTTCTGAACACTAAAAAAAGAAAATTAGGAACTGTCAGATTTTAATAAAATGCTTACTTGAATGTTGAGCATTCCAGCCGCCGATTGGTGGAGCAGGAAGAGGAGCAGGTACACCAGGCGGGGGAGGAGGAGGTGGAGCGCCAGAAGGTATCATCCCTGGCGGGGGTGGTGGAGGAGGTGGTCCACCTGAAGGCATAGGTGGTGGAGGCGGACCGTCTGAAGGCATAGGTGGTGGGGGCGGTCCGTCAGAAGGCATGGGTGGCGGGGGTGGTCCGTCTGAAGGCATAGGTGGCGGGGGTGGTCCTGGCATAGGAGGAGGTGGTGGTCCTTCTGCTGTCGTCGTTGTCCCTTCAGGCATCGGTGGTGGCGGTGGCCCCAGACAAGGCGATGGAAGATTCGGCTCTTCAGGTCCAGCAGGAGGAGGAGGCGGTGGCGGCGGAGGAGGCACCGGTTGAGCATTTTCAACAGAAACCTTAGGAGTCTCCACTGTACTTTTCAATATAGGAACCATTTCAACATTTTCGCTCCTCACTTCACTCCGACTCGTCACCTTTATTATCGTCATACTCTGCGTCGGCTTTTCGCTGTTCATAAACGAATTTTTCTTCGCATTCATATCTTTGGTCGGGCTGCATTCAGAGATGACCGTCTGCGTCGATTTCGTAAGCAAATCAGGATCAATCGTTGATGTCTCTCTGCTTTGAAATTCAACCGAACACTGAACATCTTTTTCCACCATCTCCACAACCGTCGCTGTCCTCGCTACCTTAAGATCTTCATCGCTGAAACTCCGATTCGCAGGAAAATCACTTTTCATCTGCTCCGTAAGTTGCTAAAGACAATATTTAACAAAATTGAGTTATTCCAAAGTACCTGAATATCAGATATTGTTTTTGTGCTATCTATTTCCTGAGTTAGTTTATCAATCGAATGCTGAAGACTTCTTATAATGTCTTCTTTATCCTTCAGCTTTCTCTGTAAAGACACCAAATCATCGGCATCTCCTTTAGAACCGCTTTCACCTAAAATTCAACTTTATATTTTTTTTTCAATTGAAGAATATCCTCAACCTGAAGGTGATTTCCCATTAATTTCTTCAGATGGTGGCCATGATATGGTCGATAGACGCCCAGGCGTCGGAGGAGCAGTATTGACGACTTCAGTATGCGACCAATAGTACATAAGATCAGGCTGAAAACAAGTTTAAAAAATTATTTTCATAAAAAATATTACCCTAAATAATGTTTCTGGTGGTGCATCTTTGTCGGACAGCTGCCTCAAGACTCCCGCTGCTAAAAGATGCGTGCAGAATTGGATCAAAACGATTTTCCAATCATTCGCAGTCATCTGCTTGGAGTAGCTTTCATTCATATACGCCGTCAGAAGCCAATTTATCAACATTTGACCTAAAACACAAAAAATAAGAAAACCCAAAAAAAGAAGCAATGAACCTTCAAATTTTTCGTAAAGTTGAAAATCGAGTTTTTCAGGTACGAATTTTGGTCGGCTGACTTTCTGATCGAGCGTCGACCTATCCAATGTAAGACTTGCGACTTTTCGTAGGACGTTGCTTTCCAGGGGGCTTTCCCCCAATGAAGAATGTCTTCTTTGATCATTTGACGTTCCTGGAATTAAAAAAAAAAAAGATTATTTTTCCTCTATAATTTACATAAAATTTCATTCATGGGAACCCATTTAACAATTCAATTGTGTGGAGTGTTTGACCCCAAGATGGATAAACTCAAAAAGTCTAAAGAAGTTATGGAAGAAGAAAGTGGATAATCAGACCGTGAAAAATCTTTGAACTGTAAAAACCAATTATTTCTAAATTGCAAATACAGACATCATGCTTCTAAAACCAAAACTATCTTCTTATTTCATCGAGTTGATATACGTACGTAATTTGCAGAGCAGAAAGAAGTGAACAAAAAAGTTGTGATTTTTTCCAGCAGTCACCATCATTCTTGCAGCCTATCGTCATAGGTACAAGAAACGCCAATTGCACCCATTTTTCGGACGTTTTTGCCGTGAAATAACCCTTTTGAGCGTTGCGAAGGGTTATTTATGCGAAAAACACCTGTTTAATCGGTTTTTAGGCTTGTTTCTCGGTGTATCCGCCTTGAATTCCCCATTTTGTGGGGTTCTTTGTCAGTGAACACCAATTTTACTAGGTTTTTGGGCGTTTTTCTCCTTGTTTCCGCCATTAACAACCAATTTTGGCATTCATAAGATTTGCATTCAAAGAAACACCAGTTATAACCTGATTTTTGGGCATATTCCTCGGTGTTTCTGCATTGAAACACCCTTTTAGGGCGGTCGCAAAAGTTTTTTGTCCAATAAACACCAATTTTACTGGTTTTTGGGCGTTTTTCTCCTTGTTTCCGCCCTTAACAACCTATTTTGGCGTTCATAAGATTTCATTTTCAAAGAAACACCCGTTATAACCGGATTTTCGGGCATATTCCTCGGTGTTTCTGTAGTGAAACACCCTTTTTGGGGCGCTCACAAAAGTGTTTTGTCCTATAAACACCAATTTTACTGGTTTTTGGGCGTTTTTCTCCTTGTTTCCGCGCTTAACAACCAATTTTGGTGTTCATAAGATTTCATTTTCAAAGAAACACCCGTTATAACCGGATTTTCGGGCACATTCTTCGGTGTTTCTGCAGTGAAACACCTTTTTAGGGCCGCTCACAATAGTTCTTTGTTCAATAAACACCCGTTTCTCTAGCTTTCGGGGCGTTTTTTTCGGTGTTTCTGCAGCGAAACACCCTTTTTGGGGCGTTCGCTTACGTTCTTTATCCAAACAACACCCGTTTCACTAGCTTTTGGGGCGTTTTTTCGGTGTTTCTGCAGTGAAACACCCTTTTTAGGGGTGTTCGCTAAAACTTCTTTGTCCAATAAACACCCGTTTCACTAGCATTTGGGGCTTTTTTATCGGTGTTTCTGCAGTGAAACACCCTTATTGGGGCGTTCGCAAAAGTTCTTTGTCCAATAAACACCCGTTTCACTAGCATTTGAGGCTTTTTTATTGGTGTTTCTGCAGTGAAACACCCTTATTGGGGCGTTCGCAAAAGATCTTTGTCCAATAAACACCCTTTCTCTAGCTTTTGGGGCGTTTTTTTTCGGTGTTTCTGCGTGAAACACCCTTTTTGGGGCGCTCACAAAAGTTCTTTGTCCAATAAACACCCGTTTCACTAGCTTTTGGGGCGTTTTTTTTCGGTGTTTCTGCAGTGAAACACCCTTTTTGGGGCGCTCCCAAAGTTCTTTATCCAATAAACACCCGTTTCACTAGCTTTTGGGGCGTTTTTTTCGGTGTTTCTGCAGTGAAACACCCTTTTTGGGGCGTTCGCAAAAGTCCTTTGTCCAATAAACACCCGTTTCACCAGAATTTGGGGCTTTTTTATCGGTGTTTCTGCAGTGAAACACCCTTATTGGGGCGTTCGCAAAAGTTCTTTGTCCAATAAACACCCGTTTCACTAGCATTTGGGGCTTTTTTATCGGTGTTTCTGCAGTGAAACACCCTTATTGGGGCGTTCGCAAAAGTTCTTTGTCCAATAAACACCCTTTCTTTAGCTTTTGGGGCGTTTTTTTTCGGTGTTTCTGCGTGAAACACCCTTTTTGGGGCGCTCACAAAAGTTCTTTGTCCAATAAACACTCGTTTCACTAGCTTTTGGGGCGTTTTTTTCGGTGTTTCTTCAGTGAAACACCCTTTTTGGGGCGCTCACCAAAGTTCTTTGTCCAATAAACACCCGTTTTACCACCTTTTGGGGCGTTTTTTTCGGGGTTTCTGCAGTGAAACACCCTTTTAGGGTCGTTCGCAAAAGTTCTTTGTCCAATAAACACCCGTTTCACTAGCTTTTGAGGCGTTTTTTCGGTGTTTCTGCAGTGAAACACCATTTTTGGGGCGTTCGCTAACGTTCCTTATCCAATAAACACCCGTTTTACTAGCTTTTGGGGCGTTTTTTTCGGCGTTTCAGCCGTGTAACTACCTTCTTTTTGGTTTTAGAGGAGTTTTGGACGTTTCCTTTGGTTTTTGCTCTACGAAATAATGTAACTATTGCGTCTTTAAACGTTGGCAACATGTACATAAGTAGTGCTAGAATAATAGTTGTTCTACGCATGCAGAGGATAGTGTTTCAAGGGCGAAATGCAACGTTGCCCATTGTGACCTGTGGACAGTGGAAGGAAAAAAACAAAAGCGCGTGGTGGGGGAGGGGTTGCATCGGAGGCTCATGCAATAGAAAAAGTGAAAAGAACAAAAACTCTTGCAGGATACCTGTGAGAATATCATTCAAGGACTGGTCGATTCTCGGTGCGAGATCGACTTTTCTGTGGCGAACGATGGTAAACTTGGTTCCTGGGACTTCTTTCATTTTCGGGTCTTCGGCGGGGACGGCGAGGGAGATGTCGTTGAGTTCGAGGTCGCTCATCGCCGGTGATTCGTGCTCGTGACCATCGTCGCCTTCGTGTGAGCAACGTCCGACCGGGTCGGCGAAGACGGAATCGCCACTCGCGGTGCTGCTATCCTGACTCGGCGTTTTGATTTCCTCGCCGGACTGAAGTTTCTCGATGACTTTCCAAGAATCGGTGACCAAATAGCGGGGAGAGGAAGTGGCTCCGCTACGGTCGACGATCCCTCCCCCACGCGCTTCTTTTTCCCCACTCTTCTTCGCATCTTCCACTCTCTTCCCGCTCTTGAGGTCCTTCCTCGGGCTTTTCTTTCCCTTCTTACCCTTATCGCTTTGCAAATTACCCATAACTATGATTACAAAGCCTGGCCAAAAGCGAACTTTGAGCTCAGCTGATTTATTAAGGCATTACTTGGTTGAAGCGGAATCTCCGGCAACTCTTCACGCCAGAACGCCCAGCTGTTGTACTCGTTCCATAAAGTCTCTTCATCTGAAACACTTACATAAAAGTTCATTTCCTCTTTCTTGAGTTTTTCGAGCTACCTTCTCTGTTGACAAACGAAGTCGCCCCTGTCACGGGGACGAGCGCTTGCGCCACTCCCGCACTCCATCTCCGGGCGATTTTCCCACACTCTGAAAATCGATAAGACGTTAGAAAACTGAGAATGAAATCAGCTGATGCCATTCGCAAAAGTGGCCGAACACACAAGGACAGATCGCGGCCTACGCCTTATGCCTACTCCCTGCACACCAGTTGACAACGGGACCACCTACGCCTAGAAATATGCACTACAAAAACCATCTTTTTTGTTCATCACTCCGCCAGAGACTAAATTCTTGGAATTCAACAATTTGGCACAAAAAAAAATGCATGAAACATCATCTCTCCCACTTTTCTTAACTACTAGTTTGACCAAGTTTGGATAGCAATTAAGCAACCCTCTCCAACTGAAGAATTCGAATGTCCCACCCAAACCAGTTATGATTTTAACTTCATCCTTCCCTTTCCGATTTGATTCTATCTTTCTTAAAACGAAGTTATTGTAATACCCCATGAATAGTTTTGGGGAGGCGTTCTTCAGGATCTTCACCAATCATTGACTAGTTTTGGGGTTCTTCAGGATCTTCACCAATCATTGACTCGTTTTGGGGTTCTTCAGGATCTTCACCAATCATTGACTAGTTTTGGGGTTCTTCAGGATCTTCACCAATCATTGACTAGTTTTGGGGTTCTTCAGGATCTTCACCAATCATTGACTAGTTTTGGGGAGGCGTTCTTCACCAATCATTGACTAGTTTTGGGGAGACGTTCTTCACCAATCATTGACTAGTTTTGGGGAGACGTTCTTCACCAATCATTGACTAGTTTTGGGGAGACGATCTTCAGGATCTTCACCAATCATTGACTAATTTTGGGGAGACGTTCTTCAGGACCTTCACCAATCATTGACTAGTTTTGGGGTTCTTCAGGATCTTCACCAATCATTGACTAGTTTTGGGGAGACATTCTTCAGGATCTTCACCAATAATTGACTAGTTTTGGGGAGAAGTTCTTCCGGATCTTCACCAATCATTGACTAGTTTTGGGGTTCTTCAGGATCTTCACCAATCATTGACTAGTTTTGGGGTTCTTCAGGATCTTCACCAATCATTGACTAGTTTTGGGGTTCTTCAGGATCTTCACCAATCATTGACTAGTTTTGGGGTTCTTCAGGATCTTCACCAATCATTGACTAGTTTTGGGGTTCTTCAGGATCTTCACCAATCATTGACTAGTTTTGGGGAAGCGTTCTTCAGGATCTTCACCAATCATTGACTAGTTTTGGGGAGACGTTCTTCAGGATCTTCACCAATCATTGACTAGTTTTGGGGTTCTTCAGGATCTTCACCAATCATTGACTAGTTTTGGGGAGGCGTTCTTCAGGATCTTCACCAATCATTGACTAGTTTTGGGGTTCTTCAGGATCTTCACCAATCATTGACTAGTTTTGGGGTTCTTCAGGATCTTCACCAATCATTGACTAGTTTTGGGGTTCTTCAGGATCTTCACCAATCATTGACTAGTTTTGGGGTTCTTCAGGATCTTCACCAATCATTGACTAGTTTTGGGGAGACGTTCTTCAGGATCTTCACCAATCATTGACTAGTTTTGGGGTTCTTCAGGATCTTCACCAATCATTGACTAGTTTTGGGGTTCTTCAGGATCTTCACCAATCATTGACTAGTTTTGGGGTTCTTCAGGATCTTCACCAATCATTGACTAGTTTTGGGGCGACTTTCTTCAGGATCTTCACCAATCATTGACTAGTTTTGGGGAGGCGTTCTTCAGGATCTTCACCAATCATTGACTCGTTTTGGGGAGACGTTCTTCAGGATCTTCACCAATCATAAGATTGTCATCATCCTCAGTTTTTTCACACTTCACGGCCACAATTTTCACCAAATTTTTACTAAACCCTCTTTTAGTAGGTAGTTATTGTACCAAATTACATGCAATTTTAAACTCTTAAAAATGGCGGAGATATGTCTCTTTTGTTTAAAGCGCTACAGCTGTACCAAATTTTTGATCTTTACCAAATTAAAACAATGTCCTTCACTTTAGAGCCAAATTCAGTAATTTCCCTTTTTACTAAACCTTCTTTTCATAGTTATTGTACCAAATTACATGCAATTTTAAATTTTTAAAAATGGCGGAGATATGTCTCTTTTGTTTAAAGCGCTACAGCTGTACCAAATGTCCGATGTTCACCAAATTAAAATAATGTCCTTCACTTTAGAGCCAAATTCAGTAATTTCCCTTTTTACTAAACCTTCTTTTCATAGTTATTGTACCAAATTACTTGCAATTTTTTGAAATTTTTAAAAATGGCGGAGATATATCTCTTTTGTTTAATGCGCTACAGCTGTACCAAATGTCCGATCTTCACCAAATTAAGACAATGACCTTCACTTCAGAGCCAAATTCAGTAATTTCCCTTTTTAGTAAAGGGCAATTTAGGTACAACTTTAAAAACCTCATAAAAAGGGCTTTCTTGGCCCATAAATTGAACCGATTAGCAGAAATCGGCGAATTTAGCAGAAATTAGCAGAAAGAAGCAAGAAATGGAAAAAAAAATCTTTTTCAACCACCAGTTTCCCACAAAAAGAAGTCATTTACTCCAGAGCCAAAGAATTTCCAGAAATTTCACTTTTTAGCAAATGCCACAAAAAAAACCATAAAAAGAACTTTTTTAGGCCCACAAATCTACGGATCCATTCTTTAAGCAACTTCCATTCTTCACCAGATTCTTACCTCTAAAGCAGATAAATAAATATAAAAAAAGACATTTTTGAAGATTTAATTTCAACAAAGGCCTTCGCAGAAAACATAACTAAACTTTAAAAAAACACCGCACCCAAAAAACTTAAAAAATATGAACAAAAAATTGAGATTCCCTTAAAATTTAACTTTTAAAAATAAAGACTGAAAACTTTCTTATCAACATGTGTTGATGTTATCAGAAAGATAAATAAAAACCGTAATATTTTGGCAAATAAGGTATAAAAGAAATAACTATACATTGTTTTTATTGTAATAACTTCAACTGTACACAAGCTTCTCACAAAATCTTTAAACAAAAATACATTTTTTTGAAAAAATACTACATTGAAGTCTTTAAATATAAAAAAAACTATGGGTTTAAATAAAATTGTGAAAAAAAATAACAAAAAATAACATGAGATCTTAATAATTGCATAAAAAAAATTCACATTTAAAACCGCGATAACATGTATGTGATACCCAAAATTTTCAACATGAAGAGTGTCTACAGCTATCTACACAGTAAAATCAAATTTGCTACAGCGAACACATTTTACAAATTAAAAAAACACAAAATGTGCCGTGGCTTTTTATCGTAAAAATCAGTACATTTAGAGGTTGAATAATCAACATGAAGAGAATTTAGAATTTTTTTTCATATTTACAAAGTGCAAAAATTACAAATAATTTTTACATATTATTATTTACAATTTTTAAAATAGCATGATTTGAAAGGCCGGTGGCCTTTCAAACTAGGCCATTTAATTTTTTTTTCTTTTTTTAAAATTTTTTATATAAAAAAATGACACGGATTACAAACTTTCGACTAGCAAGTTCGTTTAAAGTTTAAAAACTGTACAAATAATTGAGCATTATAAAAGAAAAAGTCGCAAATTAGAGAGAAAAAAAAATGGCACTGAAAAAACCACTAAAAGTCTTTTTTTGTGCATAAAATTTAAAAAAAAAATTAGTATATCACATCAATATTGGCTTAAAAACACGAATATTTGAAAAATAAACATTTTTTTTCTATTTATGAACACAAAATACATCATCCAAGAGCAATTTTTGGGAGATGCGTTCGAAAAACAAAAATTCTTAGAGATCTAGTTTTCACTTATTTACAAAATTTACAGCGACAAAATAAACTAAAAAATAGTCTCTCTCTCTATATACATTTAGACGATTATTTCGCGGATCATTCGACCAGCTCGCGAGCTTGGAGTTGAATAACCGGACTCCAGAGTCTCATCGAACGTCATTGGAATGTGCTGCTGATGCTGCTGTTGCTGAAGTTTCATCGCTTCTTCAGGATCCATCATCATGTGATGGTCCATATATGGGTCAGGAAGGCCGCTTACATCATGGTATGGGGATTCTAAAAAACAATATAGGTTAAAAACTTATATTAACATTAACCTTTTTACTTACAAAGGATATTAATCGTCCTTTGCAAAGCATTTAAACAAAAAATCCACACATTTTTAAAATCTTTAATTTATGACCAGATTTAAGCTTTTGGGAAGATAAAAAAATTTGGAAAAACTTCTTGAAGCTCGCTTAAATCTGGTGGACTAGACTAAATATCAAAAATCACAGTGTTTTAACTCTTATAATTAACATTTGAAATTTTAACAATATGTACCCATGTGGTGTTGACGGAGTGTTTTGTCTGGGACGTATTCCTGTCGAGACGGGTTGTTGCTCCGCGAATAATCCGGCGATGTCGAAGGCAGAAGATGTGGGTAGGGTGCGTAATCGTCGACAGTTCCGTAACCACCATGTGTCAACGGATCGTAAACTCCTGAAAAATAATATAAAAAATTTGAACCCCAAAAAATGTGTTTTTGTACCGTAATGGTTGTTGCGGTCAGCCAAATGATGATGATGGTGCTCTTGCGTGGCGGCGAGGTTGGCAGCATTGTTTGCTTGTGCTGCCATCTTCATTTGCCAAAGCGAATCCTGTGAGTTGACCGATCCACCATTGTTCGAATTTGAATAGCTGTTTTCCATATATCCCATATTCACCCCTAAAAAATAATAAAAAATTAATAAAACATCAAAAAAGAAGAAAAACAATTATTTTTTTACCTTCAGCCTTATCTATGCTGGCTGTAAAACATATACGTCCTTTTTTTAAATTATCAACAAAATTATTTCAATTAATATGTAAAAATTTATTTTAATTAATTATTCTGAGGTCAAAAATGCTGATTTTGTATTTTTTTACTGAGAAAATTAGGAAGAAGAAGAAAGGTGCGGAAAAAGTGGAATTTTAACCTACAACGGGTTTCTAACCTAAAAATGATTTGGCAGGTTATACATGCAACCTCAGTGTCAACCTGTTTTGCTGGATTGCATCACTGTAAAAATAAAGAGGGAAAGATCAAAAATCTGCCTTCCATAGCTCAGCCATTATTGGGCAAGAAATCCAAAGATAGCAGCCAATCATTTTCTTCTTCATTACTTTCTCAGTAAAATGATAGAAAGTATGATGGATTTAAATAAATTTTTACATTTTGGGGGGGC
This sequence comes from Orius insidiosus, assembly GCA_014119065.1. Lineage (NCBI taxonomy): Eukaryota > Metazoa > Arthropoda > Insecta > Hemiptera > Anthocoridae > Orius > Orius insidiosus. The sequence goes on along the minus strand of JACGAQ010000035.1, from coordinate 302,332 downwards.
TAAATTAATAAAAAACTCACATTCACCTCCGTTAGGATGCGGTTGACTGACGTGGTAGCCGTATCCATTCTGCGAAGCGTAGATGGCAGCCTTGTTTTGTTCTTCCAGAGCCAAATCCATGGAATGTTCCAGTCCTTTATTTTCCATTCCAGAAGCTGGGTAATACGGTGGCGGCGCTTGCTGCACTATACTGGGATGTACGCTGTAAAAAATGTTTAACTTTTTGTTTTGAATGAAAGAGATGACTTACGTTGAAGATTCCATTTCGTAGTCTTTACTTTGAGATTTTTTCGTCTGCGTTTTTCGACAGCAGCAAAATACGATGGCCAGGGCGCTGAGTAAGATGATGACCACACATGATATGATGGCGACTAAAGTCGGAATTGCTATCGTACTTGCTTCTTTGATGAATGCTGAACCCACTGTAAACGAAGATTTAGTTTTTATTTAGAGGTTAATTAAGAAAAACTTACATTCAGCTTCTGTGTAGTCTCCACATGTGTCTTTGTTGGATTGAAGGCAGTAGCGAACTCGGACACGGACGCTGTCTGTGGCATGTTCTTCAAGGATGCTGTCGTCAGTCGGAAGCTCTAAAGATCTTCCTGAAGTCTTAGCAGCTCGTCGTGGCATCAAAGATAAAACAGTTGCTTCCCTTCTGCTTGTTGTCCCAGATGGTGATAAAGACATGGTCTCCACAAGACGCCAATCATGTCCAAAAACGCTCGTAGAAACTTCAACCATGGCCACAAGCTGAAGACATGTCGCCGCAATGTTTATGGTCAGCTGATGTGTATCAGGATCAAAAGTGACTCTCTGCGGAGTAGGTATTCTATCGACTTTGGTCATCGCGGGTGCTTCATCAGAATAATTACTTTGCCCTTTGGTATTGTACGCTTTGACTTTAAACAAATAGCTTTGATGCTGTTCCAAAGATGTGACATTGCAGGGATTTTTGGTTTGACAGTCAAACTCATGCCAGTTTTCTATGGTTCCGATTTTTCTTGGTGCATAGCAGTCATCGTTGGGAGTAGTCAACACACGTTTGTACGATATAAAATATTTTGTGCTGTGAAGTCCTCCGTTGAATCCAGGTGTCCATTGAAGAGTAATATAACTATGGCCGATATCAATGGCTTTTAATGCTTCTGGTTTTTCAGGTGCACCTTTAGGCTGAAGTCGTATTTGAGTTTTAACACTTCCAAGAGTATTGGCAACTCTGCAGTTGTACTCTCCATAGTCTGCCTGACGTAAATGTGATATTTGAAGTACTGAAGTGTAGATGTCGCCTCCGCTTTCGTTCACAGTCGTATTAATCTCGTAATGACCATCAGCTCCTGATAGAAGAGGTGCAGTATTCGTGCTGTAACTCCATTGGAACTCCGGTCGAGGATATGCCTGAACTTTGCAGATAACTTCTGCTGTCTCTCTCAAATCGTAGGCGACTTTGTTGTATCTATGAAGTGTGATTGGCTCATCTGCAAGCAAAACATGATTATCTTTGTTGAGAAAAAAAGTGATTAACTTACGTTCTATGCGAAGATGCATCGTCGTTTCTGCTTTTTTGACTTCATTTTCAAAGATGCAAGCATAAACTCCTCTATCGGAAGGAATAAGTTGACTACCTCCAGGCCTATCACGGCCAACGAACCTCAACGTGCTCTGCACAGTGAACACAGCATTTCGTCCTAAAATGATTCCTGATTAACTTTGCTATACAGTTTTATACAGCAATTTGACTTATAAATAAAAAAGGAATAAATTTTCACCTTCAGATTCGTCTGTAGAGATGTCATACATTTTTGAGGATATCTCTTTCCCGTCTTTTAACCACTTGATTGACGGCTTGGGTTTTCCTTGAGCTCCACAAGTCACACTGAAATCCGTATCTCCAATTCTAAAAAATAGAAGAAAACATTATTGATGCTATGGAAAATGAAGAAAAAGTTACCTTCGAGTTTGGTGCGGTTGAAGTTTGACTAGAAAACGAGGTGGTTGGTAGACTGTAAGAACGACAGTAGCTTTGTCTCCATGTCCGATTTCGTTGCTAGCTTCGCAATGGTATTTTCCTTCGCTTCCCAGATGAGCAGACGGTATGTTGTACTTGGGTCCTGTGGCCAAAACAGTGATTTGCGAAGAAGGTGTAGAATCTTCAAGTTCTCTCCACCATCTATACTGTGGAGTCGGCCAACCTGGAGGAGACGCCGAACAGGTCAAAGTGACACCGTTTCCTTCAGAAGCTATGGGACGATCCGGTGTGATTTGAGCTTTTCCCGGTTTATGTCTGACCAGCAGAGTTACTGTAGCGTTCCCTACTCGTGTACTCCTTTGCCGTACGGTTGCCGTCGGATGCAGCATGTTCGTCGCTCTACACATGTAAGTTCCTGCAGAATCCGCAGAGACTCTATGAAGTTTCAGGATTTCTCCGTTTTGTCTAAATTCAGGTCGACCTTCTCTCAACCATTCGATGGTCATCGGTGCCGGGTTTGCAGAAACGTTGCATTTTATGGTGACCATTTCTCCTTCTTCTGCTTCTATTTGACGTGCGACTCCAGGCCCGGTTTCGATGGTGACTAAAGGAGGATATTGGACATCTAAATAAACTTCGGCTTCTCTAGCTTGCCCTAATCCGTTGTCAGCAGAACATCTGTATTTACCAGAATCCTGAACTGTTACTCGTTGGATGGTATGTTTGAAAGCAGTGGAAATAAATCTTCCGTCGCGAATCCATCGGACGTTATTTACTCGCGGCTTGGCGTCAACGTTGCACTGAAGAACGGCGGTTCCGTCTCTTTCAACTCGTAACGGATTCTCAGGTCCGACGTCAACTCGTGGAAAATAATTAACGTTCAATGTTACAGTTTCTTCAAGTTTCGCTCCCGCGGGCATCGCACGGTTCCAAACGACGCAGCGAAATGTGACGCCATCGTCGGCTTTATCAGGCTTCAGAGTCAACGTGGAGACAACTCCTAAATCTATCGTCGTTTTCATCGCAGCTTCAATCGGTTCACTCTGACCTTGACGATACCATCTGAAATGAATAACCCAGTTAAAAGTTGGTTCGGGGGTGGAATCGATAGAAAGCGCGCAGTGCCTTTCAACCCGGAAAATTTTACCTGACTAGAGGATCGGGGCTTCCCCCTCGGCTTGCGCACGTCAGTTCCAACGGTTTCCCTTCCGTCGCGACAGGACTGTTTGAAGGAAGAATTTTCGGCGGGCTCGGCGGTGTCAAAACAGTGACGATATACGCCTGCGAATGTATGTCTTTACCGCTCCCTCCGACCTTAAGGCGACACTCGAACTTCCCGTCGTCTCTTTCATAGCTGATGTTCGAAATGTGAAGATCGTAATGGCCCTCTTCGGGTCGGAAATCCACTCTGAAAGAAAATAAGAGAAATTAACAACAATAGAAAAAATTGCGAGCGCGATGAGCCGTGAAACTCGAGCGGTCGCGGTACCGGAATTAGGTCCATAGCGCGTTATGATGACTGCCATGTGAAAAAACCCGCTGTCCCAGTTCAACAACAGGTGACAACTCAACTCCAGATTCGATACGCATTGCTGACTTTCATAATCGGGATTTTCGTGCCAAGATTTTCTTCAGGGCAAAATATGTCATAACGTTGATTGGTTTTGGATTGCTCCCAAAACAAGAAAGGGGACGAATAAAGGAAGCGCAGTCTCAATTCCTTTTCTTTTATCCCTTTCTGTAAACCTACTAATTTAACTTTGGTCTGCCTCCCGTAGTAAATAGGAACCATTAATTTAACTTTGGGTAATAAAGGTGGCCAGCAGGCAGAGGGGCGAAGTAGGGACAAGATAAACTACGGCCGAGAGGTTCGCAGGGTCATTACTCTAGGATGACGCAGCCGATCTAACGGTATTTACCTCTTGTCTTGCAAAATGTACCTTTAACATCTTCCGCCCCCAAAATAGAATGTTTTAGAAGATTGAAAATTGATTAACTGTTAAATTTACCCTTTCCTGAATTATATAACTTTGATTAACATTGTTGTGAAACCTGAATCCACGTGGATTTCGGCTCCCCCAGTTAATGTAAACATATCTTAGGGAAGTTCCCCTTTTTGTTAAACCCCTGAGAAATTTGTTAAAAACCCTCGATTCTTTTTAGATTAAAGGAGGGAAAGGACCGAATGCTTAATACCTGGTGGAAGGTTTGGGACTCGCATGTTTCCAAAGGGATGAGCCGGAGTATATTCAGCAGAATGAAGGGTTCAAACGGATCTTTCGACCGCATGTGTATAATGCTTTGACCATCTCCCAACTCCTTATCCCTTAAAATCCCTATGAATGGTGTAAGTATCAAAGAAGATCTTTTAATACAATTTTTAGAAAAAAAAGGGAGATGTTGTACGTGGCAGTTGAGAAGTTAATCAAAAATTGCCAAACTTGTAAAATTGACAAAGCTTGTTGGAGGAAAAAGGGGTGTCATAGACCGCAAAATTGGCTGCATACACTTTTGACCAATGCGATGGAGGTGCCGGATTGGTGTGGTATTTTGGAGGGCAATCACTTTAGACCAAAGGAGCAGGTATAGAAGTAAGTATACCTACGTGTAGGGATGGGCGATATATATCGATATATTTTTGCCGATATATCGGTCTTTCGATATATATCGGAGGTTCCGACATATCATTAGATATATCGGTTTTCTTCCAATATAATATCGGATATATTTTTTTCCAAATTTGGGTCAAAAAACACTACTTTATTTAAAATATAAATATATATTTTGAACGTTAGTGCATAAATTATGTATGAACGCAAATAGTAGATAGTCGCATGCACCAAAAATCGCCTTTTAAGGCGTTTTTCACAGTTTTTGTCTATGAAAAACCGTTTGACTTGATTTTCTGGTGTTTTTTTACGGTGTTCTAGTCAAGAATATATGACTGTTTATGGAATTTCACCTAAAAACACCCATTTCACCGGATTTGTGGTATTTTTCCTCGATATTTTCACCAAGGATCTAGAGAACTTCCTCTTTTTCTAGTTTTTTGGGGCGAAAATCGTCGGAGTTATTTGCGTATATTTCAGGTACTTTTACTTTTACATGGCTTATTTCGTCAATTTTTTGTGCATTAAAGTCCAATAATAATGAAGGTTGGGGCATTTTTTGGTGGGGCGGAACGCTTTTCTCCGATATATCGATATATCGATATATTTCTTCCGATATATTGGTGCCACCGTTATATTTCTTCCGATATATTGGTGCCACCGTTATATTTCTTCCGATATATTGGTGCCACCGATATATTTCTTCCGAAATATAGGTGCCACCGATATATTTCTTCCGATATATCGATATATTTCTTCCGATATATTGGTGCCACCTATATATTTCTTCCGATATATAGGTGCCACCGATATATTTCTTCCGATATATTGGTGCCACCGTTATATTTCTTCCGATATATTGGTGCCACCGTTATATTTCTTCCGATATATTGGTGCCACCGTTATATTTCTTCCGATATATTGGTGCCACCGTTATATTTCTTCCGATATATTGGTGCCACCGTTATATTTCTTTCGATATATTGGTGCCACCGATATATTTCTTCCGAAATATAGGTGCCACCGATATATTTCTTCCGATATATCGATATATTTCTTCCGATATATTGGTGCCACCTATATATTTCTTCCGATATATAGGTGCCACCGATATATTTCTTCCGAAATATAGGTGCCACCGATATATTTCTTCCGAAATATAGGTGCCACCGATATATTTCTTCCGAAATATAGGTGCCACCGATATATTTCTTCCGATATATAGGTGCCACCGATATATTTCTTCCGATATATTTCTTCCGATGTATTGGTGCCACCGTTATATTTCTTCCGATATATTGGTGCCACCGTTATATTTCTTCCGATATATTGGTGCCACCGTTATATTTCTTCCGATATATTGGTGCCACCGTTATATTTCTTCCGATATATTGGTGCCACCGTTATATTTCTTCCGATATATTGGTGCCACCGTTATATTTCTTCCGATATATTGGTGCCACCGTTATATTTCTTCCGATATATTGGTGCCACCGATATATTTCTTCCGAAATATAGGTGCCACCGATATATTTCTTCCGATATATCGGTTGACCGATATATAGATATATTTTTATATATCGCCCATTCCAGCTACGTGGTCTATCCCATTGGTTATGAGAATGATTTTTTAAAACATACTTGCACTTAGAAGATCACATTCGAATGATCTTCATATAGAACTAATCTTTGAAAAACGTGATGTCCAGTACATTGGTAGCGGTAGCAGTACTTTTTGCGATTTCGGTCGGGTTTCGCTTGGTGGGGCGGAAAACTTCTGCGGCAATATTTCTCCTCTTTGGGCTGGTGAGCCAGTTGAGGACATAGGACGGCAAACTGACCGGTAGCTTTTAACTTAAGCTTTAGGGTTGCCAAACTAAACCCGCGTACTTCTGCGATATCGACATTTTTCTTACCTGTAATTGGCGTCAAGGGGTGTTCCTTGAATAGCGACGTTGTCGTGGTCCATCCGGTTCGACCGGACCCAAAAATAGGCGGGCTTCATCGCCGTAAACGTCGGCGAGAATCGACATTCTAAAGTCACGTCCTCTCCTTCCCGTGTATCCCTCGCCTCTTCGCTTTTCGCTCCTCCACCTGTAAACATTAAAACGCCATTATAAACGTTGATCCTATTTTGTATTCAGTGTCCATTTTAGACAACCCTTTTCACATCCAAAAACGTTCCGCATTACAAGAACTTTTTCCCCAATAGCGGAATTATAACGCCCACAATGCCCTTGGTACAATAGATCGTAATTATTTTCGAAGCCGAATCGACAAAATCGTTTCCTCCGCAAAAGGGATAATGGATGAAATTTTCGCCTTTATGACTTGTCTTTGTGGCCATGCAATCTCGTGTTCGACTAAAGTTAGCACGACGACTCTTTTGTTGAACTTGAAGAAAACGTTATTATTTTTAAAAGTTTATTATGGTAATCAAAGCGTCTGGAGGTATACACGTAGATGAAAGGGCTTTAATTATTAACATGGGATGAAGGGAAGGGCTACAGGTGCGTGCGTCCGCTTGGCCGAGTTTGTTAACGGCCGATTTGAAGGGGCAATCATCCCTGTGCGGGAGCATTTACGAGGGATTAAACCGAACCCCTCTACACTCCCTTCACGAATCACGCATCCGAGACACATTTGTTATCTTTTTTTTAATAAATACTAAGGGGGGATCTAAGCGTTAATGACAAAGCGGATTGCACTTGTCGCGCTTTAAATCCACCCCCAAACCTTTTTCTAATTTTCTAATTGTTCGCATCCACTTCACACGATGGGAACCGAATTATCAATGAAGGGAGACCTTCAAAACGTCCCCTTTTGTCATTTTCGATTTGGAAAAGTGCCCTTTGTTATAAATTACTTACGGTTCGTTTTGCAACAATTCAAACCCTTTTTTTTTATTTCAAAACTTTTATTCATCATAAACGAACGAATCAGGAAAAAAGATAATTGAAAAATCGAGACTTCGTATCCGCAAGGGGTGGAAATTAATTAGAGAAGTAATTGTCGGAATACGTTAAATACTTTCTCCTCCCTTTTCTAAATAAGCGCCCGACGAAGAAAATCAAAGACGCGATCGTTAACGTCTCAACTCCTGATTTCATTAATAACGTCCGTCAGCTTGTTAATGGCGTCTAATAGAATTTGTTCTAAAAAGGATAATTATAAAGGAGCCCCAAAAATCCGTTTTTCAAACTCGATTTCCTGTAGAAAGAAAACTTCTACTTAAGATTTTTAGGCAGAAAAAAATATAGTCTCCCCAATCCAGGCCACATAATCTGAGGACGCTAAAAAGTGTCTGTAGAACTTCGAGGACGCTAATAAGTGTCAATGGTACTTTTAGGGCGCTAAAAAGTGTCTATAACAATTTTAAGAACGCTAAAAAAGTGTCTATAGAACTCTAGGGACTTTATTTTAAGTGACAATAATGCTCTATGGACGTTAAATAGTATCTTTAAAACTCTGAGGACGCTAAAAAGTGTCTATAATAATCTGAGGATGCTAAAAAATCACTCTAAATTACTCTTAGGACGCTAAAAAGTGTTTTTTTATTACTCTGAGGAGGCTAAAAAGTGTCTATAGAATTCTGAGGACGCTAAAAAGCGTCTATAAATTATTCAGAGGACGCTAAAAAGTGTCTGTAAAACTTTGATTACGCTAATAAGTGTTAATGGAACTTTTAGGGCGCTAAAAAGTGTCTATAACATTTTAAGGACGCTAAAAAAAGTGTCTATAGAGCTCTAGGGACTTTATTTTCAGTGACAATAATGCTCTATGGACGTTAAGTAGTATCTTTAAAACTCTGAGGAGGCTAAAAAGTGTCTATAATAATCTGAGGATGCTAAAAAATCACTGTAAATTACTCTAAGGACGCTAAAAAAAGTGTTTTTTATTACTCTGAGGAGGCTAAAATGTGTCAATAGAATTCTGAGGACGCTAAAAAGCATCTATAAATTATTCAGAGTAGGCTAAAAAGTGTCTGTAGAACTTCGAGGACGCTAAAAAGCGTCTAAAAATTATTCAGAGGATGCTAAAAAGTGTCTGTAGAACTTCGAGGACGCTAAAAAGTGTCTAAAAGCTCTGAGGACGCTAAAAAGTAGTTACTATAAATCACTCTTAGGGCGCTAATAAGTGTCAATGGAACGTTTAGGGCGCTAAAAAGTGTCAATAACATTCTAAGGACGCTAAAAAGTTTCCTTTTTCCCCCATTTTTCCAGGCCTCGAGTATAATTTTAATAATTTTTAATGCTTCAAATCTCACTCAAATAGTGTGAATAAAAATGAAGAAACAAAAACCTCCTTTGAAAATAAGCAGCCACTCGGAATCGTATTTCTAGTCAACATGAACCCTATTTTATTTCAAAAGAAATTCTGAGTAGGTACCATTGATATAATAAAATAATTGTATAATAAAAAGCCTTGAGGGTAAACATTTTGTTTATGTGAACGCTTATGCTGGTATTATTTTTAACCTTGTTTATTCACACTTTTTTATTAAGAGCTTTATGCATTCAAACATGTTCATTAGGGAGCAATTAATTACTAAATTAAGCCCTTAGGTGTATTAATTATCGCTTTTTTTATTTCGATAATTGAGTTATTAGGGCAATGTTTCAGAAATGCGGGTGTAGAAAATGGGGAGAACGGTAGTTATGATATCGGGACCGTGTCATCGCTTCAAACCGGATTTGATTTCTGTCACGCCTTTTGTACGAAAAACCGTCTTCTCACGGTGAAGGGCATAAAAAAAAATCCGTTTTTCGATGTTTACCTAAAAAGAAAAAATCTTTTATTTTATACGTTTTCAGGGCGTGAGACTTTACCTACAGATTTGTAAATTATTCAGCATATATTTTGAACTAGATTTTTTTTATAAGATATCCCAAGATCAATTTTTCACGGGTTGGAATTGGCTCTAAATAACATCGAGGGAAGATGATGTTCTATATTAGATTTCCTTTATCGCTCCACCTTCAGGAGGCATATCCAAACCGTATTTACCATCGTTGAATGAATATTTGACGTTTTAAGCTTACTTTTTTTTTTTCTCAAAAAGAATTTATTTCATTATCCTCCATGAACGGTTTTGATGTAAGAGGGGTTTTTTGTCTTTTTCTTTAATAAAGAAAAGCTAACTGGGAGTAATTCGGGCTGTCCACTCCTGCATTGTGTAGCCTATTATAGACACTTTTTTAGATCCTCTAGAGTTCTATAGACACTTTTTTGGTGTCCTTTATTTTATAGACACTTTGTAGCGCCCAAAAAGTTCCAATGACACTTATTAGGGTACTAAGAGTGATTTATAGTAACTACTTTTTAGCGTCCTCAGAGCTTTTAGACACATTTTAGCGTCCTCGAAGTTTTACAGACACTTTTTAGCGTCCTCTGAAAAATTTATAGACGCTTTTTAGCTTCCTCAAAGTTCTACAGACACTTTTTAGCCTCCTCTGAATCCTTTATAGACGATTTTTAGCGTCCTCGAAGTTCTATAGACACTTGTTGGCCTCCTCTGAATAATTTATAGACGGTTTTTAGCATCTTCAAAATTCTATAGACCCTTTTTAGCCTCCTCAGAGTAATAAATAAACATCTTTTAGCGTCCTAAGAGTAATTAAATGAAACTTTTTAGCATCCTCAGAAGATTATAGACACTTTTTAGCGTCCTCAGAATTTAAAAGATACTTCTTAACGTCCATAGAGCATTATTGACACTTAAAATAGAGTCCCCTCAGTTCTGTAGACACTTTTTAGCGCCTTAAAAGTTCAATTGACACTTCTTAGCGTCCTCAGAGCTTTTAGACACTTTTTAGCTTTCTCGAAGTTCTGCAGACACTTTTTAGCCTCCTCTGAAACACCGAGAAAAACCGTTGTTTTTGGCCAAAATAACGGCAAAAACACGGAAAAACAGCCGATAAAACGGCCGTTTCTCGGAGATACGCCTCCAAAAATACCTCCCAGGGGGAAAAAAATTAACCTTTATGGTATAAAAAGGCTAAAATAATTTTTTTAACTAAAAATTGAACTATAGCGTCAGGCGGAGGAGAAATCATAAGTTGGGAAGGCGTAAGTTTTGCCATTGATGGATGTGAGTGAAACAGGTTCCAATCTTTTGGGGGCTGCCCGTTCTTCGACTCACGGCAACTAAATCGTCCACCCGAATTTCAGATTAAGGTAAGCTACTTTTTAATAATTAATATTTTTTCGGAATAGGGAACAATTATATCATAAAATTATTGTTTGTGCATTTTATTGCAAATTGCGAATTATTTATCACACAAATCGAGAGGTGGTGTTTATTCAATAGAATAATTTGGTAACCGTTTGTATTTTTAACGCGTTTATTGTTTTATTTCCACTTCTGTTAGTCGAAAAATATTTAATTTTAGGGTAAATGAGAGGTTTTGTGTAAGATTCCAAGAGAGAGGGAGAAAAAATTCTGTCTCTGATAACTTGATGGAGAAAATGACAGGCAGCTGCTGTTGTGGGGTGTTTTGAAAATCGTTGAAAGCCTTTCGAAGGGGGTGTGAAGAGGGTGAGTGGAAAAAGGGCCCCGAAAAGGACCTTTGGGTAACAAATGCAGTCATCCCTCCTCTCGAACACACCGGGAGTCACACTCGACACGCCAAATAAATCGTGCATTATCAATAATTTACACCCCTCGAATGGTAGATAACATTATAGAGATGAAAAGGGGGATGAGCCGGGCGGAGGCTATTAGTCTTGCTCCTCTGCACTCACGCTCATTAGTGCCCTCCCCGAGCCATTCTTCCGTTTTGCTTTATCTCCATAAATATTTTAGAACTAAAGAAAGCAGAGAGAAAAAAAAAACGCCAACAGGTGAAATTAAAACATTGTAATTCAAATCCCAGGATAGTTTTACATGCTTAGTTCGCTTTTTAACCTTATAAAGATTTTTTTCATTGTCATTCTTTTAATAACAAAAAGAGAGAAAAAAAAAGGCCGAAAGGAATTTCATGTTAATAAGAAATTCAATCTTGCATCACAACGTTCATGGGTGAAAAGATGTTCGTCGATATGGAAAGAAATCGAATATAAAAGAGGGAGAGCAAAAAAATGTGAAAAGCCTTCGGTCATAATGTAAACTAAATAGATATTTACCCAGGTACTAATGCGAATCCCAGGTGTAGGACGAGAAGGGTCCCTCCCTTTTGTTCGATATTCCCTTTGTTCCCTTGAAAACCTTATTTTTGGAATATTTTCGTCCTGTAAAGCCGAAAATGCGAAATAAATACGAATCGGCCGGCCACTGGGTACGTAGAAAAAGGGATTTGGCCGAAAGATCGAGGAGAACGCACGGAAAACGTTTGGCCAATTGAGGAAAGAGCTAAATTTGGCAAAATAAGCGTTTTTTGGCCAAAAACAAGAAAAAGTACAAGTTTGAAGAGCTTCCAACAAAAACTTCCTTAACGTCCTTAGAGCATTATAGACACTTTTTTAGAGTCCCCAGAGTTCGATAGACACTTTTTTAGCGTCCTTAAATTGTTATAGACACTTTTTAGCGCCCTAAAAGTTCCATTGACACTTTTTAGCGTTTTCGAAGTTCTACAGACACTTTTTAGCATCCTCAGAATATTATAGACACTTTTTAGCGTCCTCAGAGTTTTAAAGATTCTTCTTAACGCCATTTGAGCATTATAGGCACTTTGAGTCCCCAAAGTTCTATAGACACTTTTTTAGCGTTCTTAAAATGTTATAGACACTTTTTAGCGTCCTCGATGTTCTATAGACACTTTTTAGCGTCCTCTGAATAATTTATAGACTTTTTTAGCGTCCTCAGACTTCTATAGACCCTTTTTAGCGTCCTAAGAGTAATTAATTGAACTTTTCTACATCCTCAGAAGATTATAGACACTTTTTAGCGTCCTAAAAGTTTCATAGACCCTTTTTTTAGCGTCCTCTGAATTTTATCATCGATTTATATAAACGTATTCTTTCTCCCATGGAATTTATAAAAAAATTTAATTTCATAAACTTTTCATATTTTTTCCTTTCTATTTTTGCATTAGCTGATTAAACCATATTTTATCCGCGGCGAATCACCGGGAAAAAGTTTACAAATCGAGAATCTCCGAGAATTTATTCATGAAGAGAAAAAAAAATTTTTTTAAATAAAAAAAAAGTTAAACATGATTCATTTCCTTCCTGTGAGAAAAGACCAAGAACCTTTCATTTCCCCGACGTGTGGGAAAAAGCGTTTTCTTCAATTTATCGTGTGCGAACAATGGAGAAATCCCCAAGATTGAAGTCCTCCAAGATTTATCTACCTGCTGAAGACCTGTGGCGACTTTTGTCCACAATCTACCTGCAGAATATATTGAAAACTTGGGGAACGCGGAAAGGGTGCGTATACAGAAGGGCAATCCGATTATGTTGATGGGAATTAATTTTCCCTTTTGTAAGCCCGCAAATCAATAGGGATATTTAATCCTGACGATTTGGACGGGGTTTCTTGATTTAATTTTCCCCCTTGAAAAGTGAGCTATGCAGCGCAATTAAATAAAACATTTTCTATTAATGAGTACCGAAGAAATTTACGAGTTTGCTCTGAAGACTATATATACGCATTAACGCTTCCTTGAGATCTAAGCGCTCCTGTAAACGGTTTAATTCCAAAGGAGAACATAAATTCCGACGTCTCCCTTTCTTGTGAATGTTTAAAGAGTGTATTAACGATAAAAGAATTGCTCTTATTTTATTTATGTCGTATTTTTTCTTCTACTCACGATCAACATAAAAGTTTGAAAAGGCGTTTACCCGAAAGGGGGGTAGAACTCATACGGAATTCGAAACATTTTCGATCAAAGGCGTTTTAGACGAGTTTGTCCCCGGGAAAATGTTCCTCGAAATATTCCTCCGCTAGAAATCCGATTCCATAACGTTATTAAGGCTGCATTATTAATTTGAAGGCGTCTTTAGAATACGGAACGGAAAGGGAGCCAATTATTGGAAATGGGTTTTCGCCCTGGGATCTTTCTCTCACGAATTTGGTTCATTTCCTAATTAAATTATTCAATAGAAAAAAAGAAGAAAAAGAGTTTAAAATCGAGAGAATTTAGAGGGTAGGGAAAAAAGTTTTTTTTTTTTCGTTTCCTACTTTGTGAACCGAAAACTCATCTGACCCTATACCAATTTCCAAACCCCCAATCGCTTCCTCTTCAATCGTCACATATTGGATAAAAAGCCCTTTGTTTTCATTTCTTTTTTTTTTTATATTGAGGTTTGAAATGCCAAATAATTTTTCATCTGTCAGGAAAATTGACTAAGCGAACCTGGTTTCTTTGCGCTCTCTTTTCCTTTATGATATAAAAGAAAAATTCCCTTGAAAGTTGAGCTAAAATTAAAATTATAAACTCTCCTTTGAAACTTTGAGCCCTTTTTATTTTTATTGCTCAACAAGTATGACATATTTTTTTCATTTATATAAAACTGCGTAGCAACACCTATTTTAAAGTGATTTTCAAACATTTTACGCAGTTTTTCAGCCTACAAAGCCCGATTCTTAGAGGTTTTCCTCGGATTTTTTAGACTGAGAGACCCTATTTCACTTCATTTTTTCTTGTTTCCACGATATTTTGGGCTTAAAACACCCTTTTAATTTTAGAAACTTTTTACCATTTTTTCCCCCGGAGAAACGCCCTTTCTAGTGGATTTTCGTCGTTTTTTAAGACCTATTGCCAGATAAACATTTTTAGCGTCCTAAAAATTTACAGACACTTTTTAGCGTCATAATATTAATTTTAAAATAAAATTGATTCCAAGAATTTTTAGCGTCCTTAAAGTTTTATAGACACTTTTTAGAGTCCGCGGTGTTGTAAAGACACTTTGTTAGAGTCCTAAAAATTTACAGACACTTTTTAGCGTCCTAATATTAATTTTAAAAAATTGATTCCTAGAATTTTTAGCGTCCTTAAAGTTTTATAGACACTTTTTAGAGTCCGCGGTGTTGTAAAGACACTTTTTTTTTGTATAGACACTTCCCCTCCGTTATACTTCCCCCTCCTTTGTACTACCCCCTCCCTTATACCTCCCCTCCTTTATACTTCCCCTCCTATATTATTCTTCTTTAAGAAGTATGTTTAAAACTCTGAGGGGGCAAAAAAGGGTCTACAGAAGTCTGAGGACGCTAAAAAGCGTCTATAAATTATTCAGAGGACGCTAAAAAGCGTCTATAAATTATTCAGAGGACGCTAAGAAGTGTCTATAGAACTTCGAGGACGCTAAAAAGTGTCTATAACATTTAAGGACGCTAAAAAAGTGTCTACAGAACTCTGGGGACTCTAATAAATTGCCTATAATGCTCTATGGGCGTTACGAAGTATCTTTAAAACTCTGAGGACGCTAAAAAGTGTTTATAATATTCTAAGTATTCTAAAAAGTGTCTGTAGAACTTCGAAAACGCTAAAAAGTGTCTATAACATTTTAAGAACGCTAAAAAAGTGTCCATTGAACTCTGGGGACTCTAAAAAGTGTCTATAATGCTCTATGGGAGTGTCTTTAAAACTCTGAGGACGCTAAAAGTGTCTATACTATTCTGAGGATGCTAAAAAGTCACTGTAAATTACACTAAAAAGGGTCTATTAAAAATTAAGTGATTTTTTAAACGAATGTAAGTAAAAGATGTTTTAAAATGAATGAAAGAGGCTGATGTTTTGTATTAGGGTCTGAACTCGTACTTGAAGAAAATTTGTTGGACATTGGATCCCAGAGGGGTTTTTACGGTCTTCGGCCCCGAAAGAGCGTATAGATGTTTAAATATTGCAAGTTGACCAGTTGACTTACCCTGATCAAGAATTACTCACTTGCCAAGAGTGTTTTTTCCTGTTCTTTCCCCTCTGGTTTTTTTCTTCTCTCCCCTACTCTTCCTTTAATTTCAAGCCGGGAGCCATCATTACTCCCAAAGGCGAGAAGTTTTCAGACGTAATAAAAATTTTGAGACACACCCCGGTCAATAATCTGCACTTTCTTTTATCTTGGCCTTTCGCCCGGATTAATCTTTTTCAACAAATTACTTTTTTTTTCTGTAACTTTAATTTCTGGAGAAAGTAAAATGCTTTTGAGAATTGATTTTTAAAGAATAAAAATCTTTGAAGGGCCTAAACAAAAATCGAACGGCCGAACGTCACGCTACGTCGCCACTCAAAAAGCTATTTCCAAATCATAGGAAGCAATAAATAAAAATATTTTAAAAATAAAACAAAAACGACTTCCTAAGCGGAAAATACAGGTTAACATTAAAGCTTCGAAGGTAAGTGGCGTCTCTAACCACGATAAAAGTCACAATGTCACGAAATACGCTATTTAGCGTTTTTATCTCAATATCTCGAAAACTCAGTATGAAATCAGACAAGAAGTTCTGGTACTACCATTACTGCCCAAACACAATATCGGCTAAGAAATAGGTTTATAGCATTTCGATCTGCTGGGTGCATTAGTTTAGATAGTTCTGCCCCTAATAAAGAAACTTAATAACAGACATCCAATTACAAAAAATACGAATAAAAAAAAAAGGAATAAATTACAAAAAAGGACTTTTTGGTTTTGAAGAAAAACGGAGGAATTTAAAAACAAAATAATAATAGCGAGGAAGAGTGGTAAGTGTCTGTAAATTTTTAGGACGCTAAAAAGTGTCTGTAAATTTTTAGGACGCTAAAAAGTGTCTGTAAATTTTTAGGACGCTGAAAAGTGTCTGTAAATTTTAGGACGCTAAAAAAGTGTCTGTAAATTTTAGGACGCTAAAAAAGTGTCTGCTGGGTGCATTAGTTTAGATAATTCAGCACCTAATTAAGAAATTTAATAACAGACATCCAATTAGTTTATGATAATTAATTATTCAGGTGGCAATATTTATCTATGACAATTAATTATTATTAATAAACGATAAGGCAGATTACTTGTTTATAAATTACAAAAAAGGACTTTTTGGTTTTTAAGAAAAAAGGAGGAATTAAAAAAAAAATAATAGTGAGGAAGAGTGGTGGAGATTAAGCGAAAACGTCGGGGGCACACCCGTAAAATGGGTCCGTTAGACGAAAGGAAAGAACGCGCGGGGATGCAGTTGCGCTACGCGCGAGGTTAATATAAAAAAACCCATCTGTCGAGTCTTCTGTCTTGAGGTTATCGGTTAACCAGATGCCAATCAGAGAGAAAAAGGGAGGTGGTAGGCGGAGGAGAGAGGCCCTGTTGCCGGATCCTCCAAGGGACAGGTGCTTCGGCCAAATAATACCTTTAGACCTTCACAACCTCTAATAACAAGAGACCCTTCTGACTTCAAAAAAAAAAAAAAAACCTTTCTTTAAAATGAGCCTACCTGTCCCAAGAAACGCTTTATAACCTATTCAAAGAATAGTATAAAAACTTTCAACGTCGAAAATGGAATTTTTAAGCTAAAACGCAGGAAAAATAGGGTTACACAAGCCAGAATAGAATTCTGAGGACGCTAAAAAGCGTCTATAAATTATTCAGAGGACACTAAGAAGTGTCTGTAACACTTCGAGGACGCTAAAAAGTGTCTATAGAACTTCGAGGACGCTAAAAAGTGTCTAAGAGCTCGGAGACGCTAAAAAAGTAGTTACTATATATCACTCTTAGGACGCTGATAAGTGTCAATGGAACTTTTAGGGCGCTAAAAAGCGTCTATAACATTCTAAGGACGCTAAAAAAGTGTCTATAGAACTCAGGGGACTCTAAAAAAGTGTCTATAATGCTCTAAGGCCGTTAAGAAGTATCGTTAAAACTCTGAGGAAGCTAAACAGGGTCAATAGAGTTCTCAGATCGCCGAAAAAGCGTCTATAAATTATTCAGAGGACGCTAAAAAGTGTCTGTAGAACTTCGAGGACGCTAAAAAGTGTCTAAAAGCTCTGAGGGCGCTAAAAAGTAGTTTATAGTAATAAACAGAGCATTTAGAGACTTTTTAGCGCCACTTTTTTAGGACGCTAAAAATTGTCTTACAACTCCGAGGAAGCTAAAAAGTGTCTGTAAACTTTTAGGACGCTAAAAAAGTGTATTTACAGCACCACGGAATCTAAAAAGTGTCTATAAAACATATAGGACGCTAAAAATTGTGTACGATCCGTTCAGAGAGAGTTTTTTTGAATACGAAAAAAAATGGGTAAAAATGGCTGAAACTCATGGTATATGGGGAGGATCTAGTAAGCAGGTGTTCACTCACAAAATTGTATTCACTTCGAGGAAGCTAAAAGCGTCTGTAAATTCTGAGGACGCTAAAAAGTGTCTGTAAATTTTTAGGACGCTAAAAAAGTGTCTTAACAACACCGCGGACTCTAAAAAGTGTCTATAAAACTTTAAGGACGCTAAAAATTGAGTAAAATCCGTTTAGATTGAGTTCTTATAAGCCAAAAGAGCGGGAAAAAGCGGGAAAAACTGGCTGAAACTCATTTTTTCTCGCTATATGCCTAAGGGCTGTACAAATAAAGTTTTATCTATCTATATTTCTCGCTATATTAAAAAAAAATCATCAGATTTAAATATTAAAATTAGAATAATTTTTTTTTAATTAGTAATTACTCTTTTGTTAAAAAAAAGAAAAGATTTTGAAAGGATTATAAAAAAAAAGGTTAATGTTACACCTAAAATAAAAATAAAGTTTATGATGGTGTAAAATTTAAGGTTTGTGCGTCTTTTTTGGGCTTTAAAGACCTAATTTTAGTGGGTTGGATAAAGAAAAATTGTCCGGAGCCTTTTTTTTTTCTCTCCCCTTCGTCTTTTGTCATTGTGTGATTCGGCTTTCCCATGGGTGCCTTCTCCGCCTCCGCTATAAAATATGAACCGGGAAGAGTGGTGACATGAAATATCTAAAGCGGGGGAAGGTAAAAAAAAAGGTAGGCAAAAACCGAGTATCGGTCAACTTCTTTATGCGTTTAAAATAAGATTTTCTTTTTAAATTTTAAAAGAAATAGGCGAGGCTTTCAAGACCGGTTTTCCATATGTTGGAGCGAGAGGAGTTTGACCTCGAGGCCAACATGGCGGAGCCTACAACCGGACAAACGTGTTTTTAATAACCCCCTTCCAAGACGCGTCTTTCTTCTTCGTCTTCTCCTTTTTTTCTACCTGGACGACACGTGAGCTCCCGACTCAAAACACTATCGAATTTCATTACCACTCCAACTCTGTAGACCCTCTTTAGATACTCATCTACCCTCTTCCCATTCAATCTTTATAGCCCTTTAATTTGTTTGTTTATTTCATCACAAGTTTCTTAAATTTTTTATTTGTAAACAATAATAAGGTCGTGGGGTTACCATTAAAATTCAAATCTCTAAATGAAAAGGTCAAATATTAATGACCAAATCAGAATATCCAGACTCTAAGGATGCTAAAAAGTGTCTATAGAACTCCGAATAAGCTAAAAAGTGTCTATAGAACTCCGAATAAGCTAAAAAGTGTCTATAGAACTGTGGGAGACACTAAAAAGTGTCTATAAAACGATGAGGGAATCTGAATAGTGTCTATAAAACTCAGAGATACTCTAAAAAGTGTCTATAGAACTCGGAGAGACTTTAAAAAGTGTCTATAAGACTCTTAGCGAAGCTAAAAAGTGTCAATAAAACAGAGAGACACGCTAAAAAGACTCTACAGGACTTGGAGAGACTTTAAAAAGTGTCTATAAGACTCTTAGCGAAGCTAAAAAGTGTCAATAAAACAGAGAGACACGCTAAAAAGACTCTACAGGACTTGGAGAGACGCTAAAAATATCTTTGTAATACGAAAGACGCTAAAAAAGTGTCTATAAGACTCTTAGAGACCCTAAAAAGTGTCTACAGGACTTTGAGAGACGCTAAAAAATATCTTCATGATCCGAAAGACGCTAAAAAGTGTCTATAAGACTCTTAAATACGCTAAAAAGTGTCAATAAAAACTACGAAACACGCTAAAAAGTGTCTATAGGGCTTGGGGAGACGCCAAAAAACATCTTTATAATTTATAGACGCTTTTTAGCGTCCTTAGAATTTTAACCCTTTTTTGCATCATAATAGTAATGTTTAGAAACTTTTTGCGTTCTTGAAGTGCTATAGACACTTTTTAGTATCCTCAGATTAATTTTTTAGACACTTTTTAGCGTTCTTATAGTGTTATAGACACTTTTTAGCATCCTCTGAGTAATTTTTAGACATTTTTAGCATTTGTAAAGTGTTATAGACACTTTTTAGGTTTTTCAGAGTAATATACAGACACTTTTTAACGTCCTCAGAGTTTCTATAGACACTTTTTAGCATTCTCAGAATAAATTGTAGACACTTTTTAGCGTTCTTAAAGTGTTTTAGACACTGTTTAGGTTCTTCAGAGTAATTTACAGACACTTTTTAGCGTCCTCAGAGTTTCTATAGACACTTTTTAGCATCCTCAGAGTAGTTTTTAGACACTTTTTAGCATTTTTAAAAATTTTATTCGACACTCAATTATATTAAATGTATAATCTGCTCCATTTGAACTTCCCAATCATGTTAAATTCATTTTAGAGAGAACCTTTCGTTTTTCCCATTTCAATCCGAGATTTGTCAATAAAAACCGGGCAACGGATATACACGAGACAAAAAAAAAGCTCAATTACCGAAATAACCTCGAAATGTCTAATTTTAACATCAAAGACAATTTCCGCCTAAAAAAAATTAAATTACGTTTTGTTTATTCCAAAACTGTTCTCGTTTCAAATCACGTATAATCTCGCAGTTATTGGAAAAAATTGGGTTTATTCAATAATCATTGATGATTTATTCATACAAGCTCGTATGCAAATCAAAGGTTTATTATTACTGGGACTTTTTTTAAACAAAAAAAAAGTGGGGGGAACAAAATCCCTTTTTTTCCCTTCCTTGTGTCAATAAATAATCCGAGTTCGAGCCGTATCTTTAAGTAGGTGTGCCACATCCCATGTCCTCCTTCCACATCCTCCTGTCACACATTTTCACCTTTTAATTTTTATCTTCTCTCTCAGATTTAATTTGAAAAAAATTTCATAATTTTAATTATTAAAAATAATTAAAGTTTAAAAATTAAAATTGATGACATTTTATACGAAAATAGACGAAGTGTCTGCAAACAACATAAATGGAACCAGAATGAAAGATTATGACTATTATGAGTTATGACCTTTTGAACTTAAGGGAAAAAAATTTGTGAGGGAACAAAACCATTTGTGGACCCTTTGTAAGGTCCTCAGAGTAGTTTTATAGACACTTTTTAGCGTCTTTCGGATTATACGGGTATTTTTTAGCGTCTCTCGTAGTTTTTATTGACACTTTTTAGCGTCTCTAAGAGTCTTATAAACACTTTTTAGCGTCTCTCAAAGTCCTGTAGACCCTTTTTAGCGTCTCACGGAGTTTTTATTGACACTTTTTAATGTCTTTAAAAGAGTCTTATAGACACTTTTTAGCGCCTCTCAGATTTTAAAGACACTTTTTAGGTCTTTCGGATTATATGGATATTTTTTTTAGCGTATCTCCAATTCCTGTAGACACTTTTTAGCGTGTCTTGTAGTTTTTATTGACACTTTTTAGAGTCTCTAAGATCTTTAAGCGTCTCTCAGATTTTTAAAGACACTTTTTAGGTTTTTCGGATTATATGGATATTTTTTAGCGTCTCTCAAAGTCCTTTAGACACTTATTAGCGTCTCTCGTAGTTTTTATTGACCTTTTTAGCGTACACTTTTTAGCCCCTAACGACACTTTTTTTAGCGTCTTTCGGATTATAAAGATATTTTTTAGCGTCTCTCAAAGTCTTGTAGACACATTTTAGCGTCTCTAAGAGTCTTATAGACACTTTTTAGCGCCTCTATGATTTTTAAAGACACTTTTTAGCATCTTTCGTATTACTCTGAGGACGCTAAAAAGTGTCTACAAAACTCTGCGAATATTGGAAAGTTTCTCAAAATCTTTGAGAACGCAAAAAAAGTGTCAGTCAATAGCAGCCTAAGGACTCCAGAAATTGTCTATAAAACTCCTAAAATCTTAAGAACATTCTAAGATTCTAAGAAGATTCTAACAATCTTCTTAAGATTCTAATAATCTTCTTAAGATTCTATGACACTCCGAGGATGCTAAAAAGTGTCTATAAATCTTTGAAAACGCTAAAAAGTGTCTATAGCAGCCTAAGAACTCCAGAAAATGTCCATAAAACTCTTAGAATCTTAGAAAGTTCTATGACACTCCGAGGATGCTAAAAAGTGTCTATGAATTTCTGAGGATGCTAAAAAGTGTCTATGAATCTCTGAGGATGCTAAAAAGTGTCTATAAAATTCTAAGGACACTAAAAAGCGTCTATAAATTACTCTCCGGACGCTAAAAAGTGTCTATAACACTTTAAGAACGCTAAAAAGTGTCTAAAAAATTACTCTGAGGATGCTAAAAAGTGTTTATAGAAACTCTGAGGACGCCAAAAAGTGTCTGTAAATTACTCTGAAGAACCTAAATAGTGTCTAAAACACTTTAAGAATGCTAAAAAGTGTCTACAAATTACTCAGAGGATGTTAAAAAGTGTCTATAACACTATAAGAACGCTAAAAAGTGTCAAAAAAGTTACACTGAGGATACTAAAAAGTGTCTATAGCACTTCAAGAACGCAAAAAAGTTTTTAAACATTACTCTTATGATGCAAAAAAGGGTTTATAAAATTCTAAGGACGCTAAAAAGCGTCTATAAATTACTCTCCGGACGCTAAAAAGTGTCTATAACACTTTAAGAACGCTAAAAAGTGTCTAAAAAATTACTCTGAGGATGCTAAAAAGTGTCTATAGCACTTCAAGAACGCAAAAAAGTTTCTAAACATTACTCTTATGATGCAAAAAAGGGTTTATATATTCTAAGGACGCTAAAACGCGTCTATAAAATTCTGAGGACGCTAAAAAGTGTCTATAAATGTTGTGACCATAAAACTCTTTGAATCAGAAGATACTATGACACACCGAGGATGCTAAAAAGTGTCTATGAATCTCTGAGGATGCTAAAAACTATCTATAAAATTCTAAGGACACTAAAAAGCGTCTATTAATTACTCTGAGGAAGCTAAAAAGTGTCTACAAAACTCTGTGAACATCAAAAAGTTTTAATTTTTAAGTACAAGAAAAAAGTGGCGTGAAGTGAATAAGGAAGGGGGAGAGTTGTGAATTTGAAAACCTTCTTTTTGCGTGCCCTTTTATGCTAATGACATATTTTTCAACGTGAAATATTATGTCATTGAAAATAATAAAAAAAAGGAAAATTTAGGAAAAAATCATTTTTCACGTGTAATTTAACATCGTTCGACATCCGGGATTGACGTATTGTCCACTCGGCTTCAACAAGTGGCCCTTTCGTTTTAACGCACGTCGGCCGGATAACAAATCATTTTTTCCTTCGGAAAACGAAAATTAAAATATAACCCGTTTAAGAATCGGGTGAAGGGGACAAACGCGAGACTTTCTATTTTAAAAAGCTTTCGACCCCTTCGAACAAAATAAAACACCTTTAGAATACTATTTCGAATATTGAACTTTTATAAAATATTCTTTCTCACGCGTTTCGAGTGTATAAAAAAAGAAGTAATACGACACATCCTCGAAGGGCACAGATGGTCTTCGTTGACGCCATAGGGAGGGAGAGAAAAAAATAAGAATTATAAAAAAACGTCTCTATAAAGCTCGTTTATCACATGCGACGTAAAAATAACGTTTAGAGTCAAGTTTGATTTATTTCCCTATAAAAACGATATTAACAGAAAAGATTTAAACACTTTTTTTTTTAATATGGAAAGGCTTTTAAAACTTGAAGGGACGTAATAAAATACAAGAATATTCATTAGCATACCCAATTTTAGAAATTCATAGTAAAAATTTGTAAGCGAAAAGAATCCTTACCTAACGCAATTACGAGGATCTCGCATAGAAATAACCTCATTGTAAAATAAGAGCGGTGGAGGGATTTTTTTCGGGCAATTTACTTTTTTCTGATTTTTTTTTTGGTTGGTTGGAGGGGTCGAGAGGTTCGCGTGAGCCCCCTAATGGAGCCCCGAGCCAAAAGTTCCGGGAAAAACGAAAAGGCCATATTAACCCTTTATCGCATTTCAAAAAGTGAAAATGCTACAGGTAAAAAAGTTTTGAGGTTCAAAACGCCCGAGGGGAAACGAAGGCCTAACATCAGATAGCGTGGCCATAATTATTGTTCTTAAATAATTTGAGTTTTGTCTCTGGGATCTTGAAAAGAAAAAAATCTCCATTCCTCTCAGATTGGAAAAAAATTATTTTTTTACCTTCATTTTTTATACGATAAGAAAGACGCGAAAAAGGAGGTATCCATAAGTTCTGAGGACGCTAAAAAGTGTCTACAAATTACGCTGAAGACGTTAAAAAGTATCTATAAAACGTCAAAGACGTTAAAAAGTGTCAACAAAACGTCGAAGACGTTAAAAAGTGTCTACAAAACGTCGAAGACGTTAAAAAGTGTCTACGAAACGTCGCAGACATTAAAAAGTGTCTACAAAACGTCGAAGACGTTAAAAGTGTCTATGAAACGTTGAAGACGTTAAAAAGTGTCTATGAATCGTCGAAGGCGTTAAAAAGTGTCTACAAAACGTCAAAGACGTTAAAAAGTGTCTACGAAACGTCGATGACATTAAAAAGTGTCTACAAAACGTCAAAGACGGTAAAAAGTGTCTACAAAACGTCGAAGACGTTAAAAAGTGTCTACGAAACGTCGAAGACGTTAAAAAGTGACTATGAAACGTCGAAGACGTTAAAAAGTGTCTACGAAACGTTAAAAAAATGTCTACAAAACCTCGAAGCGTTAAAAAGTGTCTACAAAACGTCAAAGACGTTAAAAAGTGTCTATGAAACGTTGAAGACGTTAAAAAGTGTCTATGAATCGTCGAAGGCGTTAAAAAGTGTCTATAAAACGTTAAAAAGTGTCTATAGAACGTTAAAAAGTGTCTACAAAACGTCGAAGCGTTAAAAAGTGTCTACAAAACGTCAAAGACGTTAAAAAGTGTCTATGAAACGTTGAAGACGTTAAGAAGTGTCTATAATACGTTAAAAAGTGTCTAAAAACCGTCGAAGACGTTAAAAGAGTCTATAAAACGTTGAAGACGTTAAAAAGTGTCAGCAAAACTCTTATGGCCCAAAAAGTTCCTATTAACTACACCGAGGACGCTATAAAGTGTCTAAAAATTACTCTGAAGACGCTAAAAAGTGCCTATAAATTACGCTAAAGACGCTAAAAAGTGTCTGTAAAACTCTGAGGGCGCTAAAAACTTCTCTGAGGACGCTAAAAACAGTCTATAAAACATTAAAGGCGCCCTAATGTTTCGTTTTTAACGAAATTCTCTTAGGGCGCTAAGAAGTCCCTATAAAATGTCCATAAATAACGCTAAAAAGTGTCAATGAAACTTAAAGGACGCTAAAATATGTCTGTAAACCTCTGACAGACGCTAAAATTGTCACTAAATCTCTAATTATCTGTAAATTTTACGACTATCTTTGTAATATTGTAATTTTTAACATCTTTCAAAAGAAAAATGTGATTTTTAAATTTTAATTATAGAATTTTTTTTGTAAGTAAATTAGTGTTGTTAAAAATAATTAAAGCTTAAATGAACCTAACAATTTTTTTTAGTATTTTGGAAGGTAGGAAAAAAAATATCTTCCCGTTGTAATTTAGCAACACCTTTGTCGCATTAATCACAAAGGACTCTTTTAATTCCCTAGGGCTTTTCTGTCATACTACACGTGTCTTTCTTCTTTATTACAACTTTTCAATTATCCTTTTGTGTATATTTTTTTTTTTTTTTTTATTTGTGATTAATATTTAAAAAAAAAAATTTTTTTTGATTAAAAGAGGGAAGAAATGAAGGACAGCCGGAAAGATTCGTATGTTTACAGAGTGGGACAAATGTTTATTAACTTTCGCTAACTTGTAATAAATTTCTTGGAGAAACGCTCTAAGGAATTTAATAAGACAATGAGTAAACAAGGAGGCGGTGAACGTTAGGACTAAACGTGTTTAATCTAATCCTTGACACGGGAGGGAAAAATAAAGTAGAAGACCTTTTAAAGAAAAAAGAAAAGAAGTATTCGGGGTATTAACTATACCCGTGGGGGACAATGAATACAAATTGACTGAAAGGCCAAGGAAATCGGTGTAAAAGCCCTTTTTCCCAAGATTACTGCGATTTGAAAGAAAATCCTCTGAGCACTTTTACCCTTTAATTTAAGAGCATTAAAAAAAATTTCCAAGCCTCTTTAATCAACTTAATTTTTTAAAAAAAGGTCTTTTTATTAACAAAATTAATATTCTGGGAACATAATCACAATAGTTGCGATCAAAATTTGACTACAATTAAGCCGTTTAATTCGGGAGCGAAATTCTCAGGCGGTGTGGGAACTCGCGTGGTCAGTGGAGCGGATGTAGAGCCGCCGGATGTACCGCCATTCTGTATCTTCTGATTTATAAACCACCACTTACAATGAAAAACCGTTATTTTCGTTTTTTTAAATTTAAAATCCTTTTAAAATTTACCGGGAAATACGTTGAGAAAGATCATAAATAAAGGTTTCGGAGGGTATAAGCCATGACAACGGGAGAGAAAAAAAGGAGGCAGAAATCGTCATAAAGTCATTCGTCTGTGAAGGCTTCGGTCTTCTATTATCCCCAGTCTGAGAAGGTCCGACCCTCGTAAAAAAGTACAAAAGTTTTTTTTTCCCTTTTTTCTCTCCCGCCCTTTCCTTAAAGGGATTTCAGATCTATTGTATGGGGCTTAGTAATCACCATTTTATAGACGGTACAAAAATATATCAGAAGTGTTTTTAGTCGAAATATTTTGTTTGAATGACCCTTCCAGGAAATCGTGAGAAAAAACCACTTTTACAATTTTCAACCCCCCAAAAGTTTTTTTTTTTTTATGCTAAACAACGTTTTTAATTGTTTTTAAAAATAAAACCGTCGAAATCCAACGATTTACATTTTGATAAAAAAATTGTATTAAAAAAACTCTGAGCGGCTAAAAAAGTTTTATCTCTCTCCAATTATTAAAAAAGGTAAAGCCATTTGCAGATTTTTTTTAATTTTCCTTTGAGGCCTTCCGCATAAAAATAAATAATGCTTAAATAATCTATTGGGTTAAAGGTAAAGGTTTCTGCGAAAAAAGGGTGTTTCGGCCGAAAAACGAGGTTATAATTTTTTCAAAATCGGGTAAAAAGGGCCGAAAAATAGAGAAAACTATAAAAAAAAAATCTATTGAAACCCCAGAAACTACTTTTAACGTATTTTTGGGAGTTTTCCTCGGTTTTTACGCACAGAAAACCCCCTGTTACCAGATTTATGGTCGGTTTTCTAGATCTTCGACCAGATAAATCTCTAGTCAGGACGTTTGGGCGTTTTCCTCGGTTTTTACGCACAGAAAACCCCCTGTTTACTAGATTTATGGTCGGTTTTCTTGATCCTCGACCACAAAACTTCTAGTCAGGAAATTTGGGCGTTTTCCTCGGTTTTTACGGATAGAAAGCCTCCTGTTTACCAGATTTATGGTCGGTTTTCTAGATCTTCGACCAGAAAAATCTCTCGACAGGACGTTTGGGCGTTTTCCTCGGTTTTTAAGCACAGAAAACCCCCAGCTTACCAGATTTTGGTCGTTTTTGAAGATCTTTAGACCAAGAGAATCCCTTTTCTGCATTTCTAGGTGTTTTCTACTAGTTTTTCTGCTTCAAAAAGTCCAAAAATAAGGGGGAAAAGATGTTTCTTGGTCTATAATTAAAAATCGGGTAAAAATGGCCGAAAAACTGTTTTTTAGGCAGTTAAAGGCCTCCGAAAGTCTGGTTTTTTTCTGAGCTCTCGCTAAGGGCCAGATTTTAGAGCATTGATTTTAGGAAGAGTTTCTGTAGAATTTTTTAAGATTTTATGAATGGGTTAGAGTTGTGAGAGGTACATGATAATGACTGGTTCCTTTTCGGGGAAAGATTTTATGTTGACGAGGGTCGTCGCGTGGGTAAAAGTAGGTTATTTTTTGCTTTAGATCAACCGTAATTTTAAAGCCGAGAAGATAGTTAAATAATCATTATCACAAAATTTGAGTTTCATGTTTGTCTCCTTCATTATTCTCTCATTACGGAGTTCACCTACGTTTTAATTTCCGAATCTTCCTGAGGGAAGTAATATTTTTATTTTATAAATGAAATGCGTGTTTCGGACAATAAATTCAGTTTCTGACATGTCCTCAATTTCGAGGGGTCATCGATAAAAGCAGGTAGCGGGTTGACAGTGGATTCAACTCCGCCATTTCCCAGGGTGTAACTCGATGATATGATGCGGGACCCTCCCACAACTCTAGCTTACATCCTTTCAGATGAAACAAAAAGAGGATTACCGCAAGTATCCTTTTCGAAAGGAAGTTTTAAATTTTTATTATGAAACATCTGAACGTCATTAGTAGGTTAACGAGGAGGCCAAAATGTGTCTTTAAATTAATTTGAGGACTCTAAAAAGTGTCTAAAAAACTCTGAGGAGGCTAAAAAGTGTCTATGAATTAATCGGCGGATGCTATAAAGTGTCTTCAAAACTTTGAGGAAGCCAAAAAGTGTCTATAAATTAATTTGAGTAAGCTAAAAAGTGTCTACAAAATTCTGAGGGGCTAAAAAGTGTCCTTAAATTACTTTGAGGACGCAAAACAAGTGTCTACAAAACTCTGAGGAGGCTAAAAGTGTCTATAAATTAATTTGAGGACGATAAAAACTGTCTACAAAACTCTGAGGAGGCTAAAAGTGTCTATGAATTAATCGGCGGATGCTATAAAGTGTCTTCAAAACTTTGAGGAAGCCAAAAAGTGTCTACAAAACACTGAGGAAGCCAAAAAGTGTCTATAAATTAATCTAAGGAAGCTAAAAAGTGTCTACAAAATTCTGAGGGGGCTAACAAGTGTCTTTATATTACTCTGAGGACGCAAAAAAGTGGCAACAAAACTGAGGAGGACAAAAAATGTCTTTAAATTATTCCAAAGGACAATAAAAAAATATGTAAAATCCTGAGGAGGCCAAAAAGTGTCTATAAATTAATTTGAGGAAGCTAAAAAGTGTCCAAAAACTCTGAGGAGGCTAAAAAGTGTCTCTAAATTATGAGGCGCTAAATGTCTATAGGAGAAAAAGTAAAAGGCGGATGCTAAAAAGTGTCTTCAAAACTTGAGGTCTTCAAAACTTTGAGGAAGCCAAAAAGTGTCTATAAATTAATTTGAGGAAGCTAAAAAGTGTCTACGAAATTCTGAGGGGGCTAAAAAGTGTCTTTAAATTACTCTGAGGACGCAAAACAAGTGTCTACAAAACTGTGAGGAGGCTAAAAAGTGTCTATAAATTACGTTTAGAATACTAAAAAGTGTCTATGAATTAATAGACGGATGCTAAAAAGTGTCTTCAAAACTTTGAGGTAAATTAATTTGAGGAGGCTAAAAAGTGTCTTTAAATTCCTCTGAGGACGCAAAACAAGTGTCTTAAAAACTTTGAGGAAGTCAAAAGTGTCTGTAAATTAATTTGAGGAAGCTAAAAAGTGTCTACAAACTCTGAGGAGCCTAAAAAGTGTCTTTAAATTACTCTGAGGATGCTAAAAAGTCTCTTCAAAACATTGAGGAGGCCAAAAAGTGTATAAATTAATTCAAGGACTTTAAAAAGTGTCTATAAATTGATAAAAGGACGCTAAAAATGTCTATAACTCAGAGGAGGCCAAAAAAGCGTCTATAAATTAATTTGAGGACGCTAAAAGTGTCTACAAAACTCTGAGAAGGCCAACTAGTGTCTTTAAATTCATCTGAGACGCTAAAAGTATCTATAACTCAGAGGAGGCCAAAAAGTGTCTATAAATTAAGACACTTTTTGCCTTCCTCAGAGGTTTTTAGGCACTTTTTAGAATATTGTTTCGCCTCCTCTGAGTTATAGAGACTTTTTAGCGTCCTCAGAGTAATTTAGAGAAACTGTTTAGCCTCCTCTGAGTTTTGTAGACAATTTTTTAGCGTCCTCAGATTATTTAAACACACTTTTTGGCCTCCTCGGAGTTTTTTAGGCACTTTTTAGCGTCCGCAAATGAATTTATAGACACTTTTTTGGCCTCCTCTGAGTTATAGATACTTTTTAGCGTCCTCAGATTTAAAGACACTAGTTGGCCTTCTCAGAGTTTTGTAGACACTTTTTAGCGGTCCTCAATTAATTTATAGACGCTTTTTTTGGCCAAAAAAGTGTCTATAAATTACTTTTAAAACGCCAAAAGAGTCTATGAATTAATCTGAGGATGCTAAAAAGTGTCTTCAACACTCTGAGGAGGCCAAAAAGTGTCTTTTAAATTACTGATAGGACGCTATAAAAGGTCTACAAACTCTGAGGAGGCTAAAACGTGTCTATAGTTTTACTCTAAGGACGCAAAAAATGTCTCTATAGTCAAAGGAGGCCAAAAAAGTGTCTATAAATTACTTTTAAAACGCCAAAAAGAGTCTATGAATTAATCTGAGGATGCTAAAAAGTGTCTTCAACACTCTGAGGAGGCCAAAAGTGTCTTTAAATTACCGATAGGACGCTAAAAAGTGTCTACAAAACTCTGAGGAGGCTAAAAAGTGTCTATAGTTTACTCTAAGGACGCAAAAAAGTCAAAGGAGGCAAAAAAGTGTCTATAAATTACTTTTAAAACGCCAAAAAGAGTCTATGAATTAATCGAGGATGCTAAAAAGTGTCTTCAACACTCTGAGGAGGCCAAAAAGTGTCTTTAAATTACTGATAGGACGCTAAAAAAGTGTCTACAAAACTCTGGGAGGCTAAAAAGTGTCTATAGTTTACTCTAAGGACGCAAAAATGTCTCTATAAGTCAAAGGAGGCCAAAAAAGTGTCTATAAATTACTTTTAAAAACGCCAAAAAGAGTCTATGAATTAATCTGAGGATGCTAAAAAGTGTCTTCAACACTCTGAGGAGGCCAAAAAGTGTCTTTAAATTACTGATAGGACGCTAAAAAGTGTCTACAAAACTCTGAGGAGGCTAAAAAGTGTCTATAGTTTACTCTAAGGACGCAAAAATGTCTATAAGTCAAAGGAGGCCAAAAAAGTGTCTATAATTACTTTTAAAACGCCAAAAAGAGTCTATGAATTAATCTGAGGATGCTAAAAAGGTCCTCAACACTCTGAGGAGGCCAAAAAGTGTCTTTAAATTACTGATAGGACGCTAAAAAAGTGTCTACAAACTCTGAGGAGGCTAAAAAGTGTCTATAGTTACTCTAAGGACGCAAAAATGTCTCTATAAGTCAAAGGAGGCCAAAAAAGTCTATAAATTACTTTAAACGCCAAAAAGAGTCTATGAATTAATCTGAGGATGCTAAAAAGTGTCCTCAACACTCTGAGGAGGCCAAAAAGTGTCTTTAAATTACTGATAGGACGCTAAAAGGTGTCTACAAAACTCTGAGGAGGCTAAAAAGTGTCTATAGTTTTACTTTAAGGACGCAAAAATCTCTATAAGTCAAAGGAGGCCAAAAAGTGTCTATAAATTACTTTTAAAACGCCAAAAAGAGTCTATGAATTAATCTGAGGATGCTAAAAAGTGTCCTCAACACACTGAGGAGGCCAAAAAGTGTCTTTAAATTATATTAGGACGCTAAAAAGTGCCAAAAAACTCTCGAAATCCCTAATTATAGTTGAAAGAGTGGTAGCCTTATCAACTTTCTTTTCAGGAGGACCCTCTCACGAAAATTGGACATATAGGGTATTACAATAACTTTGCTTTGAGAAAGTTTGGGAGAGAATGAGGGGATTCCCTGCTTGAAGAGAAAGATTTCTTCCAGGAGAAAACTCGTTATGTACTTACAAGTCAAGAGTAGAAAAAAAACTGGGACTCACCTGCAACAAAAAAAAATTAATTAATTAGCTAATTAATCTATTTAACTTTTAAAAATACCCCATAAGACATTTTAAATGTCTAATAGGGTCGCTAATGAAAATGTCCCTTTGGGATTAGCCCTAAAAATAGATTAGAAAGCATCACTTAAAATGAAATGAGGGTGAAGGATTTTTTTAAGTTCTCTTTCCATATTCTCAAATAATGAAGCATTTTTATTTACAATCCATATCCATCCCCTTTCTTCACCTTTTTTCAAAACTTCACAAATCATACACAAAATCGATTTTTCAGAAAGACGTTATAAATCTATCATTCTCACCAAATCAAAATCTTTAGTAAGGTAGAAAGTGATAACCTTATCAACTTTCCTTTCAGGAGGACCCTCTCACGAAAATTGGACATTTAGGGTATTACAATAACTTTGCTTTGAGAAAGTTTTGAGAGAATGAGGAGATGACCTGTGCTTGGAGAAAAGATTCCTTCCAGGAGAAAACTCGTTATGTACTTACAAGTAGAAAAAAGAAACTGGGACTCACCTGCAACAAAAAAAAAATTAATTAATTAGCTAATTAATCTATTTAACTTTTAAAAATATACCCCTCATAAGACATTTTAAATGTCTAATAGGGTCGCTAATGAAAATGTCCCTTTGGGATTAGCCCTAAAAATAGATTAGAAAGCATCACTTAAAATGAAATGAGGGTGAAGGATTTTAAGGAAAGCTTTCTAGTTAAACCGTAAAGTTCTCTATGACGTTAATATCCTTTTGGACGTACGTTTAAATATTTGAAAACGCGAAATCTTAAGTTCGTTAATAACACGGATATTGCCTGTACGCGAGGGTGGAAGTTTGACAGGGCGAAAAGTAATTAGGAAGTTGTAAATTGAATCAGCATTGTTTGCAATCAACACAGAGATAAGCGTTGTTTGCCTTTTTTTCCCAACTGAAATATCGAACTTCAAATTAAATTGTTATAGGCCGCACAATACGAGCTAAAAAGTTATAGCAAAATACTCATAAGATGCTAAAAAGTGTCCAAAAAACTCTGAGGACGCTAAAAAGTGTCTATAAATTAATTTGAGGAAGCTCAAAAGGGCCTACAAAACTCTGAGGAGGCTAAAAAGTATCTTTAACTCTGAGGAGGCTAAAAAGTGTCTTTAATTTACTCTAAGGACGCTAAAAAGTGTCTACAAAACTCTGCAAAGGCTAAAGTGTCTATAATTTACTCTACGGACGCTAAAAAGTCTCTATAAGTGAAAGGAGGCCAAAAAAAGTGTCCATAAATTACGTTTAGAGCTCTAAAAAGTGGCTATAAAAACTCTGAGAAGGCAAAGAAGTGTTTATAATATAATTTATAATATATATTAATTTGAGAACGCTAAAAAAAGTGTCTATAAATTAATCTGGCGATGCTAAAAGATGTCTGCAAAACTCTGAGGAGGCTAAAAAGTGTCTTCAATTACTCCTAGGACGCTAAAAGTGTCTATAAAACTCCTAGGAGGTCTTTTTGACTAAATGAGTGTCTTTAAACTAATTAAGAGGCAAAAAAGTGTCTATAAAGAAATTTGAGGAAGCTAAAAAGTGTCTATAAATTAATCAGAGGATGCTAAAAAGTGTCTTGAAATTTGATGAGGCAAAAAAGTGCCTATAAATTAATTTGAGGACGCTAAAAGTGTCTAAATTAATCAGAGGATGCTAAAGTGTCTATAAAGAAATTTCGTATAAATTAATCTGGCGCGTGAACTTGAAACGATGAGGCAAAAAGTGCCTTTGAGGACGGACGTCTCTAAATTAATCAGAGGATGCTAAAAGTGTCTTCAAAACTTTGAGGAGGCAAAAAAGTGTCTATAATTAATATGAGGACGCTAAAAAGTGTCTATAAATTAATCAGAGGATGGTAAAAAGTGTCTACAAAACTCTGAGGAGGCCGAAGGGTTAGGGAAACCAAAAAATTGCCCCTAATGCTAACGTCAATCGCATCTAGTTCCACAAACGTACGGTCATTTTTTTATAGAAAGTTTTATAGATTTTTGTTATAGAAAATTGCTTTTAGGTTGGAAATCAATTTATAGCGATGTTCATTAAAAGAAAATTGGGGAAAAAAAAGTATAGAAGAGAGTGGGGTAAGTCCATGACCTCTTCGCCCATCTGTAACTGCTTTATGGTTCACTTGATTACATAATCGTTTCCCTGTCACAAAGCAAACAGTTCTTTCGGTAAAAGGGGTTTCTAAATGCTTCTAAAGATAGCGGATAAGAGCTTTTTAGGAAAATTTTTCTATTTTTAAGAAAAAAAAAGCAACCTGGGAACGTAAAAGTTTGAATAATGGGACAAAAAGTATAATTTAGGCATTAGTTACGGGAAGATGAGATTTCGGAGACATGGAAGAAGTTTATAGTAAAATTACGTCTATTGTTAGGAGGCTATTGTCGAGGTGAGCAAACAAAAAGGCCGCTGTCCCAATAGAAATTGGTTCCGCCTTCTACGTGCTTGACCAATCCACGCGCCTCTCTTTTAGAATTAAAAAGAGGGTCGTGTACCCGGTGCGAGATGACCCGCGAAACTTTTCAAAGACAATTTGTCTTTAATGACTCCGAAGATAGGAAGTTATGGGGTAAGAACGAGTTTGACAAGGGAGAGGATATGACTTTCGTGATATACAGCATTAAATTTAGTGGCAATTTCCTCGGGATTGGGGGGTGGGACACCCGAGTTCTTCCTCATTTATTGACGCAACTTTTCCGCCCGCAACGACGCACCCCTCGGTGTTTTCTCTCCGAAAATTAATTTGCGCCCCTTCCATAATTAAAATACAAGCCTCCAAAAACCCGAATTACACTTCTTCAACTTTGGGAAAATTAAAAAATTGCCGTTTGGGGAATGTAATAGGGAATTGGAAGTATGCGAAATTGCAAATCGGGAATAAACAGGTCGGAATGTGCGGTGTATTTCCAGGAAGGTGGAGAACTCGCGGAGTATGGTGGAAATGTGGACATTTTCAAAAACGTCTGTTTCAGCCTTTTTTTCTGATTCAGGCAATAGTCAGGCCTTTAGGCGATAAATCATCCAGTTGGGAACTTACTGTCGTGTAAAATTAGGCTAAGGAGGCGATGGCGTGGAGGGGGGCTTCGATAAGGGCCGCCCGAAAGTAAACAATGAGCCCTTTATCGCTTTTCAGCGAGGTGGACACCGAAAGAGAACGAGGCGGAAAAAAGGGCCACCACGCAAGGCCCTTACGTGACTCCTCGCCTTAATCACAGCGCACAGAATTAATCAAGGGATAATTATTGGCCACGGGAGCTTTCTGGCATGGAATTGCTTAATTAAATAGTTAAAAGTAAAAGGAGCATTTCGATAAGATGGCAAACCCGGTGTTTAAATGATAACAGAAAAAAACCCTTCAGATTGATGTCGTCCGAAAACAATAAATAAAATCCAAAACTAGATAAAACTCCGCCAGAAGAAGATAGAAAAATTTTAGCGGTTCACGGGTTTTCTACAGTCTTTCCCTCTAAAAAAAAAAAAGATAAAAGATTCCCTTTTCCGGACTTTGGGGAGGTTTTCTCGGATTTGTGGCACAGAAAACCGCTTTTACTAGATTTACGACCGTTTTCCGAGGTTTTTCGGGCGAGAAACTCCCTTTCCCATATTCACAGGCAATATCCTCGGTTTCTTGCCCATTTATGATAGTTTTTCGAGCCCCTTTCAGATTATGGGCGTTTCTTGGTTTTTTTTGCCTAGGAAACCTACAATTTTCCAACTTTAAGAACGCTTTTACTTGTTCTTTCGACCAAAAAACTTCCTTATCCGCGTTTATGGGCGTTTTCCTTGGTTTTTGGCCTAGGAAACCTCCAATTTACCAAGTTTATGGTCGTTTTTCCTAGTTCTGTCGACAAAAAACTTCCTTATGGTTCATAGGCGTTTGCCTCGGATTTGTTGACCAAAAAAACCGCCTTTTTACGAGATTGATTGTTTTCCAGTCCCCTTTTAGAATTTATGGGCGTTTTTATTGGTTGTTTGCCCAGGAAACCTCCGACTCACCAGGCAATGATCTCTTTTCCTTGTTCTTCGACCAAAATACACCCATATCCGGCTTTATGGGCGTTTTCCTTGGTTTTTTACTCAGGAAACCTCTAATTCACCAGGTAATGATCGCTTTTCCATGTTCTTTCGACCAAAAAACTCCCTTATCCGGGATTATGGGCGTTTTCCTTGGTTTTTTTGCCCAGGAAACCTCCAATTCAGCGGGTAATGATCGCTTTCCCTTGTTCTTTCGACCAAAACACTCCCATTTCCAGGTTTAAGGGCGTTTTCCTT
The DNA here is from genome assembly GCA_014119065.1 of Orius insidiosus. Lineage (NCBI taxonomy): Eukaryota > Metazoa > Arthropoda > Insecta > Hemiptera > Anthocoridae > Orius > Orius insidiosus. Next base: position 266,578 of record JACGAQ010000035.1, on the reverse strand, counting down.
TTTTTTGCCCAGGAAACCTCCAATTCACCGGGTAATAATCGCTTTTCCTTGTTATTTCGACCAAAAAATCCCGGTAAGGTTTATGGGCGTTTTCTTTGGTTTCTTGCCCAGGAAACCTCCAATTTACCAGGAATGAGTGCTTTTCCTTGTTCTTTCGACCAAAATACTCCCTTATTCGGGTTTGTAATGAGTGCTTTTCCTTGTTCTTGTCGACCAAAATACTCCCTTATTGGTTTATGGGCATCTTCCTTGGTTTTTGCCCAGGAAAAATCCACCAGGTTTATGATCGCTTTCCTTGCCTTCGACCAAAAAATCCCGGTAACCGGGTTTATGGGCGTTTTCCATGGTTTCTTGCCCAGGAAACCTCCAATTTACCAGGTAATGATTGCTTTTCCATGTACTGTCGAGCAAAATACTCCCTTATCCAGGTTTATGGGCGTTTTCTTCGGATATGTTTCCCAGAAAACCGCCATTTTAAAGATTTAAGATAGGTTTCCAATCCCCTTTTAGAATTCATGGGCGTTTTCCTTGTTGTTTGCCCAAAACCATGCAATTCACCATTTATGATCGCTTTTCTAAACCTTCCGGCGAAAAGACTCCCTTTTCCTGATTTATGGACATTTTACGCGGTTTTTATGCCCAGAAAACCAACATTTTACTAGATTTTTGACACTTTTCAAAGGTTTTTTGGCCCAAAAAACAGAAGCTTGGTGCTTTTTAATATAAAATGGGAAAATCTAAGAGAAAAGAAACTTCCAAGCCATTTTTAAAAGAACAAAATCTTTGTAAGTTTTTCAAGTTGCCTTAGCTAATGAGTGTATGGAATGCGGGAAGGACCGCGCCTACCTATCGGTCCACTATAATTATACAAACCACCCTTTTCTTCAAGTTACATCTCGACCCCGACCTAGTCCCTCATTAAAAAAGAAAGTCCCTCTTTTTCTCGATATAAAATCCTTTTTAATGAAACCATTTTTTTAATACTCCCAGCCCCTGGAGGAGGCTTTGAAGGATTCATTAGTAAAAAAATTGAGGCGGCGGGTTTTGTAATTGAGTAATTATAAAGTAATTTTTCCCTCCACCATCCGCATTATTGCCAACGACAAAAGACTAATCGCCTTGTTAAATCGCCGCGACATTTTCTTATAGTAAGAAAATGAGGAAAAACTTGTTAAAAAAATCGCATATCTCACATTTTCTCAAGATTTCCTTAAGAAAAAAGTATTCTTTGAGCAGAGGAATGCTTTGACTGCCTTTAATGTACTCTGATGAAAAAATTGTTCAAGGAGGAAAAAAAGATCGCTTGGTATTCCAGAATATTTCGTGATTCTTGGAATCCCAATATGTAAACTTAATAAATGTTTAAAACTTCGATATTAGCAATAATCGAATATCAGAGGGGAAATTTGGAGGGTGATAAAATATGTAAGTGAATTAGAAATCAGGCGATCTTCTGAATGATTAAAGAGCGGGGAAATACGTTCAATTAAGATCCCTTCCACACGTAAAATGAGTTAGGGACTTATCAATAATTAAAAGGCGTAACGCGAGAGTTTTTGAAGATAGAAACGGTTGTGTATAAAAGAGAATATTGTGAAAGAAGGTGGGAGGGACTGGTTGTAGGCTGGTCGTACCGTTAGGATACACTCACATATTCCCTAACCATCTGGTTATATTATCTTTTAATGTTTTAAGGTAAAATACTAACGGGAAACACCACAGAGAAGCGATTAAGACACCACTAAAATTTATTCACTAACCTAAAATAAATTTTTTAACTCCTTAAAAAATATTGGCAACACAATAGAAAATACATAAATTTTGTGGAAAAAGAAAGCATTTTTTATTTATTTATTGGATATTAAGTAATTGGAAAATTTAGGATTTTCCAGGAAAATGAGGAGAGAAAGGTCCCCAAAAATGGAGGTAATGAAGTCTTTTTTGTCATACAGGGTTGAATTATTTATTTTTATATTGTTGTATTGAAAAAAAAGGAGATTTTTTTTAGGTGAGGAAAAAAATATTGGCACGAAATAGGATTTGAACCCAAGACCTCTTAAGTACTGAGCGCCGTGACTTAAGAATAGTTGAACCCTCATTTTACCGGAATTATGACCGTCATCTTATCTTAGAAAAACTGAAGATTTTATGAATAGGGACAAAATATTGGCACGAAATGGGATTCGAACACAGGACCTCTTAATTACTTAAAGCCGTAAACTATATCTTTTCGTTATCGATCTAGCGACCAAGAAACTCCCGGAATTATTGGCGTTTTCCTCGATTTTTTAAGCCAAGAGAAAAAGTCAATTTTTTTAGGCGTTTTCCTCGGTTTTTCCCCCCAGAAAATACCACATTTATAATCGTTTTTCTAGATCCCACGACCAAAATACTCCTTTTTTCAAATTTTTGAGGTTTTCTCCAAGTTTTTCTACCAAGAAAACAACTATTTTACCAGATTTAAAATTGTTTTCCTTGATTTTTCGACCAAGAGACTATCTTTTCCGGATTCAGGGCCGTTTTCCTCGGTTTTTCTGCCAGGGAAACCCCTATTTTAATCGTTTTCCCAGATCTTTCGACCAAGAGTCCCTCGTTACCGGATTTCGGGGCGTTTTCCTCGGTTTTTCTGCCAGGGAAACCCCTATTTTAATCCTTTTCCCAGATCTTTCAACCAAGAGTCCCTCGTTACCGGATTTTTGGGCGTTTTCCTCGGTTTTTCTGCCAGGAAACCCCATTTTAATCGTTTTTCCAGATCTTTTGACCAAGAGTCCCGGATTTTTGGTCGTTTTCCTCGGTTTTTCTGCCAGGGAAACCCCTATTTTAATCGTCTTCCCAGATCTTTCGACCAAGAGTCCCTCGTTACCGGATTTCGGGGCGTTTTCCTCGGTTTTTCTGCCAGGGAAGCCCCCATTTTAATCGTTTTTCCAGATCTTTTGACCAAGAGTCCCGGATTTTGGTCGTTTTCCTCGGTTTTTCTGCCAGGGAAACCCCATTTTAATCGTTTTTCCAGATCTTTCGACCAAGAGTCCCTTTTAACCGGATTTTTGGGCGTTTTCCTCGGTTTTTTCTGCCAGGGAAGCCCCCATTTTAATCGCTTTCCCAGATCTTCCGACCAAAATTCCCTCGCTACCGGATTATTGGGCGTTTTTTCTCGGTTTTTCTGCCAGGAAAACCCCCATTTTAATCGTTTTTCCAGATATTTCGACCAAGAGTCCCGGATTTTTGGCCGTTTTCCTCGGTTTTCTGCTTCGGAAATCCCCACACTTGAAAATAATTCAATGAAAAAACATTAGGCTATTAGAAAAGTAGATTTTTTTTGCATACTTTTGAATAATTTTGTATTACTGAAACAGATCTCATATTCGACCTCTAATGAAGAGAGCGCTAACAAGACGATTGTTCTGTTTCGTCCCTTTTTTTTTCTGTTCCACATAATTAAAACTGTAATGGGAACTGGGGAGATGTATTTCTCATTTTTTGGTTAATTTAAAATATAAAAACCTAAAAACTTATAATTTTCTCTGTTGCCTTTACCTGTGAAGTTTATCTTGTAGCTAGGTCCTTAACAAACTTGGGTTATCTGCGCTTGACGTACGTTTCGTATACAATAAACTACATCTGTTGCAGAACACCTTTCCTTCTAATTGTTACCTCGGGCCGCCTAAAACCCAGCTCACGTAGGTACCTTTTTTTTCCCGTCTCCACAGTTTACCCTTAAAACAATTTGTATTCACTTTCTATTATTCCGTTCTGTCACCCACAGTCGGATTCCGGTAGGAAACACTTTATGGAATTTTAATGTGATTTTTTTCTTTCCCCGTTTTATTTATTTTTTCCTTTGTCACGGCACATACAAATCACGGGGATTACAGAGGCGAACATATTTCGGCTTGCGGAACAAGAAAAGCTAGTATAAATCTTTAAAGTCGTTTCAACTTCCTCGGCGGCTCGGTCACGGTCGTACGAACTTTTCGAGGGTTCAGAAATAAGTTTAGGTAGCCTTGATCCGTGGGTTAGTGGTCAAAGTGCTTTTATAGTTCGAAAACTGGCCGTCCTCGAAAAGTGAAAGATCATGAGGTCAATCGTTGAAGAAAAGTTTTTCTGGCTCAGAAAACCCGATTTTCACAGATTTATGATCTTAAAGACCATCATGATCATAATTTCGATGATCATTTTTGCCAGGGAAGACCCCATTTTAATCATTTCCTCAGATCTTTGACCAAAAGTCCCTCGCTACCGAATTATTGGGCGTTTTCCTTGGGTTTTCTGCCAGGGAAGCCCCCATTTTAATCGTTTTCCCGGATCTTTTGACCAAGAAGCTCTCATTACCAGATTTCGGGGCGTTTTCCTCGGTTTTTCTGCCAGGGAAACCCCAATTTTAATCGTTTTTCCCCCCATTTTAATCCTCCGCCCGAAAACCCCCATTTTAATCGTTTTTGCAGATATTTCGACTAAAAGTCCCTCGTTACCAGATTTTTGGCCGTTTTCCTCGGTTTTCTGCTACTTTTAATTTTCCTAAATTAGAAAAAAAGAGGGAAAATATTTTGTGCCATACTTTTAGATTGAGGAAGCCCTGATTATAAATGACGTAAAATCGCATTAAGTGGGAGGAAAGTTGTGATATCTAAAAAACACGTGGTCCCCTTATTTTTAGGATTTAGGGGCAATTTTCCGATGTTTTTTTGCCAAGAAAACCACCATTTCAACAAATTTTGCCAGAGGTCTTCTTGCAATTTAGAAGTTTTAAAAATTTTTTATACTTTTTTGCAGATGATGCTTTAATATATTTTTCTGACTGTGATATTGATGCTGTGGTACAAAATAATTATGACTTAGATATTATAAATAATTGGTTATGTGTGAATGGGCTGATATTGAATGCATCAAAATCAAATGCATGTTAATCTGTAAAAAAAACTATCTACTGTGATATAACAAAAAACTTTAAAATAAAAATAGGCTGTGAACAAATAGAATGGGTTACAATATATAAATACTTAGGGGTTCAAATAGATTATAAGCTGACATTTAATGAACATGCAAATTATGTCATAAAAAAATAGGTAAAAAATTAGGTTTTTTAAATAGATTAAGATTCTTACCTGAAACTTCAAAAAAAACATTGTACAATAGTCTAATTCTACCTCACCTAAATTATTGTAGTACAATCTTATATTACACTAATAAAGGAAATTTAGAAAAAATACAAAGGCTGCAAAATAAAGGTATGAAATTATATTAAATAAGAATAGAAGAACCCATACTGCAGAACTATTGAAAAGTTTAAACTGGTTAGATGTAAAAGATATCTATACATGCATGTTATGATATTTTATGGAAAGCGCTGTGTGAAAAGTTTAAATGTAAACATAACATCGTTTGTAAGAAAGTAAATGAAGTACATAATCACAATACCAGACAAAATGAGCATATGTATATAGATCGAGTCAAAAGAGTGCAAATTACAATACATATTTAAAGATGGCATAACTGAGTTTAATAAGTTACCTGATGAAATAAAAAAATGTACAAAAATTTCAAACTTTAAAGTCTTTATTAAAGAATACATTGTAAAAAACATATAAAACTGAAATTTGTAAAACTTGTAAAACTAGCTATTAGCTAAAATAAAAAGTTAAAAAAAAAAAAAAAAAAAAGTCCTGAGTTCGAATCTCGCCTCTTGGTAAATTTTTTTTTCTTCAGAAAAAAATCGTAAAATGTCCCAAATTAATCTTCATTGACTGTAGTATTTGTTGGAAATGTGCCAGGAGGCTTCAGTAGCCTGGAGAACCCCCCCCCCCCCCCTTAAAAAATTCCTTCCGCTTAGTATCAGAACCTCGGGTACACAGAAGTCTTGATTCATTTCTGACAAGTCACGATTTGTAAGAAAAGAAAAAAAGGTAATTTCAATTTTGAAACAAGGAGTTCAAATGTCAAAATCGTTTACAAACGGTTAAATCATTTTCTCCTTGTGTAACGAAAAATCAATTTTGTCTTTGCTCATCAGCTTTCCCCTTCAGAAACGGCCCTCTTCCTCGAAAAAAAAACTTTCTTTTTTCCGGGCTAATTTTGTTTCCTAATTAAGTTTTCGGAATGAGTAATCCCGACCAAAATAAGTTTCTGTAGTGAAATAATTGGCCCCTTTTAAGGGTAAATTTTTTTTAAACATTGTAAAGGGGGGATGTTTAAATCAAAAGGGCCGGATGGTAAAGAAACAACGCAGGATATTATTAGCGGAGGAAGTGAAGTGTATTAAAAAAAGGGCAACAGGTTTTGTTGAATGAAAAAATAAGGGGACCACGTGTTTTTTAGATATCACAACTTTCCCCACTTAATGCGATTTACGTCATTTATAATCAGGGCTTCCTCAATCTAAAAGTTTGGGACAAAATATTTCCCTCTTTTTTCTAATTTAGGGAAATTAAAAGTAGCAGAAAACCAAGGAAAACGGCCAAAAATCTGGTTACGAGGGACTTTTGGACGAAATATCTGCAAAAACGATTAAAATGGGGGTTTTCCTGGCGGAGAAAGGATTAAAATGGGGGTTTCCCTGGCGGAAAAACCGAGGAAAATGCCCAAAAATCCGGTAACGAGGCACTCTTGGTCAAAAGATCCGGGAAAACGATTGAAATTGGGGCTTTCATGGCAGAAAAACCGAGGAATACTACCAAAAATCGGGTATCTAGGGACTCTTGGTCGAAAGATCTGGAAAAACGATTAAAATGGGGGTTTTCCTGGCAGAAAAACCAAGAAAAACGCCAAATAATTCGGTAGCGAGGGACTTTTGGTCCAAAGATCCGGGAAAACGATTAAAATGGGGCTTCCCTGGCAGAAAACCGAGGAATACGCCCAAAAATCCGGTAACGAGGGCCGCTTGGTCAAAAGATCTGAGGAAATGATTAAATGGGGTCTTCCCTGGCAAAAATTATCATCGAAATTATGATCATGATGGTCGAAAATGACCATAAATCTGTTAAAATAGTGGTTTTCTTGGTTTTCTTCCTCACAATTAATGCAATTTTACGTCATTTATAATCAGGGCTTCCTCAATCTAAAAGTTTGGGACAAAATATTCCCCCTCATTTTTTCTAATTTAGGGAAATTAAAAGGGGGACTTCTGATAAACCTGCTTTTGATGGCGAATATTTTGTGATAAAAAATCAACTTTTTTTAAAAATAAAGAAATGGCTTGAAAGTCACGATGGAAGAAAAAAAGGAATATTGTCGATAAAAGAAATAAAGTTTTAGGGATCGCCATTATCACGTCGGGGGTCGTTTTATATTCGGGTAAAAGTGCCCTTTTTCCGGATTCACCTTCAATTTATACGTCGATGCTTAATTGAAGAGTGAAAATACGGTAGAGGTTATAATTTGATAAAGTGGCTACTTGAAATTCAACGGTGCCAAGCCTCTTTGGGACTCCAGGATAAATAACAAGATTAATATTACGTGGCCGCACCGGGAGGTTTGAAACAACGCCTCTGGGTGTGCTAGGAAGGGTTATTACTCGGAAGAGACAAACTAGGAATAAATATGGTCTACACTAAAATAATTGAGACATTAGACTCTAAATGAATAACAAGTGGGATTTTAATTTTTTAGATGGTTTAGTAATATTTCATTGTTGGCAGGAAGGGTTATTTAGTGAACCAGTAGGGTTTGGCCCTTTTCCAGGGCGAGTGTATCGTTCCCGAGTTAATAATCTTAGGGCGTTTGAAAGGAAAATAAACAGTAGGCTGATATACGGGCTTTAAGGAAAGCACGTAAACGGTTTTATTCAATCCTCTCAAATCCCTTTTCAGCTCACAATCTTTAATGGATTTCATTACTGGGGGAGTTGCATTGTGGAGTGCATGAGGTAGGAAAACTTCTTATCTCGCGTGGGAGAAAAGAGCCGAGTGTGGGAAGTACACCTCACCGGAACCGGATCTCAGAAACAATTTACTTCACAACTCTTTCCAATCTCGAGTCGACACTCTCACGTTTAATTAAAAAGCGTCCATTGTTGAAGAAAAGGGGGAGATTTTCTTCGTTTTTGTGGAGTCGAACGAGAGTTCATGGTAATTAGGAAGTTTGCCCGGAGGCTACAACGACCGCTACGTCTTATTGGGGTCATTCTCTGCATCTTTTAAGGGTCACTAACAGTCTTTCGCCTTAAAGGCCGGAAGTTAATTCCTCAAGATCAATTTCATCGCTGCGGTATTTTTTCTACATGGACGATTGACCTCATGATCTTCAATGGCGGGGCATTGGCCAAATTATGAAAACATGGCTACTTGACCACTAGGCAACGGATTACATAGAAGTTCCATTTCTGAAGATTCTAGCGTCCAAAAATACGGCAAAGGGAGCCCATTGGTTAAAAAAGCAGTCATAATGCGGGTTTTCGGGGGGAAAAAACGAGGAAAGCAACGGAATCTTGTTCAAAAGATCTGGGGAAACGATTAAAATGGGGGCTTCCCTCGCATAAAAACCAAGAAAAACGCCTAAAAATCCGGTAACGAAGGTTTTTTGGTCGAAAGATCTGGGGAAATGATTAAAATTAGGGTTTCCTTGGCATAAAAACCGAGGAAAACGCCTAAAAATCCGGTAACCAAGGACTTTTGGTCGAAAGATCTGGGGAAACGATTAAAATGAGGGTTTCCCTGGCATAAAAACCGAGGAAAACGCCTAAAAATTCCGGTAACCAAAGACTTTTGGTCAAAAGATCTGGGGAAACGATTAACATAAGGGTTTCCCTGGCATAAAAACCAAGGAATACGCCTAAAAATCCGGTAACGAGGGCCTCTTGGTCAAAAGATCTGGGGAAACGATTAACATAAGGGTTTCCCTAGCATAAAAACCGAGGAAAACGCCTAAAAATCCGGTAACCAAGGACTTTTTGTCGAAAGATCTGGTGAAACTATTAAAATGGGGGCTTCCCTGGCCTAAAAACCGAGGAATACTACCAAAAATCCGGTATCTAGGGATTCTTGGTCAAAAGATCTGGGGAAGTGATTAAAATGGGGGCTTCCCTGGCAGAAACTTAAAAATAATTCACTAAAAAATAATAGGACCATAAAAAAAATTTATATATGCAGAATTTTTCCGGCAAAATGACCACTTTTTCAAGGCCAACATTCCAGAGATATAATCCTGAGCAGAGGAAATTTTTTGGGGGGATTTCGCAGGCTACAGTAGCCTTTTTTTGGCCCATATTTCAAATACTGGAGACCTAAAATTGATTTTGGAAAAATTTATGATTTTTTTATGGAGGAAAAAAATTTGCCAAGAAGTGGGATTTGAACCCAAGACTTTGAAATGACAAGGAGAGCTCTCCAACTATAACACTTAAAAAATTATAGGTAGGTCTTATAAAAATTTAACCGGATTTCTGGGCGTTTTCCTCGGTTTTTCTGCCAAGGAAGCTCCCATTTTGATCGCTTCCCCAGATCTTTCGACCAAGAGTCCCTAGATACCCGATTTTTGGTAGTATTCCTCGGTTTTTTTTCCATGAAAGCCCCCATTTCAATCGTTTTCCCCAAGAAGGCCTCGTTACCGGATTTTTTGGCATTTTCCTCGGTTTTTCCGCCAGGGAAACCCCCATTTTAATCGTTTCTCCGCCAGGAAAACCCCCATTTTAATCGTTTTTGCAGATATTTCGACCAAGAGTCCCTCGTTACCGGATTTTTGGGCATTTTCCTCGTTTTTTCTTGTAAAATTTAAAAAAAGTAGATTTTCTCCACCAAATATAGGAGATTTAAAGGGATAAATTATGGTTCCTTTTCGAACAATTTAAGAATACGAAAAAAAGTTGCCATGAACCGGGATTCGAACCCAGGACCTCTAAATTAAGACTGCCGTCTTACGAAAGGACTCTTTAAAAACTTTATAAAACTTAAAAACAATTTTTTTTTTCTTTTTTGCCATTCTCGAGAAGTTCCTTTTTCTAAATGACTCCCATATGAAACGTGTCGGAAAAGGTGCCCTGAAAACGAACAAGCAACTTCTCATATTGCTTCGTCATCTTTATACAAAGCTTTTATCCCGTTTTGAAAGGTAAGATAATGTAAGACGTTTGCTGATAAAATTTTGACATAGCAACAAAAGTTTCGCAAGTGCTAAAGGAGACTTCAGATTTTTTTATTGAAGACAGGAGTGAAAAAATATGCTTTATATAGATTTGTATCTAAAGCGGAGTTAAATAGAAGTCGTGAGCGGGTAGTGTCTTGACGTGTGCTGGACCTAATTGAAATAGGGGAAAAGTTGAGGCCACTGGAGAAAGGGAGAGACAGGGCGTGGTGGCGGGTCACGACCTAAGCGCGTGCCTTCTCTTACACAACTTTAAAAAACGAGAGAAAAAAGGCTCGCTACTCCTGAATCCGTTTATCTTCCGATCCATTACGATGACAAATCGCCTTGGAAAAAATGGGACGCATTATCTTTCCGCGGCAGCCCGTTGGAAATATTGAAATTCCCACCGGTACCTGGAATCTAAATGCAGCTTCCGCGAATCTATTGTTGAAATGTTGGGCTGTCCGACGTGAATAATGCAGGAGCGCTGTCGCTCCCGTCCCCCGCGGGCCAAACCGCTTTTCCATCCCAACTTGCCCGAATCTACGTTTTAAACACCAAAATCGACAAAACTTTCCAACAAAAGTCAAAAAAATCAATTAAAATAATTCAGGATTTCTCCCAGCCTGAGCAATTTGGATAAGCTAAAAAGCGACTTTGAATAAATAAAAACCTTTTAAAAACTCGAAACATCAAGGTTTTTTCGCCTAATCCCCCTTTTCAAACTAGACCTACTCCAATAAAATTAAAATCGCCATGATTTAATCAACAGTAAACGGGAAAAAGAGTAAAAATTGAATTTTAGATAGGAAACAACAAAAAAAGGTGATTGGAAACCTCTCTAGGAAGGAATCTTATTAAAAATGACACAGTACCCTTTTACAAAAAACATCCCTCAACCTGACCTTATTACCGCATCACCTTTACCCGCTAAACCGTGGATCTGAATTACATTAGCCGGGTTTTCCTTTACGTAAAAGGAAAAAAAAAGGGTGAAAATGCTAGAAGTGTTCAGGAAAAGTTGAAAAAAGCGCTCACTGAAGCCAACAAAAGACAGTTTAATATCAAAGTTATAGAAAAATATAGAACTTTTGATAATACAAGGATATTTTATCTCAAAATACAAAGAAAAGGGTTAATAAACATAGAAAAAAAGTTGGGAATCTTGTTCAAAATGTTTCGATTGGCTATATTTCTTTTCAAAATCAGTACTTGAGAATAGCAAAAGTTGGTAGAAAAAGTAGGTAGTCACATAATGATTTCATAGAATGAATAGTTAAAAGCTTTGTTCCAACCGGAGTTTGAAACTGGTTTCGCCTGGAGCATGCGCAGAAGGATCTGGACGTCATATTTGATGTCGTTCAAACGTTTTTCCGTCTAATCTGAATTCATCTGACGTCAAATTTGAAGTAGAGATCGGTCTGCGCATGCTCCAGGAGTTTCGATTCTGTTGCAAACTCCGGTTGGAAAGCTATAATAGAATGATTTTATAGAAAAATGCAAGTTCTCAATCGTAGCGTTAGTTTTAACACTGGCTTTTTTCCTAGGTTTTCAGGAGAGAAAAAATTCGGATTAATTTCTCATTGGAATCAGAGCATCACCTGTTGGCTAAATCGTGAACTACGCGTTTTCTGTTGGTAATAGGGTTAAACTACCAACGGAATTCGATTCACCACAAAATTTACCATATGAAGCAATGCAGAACTCAAAATTGATAAAAAATGAGATAGCCGGTGTTAGAACTAACGCGACGAAATGCTAGACTCCTTATATTTTTACTAATTTTTGGTGTAAAAAATTGTCGCTTTTTGATTATAATTTTTTTTTTAGTAGGGAGAAATTTCAAACTTCCACCCGTTACGAGAGGCACATCCCTTGGCCAAAGAGCCCATTATTTCTACCTTAATACTCGGAAAAATTTTCGAAAAATACTCTGAAAACTGCAAATTTAAAAAAGAAAACTAAAAAAAAGTTGGAAAATTTTTTGAGAAAAAAACCTTCTCCCTCCGTTATACGACCCCTCCCTTATACATACCCCTCCCTTATACTTCCCCCTCCATTATACTTCCCCTCCTGTACGAGAGGCACATCCCTAGGCCAAAGAGCCAATTATTTCTACCTTAATACTCGGAAAAATTTTCGAAAAATACTCTAAAAACTGCAAATTTAAAAAAGAAAACTAAAAAAAAGTTGGAAAAATTTTCGAAAAATACCTTCTCCCTCCGTTATACTACCCCTCCATTATACTTCTCCCTCCGTTATACTTCCCCTCCTTAATACTTCCCCCTCCTATATTGTTCCTTCTTTTTAAAGTTTCTCCTATATTTTAAAGATTTCCAAGGGGACTTTTATTTTAGTTGAGCGTTGATAAAAGTGACAAGTTTCAATTTTGCATCAACACGTCTTATCTTCCGACACTATAATTTGATAAAAAGGGCTTTTAGGAATTTCTCATCTCCGTCGCCTTTCTTGAAGTCCCGTCTTAAAACAATGGGCAATTTAAAAAACGTCACGGATTTGACCCTTTTCGTAGTTATCCTAAAAAAGAAAGTGTGACATCCGTTGATACTTTTTTTTTTTTTTGTTTTTCCATCGATTCTTCCCGTAAACGGTCCTCTGGGAAATGAAAGGGCGACGAAGACCATGTTTTTTAATAAAAGTGGGTCAGGCGTGAACTATCAAAAGTGTCCGGGATCAAAGATAGAAAAAAGGTGAATGTCACAGCACTCAGTGAATTGGAGAGAGAAAAGTGCGTTTGTCCGGAGGGCCACTACGGCTTAATTAAAGTTGCTCTCGAAGGATCTTCCATCTAATGTATCTCAAGCCAATGAAAACAACGCGGAACAAGGCAAGAAACACCATAAATCTTTTCTCCACTCCCGTAATTCCCCAGACGACCTAAGATCCGAGTTCCCGAAACTTAAAATTAATTATTCCTCCTCACTTTTCTCATGGATTATTTCTCCCTTAACTGTCTTAAGATGGGATTATTTTTAAAAATTTATTTAAAACATTTGTTTTTTATCTCACAAGAGACAGGAAGACCAAAAAAACAGGAAAAGCCCAAAAAATCCGGGATTTGAAGGGCAAAAACGCAATTTTTTTGGAGATTTTCATCTGTGAGCGGCTTACAGACGACAGAAGACAGAAAAGCGAAAAATCAGAAAAAGCCCCAAAATCTGGTAAAAATGATGTTTTCAGCGACAAAAAAGTCTAAAAACGCCATTGTTTTGGCGTAAAATTTTCCTTGAAGAAAAAATTTCTCATGACTCCTGCTCCTTCTAGCCAAAAAACATGCCTTAAGAAGTTTTTATCATTTGAAAATTTATTAAAAATTGGTTTTTAAGTTTAAAACAAATGACAGAAAGACCAAAAGTGAGGAAAAGCCACAAAAACTCTGTAAAAATGTTGTCCTCAAGACTAAAACGCCTAAAAAAGTGTAAAAACGCCAATTTTTGGCGTATGATTTTCTCTGTCGGGGGTTTCGGAATCCCTTCGCCTTAATTTCGTGAAGAACAAGACTAAAACGCCTAAAAAAAAAGTGTAAAAACGCCAATTTTTGGCGTATGATTTTCTCTGTCGGGGGTTTCGGAATCCCTTCGCCTTAATTTCGTGAAGAACAAGACTAAAACGCCTAAAAAAAAGTGTAAAAACGCCAATTTTTGGCGTATGATTTTCTCTGTCGGGGGTTTCGGAATCCCTTCGCCTTAATTTCGTGAAGAACAAGACTAAAACGCCTAAAAAAAAGTGTAAAAACGCCAATTTTTGGCGTATGATTTTCTCTGTCGGGGGTTTCGGAATCCCTTCGCCTTAATTTCGTGAAGAACAAGACTAAAACGCCTAAAAAAAAAGTGTAAAAACGCCAATTTTTGGCGTATGATTTTCTCTGTCGGGGGTTTCGGAATCCCTTCGCCTACATAGCCTCAAAACGAGAGAAGACAAATAAACCTAATATCAGAAAAAGGCCAAAAAATCCGATGTTTTCTGGACAAAAAGTCAAAAAACGCCATTTCTTGGCCTATAGTTTTTCTGAGAAAAAAAAAATTGTGCGCGATTTCTCATTTCCGCGGAGAAAATAAGGAAAAGACCCAAAAATCTGGTAAAAATGATAATTCCTGGGTGAAAAAAGTGTAAAAACGCCAATTTTAGGCGTATGATTTTCCTTTTTTGAAAAATGGTGTCCTCAAGACTAAAACGCCTAGAAACAGTGTAAAAACGCCAATTTTTGGCGTATGATTTTGTCTGTAGGGGATTTCGGAATCCCTTCGCCTTAATTGCCTCAAAACGACCGAAGACAAACAGACCTAAAATCAGAAAAAGGCCCAAAAATCCGGTGATTCCTGGCCAAAAAAGTAAAAAAACGCCATTTCTTGGCGTATAATTTTTCTCCAAAAATAGAGGGCAATTTTTCATTTCCGGGGAGAAAATAAGGAAAAGACCCAAAAATCTGGTTAAAAATGATAATTCCTGGGCGAAAAAAGTGTAAAAACGCCAATTTTTGGCGTGTGATATTCCTTATTTTGAAAAAATGGTGTCCTCAAGGCTAAAACGCCTAAAAACCGTGTAAAAACGCCAATTTTTGGCGTATGATTTTCTCTGTAGGGGGTTTCGGAATCTCTTCGTCTTAATTCCCTCAAAACGACAGAAGAAAAACAGACCTAAAATCAGAAAAAGGCCCAAAAATCCGCTGTTTACCGAACAAAAAACGCCATTTCTTGGCGTATAATTTTTCTCCAAAAATAGAGGGCGATTTCTCATTTCCGGGGAGGCTGCTGGGAATCCTTGCACGGCAAAAGAAAAAGCCACGAAATGTAAACATATGTTTTAATAAAGAGAAATAATAACAGGTTGCTATAAAAAGAAAATAATTATTATCGTCCTTTTCCGGTGGTAATAAAGGGCTGTTTTCTTTTGAGTAAAAATTAATTCACAGTATGTTCTTATTTTTTTCTGATCTCAAAAAAAGGGTATCATTACAAAAATATTCGAGGAGAACGGAAAGAGGATAGGAAATGTTTAAAGGGTTAATAATAATCTTGGAATAATGGTGTAATCGGGTTGAGTCACGTAGGAGGGAAGTCCCGCGTTCCCGGGTATTGAAAGTTCCTGAAGTTTTAAATATTTTGAAGATTGAAATTTTCATGTCGGAGTCGTATTAAAGTCCGTTGACAATCAGCGGTCCGCGTCCGCTTCGCGTGCCTACTAAAGGCTTCATTTTAAAAAGGGCCGGAGGGCGGCGGCGGGGGCGGGGGCGATTCTCGTTAGGATCAACATGCAAGTGAAACGGGGTAATTGAGGCGGCGTAGAGTTATTATGATTGAAGGAATTTCGGTTTCATCCCCCCTCGAACGCTTCATTTATCGCATGCTCAAAAGACGACCGTTTTTAAAATGTAAATAAGGGGGCGCCCTCCCGAAAAACGCAAATTGCCTCGATTTCTAAAAAAAGTTTAATAGAAAAAATTAGAATAACATGCAAACTATACAAAACTTTCTTAATTGGAAGCAAATTAGAGCCGCTGATTTTTCTATTTGATATTTTTACATTTCATAACTAATTGGGTAGGTACTTCACTTTAAAATAAAGAATTGACCTAAATAACTTTTTTTTTAAATTCTACTTCATAAATTATTTAAAAACCGTACCGTTATAATAAAAATTATTTAATTTAAACCATTTTTATCGACTATTTTTATGTCATTTTTCAATTTGTTTATTTTTATTTACGCTTCTTATCAATCGATATAGAAAAAAAGTCATATTTTCTCTTTTTTCTGTGAAAAGAAAAAGAAGGCGGACTTCATGTAATATGAATGCCAAAGTTGTTCCTTTTGATTCTATTTATATCAAGTTGTCAAATATTTATGGTATTACCCAGAAAAATAGGCAGATTTTTAGGTAATTAATACTTAAAAGGATTATATTTAAGTGAAAAAAATTATTAACGGAAGCGGGGCTCGAACCCGAGTCCTCATCGTCAACGGGCACAGTGCCCTTAGTCCAAAATCTAATATTTTTTAGGGTTTTTACCCAGAAAAATAGGCAGATTTTTATGTAATTAATACTGAAAAGGTATTTGGGTTTATAATTAAGTGAAAAAAAAAAAATTATTAACGGTACCGGGGCTCGAACCCGAGTCCTCATCGTCAACGGGCACAGTGCCCTTAGTTCAAAATCTAATATTTTTAGGGTTTTTACCAAAAAAATAGGCAGCTTTTTATCTAATTATTATGGGGAAGGTACTTTATAATAATATTTAAATTTAAAACTAAAAAAAAAAAAAATTATTACCGATACCTGGGCTCGAACCCGGGACTTTCTCGTCAACGGGCACATTGCCCTTACCTCAAAATCTAATATTTTTAGGGTTTTTACTAATTTTTAGCTATTTCGTCGCGTTAGTTCTAACACCGGACGAGTCATTTTTTATCAATTTTGAGTTAGGCATTGTTTCTGATGGTAAATTTTGTGGAGAATCGAATTCCGTTGGTAGTTTAACCCTATTACCAACAGAAAACGCGTAGTTCACGATTTAGCCAACAGGTGATTTGATTCCAATGAGAAATTAATCCGTATTTTGGCTCTCCTGAAAACCTTCGAAAAATGTCGTTGAATTTAATTTGTTCCAAACGTTTAATTTGTTTTGTTCCAATCGCAGTTTGAAACTCCTGGAGCATGCGCAGAAGGATTTTGACGTCTTAGACGCCTTTCAAATCGTTTTTCTGTCAAATCTGACGTGCTTCTTCTGCACATGCTCCAGGAGTTTCTAACTGCGGTTGGAACAAAGCTAATATTTAAAAAATTTCACTATCATGAAAATTACAGGAAAATTTGAGTTTTTTCTAAAAGAATTTCCCTATTTCCTCAGGGCTTTTAATATTTTTTTTCGAGAGACAGCGCATTTAATTGAGGGAACTGAGCTAAAAAAAATGTTTAAAATTTTTTCGTGATCAAAAAAAAATTATTTAAACTTTCCATATGCAGATCATCTAAAATTAACATCGCCAGTATGCAGAGTAGATTTTATTGAAATTGGATCAATCATTTTTATCTCGATTCCTCATTCTGTTTGCTTTTATTTTCAAAAGAGTTAAAAAAAGGAAGAAATTATTTTTAACGGACGTGTTTAGAAAACTAAAAGCACAACGCTGACCTAAAATCATATCAAGTTGGCTAAGAAAACTTTCTCCTTAGGAGTTTCTATATTAGGATGTTTTCATCTTGATTTTTTTCCCTTAAAAGTTTCCCTCAAAAAGATCCGTAATAAACGGCAAATTTTGAAATACGTTTAATGATTACTTTAAAGTTTTAATTGGATCAGAGGAAAAGAAGCTCTATTGATTTTGGATGTCAAAAAAAAAATAGCTCCGTTAATATCGGGAAACTTTTGTTTGAACAAAAATGGAGTTTAAAAGCGTTGTAAAACGAAGGATAAGGAGTTTGTAAGCTTAAGAGAAAAAGCGATAGAAAGCTGTTTAGGCAGGGGCGGAAATTTTTTTTTATTCAAACTTCTTAAAGCGTTTTTAGCGGTTTTAGTGTCTTTAAAAGTTTAAGGGGAGGATTTTGTGTAAAGATTGGGCTTTAGGGACAACTGTCTGTCACGTCCTGATGGTACTAATGGCGGACAATTGAGAGGGAATTTTTCAGGTTGACTGGTACGTGCTGTCGAGTCTGTTTGCTCTGAGCAAAGAGCCGTGACAACAGCACGTAGACTACGCGGGAGGAACAAAACCTCACACCCGTTTAAGATCACATAATCACTTTTTATTAAACCCCTTTGATTTTACCGGTGGGACGACGAAAAAGTTTGAGGTGCTTGTCGAGTGGCTCTCGTCACCTTCGCAAATTGACTGACTCATGATGTAAGCCTTTTGCCCACTCGTGTGCACCCAGGGGCATTAACTCACGTTTCCGCTTATGAAAATAAAAATCAGAGTAAACATTCGAAAGGGAAAAGAAATGGCATTGAATATATTCGAAAAACTTCCTGAGATACTTAAAAAATGGGGTTTTCCCTCCGAAAACTCCCAGAAATCCTATAAATATGAGGTTTCATTGCAAAAAAACCGAGAAAAATTCCCTAAACTCCTTTAGTAATGGGATTTCGTTGCCAAAAAACGAGGAAAACTAGGTGTTCTTTATAAATGAGGTTTTCCCGCCAAAAACCGAGAAAAACTCCCTATAATCCTTGAGATGTGTGGTTTTCCCGCGCAATGACCAAGAAAACTCCCATATATCCTTTACAAATGAGGTTTTCCTGCAGAAAAACCGAAGAAAACTCCCGGAAATCCTTTAAAAATGAGGTTAAGTTGTTAAAAAAACGAGGAAAACTCCCTAAATTGCAGTAGCAATGGTATTTTGTTGCCAAAAAAACCGAGGAAAACTGGGCATCTTTTAAAAATGGGGTTTTCCCGCCCTAAAACCGAGAAAATCTTCCAAAGATCCTTTAAAAATGGGGTTTTCCTGCAGATAATCCGAAAAATACTTCCGGAAATCCTTTAAAAATGGGGTTTGATTGCCAAAAAAACGAGAAAAACTCCCTCAAACCCATAAGATATGAGGTTTTCCCGGACAATAACCAAGAAAACTTCCAAGTATCCATTAAAATGGGGTTTTCCGGCAGAAAAACCAAAGAAAACTCCAAGAAATCCTTTAAAAATGAGGTTACATTGCTAAAAACCGAGGAAAACTAGGTTTTCTATATAAATGGGGGTTTTCCGCCAAAAAACCGAAGAAAAAAATCCGAAAATCCTTTGAAAATGGGGTTTGATTGCCAAGAAACCGAGAAAAAAAACCCTGAAATCCTATAAAAATGGGGGTTTATTGCCAAAAAACCGAGAAAAATGGGCTAAAATCCTAAAGAAATGAGGTTTTTTCGCCTAAAAATCGAGAAAATTTCCCTACGATCTGTTAAAAATGGGGGTTTCCCGCAGAAAAACCGAAGAAAATTCACGGAAATCCTTTTAAAAATGGGTTTTTATTGCTAAAACAACCGAGAAAAACTCCCATAACTCCTTTAGCAATTAGATTTCGCTGCCAAAAAACCGAGGAAAACTATTTAAATGGGGTTTTCCCGCCCAAAAACCGAAAAAACTTCCAGAATTTTTTTGTAAATGGGCTTTTGTTGCCAAAAAACCGAGAAAAACTCCCTGAAATTGTTTAAAAATTTTGTTTGATTGCCAAAAAACTGCGAAAAACTCCCGAAAATCCTTAACAAATGAGGATTTCCCGCCCAAAAACCAAGAAAAACTCCCAGAAATCCTTTAAAAATGGGGTTTTATTTCCAAAAAACCGAAAAAAAAAAACTTAGATTAAACATTGGAAAGGGAAAAGAAAAGGCATTGTACATTCTAATTTATTCAGATTCTCGGTAAACTGATTTATTCTTGAGTAAGCAAAGTGACTTTTTTCGGATTTCCGCTGAATCTTCAGAGTTGATCACTAACCTACGGACTTTTATTCAAAAGGAAGAAGTCTTAAGAGGAAGTTTGAAAGTTCAAACAGAGGGATGCGGCAATTCCATTAGGCAGCGTTAATTCATTAAAAAGGGGAGTTGTGAAAAGTGGCACCTTTTAATAACTTTCAAACACACCCGCTTCAAAAAAAAAAAAAAAAAAAAAATCAATATTCAGAATGAAAAAAATTAGGTAAAAGGACTTAATTAAGTGATAACAAGTGGCATTCTATAACGGATATGATTTATAGTTTCGTCTCCCGGAAAAAAAAAATCTTTTATTCATGACATGACCCCCTTTTGTAAGAGGAACCGCCCCCGCCCGCGCCGCCTCCCGAGAGCCGAACTCTGCGGACTTAATAGCGCCTTTTGTTTGTATACACTTAAGCTCATTTCTCTCTATCCCCTTAAACAAATATCAACTTAGAACTTTGATATCGCTCTAAAATGTAATATACGAAGAAAGTAAATCCTTCAGATTCTCCACTTGAATACTTTTCTACAAAAAAAAAGTTAATAAAACACTCGAGGATACTTAAATTTCGTCTTTTTTTGTTCTAACTCAGAAAATAAAGATCTTTTATGTTCATTTTTAAAATAAAAGTACGCTTTATACTCGTCACTCACATCAAAATAGCCTTTGCCTGATTATTACAGCCTACGCACAAAATGGAAACGTTTTATGGGGTAGACTCCAAAAAAAATCCAGCAAAAAGAGTTCGAAAAGCCGCGGAAAACGGAATTTTCCCGCCAAAAGTCGAGAAAAAACTCCCAGAAATCCATTAAAAACGAGGTTTCAGTGCCAAAAAACCGAAAAAAAAAAACTCTCTAAGATCATTTAAAAATGGGATTTTCCCGCCAAAAACCAAGAAAAACTCCCACGAAACAATTAAAATGGGGTGTCATGGCCAAAAAACCGAAAAAAAAAATCTCTGAGATCATTTAAAAATGGGGTTTTCCCGCCAAAAACCAAGAAAAACTCCCAGGAAACAATTAAAAATGGGGTGTCATGGCCAAAAAACCGAAAAAAACTCATTGAGATCCTTTAAATATGGGATTTTCCCGCCAAAAAACCGAGAAAAACTCTCTGATCCTTTAAAAATGGGATTTTCCCGCCAAAAAACCGTGAAAAACTCCCAGAAATCCTTTAAAAATAGGATGTCATTGCCAAAAAACCGAAAAAAACTCTCTAAAATCCTTTAACAATGGGATTTTATTGCCAAAAAACCGAGAAAACGACATTTTTGAAGAAGTTAACTATTCTTTATAAATGGGGTTTTTCCGCCCAAAAACCCAAAAAACCTTCCAGAAATCTTTTGAAAATGGGATTTTGCCAAAAACCCGAGAAAAACTCCCTAAAATACTTAATAAATGAGGTTCTCCCGCCCCAAAAACTAAGAAAAACTACCAGAAATCCTTTGAAAATGGGGTTGTATTTCCAAAAAACCGAGAAAAACTTATAAAAATCCTAGAAAAATATTGACCTTTACCGATCTCAACTTCGTCTGTGGTTCCGGCCGGCCGTCATTTTTTCCAACTTTACGGCCACAGTTTTCATCCGAATTTCACCAAATACACCATATATATTTTTACGAAATTTAGGTAGGGAGAAATTTGACACTTCCACCCTTTGCGAGAGAGGCATCCCTTGGGCAGAAAGCCCATTATTTCTACCTTCATGAAAAGCATGATCTGGCGGCCTGCATTATTATTATAAAATAATGTTTATAAAATCTTTTTTTTTTTTAATCTGACCCCGGCTATGGGGTCATTGCATTTTGGCCTCAATTTCATAAAGTTTTTTTAAAAACCCGATAATTTCAAAAGTTAGTAATGACCTTCCGCATGAAAAATCTGCTCATTTCATCGACTTTTCTCCTTGAAATAAGAAGAAGCTCTCAATTTATATTTTAAACTCGTTATATTTTATAAAATGAATTCCAAAAAGTTTATTTTGAAAGAGATTTTCCTCTCCGACGAATTTAAATAAATACAAAAGTTAATAAAAGATGTTTAAAAAAAATTTAATATCTTTTTTTCTCATTGTTCCAGCTTAATTTTTATTTTAACATCGTTTTGTTATCTCGGGTTTATTATTTTAGTATTAAAAAATTTTATAATAAAAAATTGACTAATTTTACGATTTTTTCTTTCTTTTTTATGTGGACGAAAAAAAGCGTTGAGGCTTTGACCTGAAATGTGTAAACATCCGGACGTAAAAAAGACCTTCACGCAGATGACCCCAACATTACGGAAAAAAACTCCTTGACAGAAAGTCAGGATTTTCTTTAAAAAAAATAAAAACACCATATTTTTTAGGTAAATTTTTTTTACAATAAAATTTAAATTTAAACAAATAAAACTTTTCAATAAAAAAAAATTTGTATTCCTCTATTTTTTATCACAAAGACTAAAAAAACCAATACAACACTCATTGTTTGAACCATTATGCCTTGGGGGATCTACTATAAAATTTATGATGTAAAGAGCGAAAAAGCTCTAAAATTAATAAAATTTAATAATTGAATTTATAAAGCTTTTTAGAGCTTGTACCATCAAATATTTTAACTATTAACAGCCGCTTTATGGCAAAAATTAAGGAAGTTGAATTAATTTAAGGAGATAACTTCTAAACTGTTCAATTAAGCTGATAGTTCTGCCTAGTTAAGGCGGAAGGGGACAGGTGGGTGAGACAGAAAAAGTCGGCCCAAAGTACCATAACTGCTCATCCGAATTTTTTGATTCTACGACTACTGCACCTTTGCAATAAGTAGTTTTTTTCAGAATGGGGTAAAAAATTAAAATTTTAAGCACATCTACCTCCTCTAAAAATGGTCGGATTTGAGTTTTTTTGACCTCCAAATATGAGATTTTTGTTTAAAATAATTTGTTTTTTTGAGATCTTTCGAAGTGTATATAAAAAATCAGAAATTCGACGAAGTCGTCAAAATAAAAATCGGTTGAAAACTGTGGCCGTCAAATATTCCGGAAAAAAATGCTACGGCCGGACGGCACCACAGACGAAGTTGCGGTCGAAAATATTTGAGAACCTTCCGGGGTCTGGAAGACCCTTCCCCGAAAACCCGACATGGAGGGTATCACAATAACTTCTTTAAGTTAAAAATCGGCGTCCTAAACTTTGCAGATTCGCCGCTTTCGAGGGATTTGTTTGTCACTGTTTTAATTACGCTTTAATTTGATTTCTTTTTTTAAGACAAAAGTGATTCAGCGGATAAAAATAGAAGAAAATCGGTACTGTTAGGAAGGAAAATAAAATCGAAGACCGTAAAATTCGGCTTTACAGTAAATACCGGTAAAAGAACTAGTAAAAATTGTAAGATTTTTTAAAGGTCGTGAAATAAATACGTTCGCACTTCAAGGTCTTCAGTTTCCTTTGTTGCTTAAGACAAAGTTTCAAGGGCGGAAGAAAAATAGAAAAAAAAAATACGTACCAATAGAAATTAAAGAAATGATGAAAAATAAAAATAAATCCATCTTGAGCAGAAAATTGTTCATTAGGGTTGAAAAAAGTAGTTCGAAAGAAAAAAAAAAGTTGAACTTATTGGACGTCCATCGTCCAATAAGTGGCACAAACTCGAGTAGAAGAATAAATAAAAAAAATAAACACGTCACTCAAAAACACAAAAAAAATCACAAATCCAACTCGATCGTTTGCGTTACGAGAGAAAACATTGATGGACAACACTGTGCTTACTCGGCGGGAGCTCACGGAGGAATGGCGGGAGAGGTCCGGGGAGCGTTTTGGAGGGGGTGAACGGTTTCACCCCACCTCGACTTGTCTTTCTCTTTTATTTTTTTTTTTCTCGTTCTCCGCGTCTTTTTACCTTCTGAGGCTCTGTCTCTCTTTAGAATACACACATTACCATAGAATAGCTACAAAGGCCCACGCACTTTTCATTAAAATCCTCCCGTGAGGGCCTTTAGAGGCGTCGTCTGTCTCGAAAAACTGCTCCAACTCTTTTTTTTTTTTTTTTCTTTTTTTTTCTCTTAATATATCCAACCTCTTTAATGGAAGTCTAAAATTTAAAATTACTCAAAACTAATTCTTCATTTTTTTAAAAAATAACTGAAACTAATAAAAGTACTAGTTTGAAAAGCTTACAACGAAAACTTCCTTAAAGAAAAGGAACGAGATAGGAGGGGGAAGTATAACGAGGGGACGTATAACGGAGGGAGAATTTTTTTCCCAAAAAATTTCCAAGTTTTATTTTTTTTCGGAAAAATTTTCTAACGCTATATTAAAAGTTACAGAGGGAGAAAGAATGAAAAAAACGGATATTCCACGACCGGTTTCGGCGTAATACGCCTCATCAGGTGGACTATTTCCTTATTTTTCATTCTCCTACACTTTTTACTTGACTTTCATTAGACGGTATTATGGATCCGGAAAAAATTTTCTAACTTTTTTTTTAGTTTTCTTTTTTAAATTTGCAGTTTTTTATTCTTTTTTTGAAGTATCAAGGTAGAAATAATGGGCTTTTTGGCCTAGGGATGTCCCTCTCGTAACGGGTGGAAGTATGAAATTGCTCCCTACTCAATAAAATAATAATTAAAAAATGACAATTTTTTTTCTCTAAAAATGCGTAAAAAATATAAGGAGTCTGGTGAAAACTTGGTGAAAATCGGAAAAACGGTTTGGCCACAGCGCAGTTTTTAAAATTTCAACCAGACATATCTCCGCCGTTTTTTCGAAATTGTAAAAATAAAAATCGGTTGAAATCTGTGTCCGTAATGAATGCTACGGCCGGCCGGCACCAAAGACAAATATAAGACCGGAAAAGATCAATATTCGAATTGACCCTCCGGGGTCTGGAAGACTCTTTCCCCTAAAGCCGACGTGGAGGGTATCACAATAACTTCTTTAAGGAAGTTTAAAAATGATGCAGATATTGACAAATTTTGGGGTCTGTTTGTATTTTGTGACCGCTGCGCCGGGTGCCGCCTCTCGGGTTTCGCCGGGTGGTCTGCTTGGCTCCGACCGATTATTTTCGTACCTGCCATTTTTTCGTGCAGCCGCCCTAGTATAATGATTTTAGTGCATCTTCTACCTGTAGGCTGCACTCGCCAGGTACCGATATTCTTCCTTCATACACTAGATTTGCCAAACTATTTTTTGAAAATGCGTTGTGGGTTAGCAAAACCGGCCACTCCACCTGGACAATCGATGCCCCATTTTTTTTCACCGTTCCCTCTGCCACAACTTAACCTTCCTCCGGATGTTTTTAATAGTTTTTTTTTTTTTTTTTTTTGGCTAAGAATTGACACTTTTAAGCGTTTTTCTATTCCTTCTTAAGAGTAACGTTTAATTTGAGCAGCCCACTTCTCCCAGCGCCATTAGTACTTAATCCGCCACGGGTGGTCATCATTTCCGCCTTCCCCCCAGTGGACGTTTAGGCCAGTTTGTGTGGCAAGGACGCCAGCAGGAAAGTTTCCTCGACATTTGCTCCAATCGCCAAAATTAGTTATTATAAAAAGTCCTAGGAAGCTTCAGGATGCTAGAAAAAAGGCCTAAACAGAGAGGTTCGACAGGTTGGCACCTGAAATCGTAAAATCCTGGTCAAAATGCCAAATTAAGCGGTTTTTTGGGACTAAAATCAATTTTAGGCAATTTTTAAAGTTGTTCAAAGAGGTCATATGAAAAGTCGAATGAACTTGAAATTTTGAGTAGATTACGAATCTGAAAT
Organism: Orius insidiosus; assembly: GCA_014119065.1. Taxonomy (NCBI): domain Eukaryota; kingdom Metazoa; phylum Arthropoda; class Insecta; order Hemiptera; family Anthocoridae; genus Orius; species Orius insidiosus. The sequence goes on along the minus strand of JACGAQ010000035.1, from coordinate 241,366 downwards.
AAAAGTACTAGTTTGAAGAGCTTCCAACGAAAACTTTCTTAAAGAGAAGTAAAAATATAGGAGGGGGAAGTATAAAGGAGGGGAAGTATAACGGAGGGGAAGTATAATGGAGGGGAAGTATAACGGAATGGGAGGTATAAAGGAGGGAAAGTATAACGGAGGGGGAAGTATATGGGAGGGGAAGTATAAGGGTGGGGAAGTTTTCTCTTTTTTTTTCGAAAAATTTTTGTTTTTTCAAGAAAATTTTCAAGTTGTTTTTTTTTTTTTTTTTAATTTTCTGAGTTAAGAAGCTTAGAAAATCAAAATTATAAAGGGGAGTTTGTTTACATTTCGAAACAATCGAAAATAAATCATCACCTGTCATACATTTCAGCTAAAAATAACCCCTCGTAATTATTTTTTCGCTTATGTTTTCAAATTTATTTTTGTTTGACATGATACTCACTTTCTTAACCTTTTTTATTTAATTTTTTTTTTCTTTTCGAGATTTGGTGATCACATAAAGCGAATTTTTGATCACACTAACCGGTCGATAACATTAACCGTGATCACTTAACCGCGCTTCAAAAACATCTAAGTTGTCTACCCTGTATATCTAACGGTTTTTGAGATATATAAGGATATATACAAAAAGGCCGGAAACTTCGCGACGGCCGGCCGGCACAAAAGACTAGCTCATGATCGACAAAGTTCTTCCTCTACGACCCTTCCCCTAAAACCATCCATGGAGGGTACAACAATCATTTCTTTCTAAGAATTCATGGATGTAAGGGTGAGTGGGGGGGGGGGTGACCTTGGGTGAAAAAAACCATTTTCTGAAAAAGTTTAAGTGAATTTGTCGTCAAAAAAACAAAGTTTAATATTTAAACTGATGAATACGTGGAAATTTTAATCTCAAAGTATAAGAAAAAGGGATGATAAACAAAAAATAAGTTATGAATCAAACTGTTGAAAGGGGGGGGGGGATAAAAACGAATTTTATTTTAGATGTTTTTCAAAAAATTTTACTCAAAACAAATAAAATGTGTAGAAAAGTAACAGAAAATACGATAAATTTGAAATAAACTTACATTTTGAAGGGCGGATGGCCGAAATTCAAAATTGAGAACAGAAAGGGACGCGAAGGAGACCAAGACACCATTTTGAACTAACCACTGCAGCCAACCACAGCCTTCTACCATAAAATGCAAAAATATCCAATTTTAAGTACCTATATTTTAAAATATATACACAACACATTCACAAAATATGTTTCACGCTAAAAACTAAGCAATTAAGCACACTAGGAGTTTTGAGATTTTCCGCGCCTTTTTTTCCTGTGATAACTGATAACATTTTATTGCAAATCAAAACAAAAAACAAAACAATGATTTTTTTATTAGTTTAAATTGAAGGAACATTTTTATTTATTTATTTTTAAAATATGTATTCGTACAGATGGATACTTTTTGTCTTTTACGGTCAATAAGGCTGAAGTTGGCAGCAGTGGTTAGTTCAAAATGGCGTTTTGGTCTCCTTCGCGTCCCTGTTCTCAATTTTGAATTTCGGCCATCCGCCCTTCAAAATGTAAGTTTTTTAAAAAAGTTTATTGTATTTTCTGTTACTCATCTACCCATTTTATTTGTTTTGAGTGAATTTTTTTTTAGAAAAGTACTTAAATAAAATCCGCCCCCCCCCCCCCCGAACACTTTAATTCCTTAACTTTTTTTTATGATTATCATCCCTTTTTCTTGAATTTTGAGATAAAAATAACACGTATTTTACAGTATAAATATTAAACTTTGTTTTTTTGACAACAATTCCCTTATATTTTTTCAGAACACCGTTTTTCCCAAGGTCACCTTCATCCCCTCCCCCCGCCTAACTCTCCCACTTCTGATATCGGTTATCCCACTTCTCATATCTGTTATCCCACAATTATATCGATTATCCCACTTCTGATATTGGTAATCCCACTTCTGATATCGGTCATTCCAATTGATATCTATCATCCCACTTCTGATATCGGTTATCCCACTTCTGATATCGGTTATCCCTCTTCTGATATCGGTTATCCCACTTCTCATATCTGTTATCCCACAATTATATCGATTATCCCACTTCTGATATTGGTAATCCCACTTCTGATATCGGTCATTCCAATTGATATCTATCATCCCACTTCTGATATCGGTTATCCCACTTCTGATATCGGTTATTCCTCTTCTGATATCGGTTATCCCACTTCTCATATCTGTTATCCCACAATTATATCGATTATCCCACTTCTGATATTGGTAATCCCACTTCTGATATCGGTCATTCCAATTGATATCTATCATCCCACTTCTGATATCGGTTATCCCACTTCTGATATCGGTTATCCCTCTTCTGATATCGTTTATACCACTCCTGACATCGACCAAACGGATCCGATCCCCGATCCTAAAATAGGGGGGTTTACATTTAACTTTTTTCTGTAGGACTAAATGCTTTGCCATAAAGTTGCTGGTTCTAATGGGATACCCTGTATATACTGGCAAAATGGCTGATCAAATTAAAAGTGTTCAACTTTACCATTTGAGGAGTTTCACAAGAAGCAAGGACGAATGTCTAATTTTAATCTATTTGAGCTCATCATTCATTAAGGTGGACGTGAATTTCAAACTTTTCAAGGTCAAACTTTTTCCAAGTTTACAGCAGAACCTCTTTTCACTCAAACTCGAGTGCTTACGTCATTAACTTGATGATGCTGAAGGATCAAATATGAATTCTAAAATAGTACAGAATATTAGTAGTTCATTCCATGGATTATTGTTAGATATTCCTAGATTTCTGTTGGCTTAAATCGCAATCGGAGGTAACGAGGTTGAATAAATTAAGTAGATACGCGTCATGGACCTATCGAGAGTATTGAAATTAATCGGAGATGAAATCTGCTGATGAGATTTTAAACCCCAACATTCAAAACTCTTCCCATAACTGCTTTCGATATATTAATTTAATTGGAATTTAATAAAATATTATAAACGTTTTTAGTCAACCTTTTATAGTCTGGCCATTAAAAAGTGAAGGGACTCGAAAGGAAACTCCTTTTAACGCTTCATTTATTTTATGACATAACCTATTTAGGATAAAAAATAGAAAAGTAGTAGTCTGGAGCTGGCCCCGAAGTAGGGGGAAGTATTAAGGAGGGGAAGTATAACGGAGGAGGAAGTATAAAGGATGGAAAGTATAACGGAGGGCGAAATATAAGGGAGGGGGAAGTATAACAGATGGAAAGTATATCGGAGGGGAAGTATAACGAAGGGGGAAGTATAAGGGGGGGGATGTATAACTATTTTTTTTTCTAGTTTTATTTTTAACTTTTTTTTATTTTTCTTAGTTAATTAATTATCTTATTAGTTCCTTATTAATTATAACTTTATAAGGATTAAGGTTAATAAATATAACTTAAGAAAAGAAGGAACAATATAGGAGGGGAAAGTATAAAGGAGGCGAAGTATAGCGGAGGGGAAGTATAGGGGAGGGGTAGTATGAAGGAGGGAGAAGTAAAACGGAGGGGGAAGTTTTTTTTTAATTTTCCAAGTTTTTTGTTTCGAAAAATGTTCCATCTTTTAACATTTTAGGTAGATTTCTTTTCTTCAAAAATCTACCTATTGTAATGTACCAAGTAGTCGCAGATTCAAAAAATTTTCTATACGTTTTTCGTTTCATACCTCCTGGACCCCAAAACCATCCTCAGTTGAAAAGTATATATATATATATATATATATATATATATATATATTAGCACGATAACTGGAGCAATTTTAATGTGAGGGTGACGATATCCGGTATTTTGAGCTTTTATCTCAATAGCTCGGACGAGTTCGTTAATGGCTGAAATCGGACCAGCGATTCACCTACTTTACTTAGGGCTTAAAAGACAAAATTGGCATTTTCTATTGAAATCCTAGTCCTTTTGCAAAAAAAAACTTTAAGACCTCTGCGAGGGCGTGTAAAAAATTAATTAAAGCAGGTTTGGACGAGCCAGGCGCAAAATATTGAACTAGCTAAACTTTAAAAAAAATTTGAATTTATACCGGGAAATTATTAAATATTTTATTAATAAAATTATCAGATGTTTTTCTAGGGGCTCAGTGGCGCAATTTTTCTTATATCATCATTTTTATAACATAATTAGGTATATTTTGTGTTTATACTTTTTAATTTTAATCATGAAAAGAAATCTACCTTTTAGTCCCTGCTACCGCAGGGTCATTATTTTTTAGTTTTCTTTTTTAAATTTTCAGTTTTTTAGGTTTTTTTTTTCAAAAAGTTTTTTTTTGGAAATTTTTTTTAAAAGTAGCAAGGTAGAAATAATGGGCTCTTTGGCCCAGGGATGTGCCTCTCGTAACGAGTGGAAGTATAAAATATCTGCCTACTAAAAAAATGATAATTTAAAAAGCGACAATTTTTTTACACCAAAAATTCTTAAAAAATATAAGGAGTTTTAGGTGAAAATTGGTTTGGCCGCAGCGCAATTTTTAAAATTTCAAACGTGCATATCACCGCCATTTTTTCGAAATTCAAAAATCACGGTGATTTCTTGTTCAATTATTCAAAAAGGTTGTGTGAACATTTTGTGAAAATTCTGGTGAAAGTAGTGGCTGTAAAGTGTTCCGGAAAAAAAGCTACGGCTGGACGGAACCACAGACAAAGTTGAGATCGGTAGTATTCAATTTGACCCTTCCTCAAAAACCCAACGTGGAGGGTATCACAATAACATCTTTAAGGAAGTAAAAAATGGCGGATGGACGGACGGCCGGCACCAGTGACACCCCCCAGAGTCCCAACCAGCCTTTCTCTAGACCGTAAAATCGAAGGTGTTTTTTTTTCGTTAAAACCAGAAGCTTTTCTTTAAACATGGAATTTCCGTACGAAATTTTTCCGACGTTATTATCTTTTATTATCCACACGCCTCGCCATCTGTGATAATAATATTGTCTGGAAAGATAATTTATGAAAAGGTCCTGTTACCGCAACTTTCTCATTACTCAGATGAAAGTTAAAACCTCATGCATCACCCTAAATTCACCACGAAACCAAGTGTTCAAAACATTTTAGGCAGGTATATCAGTTTTATTTTATTTTAAAATAACACTTTTTTCTTAATTCGTAGAAAATTGGGCAAAAATGGCTTAAAAAAAGGGAGAGAGGAGATTAAAAATGGCATGAGATTCGCAGAAAAAAGGTTCAGAATAGTCTTTACTCGTAGAAAAAGGGACAGAAGAGGTTTATAATACGCTTAACTCGTAGAAAAAGGGACAGAATATGCTAAAAATGATAATTATTTCGTAGAAAAGTGCTAAGGAAAGCCTAATTCAAAGAAAGAGGGAGCGAGGAGGCTAAAAATGACATTTATTTCGTCGAAGTTTACACGGGAGGTACTGGATATTCTTAACTCGTAGAAAAAGAGAAAGAATATGCTAAGAATGATATTTATCCCGTAGAAAATTGCATAGAAAAGGCGCAGAATAGTCTTAACTCGTAGAAAATGAGACAGAAGTGGCTCCAAATTGTCTTAGAACCGCAGAAAAACAGACGTAAAAGGTTTATAATACGCTTAACTCGTAGAAAAACGAACAGAATATGCTAAAATGAAATTTTTTTCGTAGCAAAACGCATAGGAAAGGTTCAGAATATTCTTAATTCGTAGAAAAAGAGACAGAAGAGGCTAAAAATGTCCCTAGAACTTCAGAAAAAGGGGCATAACTCGTAGAAAAACGAACAGAATATTATGCTAAAAATGATATTTATTTCGTAGAAAAACGCATAGGAGAGGTTCAGAATAGTCTGAACTCGTAGAAAAAGGGACAGATGTGTCTTTAAATGTATACATAACCAGGTGCTTTGAAATTTGAATCAAAATATTGACGATTTGAATAATAAATGTTTTAATTTTTTTAGAAGAGATTTAGAGCCATGGAAAAAACGAAATTCCGCTCGTTTTTAAAGTAAGTAATAAATCGAGACGAAAAACGCGTTAAGCCACGCAATTGATATCGTTGCGTTTAACGAGGGGGCTGTTTTATCCGGGTACTTGATCTTGACGGGCAGAGCTTGAAAGCCGTAAAAGAAAAAAAAAACCAACAATCCCCATATACCTTCATTTTAAGGGTGTTAAAACGATGTCGAGAAGGTCGACCTATCAGTTTTAATAAAGTTGCGACATGCATTTATTATCTTGAGGATTTTTCCTTCTGAAAGAATAGGCTTTTCATTTATTCAGAGCATATGAAAAAAATAAGGATCGAGGAGGGAATCTGACAAAGGATTGCGGACATGAGCTTGAAAGGGCATTGAGCCAAAGCCGATTTTTATACATTTTTTTCCCCTGGACGACCATCCGCTTAATCCCCATTCTTCGTTATTTCCCTTCACCACGAAATAAATTATTTTCTTTCGATATCAGATTAAATATTTTTTAATATCCAAATTCAAATTCTTGAAGAAAAAGGATTATCCGAGAAAAGTTAGCCAGGAAGCCTTTTATTTTCTCTTTGATAAGGTGCATTGTCTTAATTTTGGATCAAAAGTTAATTTGAGAGGATGTATTAAGGAGGAAAAGTATAACGGACAGTGAAGTATAAAGGAGGGTGAAGTATAAAGGAGGAGAAATTGAAGGAGGGGGAAGTATAAGGGAGGGGAGGTTTAAGGAGGTCTTTAAGTTTAAGGAGGTTTTTTTTTTTTTTTTTTTTTTTTTCAAAATTTTCTCTAACTTTTTTTTTTTCAAAAGATTTTCTGTTTTTGTTTTTGATTTTTTTTTTCAAAAAAATTTTCCCAATGGAAGTTTAAGTTTTTTTCCTTTTAAATTTTAAGAGAAATTACTGGTCTACGTAGAAAAATTCGCCGTCAACTCAATAGATCGAGAAGCCAATTTTTATTGAGTTCCCACAGATTTTGTAATCCGTCTAATTTACATTCATGATAAAATTGTTACTTCGGTCGAGTTATAATGAGTAGCTCTGTTTATGAGAGGCGAAATTGGGTTGATCAGAACGTGGAGTTGGGGCTTCGTAAATGAATAATGGATCATTCATGGTCGATATTCAAACCATATCAAAACTTCGGTTTAAGAAATAATTCGCGTTTTTCACTGTCAAAAAATAGCAGAGATACTTTCATTTGATTTAGAGAACGCCTAACTAGAAGAATAAGAGAAAGAAGAGGCTAAAAAACCAAATTTGGTAAAGGATTTAGCCTTTTGAGCAAGTTTGGTGAAGGGTTCAGCTTTACGAGCTAAGTTTGGTAAAGGACTTAGCCTTTTGAGCCAAGTTTGGTGAAGGATTCAGCTTTACGAGCTATGTTTGGTAAAGGATTTAGCCTTTTGAGCCAAGTTTGGTGAAGGATTCAGCTTTACGAGCAACGTTTGGTAAAGGATTTAGCCTTAGGAGCCAAGTTTGGTGAAGGGTTCAGCTTTACGAGCTAAGTTTGGTAAAGGATTTAGCCTTTTGAGCCAAGGTTGGTGAAGGATTCAGCTTTACGAGCTATGTTTGGTAAAGGATTTAGCCTTTTGAGCCAAGTTTGGTGAAGGATTCAGCTTTACGAGCAACGTTTGGTAAAGGATTTAGCCTTAGGAGCCAAGTTTGGTGAAGGGTTCAGCTTTACGAGCTAAGTTTGGTAAAGGATTTAGCCTTTTGAGCCAAGGTTGGTGAAGGATTCAGCTTTACGAGCTAAGTTTGGTAAAGGATTTAGCACTCTGAACAAACTTTGGTAAAGGATTTAGCCTTTTGAGCCAAGTTTGGTTAAGGATTCAGTTTTACGAGCCAAGTTTGGTGAAGGATTTAGCCTTTTGAGCCAAGTTCGGTGAAGGATCCAGCTTTACGAGCAAAGTTTGGTAAAGGATGTAGCCTTTTGAGCCAAGTTTGGTGAAAGTTTCAGCTTTACGAGCAAAGTTTGGTAAAGGATTTAGCCTTTTGAGTCAAGTTTGGTGAAGGATTCAGTTTTACGAGCCAAGTTTGGTTAAGGATTCAGTTTTACGAGCCAAGTTTGGTGAAGGATTTAGCCTTTTGAGCCAAGTTTGGTGAAGGATTCAGTTTTACGAGCCAAGTTTGGTGAAGGATTCAGTTTTACGAGCAAAGTTTGGTAAAGGATTTAGCCTTTTGAGCCAAGTTTGGTGAAGGATTGAGCACTCTGAACCAACTTTGGTTAATAATTGAGCCTTTTAAACCAATTTTTGTAAACGATACAGCATTCTGAAGAGAATTTAGGTTAAAAATTGAACCTTCTGAGCCTTTGGCTAAAGATTTATTAAATTTACCTAAAATCATTGGACCACAAAACTCAATAATGATCACCATAAATTTTGTCTTTTCTCACTCAAAAACCGTACATCGATGGTATACAATAACATCTCTTTGTGAAATTTCAAAAACTCTTGCATTATTTGAAAAATAGGTTTTATTTTCCTGTGGGAGTTTTTATTAGGTGATTTTAACATTTGTATTGTGTTTTCGTAATGAAAATATTATTAGAGAGAGGGAATAAATTTTGACGTGAACGCCATTCGCTTCTGTATTAACTTTGCGGTTCAAAGTGAATACCCGCGCAAATTAATTAATATTCACTTTTTCACCACAATTTGGGCATTTTCAATTAAATTTCAAGGAAAACAACTAGTTTCGCACTTATCAACGGAAATTAAATTATTTCAATTGATTTTGATAGCTTAAAGTTAATTTTATGTTGCAGTAATAGATTTATGGAGGAGTCTGACCATTTCCCAGGAACAAAAGGGAAATAAAAAAAAATTTTGAATTGGCCGATTTTATATTTTCCCACAGGCAAATGGTAATTACATGCTCGAGATATCAGAGATCATCTCAGACTTATTGAGGAAATGAACAATTAGCTTTATAAAATTTTTTTTTCTTCGGTTGGCGAGTTTTCCAAGAGTTTCGAATCCTTTTTTTCGATTTTTGAAAAATGTTTTTCACTAATTAGTAAAGTCTACAATGCTGATATTCGTACTTTTTAACTCAGATTTTAGAATGGACCGGAATCAAAGTTTTTTTTTCATTTTCTCCAAGAATTTTTTTTTCTCCCTAATTACGATGCCTTCTGGCGATATCTTGTCAACAAAGCATGAAAATTTCTTCTAATCAACAAAAGAAAAATCATTTTTAACTCAACAGAAAACAACTTATTAGTTATTTGTTAAAAAGTTACCTGACGACAGTAATCAAAAATGACAAACTCGTTATACATTTCTCATTTTAGGTCCTCCAAAGCCTTCTAGATCAATAATTTATAAAAGGAAAAAAAAATTAAATGAAAATATAGGCCCTACTGGAATCTTTTCAATGCTCAAATTTATTCACAGTAAAATAAGGAAATAGTGGAGGCATAGTAGGCCTTTTTAAATTTACATTTATGATGTATATTCAAGATATTTAAAATATAACATGTTTGAAATCTGTAGGGCTTTATTTCTCTTCAAATCGTGCGTCGAGAAAGAAATATTTAAAAGGGACGTCGCAGCGTGGGGGCCTTTTGTATGAGTATTCATTTGAGTCATATCTTTTTGAAGTCGACGTCTTTTTGTTATGTTGAGGAGGAGAAAAAAAAAAAAATACTGGTTAAGAGCCTCGACGAGAACTTTCTTAGAAGAGGAAATTCTTTGTTTCCTTCATTTTTTTTAAGGAAAAAATTCCGCCTTTATTTTATACAAAATATGGGTGAAACCCCCTTTTCGGAAGGGGAAGTATAAGGGAACGAAAGTATAACGAAGGGGATGTATAAGGGAGGGAAAGTATAAAGGAGGGGGAAGTATAAGGGAGGGGGAAGTTTTTTTTCCCAAAAATTTTCCAAGTTTTCTTTTTTTTTCAATTTTTTTTTTACGAAAAATTTTCAGTTATTATTCCATTTTTTTTTTTCAAAAATTGTCTTTTCATTCAATTTTTTCCTTAAAAAATAATCTAATTTTTTCGAATTTTTTTTGTTAAAAAAATTTTCGTTTTTTTTTTCAAACAATTTTCTATATTTTTTAAGCATCAAGGTAGAAATAATGAGATCTTTGTCCAAGGAAGGTCTCTCGCGTAAGGGGTGGAAGTATGAAAGTTCTCCCTACTAAAAAAGACACCAAAAATTCGTAAAAAATATAAGGAGTATTTGGTGAAAATTTGGTGAAAATCGGACCAACGGTTCGGCCGCAGCGCAGTTTTTAAAATTTCAAACGTGCATATCTCCGCCATTTTTTCGAAATTCAAAAATCGCAGACAAAAATTTCTAGTTCAACTATTCAGGAAAGTTGTGTGAAAAGGTGAAAATCGGTTAGAAACTGTGGCCGTAAAGTGTTCCGGAAATACCCTACGGCCGGCCGGCACTACAGACAAAGTTGAGATAGGTAAAGGTCAATATTCGATTTGCCAAAAAAACCTGGAGGGTATCACAATAACTTTTTAAAGGATGTTGTCCTCTATTTAATTAGCCTATCATAAATAATAGAGCAGTGGGCCAGAAACCGAAAGATCATAGGTTCGAATTCCACAGGAGGCCAAATTTTTCTTCACTCTTTTTCCTCTCTCTCATAAATCGGTCATTAAAATTATAAATCCAACTTATCCGACCAAAAAAAAAAATTTAAAACTGAAAAAAAAAAAAAAAGATTCCGTTGAAATTATAACGACGCTCTTCATAGATTTGGAAGTTTAACAAAAGTTTATTTGCACAACCTGACTTACGGTACAACAAACTATTTTTAGGATGAGAAAAAAACAGGTAGGGAAGTTTGTTTAACAAACAACTTCTGGCCAGCATCAAAAGCTTGTAATTCGAGTGATCCGATTTTCACGTTATTTATATACCTTTGTAGCCCCATTTCGCTGGAATCTAAATATAAAACAATAAAATCAAGTCAAAGTAGATTATTTACGAATTTTTATTTTGACTGTTGGTATAACTGATAACGAGATAAAGGCCTTAATCAGGGGACCAGCCCCTACGCATTCTCAAAGAAGAAGGAAAAAAAATCTAGAGCAGATTCACGAAATACGGCCCGAAAAACCCTCTATTTTTTAGGTGTTTTTCCTAAGTATGGTTAAGGATTAAGCCTTTTTGAGCCAAGTTTGGTGAAGGATTGAGCCTTTTGAGCCAATTTTGGTGAAGAATTGAGCCTTTTGAGCCACGTTAGGTCAAGGATTGAGCCTTTTGAACAAATTTTGGTTAAGGATTGAGCCTTTGGAACCAAGTTTGGTCAAGGATTGAGCCTTTTGAGCCAAGTTTGGTGAAGGATTGAGCCTTTTGAGCCAAGTTTGGTGAAGGATTGAGCCTTTTGAGCCAAGATTGGTCAAGGATTGAGCCTTTTGAGCCAAGTTTGGTCAAGGATTGAGCCTTTTGAGCCAAGTTTGGTCAAGGATTGAGCCTTTTGAGCCAAGTTTGGTCAAGGATTGAGCCTTTTGAGCAAAGTTTGGTCAAGGATTGAGCCTTTTGAGCCAAGTTTAATGAAGGATTGAGCCTTTTGAGCCAAGTTTGGTCAAGGATTGAGCCTTTTGAGCCAAGTTTGGTCAAGGATTGAGCCTTTTGAGCCAAGTTTGGTGAAGGATTGAGCCTTTTGAGCCAAGTTTGGTAAAGGATTGAGCCTATTGAGCCAAATTTGGTGAAGGATTGAGCCTTTTGAGCCAAGTTTGGTCAAGGATTGAGCCTTTTGAGCAAAGTTTGGTCAAGGATTGAGCCTTTTGAGCCAAGTTTAATGAAGGATTGAGCCTTTTGAGCCAAGTTTGGTCAAGGATTGAGCCTTTTGAGCCAAGTTTGGTGAAGGATTGAGCCTTTTGAGCCAAGTTTGGTGAAGGATTGAGCCTTTTGAGCCAAGTTTGGTCAAGGATTGAGCCTTTTGAGCCAAATTTGGTCAAGGATTGAGCCTATTGAGCCAAGTTTGGTCAAGGATTGAGCCTTTTGAGCCATGTTAGGTCAAGGATTGAGCCTTTTGAACAAATTTTGGTTAAGGATTGAGCCTTTGGAACAAAGTTTGGTTAAGGATTCAGTCGTCTGGGCAAATTTCGGTTAAGGATTGGACCTTTTGAACCAAGTTTGGTGAAGTATTTCAGCCTTTATCATTCATTCAGCTTTTTTTGCCAAAAATTCCTTTACTTTTCTTCTCTTTCATACGAGTGAGAGTCAAAACTTTAAAAAGTAAAAATGTTCCCTTTTTTTTGGTATCAGCTTTACAGATCTGCTTGAAATGAACGTTTATACTTAATTACACGAATTCATAATAAATCTAAAGGAGAGTACGAAATTCTAGCGGTTTACCTTTCTCATTTCGTACTTTCCCTTCGAATTTCAAGTTAAAAATTTTTAACAAAATGAAAGTTTAAATCCTGAATATTTGCGATCTTTTAATTTTTTTTTTTTTGTCTAGATAAACGTTTGTTATATAATTTTTGGATGTTTATTTTAAAGCGATGAATTTTCATGAGGACTTTGATAGAGATATCTCAGAGATTTCTATTTTGCGAGCTATTGATTAGGTAAACACGAATAGTTAACGCTTTAATCAACCCAGTTGATGACATAAAAATTTTTGAGAGAAGAAAAAAAAAAAGTTTGATTGTTTCCCGGAAAAAAAAATTTGAGTTTCTGAACAATTAAAGAATAATTGGTCATTTCCTCCTTTTAGGCGAGAAATAAAATATGCCCCTCCCGCCTTATTTTTGAACAATATTGACTTTCCGGAGACGATATCCGTGATCCGGGGAGAGCCGAAATTAAGTATTTTTGTCACATCAAATATTTAATCAATGAATATTGAAGGGGGGAAAAAGGTCCATTTAGGCGGAAGACAACGGGGTGTTGGTTTTCGAGGTTAATTAAGTAACGATGGAAAGGCACTTCGATTGGTGACTTATTAAGATTTCAGAGGTTGACTTGATCAGCCAGCCATGCTAAAATGCGAGCTCCCACGGAAACTTTCTCAAGGTAAATGAAAATGAAATTAAGGTAGAAAAAAATGGAGGTGTTCAGCCTTTGATGAAAATTTTGGTAAGGATTCAGCTTTACGAGCAAAGTTTGGTGAAGGATTGAGCACTTTGAACTAACTTTGGTTAAGGATTTTGCCTTTTGAGCCAAGTTTGGTGAAGGATTCAGCTTTATGAGCCAAGTTTGAAGAAAGATTGAGCATTTTGAACCAACTTTGGTAAAGGATTTAGCCTTTTGAGCGAAGTTTGGTTAAGGATTTAGTCTTTTGAGCCAAGTTTGGTGAAGGATTGAGCACTCTGAATCAACTTTGGTAAAGGATTTAGCCTTTTTAGCCAAGTTTGGTGAAGGATTCGGCTTTGCGAGCTAAGTTTGGTGAAGGATTGAGCACTCTGAACCAACTTTGGTAAAGGATTTAGCCCTTGAGAAAAGTTTGGTGAAAGATTCAGCTTTACAAGCAAAGTAAAGGACTCAGCACTCCGAACTAACTTTGATAAAGGATTTAGCCTTTTGAGCGAAGTTTGGTTAAGGATTTTGTCTTTTGAGCCAAGTTTGGTGAAGGATTGAGCACTCTGAATCAACTTTGGTAAAGGACTTAGCCTTTTGAGCCAAGTGTGGTGAAGGATTGAGCACTCTGAACTAACTTTGGTAAAGGATTAAGCCTTTTGAGCCAAGTTTTGTTAAGGATCTTATCTTTTGAGCCAAGTTTGGTGAAGGATTGAGCACTCTGAACTAACTGTGGTGAAGGATTTAGCCTTTTGAGAAAAGTTTGGTGAAGGATTCAGGATTAAGAGCCAAGTTTGGAGAAGGATTGAGCACTTTGAAATAACTTTGGTAAAGTATTGAGCCATTTGAGCCAAGTTTGGTGAAGAATTCACCTTTACGAGCCAAGTTTGGTGAAGGATTGAGGACTCTGAGCTAACTTTGGTAAAGGATTAAGCCTTTTGAGCCAAGTTTGGTGAAGGATTCAGGTTTACCAGCAACGTTTGGTAAAGGATTTAGCCTTTTGAGCCAAGTTTGGTTAAGGATTGAGCACTCTGAACCAACTTTGGTTAATGATTGAGCCTTTTAAACCAATTTTGGTAAACGATACAGCATTCTGAAGAGAATTTAGGTTAAAAATTGAACCTTCTGAGCCAATTTCCTTTGAGCACTCTGAATCAACTTTGGTAAAGGATTTGTCCTTTTGAGCTTAGTTTGGTGAAGGATTGAGCACTTTAAACTAACTTTGGTAAAGAATTTAGCCTGTTTAGCCAAGTTTGGAGAAGGATTTAGCTTTACGAGCAAAGTTTGGTGAAGGATTGAGCACTCTGAACTAACATTGGTAAAGAATAACCACCAACTTTATAGTACCCACGCCTGTGAAAATTGGCGGGAACGTTTTGGAGATAGGTAATTTTTATGTGCTGTTATAGTTAATCAGAAAAACCATGTTTCACTCTAGTGAGAACATTGTGAACTAACCGAGTCGGAACGACTCCATGAAACTTGTCTAGGAGATGACCATTCCCGTTTTGTGAGTCGTATATGGCAAGGGCAAATAACGATTCCCTGAAACTCTCTGTTAACATGTTAAAAAATTTTCGAAAAAAAAAAATCCCCTCCTTAAACTTCTCTTGTATACTTCCCCTCCGTTATACCGCCCCCTCCTTAATACTTCCCCCTCCTATATTGTTCCTTCTCTCTAAGGAAGTTTTCGTTGGAAGCTCATCAATTTTGTACTTTTTCATTTTCTTTACCTAGATTGGTATTTTTCTATTAATAAAAGGGGTTTTTTTCAGTGCCGAATACTTCCAGGTACTGCAAAGATATTTTTCGAATGGCGTATCGTGTACGGAATTAAATTATATTAAATTTATTAAAAAGAGAAAAGTTTTGAGGGAACCCGGTTAGGTAGTTGGTGCGTAAACGGGCTTCGGCTCTTATCTGCGGTTTCGTGTTGAAATCCGATAGGGAACCCCCGGACGTGACCTCAGATTTGACTTTATGGAAAAAGTATTCTTTATCTTCAACGGCTTAAAACTTTGTTCATTAAGTTTCAACGTATACGGGAGAAAAAAAACGTGAAACAGCCTTCCTAAAAAGCTAATTTTTTTTTCATCAATATTCTGTAATATCAATACTTCATTTTAATTTAATTATAATCCCGGATTCAGCCTTCGAAGCTTAGCAGGTTTCATGAAAAAAAATTTAGATTAACTTGCAGTAATTAAATAAAGGGATAAAAATAACGGTTGGGCGCTGAAAACAGCGAGGATGTTCATAATCAAAAAATAACCTCGCAAACAAAAATTATGACAGAATATTTTCGTCCAATTGTTGTTAAAGTCTACATTTTATATTTATTGATTTATATTCTTATTTATTCATATTGTTTGTATAATGCAATATTTAAAAAAATTGGTGCTACTTGGGTTGTAGCAACCCGTGAGCATGTAGGAAAATAAATAAATCATCGGATTTCGTAGTTTAAAATTTGATAATTTTTCGTGTGACTGTTGGCAAATACGGTGAATGTGATTAACCTAATTGATTTCTAAGTTTTGAATTAGTAATTTGAAGGTTTTGTTGATTAGGTTAAACTTTTTGTTATGATTCAAAACTCATTTCGGTTGGCTGCAAGGAAGGTGCATGGAAATTGAAATGATAATTGGGTTTACACAGGTGGGAAATGCATACAGATAGGTGTATTTTAACTTAAGATAATAAATTCAACCCTTTGGTGAAACCCAGAATTTCAAGAGAAGGGAAACCAGTTCAAGAAGGAAGTTTTAAAACTTGGCGGGGTAGTCCGGCAAAAAATATTGATAGAAGGGCAAAAGAACTCAAAAAATTTCTTTAAAAATGTTGGTTTGTCAGTTTTTTTGCTTATATTTTGAAAAACAAGAGTTATTCTGACCTGCTCGTAATTTTTAGCCTCTTCTGCCTAATTTCTACGAGTTAAGACTATTCAGAACCTTTCCTATGCGTTTTTCTACGGATTAATTGTCATTTTTAGCCCCTCCTGTCTCTTTTTCTGCGAGTTACGAATATCCTGAACCTTTTCTGTCCATTTTTCTACGGATTTAATGTCTTTTTAGCCTCTTCTGTCCATTTTTCTACGACTTATGAATAAAGTATATGTTTCTACGGATATAATACCTACCATTTATAGCCTCCTCAGCCCCTTTTTAACTTCCTTAAAGAAGTTATTGTGATACCCTCCACGTCGGGTTTTTGGGAAAGGGTCTTCCAGATCCCGGAGGGTCAAATCAAATGTTGATCTTTACCGATCTCAACTTCGTCTGTGGTGCCGGCCGGCCGTAGCATTCACTTTACGGCCACAGTTTTCAACCGATTTTCACCTTTTCACACAAATTTCTTAAGCCGGGGAACAAGAAAAAATGGCGGAGGTATATCTGTTTGAAATTTTAAAAAATTTCACGGCCGAACCGTTAATCCGATTTTCACCAAATTTTCACCAAATACTCCTTATATTATTTACGAATTTTTGGTGTAAAAAAATTGCCAGTTTTTAATTATCATTTTTTTTAGTAGGGAGTTTGTCTAAAATATTGAAATTATTATTCCCTCTCCTTTGTACTTCCCCGTCCTTAAACTTCCCCTCCCTTATACTTCACCCTCATTGAACTTTCTTTCCTTTATACTTCTCCTCCTTAATACTTCCCCCCTTAATACTTTCCCCTCCCTAATACTCCCCCCCTTAATACTTCCCCCTCCTATATTGTTCCATCTCTATAAGGAAGTTTTCGTCGGAAGCTCTTGAAACTAGTACTTTTTCCACTTTTTTCCCCTTCCCAATTTACTCGGCGTTCCAACAAAATTAAAAAAACCTTTTTCATTCTCAAGGAGTAACCGTTAAACTTGGATTCGGCCATAGAAACGTTTTTTGAAATGTCAAGGATTTATGGTATAGAAACAGATCGGCGAAATGTGAGGGCGGGGCCCAAAACACTTTCACCCCAGGCCAAGGTTTGAACCCACGCAGTAATAAATAATAAAGAATATCTCGGTTTTATGACTAAAAAAAGTATATTTTTTTAAATAAATAATATACTTTTCTTTCTATTCTTAAAGTTGAGTGAGAGATATGTCTATAAATTAATGGAAACCAAGAATAAATAATTCCGAAATGAATTCCTCCCCTTCGTTTCATATATTTCACGCTTTTCTAACTATTCGTTCTAATTTCATAATTTATTTAAACTGGGAATTGCTGGGCAATAGAGACAATTGGAGGATAAATCAAGCGCCGGGTTTGGATCGGAGTTAAAACCCGGAGGTGAAAATAAATTTGTAATCAGGGTTGAGAAAGCCAAGTTGGCTTTTACATCCCGAAAAGCTTGTTTTAATTATTTTCTTCAGGTAAACTTTTATCTTGAGTCTTCACACTTGACGGTTTACCCTCGGGATCATTTATTTATCATTTCCAGATTTTACAGGCCGAAATTGAAAACTTTTTTTTGAGGGGAGAGAATTTTTTAAACTTTTTCTTTTATCTTTGAATAGAAAGAGAAGGGATTGTCTCAGGAAGAAAGCCATAAACGTTCGCCTTATACAACGGGAGTGCTGTATAAGAATGCGATAAAAGGTAAAAGCTTGGGGTATCGAGTTGCTTTGATGGTTGAGACAAAGACTTGGATTTTTCCACTTTAAAGAAAAACATTTGACAAATTCCCCCCCACACAAAATATAAGACTAATCGACATTCTTTACGTCAACTCTCGTTTGCGTCGGGGTAATCATCTAACTGTTCAGAATTTACTCCGCATTCGTCATGTCGTGTCTAATGAATACTTCATCAAGGTGGAACGTCTAATGTCCTCCCGTGTTCCTGCGTCTCCCTGCCCTGCTATTAACCTCATTTCGGACAATCTGGACGGAAAAAAATAAAAACTTCTTAAGTCCGACATCGCTGATTGTGTTCTTCCGCCTCTTACTTCACATCTTCCGCAAATCTCAAGGGCAAAAAACATCTATTTTTCCCAGATTTTGGGAGATTTTCTCAATTTTTTTGAACGAGAAGCTTTTTAATTTCTTTAAAGAAGTTACTGTGATACCCTCCACGTCGGGTTTTTGGGGAAGGGGCTTCCAGACCACGGAGGGTCAAATCGAATATTGATTTTACCGATCTCAACTTTGTCTGTGGTGCCAGCCGGCCGTCCGTAGCATTTTTTCCGGGACATTTTACTTTAAATATACTACTTTTTTAATTAATCGGCGATTAGGGTCCGGTTATTAGTTATTGGTAATACAGAGAAGGAAAACCCGGTTTTATCAATTTTTTTTTAAATAATCGGCGATTAGGGTCCGGTTAGTAGTTTTTGATAGTAGGTACTGAGAAGGAAAAATCGGTTTTCTCAATTTTTTTAACTGATCGGCAATTAGGGTCCGGTTAGTAGTTTTTGATAGTACAGAGAAAGAAAAATCGGTTTTCTCATTTTTTTAAATAATCGGCGATTACGGTCCGGTTAGTAGTTTTAGATAGAACAGAGAAGGAAAAATCGGTTTTCTCAATTTTTTTAATTAATCGGCGATTAGGGTCCGGTTAGTAGTCTTTGATAGTAAAGAGAAAGAAAAATCGGTTTTCTCAATTTTTTTTTTAAATAATCGGTGATTAGGGTCCGGTTAGTAGTTTTAGATAGAACAGAGAAGGAAAAATCGGTTTTCTCAATTTTTTTAACTAATCGGCGATTAGGGTCCGGTTAGTAGTCTTTGATAGTAAAGAGAAGGAAATATCGGTTTTCTCATTTTTTTTTTTTACATAATCGGCGATTAGGGTCCGGTTAGTAGTTTTAGATAGTACAGAGAAGGGAAAATCGGTTTCCTCAATGTTTTTAAATAATCGGCGATTAGGGTCCGGTTAGTAGTTTTTGATAGTACTGAGAAGGAAAAATCGGTTTTCTCAATTTTTTTTTTAAATAATCGGTGATTAGGGTCCGGTTAGTAGTTTTTGATGGTAAATAGAAGGGAAAATCGGTTTTCTTAATTTTCTTAATTAATCGGCTATTAGGGTCCGGTTAGTAGTTATTGGTAATACAGAGAAGGAAAACCCGGTTTTATCAATTTTTTTAAAATAATCGGTGATTAGGGTCCGGTTAGTAGTTTTTGATGGTAAAGAGAAGGGAAAATCGGTTTTCAATCTTTTTTATATATTCGGCGATTAGGGTCCGGTTAGTAGTTTTAGATAGTACAGAGAAGGAAAAATCGGTTTTCTCTTTTCTTAACTTCCTTAAAGAAGTTATTTTTAAATAATCGACGATTAGGGTGCGGTTAGTAGTTTTTGATAGTAAAGAGAAGGAAAAATCAGTTTTCTCAATTTTTTAAATAATCGGCGATTAGGGTCCGGTTAGTAGTTTTAGGTAGAACAGAGAAGGAAAAATCGGTTTTCTCAATTTTTTTAATTAATCGGCGATTAGGGTCCGGTTAGTAGTCTTTGATAGTAAAGAGAAGGAAATATCGGTTTTCTCAGTTTTTAACTTCCTTAAAGAAGTTACTGTGATACCCTCGACGTCGGGTATTTGGGGAAGGGTCTTCCAGACCCCGGAGGGTCAAATCAGACGTTCAATTCATACTTCCACCCATTACAAGAGGCACATCCCTAGCGCCAAGAGCCCAATATTTCTACCTTGATATTTCCTAATGTTAGGCGAGTTTACAGTTTAATGCTTTTCTCCCTCATTTTCCCCTATTTAAGGCGATTACAGGATCGCTCTTTCGGGCCGAAGAACTTTTTACCAGGTTTTTGAGCATTTCCTACTAGTTTCTTCCGAGAAACCCTTTTTTACAGGATTTTCAGGGAAATCTGGAAAATCTATTTTCCACCATTTCTATCAAGATTTTAATTTCTCTGACAGAGAAACCTGCAAGTCTACAAAGGGGTTTAATCATTGATTCGTAATGTTAGTTTCTTAAACTGAGCAAATGAGGAGCTAATTTTCTTATATCCCTCATCTCTCTTTCTTCCTAAATTTTAATTCCTGTGATAGCCACAAATTAAGTTAAGTAATAGTTTTAAGAACCTGTTTTTCAAGTTCTGAATCTTAAAAGAAAGGATGATAGAAAATAGTTGACGTGTTTAAACTTGAAAGTATTGTTATTCTTGGGTAATCATTAACGGTGGATGGAGTTTCTAGAGGTCAACCTTGAAGGTACAAGGCCTTCCAGACCCCACCTCCTTTTAAAACGAAATGCAGTCTTTTAAACGTATTCATGCATTTTTTTCTTCGTGTTCTTTAGAAATAAACTTCGAAAATGATTTTTATTAAAAGGAAGGATTATTTTAATTAAAAGAATGAACAGTCAGAATGCGGAGAAATTAGCTCGTCTCGATGTGGTGAAACTCAAAAGTTCGTTACGGGGGGTGAATTTTTTTTTTAATTAAAAAGAAAAAAGGGGTGAGTAGGGATAAAAAAATCTGTAGGGCGAGAAGGGTTACTGATTACTTCGTTAGACGGATGAAAATATCCAGATTAAGATCTATTAATTTTTCAAGTCAAACTTGATTTTTTAAAGCCTGATTGTATTTCTAGAGGGTTTTTTTTTCAGCCTGAAGAGAAGTTATTGAGTTTTGGGAGAGCGTCGACATTGTAGACTTCCTTGAAGTTTTCCTTGGACAAAAAGCTTTTATTTGAGAGAGAAGATCACTTCAAGGGAACCTTAAGAAAGGGTGCCTTTGTCTGTGGTCCATCTGCAGAATCCCAGGGATTAAAAAATTTGTTTATCATTTTATGCTAAACGGAGGCAATAATACCTAAACAAGTCGATAAGATGCAGGCTTTGAGGGGAGAAATAAAAAAATCTGTACTCGGGGGCGATTGTTTAAAAAACGGCAGAGGAGTAGATCAATGTTCTCTCCTTCACCCCTCGGCAATTAGGCTTTTGGCTAAAGAGGGGGGCCTTCGGGGTTTTGACCGAGGGTTGGCGTATTAATTAATTTGCGGGAAAACCCTCTCTTTTGCTCCCCTTACTCCACATATTCACATTCCACCGTAAATATTTTTTTTTTCTGATTTATAATCAATGAAATCATCCCCCAATAATTTTTAAATACAACTTAATATAGAATACAAATAAAAACCGTACCTACATTTAGGGTAACCCAATAACTTCCCATTGAAATTTTTTTAAATAACCTCCCAAGAGATGGGCATCGTAATTTATTTATGAGTTTCCATAAAATCAAATTTTTCTCAAGATGTTCTGAAAAATCGCATTTTTTTTTGCAAATATAACGGTGGGGAAGTATAAGGGAGGTGAAGTATAAAGGCGGGAAGTATAATGGAGGGGGAATTTTTTTTGAAAATTTTTCTAAGTATCTAGGTAGAAATGATGGGATTTTCGGCCAAGGGAGGTCCCTCTCGATGCGGGTGGAAGTATGAAATTTCTCCCTACTAAAATGACAATTTTTTTACACCAAAAATTCTTAAAAAATATAAGGAGTAATTGGCAAAAATTTGGTGAAAATCAGACCAACGGTTCGGGCCGCAGCGAATTTTTTGAAATTTCAAACAGACATAATATCTCCGCCATTTTTTCGAAATTCAAAAATCGCCCTCGTTAGTTTCTTGTTCGCCGACTAAAGAAAATTTGATGAAAATCGGTTGAAAACTGTCTAAACTGTTCCGGAAAAAAATACTACGGACGGTCGGCCGGCACCAAAGACAAAGTTGAGATCGGTAAAGATGAACATTCGATTTGACCCTCCGGGGTCTGTAAGACCCATCCCCAAAAACCCAACTTGGAGGGTATCACAATAACTTCTTTAAGGAAGTTAAAAAGAATTTTCTCAAAAAAATCTAAATAACATTTTCTCAAGAATTCGTATAAAAGTTTTTTTCGAAAATGCCCATCTCCAGTCTGCCCATCGTCTTGTCAATCATAAAATTTCCATGTTGGCCACACTGTTTTTTCAACTTTTTTACGTGGTCTACATAACTATTTTTATTTACCACGTTTAAGAGAGAGCTTTCTTCGGTATAATTTGCCGATAAACACTATTTTCGGGTGTTTTTAATTTTAAATTGCTGTAGTAATTATAATAATTACTCTAATCCGGTGATTAGTAAACAAAAAGGTAAGTAGAAAAAAAAATAAGAAAAACAACAATATTTAGTAAAAAATTGTTAATTTTATTTATTTTTAAAGGTATACCTATTGTTTTTATATTTTTATATTCAAGCTTATCGTCAAAGCTGGTTTTATTTTAAAATAATCCTCGAGGGCTAACCTCTCGAGTGTATTTTGCCCGTAAAAAGGATTATTTCTGGAGAGGAGGTTTGCTCTCCCCCACCCAATTTAAAGCTTAGGGTGATTCCCAAAATAGCGAATGTTTACTTTATTTCCTTTTAAAATTCCTCCCTCATTTCTATTGTTTATTAAACTTGGAATAATTTTGGAAGCTGAGAAAATGATAAGAAATAATACCTGGAGAAAAGATCAATTCGGAGCTACGGGAAACTGGAAGCTGGGGACGGCACGTAAGGCATTACATTCGCCTATTCGAGATTACAAGGTTGCCCACTTAAGTCCGATTGAGTAATTCAATCGGCAGCGATTGGATTCCTTGACTAAGTGCCCCCGTCTTGGGCCAGTTTCGATTAGTATAAACGCTCCGGATAAACAAACAGACCTTTGCACAACATTGAGATGTTTGTTTATGTTAATTAATCATTAAATAACCGAAATAAATCATATTAAAATTCAATCAAATTAAAGCACTTCTTTTGTAAACAAAATTACGGGTTAGTTAGTTGGAAAAGCAGTGTTGCTGATGGAAATATGATTGAAAAGGACGATAGGCATCAGAGTGCTCATAAACTATTATTTATAAACTATTTTAAACTATTAACTATATAAACTATTAACTTTATAAACTATTTTTCCAAAAATCATAATTTTAAGGCGGATCCGACTTCAAAATTCAACCAATTGTTAAATTATAAGATGCCTAAAATTACTTTCCTATATTTGAGGACTAACAATTTTTGGAAATTTTTTTACTAAAGCTAGTTCTCGTTATTTTGGGGATGTCTTTACGGTCTTGGGAGCAGTTTTCCGAAAAAATTTTCCTTTGAAAAATGAATCCCTACTAAAAAAAATAATAATTAAAAAGTGGAATTATTTTACACCAAAAATTCTTAAAAATATATAAGGAGTAATTGGTGAAAATTTGTGAAAATCGCACAAATTTTTCGGCCGCAGCGAATTTTTTAAAATTTATAACGGACATATCTCCGCCATTTTTTCGAAATCCAAAAATCGCCCACGTTAATTCTTCTTCACCGGCGAAAGAAATTTATGTGAAAATTTGGTGAAAATCGGATGAAAACTGTGGCCGTAAATGCTACGGACGGACGGCCGGCACCACAGACAAAGTTGATATCAATATTCGATTTGACCCTCCGGGGTCTATAAGACCCTTCCCCCAAAAAACCCGACGTGGAGGGTGGTATCACAATAACTTCTTTAAGGAAGTTAAAAAGGGAAATTTCGTGCTTGAATGTTGCTTAAACGCTTCTCAGGTTTCCAGGAGGGGCTTTAGCTAGACCCTGGTGGCAATCATAGAAATTAAAATCTGAGAAGATCGAATTCTGATTTGTCTTCTATCGGATAGTTTGAGAAATTAACTTCATGATTTAATTTATGACGAAATTTCCCTTTAGCGACCATTCTTCAACGTCCCAGTTTTTCCTCAAAATGTTCTTGTTTCTTGAGTTAAATTTCTCCTTTTTTATTTTATTTTATGGATGCCAAAAAGGGAAATTTCGTGCTTAAATGTTGCTTAGATGTTTCTCAGGTTTCCGGGAGGTGGCTCTCATAGAAATTAAAATTTCTGAGAAGATCGAATTCTGAAATATCCTCTATCGGACAGTTTGAGAAACTAAATTCATGATTCAATTTATGACAAAATTTCCCTTTAGCGACTGTTCTTCAACGTCCCAGTTTTTCCACAAAAAGTTCTTGTTTCCTTGAGGGAAATTTCTCCTTTTTTATTTTATTTGATGGATGCCAAAAAGGGAAATTTCGTGCTTGAATGCTGCTTAGGTGTTTCTCAGGTTTCCAGGAGTTGATGAATGCTAAAAAGGGAAATTTCGTGCTTGAATGCTGCTTAGGTATTTCTCAAGTTTCTGGGAGGTCCCCTGGTGGCTATCATAGAAATTAAAATCTGAGAAGATCGAATTCTGATTTGTCCTCTATCGGACAGTTTGAGAAACTAACTTTATGATTCCATTTATGACGAAATTTCCCTTTAGCGACCATTCTACAACGTACTAGTTTTTCCTCAAAGGACTTTTGTTTCCTTGAGGAAAATTTCTACTTATTTATTTTATTTGATGAATGTTAAAAGGGAGATTTCGTGCTTGAATGTTGCTTAGTTCGGTCAGTTCCAGGGATTACAAGACTCATCCTGAAAGGCTATAATCAACCATCAAGGACGATCGCATTAACTCGAATAAGTTAAAAAACGTCTTATTTGTGTTTCTTCTTTTTCTATCATTTTATTCCGATGTTTGTGCCGAAAATTGCTCACTAATGCGTGTTGTTCGAGGGACAATTTCGTTCTTTAGGTATTCATTAAACGGCCGGAAGAGCCTTGTTAGCCCGTGAGGTGGGAAAGGAAAAAAAAAAAGGTACACAATTGAACAATTTCGTAAGTTTGGAGAACCCGTTGTGACATTTTTTTTTCTTTCTTTTTGTTAAAATTGACGCCTGTCTGGTAAATTAATTGTTTCAAAACGTCTCAACTTGCAAAGGCTTTGTCCCGTGAGGACTTTTGTTATGACGTCGCCACGGAAAACTTATTATCAACTCTTATAATAAAACAAAAGCAAACATGACAAGTGTTTGTTGATCCATCAACTAATGAGGTTCCCATTGTTCGCGTCGTATCGCCTCCGTCCGACACCTCGAAAATTATACCCGCCCTCAACCCCACTCAAAACAGGAAGGACACTGGGAAAAAAAAAGTTTTAATTAGCAACAATCAAATACTGGAAAGAAAGCGTTATTTAGACTTTCAAAAGTTTTCTCATTAATCGCCTCAAGGAGTGGAAAATATCCCAAGGGATTTCTAAAAAAAAAAAGGAAATAAACTTTCCGGCGCTCTTGCGTTGTTAAAAAAATCTTGAAATATTATTGAGTTGCGAAAAAAAAATTAGTTTGAAAACATAAAAATTTAAAATTCTTATTTTAAGGAACTTAGATGATGTATTTAACGGTTTTTTTTTCAGAGTCACCCTGTGTATGAAAAGTACATGTTTGAAGAGCTTCAACGAAAACTTCCTTAAGGAGAAGTTAAAATATTGGAGGGGGAAGTATAAAGGAGGTGAAGTACAACAGATGGGGAAGTAAAAGGAGGGGAAGTATAACGGAGGAGGAACTGCAAAGGAGGGGAAGTATAACGGTGGGGAAGTATGAAGGAGGGAAAGTATAACAGAGGGGGAAGTACTTATAACGGAAGAGGAATTACGAATGAGGGGAAGTAAAAAGTAGGGAAAGTATAACATAGGGGGAAGTATAAAGGAGGGGAACTATAACGGAGGGGGAAGTACAAAAGGATGGGAAGTATAACGGTGGGGGAAGTTTTCTTTGTTCAAAGTTTATTTTATTTAATTTTGTTTTTAAAAAAAAATTTCCGAGTTTTTTTTTCCAAAAATTTTTTAAGTTTTTTTTCGAAAATTTTTTAAGTGTCAAGGTAGAAAAAATGGGATTTTTGCCCAAGGGAAGTCGCTCTCGAAACGGGTGGAAGTATGAAATTTCTCCCTACTAAAATTATAGTTAGGTAATGTTGAAAAAACGATAATTAAAACGGGGAAGTATAACGGAGGGGGAAGTATAACGAAGGGGGTATAATGGAGGGAGAAGAAGAACGGAGAGGGAAGTAAACGGAGGGGGAATTATAACGGAAGGGGAAATATAACGGAAGGGGTAGTTATTTTTTTAATTTTTTTTTTTTTTATAAATTTTCCGAGTTTTTTTTCAAACATTTTTCAAGTTTTCTTTTTTAAATTTGAGCTTTTTTTTCGAAAAATTTTTCAAGTAGGTAACAAGGTAGAAATAATGGAATTTTTGACCAAGAGAGGTCCCTCTCGTAAGGCGTGGAAGTATGAAATTTCTCCCTACTAAAATTATAATTAATGTAGGTAAATTAAAAATGATAATTTTTTTACACCAAAAATTTGAAAAAAATATAAGGAGTAATTGGTGGAAATTCGGTGAAAATCGGACCAACGGTTTGGCCGCAGCGAATTTTTTAAAATTTCAAACAGACATATCTCCGCCATCTTTTCGAAATTCAAAAATCGCCCTCGTTAGTTCACCCACTAAAGAAAATTTGGTGAAAATCTGGTGAAAATCGGTTGAAAACTGTAGCCGTAAAGTGTTCCGGAAAAAAATGCTACGGCCGGCCGGCACCAGAGACAAAGTTGAGAACGGTAATGATCAATATTTGATTTGACCCTCGGTGTCTGGAAGACCCATCCCCAAAAACCCGAGGGTATCACTATAACTTCTTTTTGGAAGTAAAAAATTGTTTCTTGTTAAACATCGGCGTCCCCAACTTCTTTAACTTCCCAGAATCGGATTTTAATCTTGACTAACCGCCGAATTGAGGACGCCCTTTTAATTTCTCATGTTTTAAAAGCAAATATTCCGTTTTAGGTTAGTCGACGAAAATGTTCAAATCGAATTTAAATATTCTAATGTGACTTTTCGAATTTGTCATTGACATTCTTGAAAGCTTGGGTGGGTTCTCGTGCCTGCAAAAAGCGGTGTGGTCCTCCAAGCAAAATATCGACTGGATAAATATTTATACAAGCGAAACTCTTGTGGAATGTATGTACTCTCCTCCCTTCGAAATATGTATTCTCTTCGTGTTTTTCTCCCAGCGTTTAATTCGAATTAACATCCTTCATTCCAAAAGTAAAAAATAAAAATCGTCGTTAGGCATTCATCAATATTGTTTTAGCAGACCTTTTGCTTTATTATTTTTTGGATTTGTGAAGAAGGATCAAGATATCCTGATTTCACTAATCGACAGTTAATAAATAATTCATTACGTTAATCAGAAGATTAGTAAACAAAAAACCCAGAACGGATTTCTCCGACCAAATTGCCGACTCACGCAACAATGAATTAGAGCATTAATCGTCGATTAGCGTGCGGTTAGTACGAAATTTTGGTAGTACTGAAGAGTGAAAGCCCGTATATTTTCCTGGAAAGTTTGTTAATCGACGCTTAAACAGTAAAAAAAATTTGATTAAGGTTTTTTTTTTTCTTTTGACTTTGGCGATGAGAAGTTATCGTCGTACCCTCCATGTTTTTCGGCTTTCAGATTGAGACCCCGTAGAGAAGGATTGATTAGTGATTTATACCGATCATGTCTGTGGGCTAAATTTTTGGCCGAAACTGTTGGTGGCGATGATATGACAATGGTATAGCAAGGTAGGTGTCAATGGTTGAAACTGTAGGTGGCGATGATGTGGCAATGGTGAGGCAGTTAATGTGGTGATGCTATACTCTGTCGGTGTCAATGGTTGAAACTGTAGGAGGCGATGATATGGCAACGTAGGTGTCCATGCTCAGTTGGCGGCAATGGTTGAAACTGTAGGTGGCGATGATATGGCAACGTAGGTGTCCATGCTCAGTTGGCGGCAATGGTTGAAACTGTAGGAGGCGATGATATGGCAGTGTCCTCGGAAATGGTAAGGGAGCTCATGTGGCGATGCTATACTCTGTCGGTGTCAATGGTTGAAAGTGTAGGAGGCGATGATATGGCATTGGTATGGCAAGGAAGGTGTCCATGCTCAGTTGGCGGCAATGGTTGAAACTGTAGGTGGCGATGATATGGCAGGGTTGGTGGAAATGGCCAGGTAGTTAACGTGGTGATGCTATTGCTCTGTCGGTGGCAATGGTTGAAAGTGTAGGTGGCGATGAATGATGATATGGCAATGGTATGGCAGGGTAGGTGTCCATGCTCAGTTGGCGGCAATGGTTGAAGCTCTAGGTGGCGATGAATGATGATATGGCAATGGTATGACAAGGAAGGTGTCCTTGCTCAGTTGGCAGCAATGGTTGAAACTTGGGAAACAATGGGATAGCAGAGTAGTTGGCAATTGTTGGGACAGTAGTTGGCAGGCCTCGCAACCGCCTAAACTAGAATCAACCAGGTAAAAGACTAAAGAAAGCTTAGGCACAGGAAAATACAAAAAGAAAAAGGAACTATAGGTGGCACTGGATGGAAATGTAGGAGATGACAGTCAAGCAATCATACCATCCGTCTTTTTGAATAGAAATGGAATTCAAATTCACTGCAAATTAGTTACCGTTGCTGATAAAACCTGCCAAGCTATTCAAGTGCCATGACTTCATGATAGATGCTATTATGAACTCAAGAAAGTCGTAAAATTAAACATTAAAATTATATAATTAAAAATAATTAAGTATAATTCGTTTCTAACCACAATAGTATGTACTTTCCATCTACATACGTTCAATTCCAATGTTATTCTTGATAATCTTCGCGGTCATTCATGTGTGCATCAAATTATTGATTTAATGTTCCAATAACGTACACTATAATGGAGTCTCCAATAGACAATTTAATCCTATTATTAATAATTTCTCAATTAATGTGTCAAGATAGTAAAACTAAAGGTGGGTGCAGATGGTATTTCATTGAATAGCTGTCACTGGGGAGTGCATATAATATTATTTCTCCATAAGGGAGGGATATTTATTGACAAGTTGATACTGTTTATCATATTGTGCACTGGGGTCATTGACATGTCATAAACAGACTTCATAACTATTTGCGGGATTCAAATTGATTTTGTAAAGAGGAATTGAAATTTGAACTTATGAGTTAACTTTCACTTTTGACTTTTTTTTGGCTCATTTTTAAAGTAGCGTTGACATAGGTAGATATCAATGGTAGGAACCGTAGTTGGCGATTGTGTGGGAGTGTAGATACATGAAGGCAATTTATGAACTGTAGCAAGCAATGTATCGTGATTTGGATGGCATCGGCAATGCCAAGCATCTACACAGCCATACAATAGCCACCTAAACTGGATACAGTAGAAGGATGGTTGGAAGCGTAGTTGGCGGAGATGCCAATGAAGGTAGCAATGGTAAGGCAATTAATGTGGCGATGCTATGCTCTGTGCTTTGAAACTGTAGGTGGCGATGGTATGGTAATGTCGGTGGCAAGGTAGGTGTCAATACTATGCTCTGACGGTGGCAATGGTATGGCAAGGAATGTGTCGATGATATGCTCTGTTGGCGGCAATGATTGAAACTGTTGGTGACGATGTAGGAGGCGAGGTAGGTGTCAATGCTATGCTCTGACGGTGGGAATGGTATGGCAAGGTATGTATCGATGATATGATCTGATTGGGCAATGATTGAAACTGTTGGTGACGATGTAGGAGGCAATGTAGGTGTCAATGATATGCTCTGACGGTGGGAATGGTTAAAACTGTAGGTGGCGATGATGTGGCAAGGTAGGTGTCAATGCTATGCCCTGACGGTGGCAATGGTATGGCAAGGTATGCGTCGATGATATGATCTGATGTGGGCAATGATTGAAACTGTTGGTGACGATGTAGGAGGCAATGTAGGTGTCGATGCTATGCCCTGACGGTGGCAATGGTATGGCAAGGTATGTGTCGATGATATGCTCTGATGTCGGCAATGATTGAAACTGTTGGTGACGATGTAGGAGGCAAGGTAGGTGTCAATGCTATGCTCTGACGGTGGGAATGGTTGAAACTGTAGGTGGCGATGATATACCATAGCAATGCAGGTGGCGATGTAGGAGGAGAGGTAGGTGTCAATGCTATGCCCTGACGGTGGCAGTGGTATGGCAAGGTATGTTTCAATGATATGCTCTGTTGCGTGGTTGAAACTGTAGGTAGCGATGATATAGCAATGTAGGTGGCGAGGTTGGAGGCGAGGTAGGTTTCAATGCTATGCCCTGACGTTGGCAATGGTATGGCAACTTGGTGTCGATGGTATACTCTGTTGGCGGCAATGGTTGAAACAGTAGGTGGCGATGATATGGCAGCGTCGGTGGCAATGTTATGGCAGTTTAGATGTCATAGGTTGCAACTGATTTTTTTAAAAATATTGCACACTGGACTCGTCATATACCTACAGATTGCTGAGAACATCAAATTAATTTTGCAAAGAATATGAAAATAACAGAATTGAAATTTGAACCTATGAGAGAACGTTTACCTTTGATGTTATTTCTCTGGCTTATTTTTAAAGTAGGTTTCGTATAAAAGGTTTTCTCTTCTTTTCATCTTTTTCGGGGATGTTTTGAAGGATTTTAAAAATCCCCCTATTGGAATTATTTCGTTATGCCTTCTGTCAGAAATTTTATTTTTCTTCTATCTCTCTTTTTTCATTTTTGATTAAACATGAGAGACGAGCCTTTGGTCGACTGTCTAAAACAAACTTCCACCACTTTCGACTCAGTCAATACGAAGTTTAAAAGCGATTGCACATTATTGAATTCTCTGGTCTCCACGTCAGGGACAGAGTGGGTATTTAATATCCCCCATCTTCTCCTCACGAAACGTTCAATTCCAGCGAAAATCGAAATGATTTAACTTCTCTAAATCTGAAGGAAAACTTGTTTCTAAATAGGGGGGAAGTTTTTAAGTCGATTTTACGTTTGCTCCAGAAACAAAACTGATGCCAGTTTTAGAATGAAGGATGACTATTAGATTGATAAAATCGATGGGGAGGAGAGAAGGAAGAAAAAACCCAGTGATTTGATTGCGAGTACAATTTGTAGCCAAACAACTGCCTCCTATATATAGCGACGATCTAGATTGCGGGAAGTACAATAACACCGCCCCCGCCTCGTCGAAAATCGGACCGTTCGAACCTTCGAGTTTCCGGACGGTTTTTTCAAAAAAATCCCCCCGATCATAATCATTTTGTCGTTGAGTAATTCCCTGCGTTTATTCACCAGAAGATTTTTTTATGTTTTTGTAAATAATCTATAATTTGGGTTTTTTAGGTGTTTCTCCTGAGGTTATACGAATTTGAACCGTTTTATCGGATGACAGAAAAATTCCATCCATCAAATCCCGGAAATGATTTTCAAATCTATTATTACTTTTCATATTTCACGTTGTAACCCTCAGGATTATCTTTCATCGATCTTGAAATAATATTCGGGTGAACCCTCGAGCTTAACGACTCCTTCAAATAGTTGTAATTGATGATAGAAGGAGTGGGTCAGGAGGCAACTTGCGCTATATCAAACTCATTCATTTGTCAACCGTCACATCTTGCTTTGTTGTATGCAAGAGGGTAAAGTAGACAAAACTTTTGTAAATCTGTCTTTTTTATATTTTTCATGTTTGTCGCATATTTTTTAAACACAAGCCTTTAAAGTTATAAAAAAAAGTTTATTTAATATTAGTTAGTTATTTAATATATTTTTTCCCTCCTCGAGTACCTACTTGAGGAATATTTTTATCCGTTCCCTCAGATCAAGCCAATTACGAAGAGTCAATAAATTGAAGTGGACCTTTTGTTTATAACTTATATAAATAAACAAATAAATTGTTGAAATCGCCTTGGGGCCCACGCGAGCAAATCCTTACAAAATTACAAAAACGTTCCAGCAATCTAAACGAGGTTGAGACAAGCGCTCCGTCATCTTCGCTCCTTTCATTCATTTTCGCGCCAAATCTTTGGAGAGAGATAGCGGTAAAACTATTCATCCAATCTTTAATTATAAATTATATTTGGAAACAGCTCGTCATAATCTACTAGATGGCAAACTTTTTTTGTTCAACATAAAACTTTAAAATGCGAATATCTCGAAACTACGTTTTGTTGAGTTCGCCCTTCGTACCCGGAGCGCCTCATATAAAGTAAGTTAAATTTATCGTCGCGTTAGTTCTGACACCGGACAAGTCATTTTCCCAAGGTTTTCAGGAGAGCCAAAATACTGATTAATATGTCATTTGAATCAATGGATTACCTGTTGGCTAAATCGTGAACTACGCGTTTTATGTTGATTATAGGGTTAATCTACCAACGGAATTCGACCCACCACAAAATTTACCATTAGAAACAATGGCTAACTCAAAACTGACAAAAAATGACTTGTCCAGTGTTAGAACTAACGCGACGATATAACAAATAAATTTATTTAATTCGGCTTGGGGCCCAAGCTAGCAAATCCAGTCAAAAACGTTCGAACTATCAAAATGACCTTGAGACAAGCGCTCCGTCATCTTCGCACCTTTCATTCATTTTCGCGCCAAATCTTTGGAGAGGGATAGCGGCAAAACTATTCATCCGATCTTTTAATATAAATTATATTTGGAAACAGCTCGTCATAATCTACAAGATGGCAGACTTTTTATTTTTTATTTTTTTTTTGTTCGTCGGTATACAGGGTGTCCGGAAACACATGGATATACGTCTGGGAGAGCGTTCAAAAGTGGTTTTATGAAAAAAAGTTAAATGTAAACTCCCCTTAATTTAAATCAAAGAATTTGATGGTGTAGTTTAAAATCCGCCTGGATATACAGGGTGTCCCAGACACAACCTATTTTTTATTTCAGATTCGTAATCTACGCAAAATTTCATGTAGATTTGAGTATTTTTGAGACCATTTTCGACAACTTTAAGAAATGTCAAATTTTAGCGTTTTTTGCGCTAAAATCCGTTATAATTGACCTAGGAGACTCGTTTTTTTTTTTTGATTCCGCTTATTTTTGTCCGAAGATTTCAACTATTACCAATTCATGCTGCTTCACGTTCTGCATCACGAGATGTCGTCACTAACTTCCTTTTTCAAATAAAACCCCAATTTTTTATTTCAGAAATGAAAAATAGAGCATATTTCAAGAACTTTTTCTTTTGGTCCGAAATCGCTATCTCCATTTTTGAAGGAGTTACAGCGGTTTTTGTAGTTGTGCATGACAACTCCTATGCATCCATTAAAAATTTCTTTGATTATTTTTACCTGATTCGATAATAAAAATTAGGTAGGAGGGTGTAATAGCAATGATTGACTAATTAAAAATCAAAAAATTGTATTAAAATTTTCCTACAATCAAAATGACCTTGAGACAAGCGCTCCGTCATCTTCGCTCTTTTCATTCATTTTCGCGCCAAATCTTTGGAGAAGGATAGCGGCGAATCTATTCATCCGATCTTTTAATATAAATTATATTTGGAAACAGCTAGTCAAAACCTAATAGATGACAGACTTTTTTTTGTTGGGCGACAACGCCCTCTAGTTCCATTGGAGACAGCCCTATCCCTTTAAAAACGCAAGCACGCCCACCTTTTATTTTAACTTCCTCTTATTTAAAAAACACACCATCTGTGTCCACATGGCCGTTGAGACACCTTAATTATTTTTAAAAAGTAACTTTTTTAAGGGTGGAGAAGAAAAAGAGTAAAAAAAAGGACAGAAGAGTGTTGAGGGTAGAGTTGGAAACAGATGTCGGGTAATTGCAAAAGGGAGAAATTACCAAGTGCGGTGGCGAAGAGCTTTCCTTTTTCTCTTCCCCTCTTGTT
This sequence comes from Orius insidiosus, assembly GCA_014119065.1. NCBI lineage: Eukaryota > Metazoa > Arthropoda > Insecta > Hemiptera > Anthocoridae > Orius > Orius insidiosus. Next base: position 207,868 of record JACGAQ010000035.1, on the reverse strand, counting down.
TCTCCGCTTGGACTGACTCCAATTTAATCTTGAGGCGGTACGAACACCATCCATCTTGATGGTTCACCTAGACGGCCGACTCCAAACACTTTATTTACTTCGATATACACCGAATCCGACCCGAGAAGTCTAAAAAAAAGGTACAACAAAAAGGCCTTCCCGTTTATTCACCATCTTCAGCCGAAAATAGCAGCAGTTTATGAATGTGCGCATTTATGAACGTACGCAATTATCGGGGGAAGTTTCTGACGGTTTTTCAATGGGCTTAACGTGCACGTTTAAGGATGTTAACATTATTTAGATTGCTAAAATGTTATCTTGAGTTGTTTCATTTAGTAGAGGCATGCAAATGAGGATTACGAAAGGGATGAACCGAAATTGCTTTAACTCCCCCCCCCCTTCCACAGTCATCCCTCATCGTAATCAACTTTTAATTGTTTACCAGGTATTTAGTATCAAATAATAAAGAAACGTTTTTATTAAAATTCAGATTTATGAATTTTTTTGTCGGATTTTTATTAAAATACACAAGGGAAGTAGGAAATTAAAAAAGGACGATGACCTTGAGAAAAACGCTCCGTCATCTTCCCTTTTTGGCGCCAAATCTTTGGAGAAGGATAGCGGCGAAACTTATCATCCGATCTTTTTATATAAATTATATTTGGAAACAGCTCGTCATAACTAACTTGACAAAAGACTTTTTTTTTTTTTTTTTTTTTTTTTTTTTTTTTTTTTTTTTTTTTTTTTTTTTTTTTTTTTTTTTTTTTTTTTTTTTTTTTTTTCTATCGTCGGTATAGACCGTAACTTTAAATATTGAGCAAATAAATTAATTAAATCGGCCTGAGGCCCACGCGAGCAAATCCATTCAAAATTACAATAATGACCCTGCTACCGCAAACTAAAAGGTAGATTTCTTTTCATGATTAAAATTAATATGTATAAACACAAAATATATAATTATGTTATAAAAATGATGATATAAGAAAAATTGCGCCACTGAGCCCCTAGAAAAACATCTGATAATTTTATTAATAAAATATTTAATAATTTCCCGGTATAAATTCAAATTTTTTTTAAAGTTTAGCTAGTTCAATATTTTGCGCCTGGCTCGTGCAAACCTGCTTTAATTAATTTTTTACACGCCCTCGCAGAGGTCCTAAAGTTTTTTTTTGCAAAAGGACTAGGATTTCAATAGAAAATGCCAATTTTGTCTTTTAAGCCCTAAGCAAAGTAGGTGAATCGCTGGTCCGATTTCAGCCATTAACGAACTCGTCCGAGCTATTGAGATAAAAGCTCTAAATACCGGATATCGTCACCCTCACATTAAAATTGCTCCAGTTATCGTGCTATATATATATATAAACTTTTCAACTGAGGATGGTTTTGGGGTCCAGGAGGTATGAAACGAAAAACGTATAGAAAATTTTTTGAATCTGCGACTACTTGGTACATTACAATAGGTAGATTTTTGAAGAAAAGAAATCTACCTAAAAACGTTACAACAATCAAAATGACCTTGAGACAAGCGCTCCGTCATCTTCGCACCTTTCATTCATTTTCGCGCCAAATCTTTGGAGAAGGATAGCGGCGAAACTTATCATCCGATCTTTTCATATAAATTATATTTGGAAACTACTTTTCAAAACCTACTTGATGATAACATTTTTTCTGTTGGGCGACAACGCCCACTAGTTCCATTGGAGACAGCCCTATGCTACGCCCTTTAAAAACTCAAGCACATTAGTTCTGAGGGTCAGAATTTTAAAAATATTTTGCTTTTTCTTAAACTTTGTGAAAATGTAACGAAGGAAATAAGGAAAGGACGAAGACCTTGAACAAAGCGCTCCGTTATCCTCCCTTCTTTCTTCGATTTTCGCGCCAAAACTTTGGAAATTTGTTATTTTTCAAACGGGAACATTTTTTCCGTTCCATGTCCTGCTAGTTCGTTTTATATTATTCTGAAAATGATCAAAGAAGGAGAAACATTTACTGTTTTTTTGTTTGGCTCCCTCACTTTCCTCGATAGACTATCGGAGCCAAAATGTCTGTCAACTTTTGTTCCCTTTGAACTTCCTTCGAGAACATCGCAATCCACTCGGCAAACCCCAAAGAAAAAAAAACAACCCTTCAAAAACATCGCAAACTTTTCATTCAAATTAAATAATACAAAAGTCAATTTTTTGAACAAAAAAATAATACCACGTTTGAATTCCAGAGCGGAGTTTTCAGCCTTGAGTTACGAGTTTCATTAGCTAACCATTTCATTCTTGTCCGGTAATCCATCACGAGGCTTCTCGGATGCCTTTTTTCCCTTTTACCACATTCACCTGAAAGAATACCGTCCATTATCTTCTTCCAGACCCATTTTAGCAACAATAAAGCAAAAAAAAATTGATTAAACTTACATAAAATAAAACTCTATTTTCATAAAGAAATTTTTAATTTAAACTTTAACCACAACGTGTTGAAAGAATATTACATGTTTAGATAATGTGAAGATTAATATCATGTAATGGGTAACCGCCAAGACTAAAATATAAAAGTTACGCAAAAAAGGATTTAAAAAGTCAACACTGGACCACTTGGATGTTGTAACTTCGGTCACAGTAAATCCAGAGACGTCACTCAATTTTTTTAGTATAACCATTAGGTATTACTATACGTGTTAGGTAGTAGGGTAACCGTAATCAAAAGTGAGATAACTAATATCAGAAGTGGGCTATCTGAGATCAGAAGAGGGAAAAAACAAGGTCCTGGGGTAATTTTGCGGCATTAGAACTGTGATAGCCGATATCAAAAGTGGGATAACTGATGTCAGAAATATGATAAATGTTATCAGAAGTGGGCTATTTAAGATCAGAAGAGGGATAACAGAAGGTCCGAGGTAATTTTGAGGCATTAGAACTGGGATAGCCGGTATCAGAAGTGCGATAATCGATATCAGGAGTGGGATAATCGATATCAGAAGTGGGATAATCGGTATCAGAAGTGGGATAATCGATATCAGAAGTGGGATAATCTATATCAGGAGTGGGATAATCGATATCAGAAGTGGGATAATCTATATCAGGAGTGGGATAATCGATATCAGAAGTGGGATATTCGATACCAGAAGTGGGATGACATTATGTCCTCTTGTTTTGTGATATCAGAAGTGGGATAGCCGACAGGGAATTGGGATAACCGATATCAGAAGTGGGATATTCGGTATCAGGAGTGGAAAAACCAATTTCAGAAGTGGGATAATCTATATCAGAAGTGGGATATTCGATACCAGAAGTGGGATGACATTATGTCCTCTTGTTTTGTGATATCAGAAGTGGGATAGCCGACAGGGAATTGGGATAACCGATATCAGAAGTGGGATATTCGGTATCAGGAGTGGAAAAACCAATTTCAGAAGTGGGATAATCGATATCAGAAGTGGGATAACAGATATCAGAAGTAAGATAACTGTTATCAGAAGTGGGATATCCAAGATCACAAGAGGGATAACAGAAGGTCCTGAGGTAATTTCGAGGCATTAGAACTAAGATAGCCAATATCAAAAGTTCGATAATCGATATCAGAAGTGCGATAATCGATATCAGGAGTGGGGTAATCGATATCAGAAGTGGGATATTCGATACCAGAAGTGGGATGACATTATGTCCTCTTGTTTTGTGATATCAGAAGTGGGATAGCCGACAGGGAATTGGGATAACCGATATCAGAAGTGGGATATTCGGTATCAGGAGTGGAAAAACCAATTTCAGAAGTGGGATAATCGATATCAGAAGTGGGATAACAGATATCAGAAGTAAGATAACTGTTATCAGAAGTGGGATATCCAAGATCACAAGAGGGATAACAGAAGGTCCTGAGGTAATTTCGAGGCATTAGAACTAAGATAGCCAATATCAAAAGTTCGATAATCGATATCAGAAGTGCGATAATCGATATCATGAGTGGGGTAATCGATATCAGAAGTGGGATAACCGATACCAGAAGCGGAATGATATCATGTCCTCTTGTTTTGTGATATCAGAATTACGATAACCGATATCGGAAGTAGGATATTCGATGTTAGAAGTGTTATAGATATTAGAAGTGGGATAACCGATATCAGAAGTGTGATAATCGATATCAGAAGTGGGATAGCCGATATCAGAAGCCCATATAGGGGGATGATAAAAGGTCCTGAGGTAATTTTGAGGCATTGAAATTGGGATAACCGATATCAGAAGTGGGATAATCGGTATCAGCAGTGGAAAAACCAATATCAGAAGTGGCATAATCGATATCATAAGTGGGATAACAGATACCAGAAGTGGGATAACCGATACCAGAAGTGTGATGATATCATGTCCTATTATTTTGTGATATCAGGAGTGGGATAACCGATACCAGAAGTGTGATGATATCATGTCCTCTTGTTTTGTGATATCAGAAGTGGGATAATCGATACCAGAAGTGTGATGATATCATTTCCTCTTGTTTTGTGATATCTGAAGCCGACTTGGGAAGTGGCCTAACCGATATCAGAAGTGGGATATTGGATGTCAGACGTGTTATAACCGATATCAGAAATGGGATATTCGATGTCAGAAGTTGGATAACCAATATTGTAAGTGGGATAGCCGATGTCAGAAGTTTTTTTTTTTATGTTCACATTGGTAACCGAATTCGACTGCACCTAAAAATGAATCGGTTGAGAAAAATATTTCCCTTTACAAACCAATCTTAACTAAAATTGGCTATTATGTAGAATCTCAGACTTATTTTTTTTCCTCTTCCCTTTTCCCCTCTTTTAATGAACTTGTGCCACCGGACACCTCCGAAGCACGTCTGGCACGTTTGCCGGGGGCGTAAATAGAAAGTCGAGTCGTCGAGATTGAGGATGTGGCAATTTGGGAAGTGCAGCTGCCTTTTCGGGCGGGGTCTTATATATTGAAGGGAGCAAAAAAAAAGTAGGAGAAACTTGAACGTATTTGGTCTTCTCGGGTCTCAAGGTCCACATGCGGTAAGAGAAGATGGCCTATGTGGGAGGTAAAATCTGAGATTAATAACACGAAGCGTCCTTTTCCGCACGTGGGACGGCTTCCCATATTTTTACCTCACGTCCTACAGTAAAAATTCTCCCAACTCCTAATCCTTAATCACTTTTTAGTCTTAGAAAAAAGTACAAGTTTAAAGAGCTTCTAACGAAAACTTACTTAAAGAGAAGGGACAATATAGGAGGGGGAAGTATTAAGGAGGGGGAAATACCCAGGAGGGGGAAGTATTTAGAAGGGGAAAATACCAAAGAGGTAGAAGTATTAAGGGGGGGAAGTAGGGGAAGTATTAAGGAGAGGGAAATACCAAGGAGGGGGAAGTATTAAGGAGGGAGACGTTTAGGGAGGGCGATGTATTAAGGAGAGAGATATCATTTTTTCAAAATTCCGTCTATTTTTTTTTTAAATTTAGCGTGTTTTAACCCTCAAATCAAATTTTTGGGAGATTCCCACATTTTGACGCAAAAACCACTTTTGCTCTGATTTAAGGCGGTTTCCTCCCACTTTCGGCCAAGAAAAACGTGGCTGTTGTCCATCATTGCTGATTCCTACCGAAAAAAAATCACTTTTTACCATGCGGCCATTATCTTTTTATGACGATAGGATGATTTTATTGCATATTATCACCGCCATTTTTTGGAAATTCTAAAATCGCAGACGATAATTTCTTCTTCAACTAGTCAGAAAGGTTGTGTGAAAATTTGGTCAAAATCGGGTGAAAACTGTGGCCGTAAAGTGTTCTGGGAAAAATGCTACGGCCGTCCGGCACCACAGACAAAGTTGAGATAGGTAAAGATCAATATTCAATTTGACCCTCCGGGGTCTGAAAGACCCTTCCCCAAAAACCCGATGTCTAGGGTATCACAACAACTTCTTTAAGGAAGTTAAAAACTGTTCAGAAAATTCGATGTTTTCACTTGACAGGAAAGGGAGAGTTAAACCGAGAGTAATGAGCACCCAATGATATTGTGGATCACGGGTTTATCTCCGTGAGCCAATTTTCTCCGATCACTAGAATCCATAGACACCGCAGAACATACAATTTAAAAAAAAAACATCACGCAGCACAAACAAACTTTTTCCATATTATTAAGAAATTTACATTTTAACATAATAATAAAAAAAGTTTTTCTTATCATTTTTCACCAGGTTTATCCTTTGTTTTATACATAAAAAAAAATGTTTCGAGCACGTTGTAAGTCAGAGGGAGTGGATTTAAGCCCGAGAAGGATGACCAATACCGAATACACGGCCCGTCGGAGATAGGCTGTGTAAGCAAAGATACATAAATATTCAGTAGGTGCCTTACTGGAGGAGGCGTGTCCAGAATGTATATTGTCCTCAGACCTTTAGACATTTATTTCTATGTTAATTATATTCAGAGAACTCCCGAAGTGATTAGCGTGGATTCCCCTTCTCACAAGGCAAATCTAAATGATTAATTAACCCTCTGTGAGTGATTAAAAAAATATGAATCCCTGTTACCTCAAGGGAACCTTTTTTTTTGAACCCCTAGAATTTTATATGTCGATACTTAAAAATTTAAATCCCTCAAAAGGACGAACTGAAAATGAATCTACAAAGCTCCAATATAAATAGAGTTAAATTAAAAAATGGGGTTTTATGGGTTTAAAGAGGTAGGTAAAGAGTGTATACGTTTCGACATAATATGGTTCACCATAATGCGTTTGACCATAAAATAGCAGAGCGAGTTACCGTTCGCCATAAAAAGTCTGCAACTCAACATAATAGTCGAAAACGTTCTCCATAATGCATTTGAACATAAAACGTCTCATCATGAAGAAGAGATTTAACACTTGTTTCGACATAAAATTTGTCGTTTCAACATAACGCTGTTGAACATAAAGGAAACTTTCATTTTATAGAAATTGCGTTTCGTCATAAATTTGTTTCTGTCCTTTAGGCATAATACATTTTGCCCGAAACTGAGGACAGCAAAGGAATATTCGCCGTTTAAAATGCGATTATGGCGAAACGACAAGTACTGGTTTGAAGAGCTTCCAACGAAAACTTCCTTAAAGAGAAGTATCTATATAGGAGGGGGAAGTATAACGGAGGGGACGTAAAACGTAGTGGGAAGTATATGGGAGGGGAAGTATAACGGAGTGGGAAGTATGTGGGAGGGGAAATATAACGGAGTAGGAAGTATATGGGTGGGAAAGTATAACGGAGGGGGAAGTATAACGAACGGGGAAGTATAACAGAGGGGGAAGTATAAGGAAGGAGAAAGTATAACAGAGGGGGAAGTATAATGGAGGGGGAAGTATGAAGGAAGGGCAAGCATTTTGAAACTGGGTTGAAACTGCTCAAGCATGAGCAGAAAAATTTGGACGTCAGGCTTGACGTCGTTCAAATCGTTTTTCGGTCATATCGGAAGTCAAATGACGTCTAATTTGACTTCCAAATCCTTCTGCGCATGCTCCAGGAGTTTAAAGCCAGTTTGTAACTGCTAAACATAGCTATATCGTTAGCTTTTTTCCAACCGCATTTTAGAACAGGGTTGAAACTCCTGAAGCATGCGCAGAAGGATGTGGTCGTCAAGCTTGACGTCGTTCAAATCGTTTTTCGGTCATATCTGAAGTCATCAGACGTCTAATTTGACTTCCAAATCTTCCTGCGCATGCTCCAGGAGTTTAAAGCCAGTTTATTACTGCTAAACATAGCTATATCGCTTTTTTCCAACCGCATTTTAAAACTGAATTGGAACTCCTGAAGCATGCGCAGAAGGATTTGGACGTCAAGTTTGACGTCGTTCAAATCGTTTTTCGGTCATATCTGAAGTCATCTGACGTCTAATTTGACTTCCAAATCCTTCTGCGCATGCTCCACGAGTTTCAAATTAGTTTCAAAATGCGCTTGAAAGAAGGCTAACGATATTGCTGTTTTAACTGCAGTTACAAACTGGCGTTAATCTCCTGAAGGATTTGGACGTCAAGTTGACGTCGTTCAAATTGTTTGTCCGTCAAATCTGAAGTCATCAGACGTCTAATTTGACTTCCAAAACCTCCTGCGCATGCTCCAGGAGCTTTAAGCCAGTTTGTAACTGCTAAACATAGCTATATCGTTAGCTTTTTTCCAACCGCATTTTAAAACTTGGTTGAAACTCCTGAAGCATGCGCAGAAGGATTTGGAGGTCAAGCTCGACGTCGTTCAAATCGTTTTTCGGTCATATCTGAAGTCATCAGACGTCTAATTTGACTTCCAAATCTTCCTGCGCATGCTCCAGGAGTTTAAAGCCAGTTTATTACTGCTAAACATAGCTATATCGCTTTTTTCCAACCGCATTTTAAAACTGAATTGGAACTCCTGAAGCATGCGCAGAAGGATTTGGACGTCAAGTTTGACGTCGTTCAAATCGTTTTTCGGTCATATCTGAAGTCATCTGACGTCTAATTTGACTTCCAAATCCTTCTGCGCATGCTCCATGAGTTTCAAATTAGTTTCAAAATGCGCTTGGAAGAAGGCTAACGATATTGCTGTTTTAACTGCAGTTACAAACTGGCGTTAATCTCCTGAAGGATTTGGACGTCAAGTTGACGTCGTTCAAATTGTTTGTCCGTCAAATCTGAAGTCATCAGACGTCTAATTTGACATCCAAATCCTTCTGCCCATGCTCCAGGAGTTTAAAGCAAGTTTTTAACTGCTAAACATAGCTACATCGCTTTTTTCCAACCGCATTTTGAATCTGGGTTGAATCTCCTGAAGCATGCGCAGAAGGATTTGGACGTCAAGCTTGACGTCGTTCAAATCGTTTTTCGGTCATATCTGAAGTCATTAGACGTCTAATTTGACTTCCAAATCCTTCTGCGCATGCTCCAGGACTTTAAAGCCAGTTTGTAACTGCTAAACACAGCAATATCGCTTTTTTCCAACCGCATTTTCAATCTGGGTTGAAACTCCTGAAGCATGCGCAGAAGGATTTGGACGTCAAGCTTTTCTGAAGTCATCAGACGTCTAATTTGACTTCCAAAACCTCCTGCGCATGCTCCAGGAGCTTAAAGCCAGTTTGTAACTGCTAAACATAGCTATATCGTTAGCTTTTTTCCAACCGCATTTTAAAACTGGGTTGAAACTCCTGAAGCATGCGCAGAAGGATTTGGAGGTCAAGCTCGACGTCGTTCAAATCGTTTTTCGATATATCTGAAGTCATCTGACGTCTAATTTGACTTCCAAATCCTTCTGCGCATGCTCCAGTAGCTCACAGCCAGTAACTGCAGTTGAAACAAAGCTGTTATATCATTGTACACCCTTTTATGTGCAAAGCATAATTTTTCTCTCTCTCTCCCTACTTTGATTTAAATCCCGGCCCTATTCTTCAGCATTTATATTGTTTTTAAAGCCCGTAAACTAAGTACCCTGCCAAGAGCGTACTTTTGGCGGGGAGGGGTTGAACCTGAAACTTTTCAACGGGGGTTCTTAGTCCAACTTTTTATTAGATAAATTGTGCCCTCATGTAATCTATTTTCTGTTTCAAAGCTCAATACGTTAATGGAAAAGTTGGCCTGTTCTACTTTTGTTGTTTTCCGCCCCCTTAGCGCCTCCCGAGTACCCTAATTAATTAACTTGTGTAATTTACCTTCCCCTAAAGATTATAATTAGTGCGTCATCTTATGAAGAAAATTTTTTAAATTATGAACAAAAAGGATTCCGAAAAAAACTATCTCGCCGGAAACGTAGGATCCAATGAAGTGGATCTGTTATGTTTATGTTTGTAAACAGCTGTTGAATCGAAACCATAGAGCGTTCAAGTCTGAAACGGGCACGTAGGTATTTGTTTGTTCGCCCAGCTCCCTTATTTACTCGGTCTGTGTATATTTGAAAAAGCTCAACTGCTCTACGTGTCCAAACACAATTTAGACCTTTTCTCCTTTCTATGTCTACGAATTTAATAATATCGGCTGAAAAAAAATTTTTTGCAAGGGAAAAAAGTGAGAAAATAATTCGCGGTCCGAAAAAATATGCGAATGAGGGCTTTACTATTTCTTGCTTCTGATATCGGAGGGCGGTTTACGAGCCTTCCACCCCACGACGAGGGGAGCTTTTATAACCCCGAGAACCAATCGGACTCCCATGATTATCGACGCTAAGTGAAAACTTTTTTTTTTCCCCACCATCAAACCCGCTGTTCTTTTATTTACTCTCTCAAGTTTTACCCCCGAGGGGTCCTTAAATGTCATCGGTTATCAAACGATTTTACACCCTTTTCATTTAACTTACCTATCTATTCAAATTACTCTTAAATAATCAAAACGCTTTTCCCTTATCAATGTCTCGGGAAAATAAATTAAAACAAAGATAAAATTCTCGTTAAAAAATTGTCAGACAAACAACGTCATTACAAGAAAATGGAAGCCTACAACTTGGTAAAAAGTGATTTTTTCGGTCGGAATCTACATTGACAGACGACAGCCACGTTTTTCTTGGCCGAAAGTAGGAGGAAACCGCCCTTAATTCAGGGGAAAAGAAGTTTTTTCGTCAAAAAACCGTGGTAATCTCCCAAAAATTTGATTTGAGGCTTAAAAAACGCTAACTTTTTAAAAAATAGACGGGGAAAACTCCAAAAAATAATGTTTATCTGTAAATAATACCTTGGAAAATGCCCTAAAAACAAAAAAAGTTGTTTTTTTTGGGGCTGAAATACCGAAACAAACGCTCAAAAATTTGTTTAAAAAGAGGTTCTTTGGTAGAAAGACCGATAAAATCCTGAAAAAAGAAGGTCTCGAGGCCCTGAATCGGGAGAACACCGTTCAACATAATGCATTTCACCCTAAAGCAGTTGAACATACGTTTTTCTTGGTCGAAAGTGGGAGGAAACCGCCTTAAATCAGAGCAAAAGAGGTTTTTTTCGTCAAAAAACCGTGGGAATCTCCCCAAAGTTTGATTTGAGGCTTAAAAAACGCTCAATTTAAAAAAAAATAGACGGGGAAAACTCCAAAAAATAAGGTTTATCCGTTAAAAAAAAAAAAAAAAAAAAAAGTTTTTCTGATTAAAAAAGCGAAAAAAAAAAAACGCTCAAAAATTTATTTAAAAAGACGTTTCTTGGCAGAAATACCGAGAAAATCCGGAAAAAAGAAGGTCTCGAGGCCCAAAATCGGGATAACACCGTTCAACATAACGCATTTCACCCTAAAGCAGTTGAATATAAAAAAAAAAATCTGCATTTCGACATAAAAATCTGTAGTTCACCGTATTTCGGCATACTGCAATTTAACATCTCCAAAGGTCAACAATTTTGAGTATAATGCATTTCGTTTCGTTTCGCCATAAACCACTTTTTCAAAAAATGCAAGTCGACATAAAAAGAAGTGCTAATCACCATAACGCTTCTCACCATAAAAGACTCTGTTTGTTTCGCCATAAAACCGTTTCTGTCGTTTGGGCATAATGCATACCACCGTAAACTAGGGACAGCAAAAGAGCAAGAATATTTCACCGTTTAAAACGCGATTATGGCGAAACGACAAAAACCTTAAAAATTGACAGTTCACCATAATGCAGTTCAACATAAAGCATCTCACCATAAACTAGGAAAAGCAAGCAGACAGCCAATGGGATCAGCTCATTTTATGACACAAGGGGGTTAATTTTGTTCCACTTGCGAGGATGTGCAAATTATGGTTAACAGTCAAGTTTTATGGTTTTTTGTCGTTTCGCCATAATCGCGTTTCAAACGGCGAAATAGGCTTCCTCCTTGGCTGTCCCTAGTTTACATTAAGATGTATTATTCCCAAAAGACAGAAGCAATTCTATCCCGAAACGAGTTCTTTAAAATGAAAGTTTCCTTTATGTTCAACTGCGTTATGTTGAAACGACTTTTATGTCGAAACAAGTGTTAAATCTCTTCTGATTTGGAAGTCAAATTAGACGTCTGATGACTTCAGATTTGACCGAAAAACGATTTGAACGACGTCAAGCTTGACGTCCAAATCCTTCTGCGCATGCTTCAGGAATTTCAACCCTGATTCAAAATGCGGTTGGAAAAAAGCGATCTAACTGTGTTTAGCAGTTACAAACTGGCTTTAAACTCCTGGAACATGCGCAGAAGGGTTTGGAAGTCAAATTAAACCGAAACAAGACTTTACTAGTAAGCCCAAAAGACTGAAACCATTCTATGGCGAAACGCAATTTCTTTAAAAATGAATGTTTCCTTTATGTTCAATTGCGTTATGTTGAAACGAGACATTTTATGTCGAAACGACAAGTTTAATCTCTTCTTTACGGTAAGATGTACTATGTTGAAATGCATTATGGTGAACGCTTTCGACAATTTTATTTATGTTGATTTTTTATGGTGAACGGAAATTCGCGATTTCTACTATTTTATGGTCAAATGCATTATGGCGAACCGCATTATGTCAACAATAAAATCATTTAATTTTTTTTTTTTTTTTTTTTTTTAAGTATCAAGGTAGAAATAAAGAGATTTTTGCCCAAAGGAGGAGCCTCTCGTAACGCGAAAAAGTATGAAATTTATCCCTACGCCGCAAGGTGTTCCAGAAAAAAAGGCTACGGCCGGCCGGCACCACAGACAAAGTTGAGATCGGTAAAGGATCAATATTCAACTTGACCCTCCGGGGTCTGAAAGACCCTTCCCCAAAAACCCGACGTGGAGGGTATCACAATAAATTCTTTAAGAAAGTTAAAAAATTGACAATGGGGAATTCTTGGTCCAAAAACCGACGAAAACTAAGAAAGATGTAAAAAACGTGTTTTTTGTTATTTTGAAATTTGTGAGAAACCTCTTCCTCTCCCCCTTAAATCCGCCCTTTCCCTTCAAGGGTCGGGTTGAACCCTTCAAGGGTTCTAAAACTCTTATTTTTGAAAAAAAAAAAATTATTTTTTTGCTGCGATTTTTGGTAGACAGGAATTTCTGAATTTTAAAATAGGTCGATTTCCGTGAGGTCAGATCATTTAATGCCGATTTCCTCCCTTCATAATTTTATTAATTATTCATGACTAGTCTGAGCTTTGGTTTATATTGAACACTGATGATACTAAACTCGGCTAATCTAAAGTTATAATTAGTGTTTAACTTGAAGGGGGCGACATGTTTCTCCGCTCTCTGTGCAAATTTCTGGATTTTCCCTTCCCGAGGTTTATAAATATGTTTACAAAACCGGTTTTGATTATTAAAATCGCACATGAAGGCGTAGGTGAATTTAAAATTAAAGCGCTACTTGTCCGTCAGTCAAGTAGTTTGATATTTAATGGAAATGGAAGGGTTGGAGTGATGGATCTGTCGTGTTCGGTTGACACTGGACAGACTAACTTACTTAGAGGGAAGCACGCGCACTCATCTCCCTCGCCTCCAAGTGACATTTGCATGGAAATTGAAGGCGTATTTGTTTTAAAGCGTCCCCCAGCGCCTTCATGATCCATATTCATCGAACCTTCTTGAGTATTTATACGGCGGAGCCCTCAAGACTAATGTGTGAATAGTGTTTGCCTCGCTAATGCCGCTTCGTCTTCACTCTCCGAAAACTAAAAACTTTATTTTCTTCCCTATTGTTCTTCCTTTTGATGTGTCTCGAATAATGAAGAACCCGCATGATTTCTATTTGTAAAACGCCCTTTTGTGCCTCTGATTGCTTTATTCCAGAAGATAGGGGAAAGATTAATATCAAAATACACCGCTCGTTTGCATTTATAATTTTCGAAAGAACAATGCGCACTAAAATCGTTCAAACAAAGGCAACCCCTACCTGCCCGTCATGTTGGTGCTTGTTCATCAATTTTTTATGAGTTAGTTTGACTATTTTTATCCCTCAGAAATGCTGACTGCGCAAATGTGATATATCAAACAAAACATTTCGCTTAAGCGTATGAATGCCTCATTGTTTTAACATTAAGAAGTTAATGTGATACCCTCCACATCGGGTTTTTTGGAAGGGTCTTCCAGACCCTGGAGGGAAAAATCGAATATTGATCTTTACCGGTCTCAACTTTGTCTCTGGTGCCGGCCGGCCGTAGCATTTTTTTCCGGAACACTTTACGGCCACAGTTTCCAACCGATTTTCACCACATTTTCTTTAGTCGGTGAACGAGAAACTAACGAGGGCGATTTTTGAATTTCGTAAAAATGGCGGAGATATGTCTGTTTATATGTTCCGTTATACTTCCCCCTTTATTGTACTTTCCCCTCCGTTATACTTCTCCTTTTTTATATTTTCCCCTCCGTTATTCTTCCCGTCCCATATATTTTCCCCTCCGTTATACTTCCACTCCCTTATATTCCCCCCCGTTATACTTCCACTCCTTTATACCTCCCCTCCGTCATACTTCCCCTCCGTTGTACCTCCCCCTCCGTTATTCTCCCTCTCCGTTATTCTCCCCCTCCTTTATACTACCCCCTTCATTGTACTTCCCCCTCCGTTATAATCCCCATTTGTTATACTTCCCCCTCTGTTATACCTCCCCCTCCTGCCGCCAAGAGAAACTAACGAGGGTGATTTTTGAATTTCGAAAAAATTGCGGAGATACATATGTCTGTTTATATGCTCCGTTATACTTCCCCCTCTGTTATACTTCCTGTCCCATATATTTTCCCCTCCATTATACTACTCCTCCCTTATATTTCCCCCTCCGTTATACTTCCCCTCCCTTATATTTCCCCTCCGTTATACTTCCCGTCCCATACATTTTCCCCTCCGTTATACTACCCATCCCTTATATTTCCCCTCCGTTATACTTCCCCTTCTTTATACCTCCCCCTCCGATATACTTCCCCTCCCTTATATTTTCCCTTTCGTTATACTTCCCGTCCCATATATTTTCCCCTCCGTTATACTAGCCCTCCCTTATGTTTCCCCCTCCGTTATACTTCCCCTCCGTTATACTTCCCCTTCTTTATACCTCCCCATCCGTTATACTTCCGCTCTTTTATACCTCCCCCTCCGTTATACTTCCCCTCCCTTATATTTCCCCTCCGTTTTACTTCGTCCCATACATTTTCCCCTCCGTTATACTACCCCTCCCTTATATTTCCCCTCCGTTATACTTCCCCTCCTTTATACCTCCCTCTCCGATATACTTCCCCTCCGTTATATTTTCCCTTTCGTTATACTTCCCCTCCCTTATATCCCTTTCGTTATACTTCCCGTCCCATATATTTTCCCCTCCGTTATACTAGCCCTCCCTTATATATCCCCCTCCGTTATACTTCCCCTCCTTTATACCTCCCTCTCCGATATACTTCCCCTCCGTTATATTTTCCCTTTCGTTGTACTTCCCCTCCCTTATATCCCTTTCGTTATACTTCCCGTCCCATATATTTTCCCCTCCGTTATACTAGCCCTTCCTTATATATCCCCCTCCGTTATACTTCCCCTCCTTTATACCTCCCTCTCCGATATACTTCCCCTCCGTTATATTTTCCCTTTCGTTGTACTTCCCCTCCCTTATATCCCTTTCGTTATACTTCCCGTCCCATATATTTTCCCCTCCGTTATACTAGCCCTCCCTCATATATCCCCCTCCGTTATACTTCCCCTCCTTTATACCTCCCCATCCGTTACACTTCCTCTCTTTTATACTTCCCCCTCCGTTATTCTTCTCCTCCCTTATACTTCCCCCTCCTGCCTCCCCCGGGCCAGCTCCAGACCAGTACTTTTAAAACATCCACAGAGAACCTGGTAGACATTTTAACCTCCTCGAATCCAATTTTAGAGGACTGATTCTTCTATTTTCATTTTTTTTTTTTTTTTTTTTTTTGATGCCCACGAGGAGGTTCCCCTAAGGTTCCCTAGCACTTAAAGCCTTAAGGCTCTATTGTGCCGCTTCTATTTTCATTAGTGGTCAAGGACTCTGACTCTGAAACGAAGGAGCTCATCCTTCCACTATTTCATGAGGTTCATGTAACGCCTGTAGTTGGCATTATTTCTTGCGCAATCTCACCTAAAAAACTATTTTTTTGTGCCACATAAGCATATAATATTTTGCTTACTACTAATACTTTGCTTTCAAGTATTCTCGGATTTGGGGATTTCAAATAATAATTAAAGAGAAAAGGTCAAAACGCTAAATAAACACGATTTGGTTTGCATTGTGATGAATATATGGGAATAAGAGCATAATAGGTACTCTATGGTATAAGCTTTACGTTTAATGTCCTAGCGAACTAATTATGAACCATTGTCGAAAACGTAGATTATAGGATCTGAGTTAATATAGCGAATTTAGGGTTCTCTTTGACCGAACGAAGCGGCTCATTAATATGTCTCTATGGAAAGCCATTCTCGTTTGCTTCTGCAAGTCCTTTTGGAGTAATCCTCAAAGCGATTGAAGATGAATTAATCCTCACAAGAAACTTAATCCTCGTATTTGAGACTACATAAAGACGAATACATGAGATTTCTAAATAATATACCTTTCGTAGAAGGGAAACTTTTTAGGATTCTATTGTTTGTTCAATTTTATGCTTCTGTTATGTTAATTGAAGGCTCATGTTCGGTCTGTATGCATATTTCATAAGGGCCTGTCTATTGTAAATGCTAGTCGGCACCTTTCAAACCCGCGGGGATGATCGGTAGCGCCCGAACCCACAAGGGGCTTAAGTTCGAGCCGACTATAAATTTCAAAGGAGAAAGAGAGAGAAAAAAAAATCCTTCGTCAACATCTCTTGTAAAATAATCATTTTCCTCCAGCTTTACTTACCTACATCAAAGAACAAAGAGTGAGATAATGAGAATTAAAGTTTATCTGAGAAAGGAAACGGTAAACTCGGCTTTTGTGTGAAAGCTTTGGATAATACTCTCCACATCTAGTGGCTTATTAAGCAGTTGAAAGTCTCATCAAAATATTATAACTTTGTTAGAAGATAATAATAATAAATTATTAAAATCGTAAAGCATTATTAGCACAAATATTGTTCTAAGAAACCATTTTTTAATATTTAGAGAAGTTGGATGAAGAGGCAATATCGGACATATAAGTAGGGATTATAGATAGCCTTCTAATCATTTCTGCAGTCTAGCTTGCCTCCTATCCTGTACTCTAGCTTGCCTCCTATCCTATACTCTAGCTAGCCTCCTATTCTGTACTCTAGCTTACCTCCTATCTCGTAATCTAGCTTGCCTCCTATCCTATACTCTAGCTAGCCTCTTATTCTGTACTCTAGCTTACCTCCTATACTTTACTCTAGCTTACCTCCTATCCTATCTTCATGGGCACTCTCAAGCTTCAATTCTAACTTTTCTTTTTCTTTCATTCATAAAACCAGCAAAACTAGGGTGGTTTTTGTTTGATATAATAAAAATAAATAAAATAAAAGAAGTTATAAAATAAAACTATATTTTAATCATAGGAACATAATAATTTATAACTCTAGCTTACCTCCTATACTTTACTCTAGCTTGCCTCCTATCCTATACTCTAGCTGACCTCCTATCCTGTACTCTAGCTTGCCTCCTATCCTCTGCAGTATAGCTTGCCTCCTATCCTGTACTCTGGCTTGCCTCCTATCCTGTACTATAGCTTGCCTCCTATTCTATACTCTAGCTAGCCTCCTATCCTGTACTCTAGTTTGCCTCCTATACTTTACTCTAGCTTGCCTCCTATCCTCTGCAGTATAGCTTGCCTCCTATCTGTACTCTAGCTTGCCTCCTATCCTATACTCTAGCTAGCCTCCTATCCTGTTTTCTAGCTTGCCTCCTATCCTATACTCTAGCTATCCTCCTATCCTGTTTTCTAGCTTGCCTCCTATCCTATCTTCATGGGCACTCTCAAGCTTCAATTCTAACTTTTCTTTTTCTTTCATTCATAAAACTAGCAAAACTAGGGTGGTTTTTGTTTGATGATAATAAAATAAATAAAATAAAACAAAAGTTATAAAATAAAACTATATTTTAATCGTAGGAACATAATAGCTTAATAAGTCTTGAGATTGAAAAAAATTCCCATGAGGTTAAGATCAGATTAAATAATTTTGGGAAAACTCGAATTTCTCACCCAGGTCGATATTATTAAAAAAATGATAAAAATCTGCAATCAATTTGCGTGTTTTAACAAGTTTAACAGACCATGAAATCAATTAGAAGTTGAAAATGAAATGCTAAAGGTAGAAAAACCAGTGAGATGAATTTGAAATTAAAATATCACTAAAAATCATCACCAAATTCTAATTTTGGAAATGCCGTTCCTTCCTCAATATTTGATTTCATTTTTACAGCTCTTCAAAGAAAAAAACACAGAGATCCCATAATTTTTTTTTTTTTGAAAAGTTGCTTGGGCTCAGGAAAAAAAATGGCAGAAAACGCCAGAAAAAAATTTAGAAAGCCTTGACACCCCTAACAACTTCCCTAATGCTTGCCTCTTATTCAATTCTCTAGCTTTCCTCCTATCCTGTACTCTAGCTTACCTCCTATCCAGCTTTCGATCTAGCTTGCTGCTTATCCAGTTTTCTAGCTTACATCGTATCCACCCTTCCACTTATCTAGTTAGACGGTTTTTTCCTAGCCTCCTATTTATTTCTGTTTAGGCCCACAGCTCTTCAAAGAAAAAACACAGTAATCCCATAATTTGATGGTGTTTTTTTTATGGAAAACTTGCTTGGGCTCAGGAAAAAAAATGGCAGAAAACGCCAGAAAAAAAATTAAGAAAGCCTTGACACCGCTAATAACTTCCCCAAAGCTTGCCTGTCATTCATTTCCCTAGCTTGCCTCCTATCCTGTACTCTAGCTTTCCTCCTATCCTGTACTCTGGCTTGCCTCCTATCCTGTACTCTAGCTTTCCTAATATCCTGTATTCTAGGTTGCCTCCTATCCTGTATTCTAGCTTGCCTCCTATCCTGTACTCTAGCTTGCCTCCTACCTGTACTCTTGCTTGCCTCCTACCCTGTACTCTAGCTTGCCTTCTATCCTGTACTCTAGCTTGCCTCCTATCCAGCTATCAATTTAGCTTGACATTTTCCAGCACTCTAGGTTACCTCCCATCCACGGTACCTACGTATCTAGTTCGATGGTTTTTTCATTCTCTAGCTTTCCTCCTATCCAGCTTTCGATCTAGCTTGCCCTTTTTCCAGTACTCTAGCTTACCTCCTATCCACCATTCTACGTCTTTAGTCTGACGGTTATCCTCGCAAGTTCGAATCCAATAACTTTTTTTAATTTCTCGTTTTAAGCACATTTTGTGATGCGTGATTTAATTTTTCTCTCGAATTGAGTTTTATTTTTCCCTCCGTATAAATAAATTGATTGCCAAACAAAAAAGTTTCATTTACCAGTCGGGAGGGTGTGAAGAAAATTGGACGTTGAAATGTCGGAGGCGGAACCGTGTCATGTTTGCGGTAAGACCCGGAGGCCGGAGTTGAATTCAGCCGAGCGAAAAACTGTCGTCCAAGAGGTGTTTGCCTGTAACATGGGGGGCGAAACGTCGTTACAAAATTGTAACTCGACACCGCAATCACTGCCGAGCATTTATCCCGTCCTATTTTTATTTTTTGCCGAGAAAAAAATGATTTTGCATAAAATCTGAACTTTTTACGTAAAATTTTCTAATTATTTATAAATAATTTGATTGAGGTATCCAAACGGTTTAAACATTTAAGATGCATATGAGGCGCTCCGGGTACGAAGGGCGAACTCAACAAAACGTAGTTTCGAGATATGTTTTCGCATTTTAAAGTTTTATGTTACGGGCGAACTCAACAGAAAAGTCATGCCCAGGAATGGGAAAAGAAGTGGGGGGTTGTGGACTAGGATGTGGAGTTCGCCCTTCGTACCCGCTCGGATATCGCAGTTAGAGCTTTGCCGCATATCGGTTTTTACGTATTAAAAGGGGGAAAAAGAGCGAACTCAACATAAAAATTATATGGGTGTATTCACCAAGAGAACCGGCTCCGTGGCTGGTGGGTTCAGTCTTGGACTCTCACCACGGAGACCGGGGTTCGATCCCAGGTTGGGTATAGGGATTTTTGGTTGGAAGTAAAATTCCAATTAAAAATATCCTTCTACAAAATCTGTGGATAATTTATTTAGGCCACTACTCTGGTAGTTGGCCCAAAAGGGCGCCACGGCATTATGGCGAAAGCCCCCCGCCTGGGTCTGATCCCCCTCCCCCTTTGTAAAGGCCTGTGGCTAATACAATTAACAAAAAAAGAGTATTCACCAAGAGGTCTTGAATCTGAAAATGAAAAAAATGATCTGATGTTGAGTTCGCCCTTCGTACCCGGAGCGCCTCATATAAAGAATTGGGATGTGTGAGTTTTCCGAGACATTTAATCTGAGATTGAGTGTTTATAGTCGTTCTCCCCTTGGTGAGAAAAGGGGGATTGGGATATGCAAATAGGTTTAGTATCAAGTGGTCCTGTGTGACATTAGGCGTTTTGGAGTGCGAGTTTGACTTATGGAGTCCCTCTTGCTACTGGCAGAAATGTCCGTCACCACCGGGGTTGGGGTCCGAACGGTCCCCGACTAGGGAATTAATTATTTCACTGCGTTAGACACTCTAAGGCCTGGGTCGGACTTAATGAAAATCTCGAATTAGTTTCGTTACGTTAAGCACCATCCGAGAGGCAAATTGTTATAATAAGTCCGGGACACTTAAAGCTCCCACTCCTCGTCGATCCTTAGGGGGCACTTGAGCAAGTTCGGGATAAGGCCCACCTCTCACTCCTCCTTACCAACTCGGCCATGAATATAAAGTTTCGTTTTAGAGAACCTTTCTTCTAGAAGGGTAAATGCGGACGGTGGCAGACTACAACCTCCCTAACCGCACCCCCCCAGCACCAAACCGCCCCTCACACTTTCTACTACAGTTTATACACTTTATCCTAGAGATTGACCCGCAACCCGAAAACCTACTTCATACCGCATCGAAAAGGATAGCCAAAAAAAAGAACACCTCATTTTTATTCCAATGAGAAATTCTTTCTTTTTTTAAATTTTCAGACTTTTCTCAACTTCATTTTTTCAGAAAAACTTTGTTTAAGAAAAAAAATCTACCTAAAAATTAAATGGAATTACTTAAGGCAGAAGTAGACGCGATGAAAGTGATAAAAATTAATAGTCTGGGGCTTCCCCGACGGGAACTCCCTTAGAGAGAAGGGACAATATAGTTGGGGGAAGTATTAAGGATTGGAAGTTAGTGTAAAGGAGGGGGAAGTATAAATGAGGGGAAGTTGAAGGAGGGGAAGTATAACGGGGGGGGGGGGGGTGAGAAGGAATTTTTTTTCGAAAATTTTTCTAAGTATCAAGGTAGAAATAATGGGATTTTTGCCCAAGGGAGGTCCTTCGCGTAACGGGTGGAAGTATCACAATTTCTTTCTACTAAAAAAAAAATGCACCAAAAATTCGAAAAAAGTTTAGAAGTATTTGGTGAAAATTTGGTGAAAATCAGACCAACGGTTCGGCCGCAGCGCAGTTTTTAAAAATTCAAACAGACATATCTCCGCCATTTTTTTGAAATTCGAAAATCGCTCTCGTTACATTCTCATTCACCGACTAAGTAAGATTCTGTGAAAATTTGGTAAAAATCTGTTCAAAACTGTGGCCTGTGGAAAAATGTTTCGGACGAGCGGACATCCGGACGGCCGGCCGGCACCACAGACAAAGTTGAGATCGGTAAAGATCCATATTCGAATTGACCCTTCGGGGCAGACCCCGTTATACTTCCCCTCCTTTATACTTCTCCCTCCGCTATACTTCCCCCTCCTATATTTTTTTCCAGAGAAATACTTTAATTTACTCGAAGTACAAGTTTGAAGAGCTTCCAACAAAAATTCCTCTTTAAGGAAGTTTTTGTTTTTGTTTTTTTGTTTCCTTAAAGAGGAAATATAGGAGGGGGAAGTAAAGCGGAGGGGGAAGTATAAAGGAGGGGAAGTATAACGGAGGGGAATTGTAAGGGAAGTATAACGGAGGGGGAAGTATAAAGGAAGTGTAACAGTTTTTGTTGAAGTTTTTGTTTTTGTTGTTTTGTATCCTTAAAGAGGAAATATAGGAGGGGGAAGTATATCAGAGAGGGAAGTATAAAGGAGGGGAAGTATAACGGAGGGGAAGTGTAAAGGAAGTATAACGGAGGGGGAAGTATAAAGGAAGTATAACAGTTTTTGTTGAAGTTTTTGTTTTTGTTATTTTGCATCCTTAAAGAGGAAATATAGGAGGGGGAAGTATAACGGAGGGGGAAGTATAACGGAGGGGGAAGTATATCAGAGAGGGAAGTATAAAGGAGGGGGAAGTATTATGGAGGGGGAAGTCGATTGAGAGGGGTGAGTCGAACACCACCTGATGGTACGCAATATTCTTCCGATAATCACAATTTTTCGCCATTCACTCCTTATATTTAGTAGAATTTACTTAGAAAAAAAAATCATTTAGGGGAAAATGAAGCTTGAAAAAATAGAGGTTTTCATTTAAAATAACGAAGTTTGGTTTTTGTTCACCCTGTATATCGAAACGCATTTTTAAATATACCAATTAATTCTTTGATTAAAATTAAGGGGGCTTACATTCAACCCCTTTTTATCGCCCCACAGTGGGGAAATGCTGGAAAAAATTAATTTGATGAATTTCTTCATCTCGGTTCACTTATAAAATATGTTTCTCATATTTATTAGTAGTATTTACGTTAGCGTATACAATAATAGATTCTAAATCAAGGTCAATTGAACTCGCACACAAAAAAAATTTTTCGTCAGATATTCTGATAAAAAAAAACGAGCTACCTACGCCTTCCTACGGTCTGAGACTATTTTTTCCTTAATCTAGATACTCTAATAAAGGTTCTATAAAAAATTGGTACCCGAGCTCAACCGAATTGGTGAGTTATGAATTTTTTTATGTCGAGACGCGATAAATACAGCATGTATTAACATAGCGTTAAACACAAGTATTAATTTATTAATAATAAATTATATTAACTAAATTAATTTATTAATATATGTGTATTAATTTATTAATATTTGAGTATTTATTTATTAATATTTGTTAATTTTAGTAAACAAATCATTTAAATTAATCCTGTTTTGTTATCAAGACTATTGGTTCATTAATACGCTAGCTTGTGCTAGCCGAAAATGAGCCCCTTCATGATTCTATATTCTCATTCAGTTAAATTTTTTTTTGCCGATAATGATAATAAATATAACAATTTTTATGTTTATTTTTGGTATTTAATATTTATATTATTTATATTTATATTTATTAATATTACCTATACATTATTATTTTTACCTTCAAATATATAAAAACAATTAAAATTGGTTTTAATATGTGTATCCAATGTATTTTTTACCCTGAATCGAATGAGACTAGTCCCAGGTCGATAGGACAATCCGCTCTCGAGATACAGATTTTTTTCCGTTTTTTGGCCATTTTTCCCCACTGTGCGCCCTTCCATTTTTGATCCATATACGTGTATTTCCGAAAACTGAATATAATAATTTAATCTTTTTTAGAATTCCCTCTAATCCTTAACGTCCATTTTAGCATAAAAGCACCTTTTACAATTAATTAAATTGAATATATAATTATTAACATGCTCTAACATTTTATTATTTTCACATCGCGATCTCCTCTTATCAGTTCTACCAACTGAATCATAAACCCTTTATGTCTTGTGCAATAAAATTGCTATCTCTCTGTAAAAAACATTAATTTTTCTCTTTCTTTTAAAAGATATAAAAAAAATGAATACATGAAACATATTGGTTTTGAGCCTACCATACAGAAACACGATTGGAATTTCAGTAACGCGGAAATATAGAAATTATTATTTCATTCAATTCTACGTATTTTATTAAAGGAAAATGTTTAAATAAATTCATATTTTCGAATTTGCACAATACTTAGTCTTTTTCTTTTTCTCAATTTTATATCAAACTTTTCGGAAGAGTTTTCTTCAAAATCTATAAATTGCAATGGGGCAGTAGCCGCAGAATCAAAAATGTAAACAAATTTTTGGGGAAAACAATGATGAAATTGATGCAAAGAAGGATTGAGAGTAGATTTGGAACAGCTGGGTGAAATAAATTTGATTGGCTGGGTTATTTCAAACGGTGTTTGATAAATAATTTATACCTACTTTGTGGCAAGTCGTGTAAACTTGCGACGAATTCCGACTCATAGGCGTTCAATTATGTACGCGTACGCCTCGGAAAGCAATTAGAAAAAGCCTTCTTTCCTACGATCGATTAACATAAAAAATTAAAACAATATCCATAATACGAATTCGAAAAAATCATTAATTTGTGTACATGAAATCAATCTTGCAACAAACCCCTTACAAATCAATAACGGACGGTTAAGCATAAAAAAAGGTTAACTTTTTATTTTTTTTATGGAAGCCTTCTGTGTGCCGGGATGTCACCCTCTCTGAAAAAAAGGGGAACGGCTGTGCATATCTTTTGAAATATGCCGAAGATATTTTATTTCTATACATTATGTTTCCTTCAATCAAAGTAGGGCGTAATCTTTTTTTAACTGATTACATTTTGCTTGTTACAATCTGACTTTTGAAACAATCATGATTTTTTAAATAATCAACTGGGGTGATTACTTTGGTAATCGATTACAGAAAGTAATCACAATTAACCAAAAATAGAGGAAGAAACGACTGTGATAACGGGTATCTCACGACGCGTTTCGGCTTAAAAAGCCTCTTCAGGTGAGCTATTCCCTCTATTACAATCATTTCTATCTTTTCACTGTGGACCTATCGTGAGATACCCGTTATCACAGTCGTTTCTTCCACTATTATTGGTTAATTGTTTGATATTAAAATCAATTACCTTGTGGGATAACGCAATTAAAATTAAAATGTAATTGGAAAGTAATCACCTACATGATTACAAGTAATTATGATTAATTTTTAATTCGATTACAAAATCTCCCTAGTTGTATAAAAAAAATAACCGATTACCTAAGTAATCTGATTACTTCAAGATGATTTTTTTAATATTAAAAAGTGTAGT
Organism: Orius insidiosus; assembly: GCA_014119065.1. NCBI lineage: Eukaryota > Metazoa > Arthropoda > Insecta > Hemiptera > Anthocoridae > Orius > Orius insidiosus. The sequence continues at coordinate 182,911 of JACGAQ010000035.1, read as the reverse complement.
TCTAAACTTTCAGAATGCATTGTAAAAAGTAACTTGATGATTACTTTTTTCCTCGCTTAAAACGCTCTAGATTGTTAGATTACTCACTGATTACTTCATGATTACTTTTTCCTGGCTTAAAACGCTCTCAGATTACTCAATGATTACTTTTTTCTGGCTGAAAACGCACTCAGAGTGATAGATTACTCAATGATTACTTCATGATTACTTTTTTCTTGGCTTAAAACGCTTTCAGATTACTCAATGATTACTTTTTTCTGGCTGAAAACGCTCTCAGAGTGATAGATTACTCAATGATTACTTCATGATTACTTTTTACTGGCTGAAAACGCTCTCAGAGTGGTAGATTACTCAATGATTAATTTGATTACTTTTTCCTTGCTTAAAACGCTAAAGATTGTTAGATTACTCACTGATTACTTTTTTACTGGCTTAAAACGCTCTCAGATTTCTCAATGATTACTTTTTTCTGGCTGAAAACGCTCTCAGAGTGATAGATTACTCAATGATTACTTCATGATTACTTTTTACTGGCTGAAAACGCTCTCAGAGTGATAGATTACTCAATGATTACTTCATGATTACTTTTTACTGGCTGAAAACGCTCTCAGAGTGGTAGATTACTCAATGATTAATTTGATTACTTTTTCCTTGCTTAAAACGCTAAAGATTGTTAGATTACTCACTGATTACTTCACGATTACTTTTTTCCTGGCTAAAAACGCTCTCAGATTACTCAATGATTACTTTTTTTCTGGCTGAAAACGCTCTCAGAGTGATAGATTACTCAATGATTACTTCATGATTACTTTTTACTGGCTTAAAACGCTCTCAGAATGATAGATTACTCAATGATTACTTTGATTACTTTTTTACCTGGCTTAAAATGCTATTAGATTACTCAATGATTACTTTCTCTGGCTTAAAACGCTTTTAGATTGATGGATTACTCATTGATTACTTTTTCCATTCCTAAAATTTTTAGTTACTTTTATTTAAGTAATCATTTAATCATGGTGTGATTACTAAATATCAAGTAAAAGTTTTGTGATTAATGATTAAAATAAGCAGTAACCACACTACATGAGCGATTACGATTATTAGTCAATCACGTGAAAATTAATCGATTACTTTTTGTAATAAAAGTAATCGATTAGTTTGATAATCAAGTAATTTTACACAAAAGTAATCGATTAATAATCAGTAATAGATTACTTTTAGCCCAAATATACCTTCATTAACTTTTTCTAAAAATAAATAAAAAAATAAAAATTTTCATATTTTAAGCATTCGTGGAAGCCCTTCTGGTAATTCTAGTGGACTAATTAATTAATTCATTGACGTATCGATGATAATACAATTTCCAAGTAGCGATTATTGATTTTCTTGTGAAAATGAATTTTCCCAGTCATTCTAAATGTAGGTATTTGAGGATGTCAATATTTATGGCTTCAAAAATTCAGGGGTACAATAAAGCCTGAAGAAATGAAGAGGATTTCGTGGGTCTTCGATGGCAGAATCGAGCGTAGGCGGCGGTAGGGAAAACGCTTAGTCAGTAATCTTCGCCAAATCATTCCCGGACTATTTTCTTTAAAAGTCCTTTGTTCTCCGTCTAATGATCGTTACCGGGTATTTCTCATTAGGAGGATTCGTTGATGTACGATTTCCGAATCTGAAATTTTTCGATGAATTCCCTACGAAAAGACCGTCACCAAATGGCCTCTAAAATGGGCGCTTGGTGGTAATGGGTTGGGCCCTGACGGGGGCATTCGCCATTTTACCATGGGATCTAAGCTAAAGTACTAGTTTGAAGAGCTTCCAACAAAAACTTCCTTAAAGAGAAGTAAAAATATAGGAGGGGGAAGTTTTTTTTTTTTTTTTTTTTTTTGTTTTAATTGTATTAAGCCCAGGGCTTGTTACAAAGGGGGAGGGGATCAGACCCAGGCGGGGGCTTTCGCCATAATGCCATGGCGCCCTTTTGGGCCAACTACCAGAGTAGTGGCCTAACTAAATTATCCACAGATTTTGTAGAGGGATATTTTTAATTGGAATTTTACTTCCAACCAAAAATCCCTATACCCAACCTGGGATCGAACCCCGGTCTTCCGTGGTGTGAGTCAGAGACTGAACCCCCCAGCCACGGAGCCGGTTAGGAGGGGGAAGTATAAAGGGGGGAAGTATAACGCAGGGGGAAATATGTTGGAAGGGAAGTATAGAGGAGGGGGAATTATGAGGGAGGGGAAGTATAAAGGAGGGGGAATTACATAGGAGGAGAAGATATGTCTGTTTAAAATTTTAATAAATTCGCTGCGGCCGAACCGTGGCCGTGGGTTCGATTTTTACCAAATTTTCACCAATTACTCCTTATTTTTTTAAAGAATTTTTGGTGTAAAAAAAATTATCATTTTTAAACATTAATTATCATTTTAGTTGGGAGAAATTTCTCACTTCCATGCCTTAAGAGAGGGACGTCTCTTGGGCAAAAATCCCATTATTTCTACCTTGATACTTCAAAAAATTTGGTAAAAAAAAAAAAAAATCGGTAAAATCGAAAAAAATACTCGGAAAGTTTTGCGAAAAAAAAAATAACCTCGGAAAATTAAAAATAAATAAATAACAAAACGGAAAATTTTTTATAAGAAAATACAAATACTTCCCCCTCCGCTATAATTCCCCACCCTTACACATCCCCTCCATTATACTTCCCCCCTTATGCTTCTCCACACTTATACTTCCCCCTCCGTTACACTTTTCCCACCGTTATACTTCCTCCTCCGTTATACTTTCCCCCTCCGTTATACTTCCCCATCCGTTATACATCCCCCTCCTATATTTTTTCTTCTCTTTAAGGAAGTTTTCGTTCTAAGCTCTTCAAACTAGTGTGATATCCCGCGGTGTTAATCGGGATGGAATTTCAGTAGGTTTAGGCGGAATAATTTGGAAGTAAGAAAATTTGAAAGGCTTTAATTATTTAAAACGGGTTTATTGGCGGCCCAGGATTACAACTGAAGGTAACGTCTCCAGCCTCTGAAGGAGGGGAGCGTAACACAGAAATTGTAGGGAGGGGGTTATCCCTTAGGGAGGATATTACACTAGTACATACTTTTTTTTTTGAAATGGAAGAAATATTGGGACTTTTGCCCAAGTGAGGTCCCTCTCGTAGCGAATGTTCCGTATGAAATTTCTCCCTACTAAAATGATAATTTTTTTTACACCAAAAATTCTTTAAAAAAAAAAGGAGTAATTGGTAAAAATTTGGGGAAAATCGGACAAACGGTTCGGCAGCAGCGAATTTTTTTAAATATCATACAGATACCTATGTCTCCGCCATTTTTTCGAAATTCAAAAATCGCCCTCGTTAGTTTCTCGTTCACCGACTGAAGAAAATTTGGTGAAAATCGTTTGAAAACTGTGGCCGTAAAGTGTCTCAGAAAAAAATGCTACGGCATATTTTCACCACGTACAAAGTTGAGATTGGTAAAGATTCGAGTTGACCCTCCGGGGTCTGGATGACCCTTCCCCAAAAACCCGACGTGGAGGGTATCACAATACATAACTTCTTTAAGAAAGTTAAAATGAGTGCCAAAAGGATAGAACTTGGATCAGATTTTGAGCCGTTGCCATCGTGAGTGCTCATCTACCCTCTACATTTTTTTTTTATAATTACACATTCCTGGCTAATTCAAAAAGAATATTGTTTATAGTTAATTAAAGATTAAAGGAAGCCTTTTTGCTGTCGCAAAAATAATAAGCTATTATTACAGGGGTAATATTCTAATATTTATTTAACTTGTTTTGTTGAAGAGTTTACAAAGCAATTTTTTCCGTGCGTACCGACAATCGTAATTATTTCGAGAAAAACGCTTCTTTACCGCGTGACCAAGATTTCCAATCGTCCCTGACCAAGTTCGTGCGGTCGGACCGCAGGACGAACCCGCGCGTCGGGAATGGCCGAAATTGAAATTCTCACATGATCTTTGAGTTTTTTGTCAAAGGAAAAGCGGCTCAATTTATCTCAGGGGGAAGGGTTGAAGGTTTCGATCTCTGTTGAAATACTAATAGGAAGTAATTGGTCTCCAATGGTAAATAGGCTCCCCTACGTTTGAACAGACATTGACGTATCTATCAAGGGGCGAACAAACATTTTCGGTCGAGTATTGACGTGAACAAATACGCTCACTCACCTACTCCGCTAATCCCGAAGTGGCCATAGTTTAAAATAAAGTTCTATTATTGTTTAACTTGTGAACCTTCGAACTTTAACTATTTAGATGCCATAATCTTGACCCTATTTTGCGATTCCCGCGGGTACCTGATGTGTCGTTATGCATTATGTTCCTAATTGCTCCTTCACTTCACGGCTTCCACTAATTACCTTCTACTCCGCATCCCTTAATCTCATCTGCATCCACCGCACGCTCGGCCCTTTGTCAATCCCTAGGAAACAAAGGCTTCTTTTATACAACTCCTATTTCCAGAACCTATTTCTGTTATTCTTCATGATAATAGCAAAGAATAATTTTTACCAACATCGCTATTTGCCGAGTTCGCTCATCCTTTCAATGATCACGGAATAAGAAAAGACTTTTCCTGAGTATCTGTAAATGCCGGCTATTTAAAAAATTTTTTGAGAAGAACCAAAAATATAGAAGGGGGAAGTATAACGGAGGAGAAGTATTAGATTAATTTCTTAAGGCCTTGTGCACGTCGACCCCTAATGGGTCAATAGTGCGCCCTTGTTTTTGGATCAGAGCCCCAGGCTCGAGGAGAAGTTTAACGGAGGGGGAAGTATACGGGAGGGGAAGTATAACGAAGGGAAAAGTATAAAGGAGGGGAAATATAATGGAGGGGGAAGTTTTTTTCCTAAAATTTTTAAGTTTTTTGTCCCCCCCCCCCCCACGAGTTGATTTTTTTTTCCAAAAATTTTAGTATCAAGGTAGAAATAATGGGATTTTTGCCCAAGAGAGGTCTCTCTCGTAAGGCGTGGAAGTATGAAATTTCTCCCTACTAAAATGATAAATAATATAAAAAAATTATGATTTTTATGCACCAAGCATTCTTAAATAATATAAGGAGTAATTGGTGAAAATTTGGTGAAAATCGGATGAAAATTGGCCATAAAGTTTTCCGGAAAAATGCTACGGCCGGCCGGAACCACAGACAAATTTGAGATCGGTAAACTTAAGTTTTTTTATTTATCAAGGTAGGCATAATAGGATTTTCACCCAAGAGAGGTCCCACTAGTAACGGGTGGAAGTATGAAATTTCTCCCTACTAAAATGATAGTGTTGAAAAAATGATAATTTTTTTACACCAAAAATTCGTAAAAAATATAAGGAGTAATTGGTGAAACTTTGGTGAAAATCGAACCAACGGTTCAGCAGCAGCGAATTTTTTAAAATTTTAAACAGACATATCTCCGCCATTTTTTCGAAAATTAAAAATCGCCTTCGTTCTTTTTCACCAACTAAAGAAAATTTGGTGAAAATCGGTTCAAAACTGTGGCCGTGAAGTGTCCCGGAAAAATGCTTCGGACGGGCGGACAGCCGGACGGCCGGCCGGCACCACAGACAAAGTTGATATCGGTAAAGATCAATATTCGATTTGACCCTCCGGGGTCTGGAAGACCCTTCCCTAAAAACCCGACGTGAAGGGTATCACAATAACTTCTTTAAGGAACTTAATATAGCCAAAAACATTCTGAAAGCATTTTCTATTGAGAAACGGACTTAGTCCGGACGAATGTCGACCTAGGGGTCGCATATACGTTTTTTTACGTATCGAAGGATTTACCCGTTGAATCTTCTTCCTCCATAATCTAGCACACACGTTTTTTCCGTAAGCCCGAAGGGAGAATTCTTCCGTGTAATCGATTCTTTAATAATTTCTCCTACCGTGTGCGGTGGACAAAATTACACGGACGGAAATAAATCTCGGCTTGGCGTAGAGGTCGAAGAGGCGGGGGCGAGAGAGTAAATCAAAAAGCTATCAGAGACTCCTGGAAAAGAGCTTCTCGGATGATCTCATTTTACACAAACGGTTTACCTCAAAAATTACTCCTCAAAAAAAATTCACTTTTGACGTTTATGTCATAAACTAAAAACACTGACAAGGTTCTATCGTTTGCGTATATTCTCTCTGATGGATGTTGGCGTGACTGAAGCGTAAATTAGACACTCTCTGTTGTTAATTAACTCAAACCGACCCCTCGAAAACAGTAGCACGAGAAGTCAACCCTAACATGAATATAATAGCCCAAATAGCGAATCTCAATTAATAACCAAATAATTTCCCCAAAATTCGACTTTTTATTTAACTCTTTCCCTTAATTAAAGATAATTAAATTTAAACTAATTATCAGAACAGTTATTCTTCAATAGGTTTTAGCGCAGTTTATGTTAGGTATTCGTAATTAAAATTTAAAAAAAAATGACCCTTTGAAGTTGAACAAAATTGAACCAATAAACAAAAAACGAATCGGGGGGAAAAAAGTTAATAAAAGGATCGAGACAGATTTATATTTTTAATTCTACTTTTAAAATGAAACTAAAATTTTTTTTAGATGTTTTTAAGGTTAAGAAAAAGTGGAAATTGTGAGTTCATTGTCTTTTCAAAATTAGTTTGTACTTTTTTAAATTAGTTCGTACTTTTTCAAATTAGTTTGTACTTTTTGAAATTAGTTTGTACTTTTTGAAATTAGTTTGTACTTTTTGAAATTAGTTTGTACTTTTTCAAATTAGTTTGTAGGTACTTTTTCAAATTAGTTTGTACTTTTTGAAATTAGTTTGTACTTTTTGAAATTAGTTTGTACTTATTCAAATTAGTTTGTACTTTTTGAAATTAGTTTGTACTTTTTCAAATTAGTTTGTACTTTTTCAAATTAGTTTGTACCTACTTTTTGAAATTAGTTTGTACTTTTTGAAATAGTTTGTACTTTTTGAAATTAGTTTGTACTTATTCAAATTAGTTTGTACTTTTTGAAATTAGTTCGTACTTTTTCAAATTAGTTTGTACTTTTTGAAATTAGTTTGTACTTTTTGAAATTAGTTTGTACTTTTTCAAATTAGTTTGTACTTTTTGAAATTAGTTTGTACTTTTTCAAATTAGTTTGTACTTTTTCAAATTAGTTTGTACTTTTCAAATTAGTTTGTACTTTTTGAAATTAGTTTGAAGTTAGTAAATTGATTGCTATTTAATTTAGGCTGCTAGATTCAGCAGATTGATGATTTTGCCTCGTTTTATATGGAAAAACTAAAGGTTAAAACGGACTTATTTACCCGGTTTCACCCGATATTCCGCGATAAAAATTCGTAATACAAAAATAACGAAATGGCACGTAAAATCACCATCAATCTTATTGATATTATATTTTTTAGCTTAAATCTTATTTTTTGGTCCGACGATAAGGGGGGTGCATGATTTACTTTTATGAAATTGTTAACTATGGAATTTTAGACTTCATCACGAACGAGAAGTTAATTTATTAGGTCTTTAATTGAAAAAGTCAGCGTGTGAAGTCAATCATTTTGTTCTATATAAGGAACTCTGTTGTTTATAAAAGCGTCGAAAATATGCAGCTGATTGCTGCGGGAAGGCGAGGATATTGGAGTAGAAAGACCATTTTTAAGCTAATCCAGGACTTTTCCTACGGTTCACCCAGGACCTAGTTCATCGATTTGGCGAGCGGAAATAGAATGAAAGACTCATTGTATCAAGCATCGGCGTATTACGCACTTTCGGCAGAGAAACACCCCCCACAGCTCCCAGCTATTTGGCGAGCAAAGCACAGTCTACTTAGAAATAGACTGAAAGACCCATTTTTATCAGTTGTCGAGCGTATCATGAACTTTTGGCAAAGTAACTCCTCCACAGCTTCCAGCTATTTTGGCGAGCGGAGCACAGCCTGCTTAGAAATCGCCTGAATGACCCTTTTTTATCAGCCATCGGGCGTATCATGTACATTCGGCACGATTTCGACTTGGGCAAAAAACAGATGACGGCAGACGGAAGGCACTTCCAAAAATTTTACCCGGAGGGTAGTAACTTCTCAATCGTTAAAAGCATTTGACGACCTTAACAAACTCTCAAGTAATTTTATTGAATCAAATCGGTTGTTTATGTCCTCTTGATTTAATGGGACAAATGTCGATGCTTCAGTTATACAGGGAGGAATCCTAACCGTATTAGGAGCGCGTGTGTTTTCGACGAACATCTGGCCCCCTAGAAATCCAGCTGCGAAGCCTCATGATAAGGCAAAAACTTGACATAGAAAAAACTGAATAACGCCTTTACCGAACAGGTGGTGCTCTCGAAAAGTTTTAACTCATCTCCAGCCTCTCGTCCCCTCTTAATCAAAACTTCTCGACATAATCAAAAGATTAGAATATGTAAACAGAAATGATTATTTTTTTTCTTGAAAAATAGTCTTTCTTGAAAGTTTTTAGTTCGAATTAGGGAGGATGTCGGTTGAAATCCAACGGTCTCTTCCACTTGTTAGCTTTTCCGGTGACTTTTAAAAGGTTCCGGATGCGCTCCAACAGGTGTCTAACGTTATGACTCACATCTTCAATAATAACCGACTTAATTTGCTCATTAATAAAACCTTTTAGTCCATCCCCTTTGCTAGTCTTCCTCAGCATAAAAAGTGCAAAAAAATTGTTCAAATTTTTAAAAAACGTAAATTGTCCCTCATAGCTAGAAATCCCAATTAAATTATTCGGAATAAAGTTCCACTTAAGAGAAAGCCTTAAGTAAAGTACTTTTTGGTGTAGAAACTTCCAAGAGGTGCACTCAGAAAATTAAAAGGAAAATAGCGCGTGCATCGAGTTAAGTGCAGTAAGCGAATGAAAAACGTCATTTGAATTTCCTATGTTTGAATAGGTGCTTTTGAACTAGATTCTGAAGCAGAATGAAAAAAAGAAGACAAAAAATTTCCTGAACTACATTTATGAATTTTTTTTCCCTTAAGTTAACTTTTAATCTTCGGTTAGTGCTCTTCTTCACGGAAAGTATCAACATGGTAAAAATATCAGGCCAAGACTCCAAATTGAAAGGATTTAAACGAAAAATGTGAAATTTTGAGAAGGTAAACTGAAAAACGTGTGTAGCACGTCATCTGAGGGATCACTTGGAATGAATTCGTCTTGGTTACACGGCCTAGCACTTAAGGCTTTCACCTCACACGATATTTTTACTAAAATAAGTAGATCAAAATATTTTTATTTCACTTACTATAAAAATATTATAAAACAAAAATTGGCGGTTTTCTCTAAATTAGTATGAGAACTAATCGTCGATTAGCTTACGGTTAAAGGTTTTGGTACTTAGGGAGTACTGGAAAGTTTTGTTTTAAATTCAATACATCGCTGCACTTTCGCCCCTAAAAGTAGTTTCCTATATTTGAGCACTAAAAATCATCGGAAAATTTTTTACAAATGCTCATTCTTATAATTTTGAGAATCTCTACGCGCTTTAGGGAGCGGTTTTTCCGGAAAAAGTTTTCCTATGGAAAATAGAAAATTTACTTTTTGGCTAAAACATTTTTTTTTTACAAACCAATAGTCATTTTGTTGGTTTTTACAAGCTCTTTCGAAAAACTCAATTGGTTTTTAATAATCGGCAATTAGGGTCCGGTTAGTGGTTTTCGGTGGTGCAGAGAAGGAAAAATCGGGTTTCTCAATTTTTTTAAATAATCGTCGATTAAGATCCGGATACTAGTTTTTGATAGTACAGAGAAGGAAAATCGGTTTTCTCAATTTTTTAAATAATCGGCGATTAAGATCCGGATACTAGTTTTTGATAGTACAGAGAAGAAAAATCAGTTTTCCGAATTTTTTTTTTAAATAACCGGCGATTAGGGTCCGGTGGGTAGTTTTTGATAGTATAGAGAAGAAAAGATCGGTTTTCTCATTTTTTTTTAAATAACCGGCGATTAGGGTCCGGTTAGTAGTTTTTGATAGTGCCTACTGAGAAGAAAAAATCCGTTTTCTCAATTTTTTAAATAATCGGCGATTAGGGTCCGGTTATAGTTGTTTTTGATGGTACGAATACGGAAAAATTGGTTTTCTCCATTTTTTTAAGGAAGTTCTCGTCAGGGTCAGCTCCAGACTAGAAGTAGTAGAAACTCGTGTTTCTCTTCAATCAAAAATCCTGTAAAATCATCCAAAAATGGTGATTTTTTGGCCAATAAACCCAAAAATATGCTCAAAAATCCGTTAAAGCTGGTGCTCTTCGACAGAAAAATTGGTTAAAATAGGGTAAAATGGGTAGCTCTTAAGAAAAGGTGGTTTTTAGGACGAACATTCCGAAAAATATGCTCGAAATTAGGGTTTCGAGGCGGAAAATAGGGTGTTTTTTATGGACGACTGGAAATGATAAATTTGTTAACTTCATAGCACCACCATCGACAACTTTAATTCGGGGAGTATTTCGAACAACCCTGAGTATCGCAACATGAGTATAGCAACATGATTGTCAATAGTTACAACATAAATACGAATAAGTCAACTCAAAGGTGTCACTGAAAACATGAGAAAACATGTTGTCGACCATTCACTTCAACAGTGTAGCGATCAAATCTGATTCTGCTAGCCGATCCCTGTTGTACACAACAAATCCATTTCAAACTGGTAAATTAAATTTGTATTTGAGCTTTTGGTTTACTTTTTAATTGCATATATTCAAGGATATTTTATTATCTAAATTATAACCTATAATCTGAGGGTTTACGCTTTTCGGATTCTTCAGGTGAGATATTCCTTCTTCCTCATAGTTCATTGTAGTTCCCCAAGAGATAGAGCCACTTTCGCCTCCTTATAGGTTAGTTTATTTGTCACAATATTAATTTATGCGTCGTGGGATACTCAATAAAATCTTCCTTCACTTTTAATTAAAATTCAGGTAAATAAAGTCATAACGGAAGATTAATTGTGGATGGAAATTAAAATAGTTGCTCTAAACCAGATTTTAGTGGAGTAATAAGAAAAACATTCTAATATTACCTCATAGTTAGTCGTAGTTCCCCAAGAGATAGAGCCACTTTCGCCTTCTTATAGGTTAGTCTATTTGTCACAATATTAATTTATGCGTTGTGGGATACTCATTAAAACCTTCGTTCATTTTTTATTAAACTTTAGGTAAATAAAGTCTTAAAGGAAGATTATTAATTGGGGATAGAAATTAAAATAGTTGCTGCAAACAAGATTTTTGTGGAGTAATAAGAAAACCATTCTAATATAACCTCACAGTTTGTCGTAGTTCCCCAAGAGATAGAGCCACTTTCGCCTCCTTATAGGTTAGTCTATTTGTCACAATATTAATTTATGCGTCGTGGGTTACTCAATAAAATCTTCCTTCATTTTTAATTATAATTTAGGCAAATAAAGTCTTAACGGAAGATTGATTAATAGTTGCTGTAAACAAGATTTTAGTGGAGTAACAAGAAAAATAGATTTTATCCTGTAAATAAGATTAGTCGTGTCTGGGAGTTAAAGTCCTGATAATCCAATCATGGGTCCGACCGTGGGCTGTCTGGAAAGTGTTTTACAATCTAGGGAGGTAGCTTGCGGGCCACCGATCCGTCGTAATTGGACTTTCTGTGTTACCTGACCAATTACGTCTTGTCTCCCGACATCCGAGGCTTCTTTTTCATCCTTTACCCCCATCACGTAAAACTACTTATCTTCCAACGTACAGAAAAAACCTTTTAAAAACTAAACTTTTAAGTTTTTCCTCTGGGAGAAGAGGTCCACTCTTACAAAATGGATCATCGACAACTAGCACTGTAGCGCAAGGATTTCATTGGCGCAAATATCTCCCTACTAACGGAAGAAAACGGACAGACAAAAATTTCAGGTTCATAGATTTCTTTTCTTCGAAATCTACCGATCTTTTTAGTTCGTAGTTTTTTTTAGTTGCCTAAATTCAAACTAATTGGATAACACGTCCTCTCGCAAGGAGAGCTCGTTTGATAACACAAGGGGGGTAATTTTTTTCCTCTCGCAAGGAGAACTTGTCTGATTTCTTTCTTCTCCACACGAGCTTTTGATACGAGAGAAAAAAACTTAACCCCCACGTGTTAAGTCACAAATACGCGGAGGGGGGGGGGGGGTAATTCTTTTCCTCTCGCAAGCAGAACTTGTTTGATTTTTTCTCCTTCACACGAGCTTTTCATGCGAGAGGAAAAAAATTAACCACCCGTGTTAAGTCAAAAGTACGAGGGGGGGGGGGGGGTAATTTTTTTCCACTCGCAAGGAGAACTTGTCTGATTTTTTTCTCCTCCACACGAGCTTTTCATGCGAGAGAAAAAAAATTACCCCCACGTGTTAAGGCAAAAGTACGGGGGGGGGGGGGGGGGTAATAATTTTTGTTTCACTCGCAGGGAGAACTTGTCTGATTTTTTTTCTCCTCCACACGAGCTTTTTATGCGAGAGGAAAAAAATTAACCCCCACGTGTTAAGTCACAAATACGTGGTGGTGGGGGGGTGGTAATTCTTTTCCTCTCGCAAGCAGAACTTGTTTGATTTTTTTCTCCTCCACACGAGCTTTTAATGCGAGAGGAAAAAAATTAACCCCTCCCCCCACGTATTTGTGACTTAACACGTGGGGGTTAATTCCCCCCCCCCTCCACGTGTTTGTGACTTAACACGTGGGGATTAATTTTTTTCCTCTCGCAAGCAGAACTTGTTTGATTTTTGTCTCCACCAACGAGGTTTTCATGCGAGAGAAAGAAAAATTAACCCCCACGTGTAAAGTCAAAAGTACGAGGAAGGGAGGAGGGGGGAATTAACCCCCACCTGTTAAGTCACAAATAAGTGGGGGGGGGGGTAATTTTTTTCCTCTCGCAAGCAGAACTTGTTTGATTTTTTTCTCCTCCACACGAGCTTTTCTTGCGAGAAGAAAAAAAATTAACCCCCTTTTGTTATCTAACTAGTTTGAATTCGTCTTTCTCTACGTCTGAAAGACCCTCACCCAAAAACCATACATGGTGGGTATCACAATAACTTCTCTTTAAGCACTTTAATGCTAAAAACTTTCCCACATACTGGGGCCATTTGGTCAAGCCCAACACATAATATTAAATTATTAATAAAATATCGATTTCATACAAAAGGGTCAAATCCTAAATTTAGAAACATTTATTTAGTTTTAGTTGTGAAAAATAAACTGGAGGTATAAATTATATCGAAATGCACGCTTGAAATATCAAAGCGTTTTTGAATAAAAGTGAAGTTTATTTGGAGCTAGATAATTGGGCCAACTTTTACCTTTAAAAGCTTTCGGTGCTCCCGACTGTTCAGCGAAAAATTGAACACTTTGAGCCATAACTTCTATTTTCGTCACTTTTATTAACATAAATAGATGAATAAACCATTATTTTTATGCTTTTTGACAGCGGGCGGCGTCTATAAAGAGGAAATTCTTTAAAAAACGATAATATATCATTTTTTTTACAAATCGTGGTGGAAAAAATGGAAGAAAAGTTTGTATAGTTGGGAATAAATCTCACTTTCTGGGAAGTGTTTTGGACAAAATAAGAATCCTTTATGAAATGAAAAATCTAGAAAATCTCCACCTTAAGAAATGACAGGTTGGCTTGCCTATTATCCATTTGAAATATATCAATTTTCTCCCCTTCTCAAAAATGTGACGATTCGTCTTCATCCATTACTTCTCCCCCTAAAAAAAACCGTTGGGCAATTAGGGTGAGTACACCTCGAACAAAGAGATTGATTGAAAAAATTACTCCTTTTAACAAAAGCGATATCTGAGGGATTTCCGTCGAGTCACAACCGCGGGGCCTTTTGTAATAAATAGCGGGAGAAACAATGCTTTTAAGACTCAGGGCTCAATACATCAAACCTTTGTTGTGAGCCTTGAATGGTGAAACAATTCAAAAACTGACATATTCTAATGGAAAAATTGTGTCAAAAAATAGTCGGACGGCTACCTCTCCAATTTTATTATAAAATACATGAAAATCTCATCTAAACCCCAATGGATTCAAAATTAACCCCAGAGGGTTGAAACACAGATAATAATTTTTATATCTAGGTAGAAAAAAAATTAAAACTTTTCCCCAGCTACACATAGCAGAAATATATTTAACCATTGTGCTCTTCCCCTAGTTGATCTATTCTTTTTTTATATTAGCTGCTTTGGCTGTCAGGAGATGGGGGTTGGACCCAGGTAGAGCCCCACGCCTTATTGCCATGGCGCCCTTATCGGAGCCACTCCCGAGGAGTTATCCTTATTTATATTATTTTAGATAATTTCTTTGAAATTTAACCTCCAAACGAAAATCCCTCTACTCAACGCGGGATCGAACCCCGGTCTCCGCGGTGAAAGTTCAAAACTGGACCCTCCAGCCACGGAAGCGGTTAAGATGCTTGATTTGTGATGTTTGAATCTTCGGACAAAAAGAAGTGGAATTATAAAAAAATGAGCGTCTGAGGTTAATTGTTCCAAAAACGGGGTAAAAACGGGTGCTTTTATTGTCGAACAATCCAAAAAATGGGGTTAAAACGGGCGTTTCTACCCTCCAAAACTCCAAAAATGGGGTTAAAACGGGCGTTTTTTACCCTCCAACACTCCCAAAATGGGGTAAAAACGGGCTTTTCTACCCTCCAACACTCCAAAAATGGGATAAAAACGGGCTTTTCAACCCTCCAACACTCTAAAAATGGGATAAAAACGGGCGCTTTTATTGTCCAACACTCCAAAAATGGGGTTAAAAAGGCGTTTCTAAACTCCAACACTCCAAAAATGGGGTAAAAACGGTCTTTTCTACCCTACAACCCTCCAAAAATGGAATAAAAACGGGCTTTTCTACCCTCCTACACTCCAAAAATTGGGTTAAAAAGGCGTTTCTACCCTCCAACACCCCAAAAATGGGGTAAAAACGGGCTACTCTACCCACTAACCTCCAAAAAACGTGGTAAAAACGGGCGATTTTATTGTCCAACATTCCAAAAATGGGACAAAAACGTTCTATTCTACCCACTAACCTCCAAAAAACGGGGTCAAAACGGGCGCTTTTAATGTCCAACACTCCAAAAATGGGGTTAAAAAGGCGTTTATACCATCCAACACTCCAAAAATGGGGTTAAAAAGGCGTTTCTACCCTCCAACCCCTCAAAAACGGGCTTTTCTACCCTCCAATACTCCAAAATCGGGGTAAAAACGGGCTTTTCTACCCTCTTACCTCCAAAAGAAAGGTAAAATCGGACGCTTTTATTGTCCAAAACTCCAAAAATGGGGTTAAAACGAGGTTTTCTACCCTCCAACACTCCAAAATGGGATTAAATCCTACGCTTTTATTGTCCAACACTCCAAAAATGGGGTTAAAACGGGCGTTTCTACCCTCCAACACTCCAAAAATGGGGTTAAAACGGCCTTTTCTACCCACTAACCTCCAAAAAACGGGGTAAAAACTGGCGCTTTTATTGTCCAACACTCCAAAAATGGGGTTAAAACGGGCGTTTCTACCCTCCAACACTCCAAAAATGGGGTTAAAACGGCCTTTTCTACCCACTAACCTCCAAAAAACGGGGTAAAAACTGGCGCTTTTATTGTCCAACACTCCAAAAATGGGGTTAAATAGGCGTTTCTACCCTCCAACACTCCATAAATGGGGTAAAAACGGGCTATTCTACCCTACCCTCCAACACTCCAAAAATGGGGTGAAAATGGGCTTTTCTACCAATACTCCAAAATCGGGGTAAAAACGGGCTTTTCTTCCTCTTACCTCCAAAAGAAAGGTAAAATCGGGCGCTTTTATTGTCCAACACTCCAAAAATGGGGTTAAAAAGGCGTTTCTACCCTCCAACACTCCAAAATGGGGTAAAATCCTACGCTTTTATTGTCCAACACTCCATAAATGGGGTTAAAACGGGCTTTTTTACCCTCCAACACTCCAAAACGGGGTATAATTTACATTTTTATCAACACTCAAAAAATGGGGTTAAAACGGGTACTTAATTCCTCCGACACTCCAAAAATAGGGTAATAACTGGCGAAAAAGCGTACGGTTTCAACGGGATTTTCTAGCAAAAAAAGCTAAAAAAAGTTGTCAAAAATGGCCATATGAATAGTGACAGCAACTTGAAATTTTGCGTAGATTACGAATCTGAAATTAAAAATAGGGGTTCTCATTTGAAATAACGAATTTAGCTTCTGTTAGGGGCACCCTGTATACCCTAATGCATTTTAAACTACACCATCTTTGATATAAATTAAGGGGGCTTACATTTTATATATTTTTCGTAAAACCACTTTTTAACGCTCTCCCAGAAGTCATGTGTTTCAGGTAGAGGGTAATACAATAAAGTCTCTTCAAAGTTCAAATAACAGATGAATTTTCTATTGTTTATTTGTGGATATTTTTTTTCCTCTCGCAAAAAATAGCTCGGGATGGTTACTCAGCTGTCAGGCTCCGATGACTTTCCTACCTGCCCCCTCAAATACGAAATTTATATGGTCACTTGGGACTTAATAAAGCTTTTTTTTTTTGGCTCTCTCCCCCTCAATTACACACTAAAATCCAAACGCAATTCGACCTAAATTTATATGTCGTAAGGGACCTCCCCTTTAATTTAGAAAAAATCAATACCAACAAAATTCCATATTAAAACTTTATCCTTTTAGGTCTATAAGAATTCGTTCCAATTTCTCAAGAGTGGAGAAAAACTTGAACTTTCCATATTGGATTTTTACTTTATTGGTCACTGGAGGCTCAGAGAAAAAAAAATGAGAAACTTATAAATTTAAAGTTTGAATATAAAATATCATCGAGCGTAGCTTTGTGCAAATGCGATTGTCTGCGAGGCAGTTAACCCGGTTGCGGAGCAATAAACCCCCACCGAGGATGAGAGTAAAAAATAAAAGAAAAAAAAAACCTTCTTCCGTCAAGTGCCTAGTAAAGTCTGACGACTTTACACAATTCAATTTTCTCCCTTCCAAACCTTGTGAGCCTCCAGAGAGGGAAATGAAGGAAAGGAAAAAAAAAAAGCGAGAAAGAGAGAGAAGTTTGAAAGGTATTTCAGTTTTCTAAGCAGCATAAAGCTGAAAAAGGTATTCTTCTGTATATTTTCCCTCGGCCAACTTTTCTCGGTTTACATACTCTAATTAGGACCCACTTGTTATGAATTGTTTCTCTTCTTTTTTATCCCACTTTTTTCCTCCCCTATAATTTAAATAAATTATATTTTAATCAATAGTCCTAGTTCATTTAGCGATTGTTACGTATGTAAGGTAATCCTTTTGATCTAGATTAATAGAGATCCCAATATCCCGATGAAAACAGATTATTCCCATGTTATATATGCCATCGATGATATGAACAAAAGTATGCACATTAAGTAATGTAACGTAAATTTACATGTATTGTATTTAATTTAATCCTTGCCGTGCTCTAATAGGGTCAAGCGGGATTTAATTCAATCCTCACTTCAAAAATTATAAAATTATAAAAAAGATGAGGAAAAAATAATAATAAACTTTTTTCGATGAATTCATTCATAATCGAATTGAGAAAGAGGATTGGTCAGATTCGTCAGGAAAAAAGGAAGAAAGGGTGGCTTCAATATGCATTGCGGATAGACTCGGCTATCATGTATAATTCATGACTTGAAGAACCCATCCTGCAACAGGTACTCAACTGCCAATCGAAGGAAGAAGACAAACAAAACATATTTTTTATAGTTTGAATTCTACTGAATGAGACGGATTCGATTTTTCCCCTCGCGAGCAAAGCTCGGAGGGTTTTTTTTTTGCAACCCTCGGAGCAGGAGGTAATGTTCGTCTGATAACTGAAGAGGGTTCATTTTTTTCCTCTCGCTAGCAAAGCTCGCTTGATAGATCGAGGTTTTTTTTTCAATAACAATGTTCGTCTGATAACTCAAGTAGGCTCATTTTTTTCCTCTCGCTAGCAATGCTCTTCTGACTCAAGGAATTAATAGAGGGAATCGTAATTTACTCTTCCCCTATGCGACTCACCCAAGGTCATACAACTAGAGCCTCGAGTCGGAATCGTTATACGATTCAGCTGAGTCGTATACGTGAACGACTCACTTCCCGACTGCGAATAAGGTTATAATTTGGAGTGTTGGAGGGTAGAAAGCCCGTTTTAACCCAATTTTTGGAGTGTTGGACAATAAAATAGTACACTTTTACCCTATTTTGGAGTGTTGGAGGGTAGAAAATCCCGTTTTAACCCCATTTTTGGAGTGTTGGACAATAAAAGCGTCCAATTTTACCCCATTTTGGAGTGTTGGAGGGTAGAAAGCCCGTTTTAACCCCATTTTGGAGTGTTGGACAATAAAAGCATCCGATTTTACCCCATTTTAGAGTGTTGCAGGGTAGAAAAAGCCCGTTTTAACCCCATTTTTGTAGCCTCGAGTCGGAATCGTTATACGATTCAGCTGAGTCGTATACGTGAACGACTCACTTCCCGACTGCGAATAAGGTTATAATTTGGAGTGTTGGAGGGTAGAAAGCCCGTTTTAACCCAATTTTTGGAGTGTTGGACAATAAAATAGTACACTTTTACCCTATTTTGGAGTGTTGGAGGGTAGAAAATCCCGTTTTAACCCCATTTTTGGAGTGTTGGACAATAAAAGCGTCCAATTTTACCCCATTTTGGAGTGTTGGAGGGTAGAAAGCCCGTTTTAACCCCATTTTGGAGTGTTGGACAATAAAAGCATCCGATTTTACCCCATTTTAGAGTGTTGCAGGGTAGAAAAAGCCCGTTTTAACCCCATTTTTGTAGTGTTGGACAATAAAAGCGTACACTTTTACCCCATTTTGGAGTGTTGGAGGTTACAAAAGCCCGTTTTAACCCCATTTTTTGAGTGTTGGACAATAAAAGCGTACAATTTTAGCAGGTTATTTTGTTATCTCGTTTAGTTTCGGGTTCGCAAATCGACTAGTTTCTCAACAGATTGGCTAAAATCTAAGAAGGAAATTGATTCCGTTCTTTTTGGAAGGATTTTGGAAGTTAAAATTAAAAAACTATCAAGGAAACTTAATATCAACGCTAATTAAAAATTGGCTGGAACGTTTTGGGGATAGGTAATTTCTATGTGCTGTTATAGTTAGTCAGAATAACCATGTTTTGATTCATGAATTTGCTCTAGTGAGAACATCGTGAACTAACTGAATCGGAACGACTCCCGGAAACTTTTTTTCCTATTTGTTTACTTTTTTTAATTTGTCCCAAAAAATGGATTTTTCTCTCGAAATTCGGCTAGACAGGCAAATTTACTCCATTTTTGCAAATTTGACCTAAAAAAATGTCTTGATATATTCAAATTAACTACAAAAGGAAGATTTTGTAAAAATGTGAAAATCGCGGGCGTCAATGCGTGTTTAGAGCCTGGAGGGTATTACAATAAGTTCTGTTTATAAAATCCATGTTTGTTATAAAGAAAAAGAATGAATGTAAGAAAAGACCTTCGCTCTTCACCCTTGTATCGGATGTGGTAATAGCTCTTTTTAAATTACAGGATTTCGTTTTCTATTCCCTGTATATCCTCCGGGAGGAAAAACACTCTTTTATTGCCCCTCAGGAAGTCGACCGCAGCGATGCCCTTATTCATCTTCCTTTTTTTTTCTCTCCTCCCGAGGGTTTTTCTTTTGTTACTTTTTTTTTTTGTTTATCTCCCCTCCTGTCGCCTTTCGTTTGTCTAGCGGTTACGCCGCAGGCCACAAAGCAACACGCGGCTACTTAGTTCAACTCCATCGATCCCCTTCTCAAAAGAGGAAGTCGTTAACCTTCAAACACTCTAATTAAGGGGATGCTAAAAAAAATTTAAAAAAAAAAAAACATTAAACCGAGATTACAAAATTTTGTGGGCATAGATCAATATTGAGAAAGGTCTTCTATTTAATTTCAAATTTTCATTTTAATATAACCCTAGCAGATAGTTGAAAAAATTAATAAATATGTAAGTGCTTTTCAAATAAATATTGCTATTCAAATAAATAAATATTTCTTCCCTCCAACACTCCAAAAATATGGTTAAAACGGGCTTTTCTACCCTGCAACACTCCAAAATTGGGTAAAATCGGATGCTTTTATGGTCCAACACTCCAAAATGGGGTAAAATCGGATGCTTTTATTGTCCAACACTCCAAAATGGGGTAAAATCGGATGCTTTTATTGTCCAACACTCCAAAATGGGGTAAAATCGGAAGTTTTTATTGTCCAACACTCCAAAATGGGGTAAAATCGGAGGCTTTTATTGTCCAACACTCCAAAATGGGGTAAAATCGGAGGCTTTTATTGTCCAACACTCCAAAATGGGGTAAAATCGGAGGCTTTTATTGTCCAACACTCCAAAATGGGGTAAAATCGGAGGCTTTTATTGTCCAACACTCCAAAACGGGGTAAAATCGGATGCTTTTATTGTCCCACACTCCAAAATGGGGTAAAATCGGAGGCTTTTATTGTCCAACACTCCAAAATGGGGTAAAATCGGAGGCTTTTATTGTCCAACACTCCAAAACGGGGTAAAATCGGATGCTTTTATTGTCCAACACTCCAAAATGGGGTAAAATCGGATGCTTTTATTGTCCAACACTCCAAAATGGGGTAAAATCGGATGCTTTTATTGTCCAACACTCCAAAATGGGGTAAAATCGGAGGCTTTTATGGTCCCACACTCCAAAATGGGGTAAAATCGGATGCTTTTATTGTCCAACACTCCAAAATGGGGTAAAATCGGATGCTTTTATTGTCCAACACTCCAAAATGGGGTAAAATCGGATGCTTTTATTGTCCAACTCTCCAAAATGGGGTAAAATCGGACGCTTTTATTGTCCAACACTCCAAAAATATGGTTAAAACTGGCTTTTCTTCCCTCCAACACTCCAAAAATGAGGTAAAACACGGCTAATTAAGGGGATGCTAAAAAAAATTTAAAAAAAAACATTAAACCGAGATTACAAAATTTTTGTCGGCATAGATCAATATTGAGAAAGGTCTTCTATTTAATTTCAAATTTTTATTTTAATATAACCCTAGGAGATAGTTGAAAAAATTAATAAATATGTAAGTGCTTTTCAAATAAATATTGCTATTCAAATAAATAAATATTTCTTCCCTCCAACACTCCAAAAATATGGTTAAAACGGGCTTTTCTACCCTGCAACACTCCAAAATTGGGTAAAATCGGATGCTTTTATGGTCCAACACTCCAAAATGGGGTAAAATCGGATGCTTTTATTGTCCAACACTCCAAAATGGGGTAAAATCGGATGCTTTTATTGTCCAACACTCCAAAATGGGGTAAAATCGGAAGTTTTTATTGTCCAACACTCCAAAATGGGGTAAAATCGGAGGCTTTTATTGTCCAACACTCCAAAATGGGGTAAAATCGGAGGCTTTTATTGTCCAACACTCCAAAATGGGGTAAAATCGGAGGCTTTTATTGTCCAACACTCCAAAATGGGGTAAAATCGGAGGCTTTTATTGTCCAACACTCCAAAACGGGGTAAAATCGGATGCTTTTATTGTCCCACACTCCAAAATGGGGTAAAATCGGATGCTTTTATTGTCCAACACTCCAAAATGGGGTAAAATCGGATGCTTTTATTGTCCAACACTCCAAAATGGGGTAAAATCGGATGCTTTTATTGTCCAACACTCCAAAATGGGGTAAAATCGGAGGCTTTTATGGTCCCACACTCCAAAATGGGGTAAAATCGGATGCTTTTATTGTCCAACACTCCAAAATGGGGTAAAATCGGATGCTTTTATTGTCCAACACTCCAAAATGGGGTAAAATCGGATGCTTTTATTGTCCAACTCTCCAAAATGGGGTAAAATCGGACGCTTTTATTGTCCAACACTCCAAAAATATGGTTAAAACTGGCTTTTCTTCCCTCCAACACTCCAAAAATGAGGTAAAACACGGCTAATTAAGGGGATGCTAAAAAAAATTTTAAAAAAAACATTAAACCGAGATTACAAAATTTTTGTCGGCATAGATCAATATTGAGAAAGGTCTTCTATTTAATTTCAAATTTTCATTTTAATATAACCCTAGGAGATAGTTGAAAAAATTAATAAATATGTAAGTGCTTTTCAAATAAATAGAATAAAATATACGATCCTATATGCAAATATTTAATTGGTTTTCAAAAAATGCGAATAAAGTTTTCCTATATTTAAAAAAAACATATATCAATATTTTATATTTTAATTTACACAGGAAGCAAGAGAGAAAAAAATATAAACGAAAAATTGATTGTTCCCATGGAATAATAAATGAAGCATTGAAAAACGACGTCGTTTAAAAGACCCCTCGACTTCCGTGGCTAGAAGAGCGAAGCTCATTTTCCGGTTGTGACCGGGAGGACAAGGCAGTCAAGCGTAATCTCCTTAGAGATTATCGGAAAGAAGGGAAAGAAAAACAGGGGAAAAGAGTGTAACTAAATATGTAGGTGACTTCAGCCTAGAGCGGTCACGTTTCATTTTTTATTTGGACCCAAAGCCTCCTTAAGTCTAAATTATACTCCCCAAGCCTAGTTAAAGCCTCTTTTTTCCCTCCCTCTTAACAATCTTCGTCAACCGTAATCACTCTCCAGTTATAATTTCAGGAGAAAACGCTTTTTTTTTTGCTTCCCCCGGTCAATTTCTGTTCATTAGTTTTTGTAAAAATAAAATATCGCGTGAGCTTTTTTTCGCGTTACTAAAGTGCTAAGGAATACGTTATGAACGTTGGGAAAAAGTAATATATTTAGATTTTATCATTATTCTCATGCTTTCTTCTTTTTACATAATGAATTCCGCGTCTCTGTATAAACTATTTCTGCTGCTTTCCTGATAATTAATAATTAGAATAAATTGAGAGACTCGAAAAATGGGGTAAAAACTGCGGTTTCTAACATCTAACCTCAAAAAATATGGTAAAATCGGACGCTTTATTTGTCCAACACTCCAAAAATGGGGTTAAAACGGGCTTTTCTACCCTCCAACACTTCAAAATGGGGTAAGATTGTACGCTTTTATTGTCCAACACTCCAAAAATTGGGTAAAAACGGGCTTTTCTACCCTCCAACACTCCAAAATAGGGTAAAATCGGTCTCTTTTACTATCCAACACTTCGAAAATGGGGTTAAAACGGGCGTTTCTACTCTCCAACACTCCAAAATGGGGTAAGATCGTACGATTTTATTATCCAACACTTGATATTGAAATAGGCGACTTGAAATTTATATCATTTACTCATTTCATATTAGGGAAGATGTGTCTTAAATTTCAAATCAATCAGTCAACCGTGAGGGTTGATGCAAATGAGATCTTTAACGGCTGAAGTCCGACGGTGTTCTGGCCTAGAATGCGAAATCCACGATATCTAGTGCACATTGATATTATTGACTGTGGAAAGCTAAGATCAAATTGAGATTTAAAACAGCTGGATGCAATAGATTTGGGTGTCATGAAGATTTGAATTTTCCCCGAAAGGAGTAATTGGTGAAAATTTGGTGAAAATCGGACCAACGGTTCGGCCACAGCGAATTTTTTAAAATTTCAAACAGACATACCTATCTCCGCCATTTTTTCGAAAATCAAAAATCGCCTTCGTTCTTTTTCACCGACTAAAGAAAATTTGGTGAAAATCGGTTCAAAACGGCCGGACGGCACCACAGACAAAGTTGAGATAGGTTATGTTAAGGGAGGGGAAGAATAACGGAGGGGGAAGTATATTCGATTTGACCCTCCCAAAAAACCCGACGTGGAGGGTATCACAATAACTTGTTTAAGGAAGTTAAATGTGTATTTTTTCCTCTACAATCGGCTAGAAAGGCAGATCTACTCCATTTTTGCAAACTTTACAAAAAAAAGTGGATTTTTTACACTAAATTCGGCTAAGCAATAAAAGTAAATTATAATATATTATTCTTAATCAACAACTTTCTTAGCGCAGATATAAATTTAAATTGAAAAAATTGTTCCGCTAAGAAGGGGGTAAAAAAAGGAAGAGAGTGGAAACAAAGAAACTTTTGGGATGCCAGTGATTGATTATGTTCTTTAGATACTTAGAAAGTGGAAGTTCTCTCCCTTTAATAGGGAGCAAGTTTAAAACACATTTTCTCAAGTTTCCTGCGCAAAAACTCATCCAAAAATCACTTTTTTACGAGAATCCCTTATAGATGAGTGAATTCGTTCGACAATGAGCGAAAGATAACGTTATCTTTTTGGACCATTGACTCCCTTATTTGCCGCTTATGCTCTAATTATAAACGGCCAATAAATTTCCGTGAAATCTTTTAATCTAAAACTTTTTTAATAGATAGATAATCGCCTGGCGGCTTGGAAGTTTTGGATTCTATTTCTGATAACGTCAAAAGTTCGACAACAACTTGCATCTTGTTGAGTGGAACATTGAGTATGTATAACGTTTACTTCGGTTTCTATTAGAGGCATTGATAATGGCAAGAGTTTCACACGGAAAGTTCCCCTTTTAGAGTGGCTTTGTTGTGCTAACTCCATAAATTTAAACGAGAGTGCAGCGATGAGAAAATGACCAGCCCAGAAAATATCATTTATATCTCATTACGGCCTATGATTAAATTACCGAATTGAGCGAAAACCTGACTGGCAGTGTCTGGGTGTCATCAAAATGGAGAAGAATAAAATAAACATGAGAAGGATGATGCGATATTGTAGGAAGGATCACAATGGTAGAGATTCAATAATTACAACGGGCTACAATGCATTCTAAATTAACTCGGGGATGTAAGAGAAGATTCATAATAACCGGTTTGAAAACCGGCTTTGTTCCTAGGCTTGTTATTGACATCGAGTCTCCGTTCTGAATAATTATTTCTAAATTGGAAAAGCTCGGTTTTATCTGCTCGAAGGGGGTGGGGATCACCATATGTCGTTCGGAAAGACAGCGAGATTTATAATCTGTCTTTCGCCCCCCTTCGCCCTCCTACTCGCTTCGCACGGACGGGGGTATCCGAGATGAGACTTGGCCCTAGTGCCAATAAGGGAGACACTAACACGACCCACCCCCACGTCAACGTCTCGTTTTATCTCCAAAAAAATAAAACCCTCCTTTTTTCTCCTTTTTTTTTTAATGAACCATTTTTACTTAACGCAAAAACTCGAACCTACCTTTCAAATGCTGAAGGTTCTACGGGAGGATCAAAAATCAAGAAGTTTTTCACTTAACCTGATTTCTTTCATTTTTTACGAACTTTTGGTGTAAAAAAATTATCAATTTTTCAACACTAATTATCATTTTAGTAGGGAGAAATTTCGTTCTTCCACCCGTTACTAGAGGGACTTCTCTTGGGCAAAAATCCCATTATTTATACCTTGATACTGGAAAATTTTTTCGAAAAAAAAAAAAAACTTAGGAAAGTTTTTGAAAAAAAAAATCCTTCCCCCTCCGTTATACTCCCCCTCCATTGTATTTACCCCCTCTGTTATACTTCCCCTCCTTTATACTTCCCCTCACCTCCCTATCTCGATCTTATGATAATGAATCCCAACTTTTACAGGATTTTTTTGAATTTTTAGAAGCCCCCTTTTCATAGGAATACTCATTCTAAGGTGTTTCAATATTATAAGGAAAATTGAGTCCGCCAGACTTTTTGACCGGAAAATTGGGTCCGCTTGCTGAAAATCCCTGTAGCAGTGGATTTAGAAGGAGAAGCTTGGCTGGAGATGAAGGAAGTTTTTTCTTTTTATCATTTTGATCAAATATTCTTATCAGGTAAGAAGTACCCGGTGGAAGACTATCTAAATTGGTCTCTGAAATCGTGACCTCTTCGCCTTATAAAAAGAGCTTCTTAGAAATAAATCATTTCTCAAATCTCCCCGCCAGAAACAGAGAAAAAAAAACAAGTACGCGGGGGAACGGCCTCATCTTTTCTCGCGCGAGTGTACACAAAACGACTCCTCTTGTCCCGAGTGTACCGGTCCGGCCGCTTCTGACGTCTCGCACGTGTTCACTTCGATTTTAAAACCCGAGATACCCGAAGAAAAACACATTTTAGTATACCTGGATTTTGTGTCCCACATGGCCTTTTTTTACGACGGTCGTTAATATAAATATTTTTTCCAACATCCTAGAATTTTATTATTTTTTCTTGGTCTTCCTCATATTTTTACTAAAATCCTAAATGAATAGAAAACACAATGAAAGCCATATTGTGAAAAGAATTTACAAAAAATTGACTTTTCTTTCTAAAATTCTTTTTCTTTTCTCAAAAATTCTTTCTTCAAAAAAGTCATAATATCAAAGAAAAACTTCCAAAAATCCAGTAAAAATTGGGTTATCTGTCAAAAAATTACAAAAATCCTGTTAAAATTGGGACTCATTGTCATAAGACCATTTTCCCCCTCTGTTATACTTCCCGTCCGTTATACTTCCCCCTCCGATATACTCACCCCTCTTTTCTATTTTTCCCCTCTGTTATACTTCTCCTCCTTTATACTTCCCCCTTCGTTGTACTTCCCCTCCCTTAAACTACCCATCTGTTATACTTCCCCTCCTTTATACTCCCTCTCCGTTATACTTCCCCTCCCTTAAACTACCCATCCGTTATACTTACCCCTCCTTTGTATTTTTCCCATCTGTTATACTTCCCTCCTTTAAACTTCCCCATCCGTTATACTTCCCCCCTATATTTTTCCCTTCCTATAAAATTCCTTTTTTTTTATTTTTAATCCGATATACTCACCCTCCTTTATACTTCCCCTCCTTTATACTTCCCCTCCTTTATACTTCCCCCTCCTTTATACTTCCCCTCCTTTATACTTCCCCCTCCGTTGTACTTCCCCTCCCTTAAACTACCCATCTGTTATACTTCCCCTCCTTTATACTTCTCTCTCCGTTATACTTCTCCTCCCTTAAACTACCCATCCGTTATACTTACCCCTCCTTTGTATTTTTCCCATCTGTTATACTTCCCCTCCTTTAAACTTCCCCATCCGTTATACTTCCCCTCCTATATTTTTCCCTTCCTATAAAATTCCTTTTTTTTAATTTTTAATCCGATATACTCACCCCTCCTTTATACTTCCCCTCCTTTATACTTCCCCCTCCGTTGTACTTCCCCTTCCTTAAACTACCCATCTGTTATACTTCCCCTCCTTTATACTTCCCTCTCCGTTATACTTCCCCTCCCTTAAACTACCCATCCGTTATACTTACCCCTCCTTTGTATTTTTCCCATCTGTTATACTTCCCCTACTTTAAACTTCCCCATCCGTTATACATCCCCTCCTATATACTTCCCCTCCTTTATACTTCCCCCCTCCGTTGTACTTCCCCTCCCTTAAACTACCCATCTGTTATACTTCCCCTCCTTTATACTTCATTCTCCGTTATACTTTCCCTCATTTAAACTTCCCCATCCGTTATACTTCCCCTGCTATATTTTTCCCTTCCTATAAAATTCCTTTTTTTTTTTATTTTTAATCCGATATACTCACCCTCCTTTGTATTTTCCCCTCTGTTATACTTCCCCTCCTTTATACCTTCCCCTCCGTTATACTTCCCCTCCCTTAAACTACCCATCCGTTATACTTACCCCTCCTTTGTATTCTTCCCATCTGTTATACTTCCCCTCCTTTAAACTTCCCCATCCGTTCTACTTCCCCTCCTATATTTTTCCCCTTCCTATAAAAACTCCTTTTTTAAAAATTTTTAATATAAAAATTAGGTGCGAAATCTAAACGAAAATAGTTATCATCGTCGATTAAGACTGTTTGTTATGCTTGAGCGGTGTAAAAGACGTGAAGCATGTAAAGGTGTTACGTAATTGCGTGCTTCTATGAATTTTCATGCACGCCATACGCTCTAAGCCAAACAATGGAGAGCTACGTGGATTAAAGAGCCGGGAACATACCATCAGGTGGGCCAGAAATATGCACGCAATCTTAAATTTAAAAAGGAAAAAAAAAATCTTTTTAATATGCAATGCTTTAAAGGTTAATAACTAATTATTTCTCCTTGCTAACAGTTGGTTAGTGAATGGGAATTTCATCGAACGATTTTAAAAGTTAAAACGGTTTGAAGAGCTCCCAACGAAAACTTCCTTAAAGAGAAGGAAAAATATAGGAGGGGAAGTATAAGGATGGGGAAGTTTATAGGAGGGGAAGTATAACAGATGGGAAAAATACAAAGGAGGGGTAAGTATAACGGGGGGGGGGGAGGAAGTATAACGGATGGGTAGCTTAAGGGAAGGAAAGTATAATTGGATGTTAGGGAGGTGAAGTATAAAGAGAAAAAGTAATAAAACTACAGTAAAAATTGGCGTTTTTCTGTCAAAAAATAAAATAAAAACCGTGGAAAACTCCCAAAATTCCAGAAAAAAAATTGGGTTATCTGTCAAAAATTCCTAAAATTCTGTTAAAATTGGGATTCATTGCCATAATATCAAAAAAAGACTCCTAAAACTCCTGTAAAAATAGCACTTTTCTCTCAAAAAAATGGAAAATTAAATAAATCAAAACCGAGGAAAACTTCCAAAAATCCGGTAAAAATTGGGTTATCTGTCCAAAAATTCAAAAAATCCTGTTAAAATTGAGATTCATTGTCATAAGATCGAGAAAAACTCACAAAACTCCTGTGAAAATAGGCGTTTTTATTTCAGCAAAATAAAAAATTAAATTAATACTGAGGAAAACTCGAAAATGTTGCAAAACTTCCTTGCAAGGCCTTCAATCCTGTAAAAATCGGGGTTGCTGGTGTAAACACCCAGAATCCTGAAAAATTTAGTTTTTTTTGTCAAAAATCAAGGAAAACTACTAAAAATCCAGTAATATCGGGCTCTTTCTGTAAAAAAAGGCGAGGAAATTCTCTGAAAATCCTATACAAGTTCGGTTTTCTTGTTAAAAAACCGAGAAAAACTAATAAAAATTGGATTTTTCTGTCAAAAAGCCGGGAAAAACTACTGGAAATTCTTTACAAAAAACCGGAAAAAAATCATTAAAAAATTAGGCTTTTTTGACAAAAAAAAACTTAAAAAAAGGGATTCAATCTATGAAAATCGGGATTGCTGGTGAAAACACCCAGAACCCTGTGAAAATTCCGTTTTTCTATCAAAAAATCAAGGATAACTACTAAAAATCCAGTAAAAATGGGTTTTTTCTGTAAAAAAAGGCGAGGAATACCTCTGAAAATCTTATACAAGTTGGTTTTCTTGTCAAAAAACCGAGAAAAACTACTAAAAAATGTGATTTTTCTGTCAAAAAGCCGGTAAAAACTACTGGAAATTCTTTAAGAAATGGCTTTCTTTTTAAAAATACCGAAAAAAATTTATTAAAAAATTGGGCTTTTCCGACAAAAAAAAAACTTAAAAAAGGCCTTCAATAGTCGAAAAGTACGGGTTGCTGGTGAAAACACCCAGAATCCTGTAAAAATTCAGTTTTTCTGTCAAAATATCAAGGATAGCTACTAAAAATCCAGTAAAAATTGGTTTTTTCTGTAAAAAAAGGCGAGGAAAACCTCTGAAAATCCTTTACAAGTTGGTTTTCTTGTCAAAAAAACCGAGAAAAACTACTGAAAAATGGGATTTTTTTCTGTCAAAAAGCCGGGAAAAACTACTGGAAATTCTTTAAGAAATGGCTTTTTCTTATCAAAAACCGAGGAAAATTGGGCTTTTCTGCCAAAAAAAAATCTTAAAAAAGGGCCTTCAATTCAGTAAAAATCGGTGTTACTGGTGAAGACAAACAGATTCCTCAAGAAATAATAAATGCCGCACGTTCTGCTCCAGCATTTTTGATGGCCGGGGGCAACGGTGAGGCATCCAGACAAAACTTGTTAGTTCGAGTCGATCGCCCCTCACCGTTTTCGAACTTCCAACCTTCCCACGAATCAATTCGACCGCATGAAACGCTCCCGTCTCCTCAAATAATCATCAACCATCGAAATGTGAGAAAAAAAAAATCTTTCCCAGTGTTAAATTTTTTTTTTTAATCCGATTTAAAAAAGAGTAAAATGGAAAATCAGAGCTGACAGTTCGATTTAGCTCTGGGTATTTATCTTACTTTTCCTTTCTCCAGAGGGGAGATACGCTGGGGAGGCATCTTCTCCAATGAAGCAAAACCCCTTGCGAAAAAAGCCCCTTTTCAGGCCGACTTATGTGGCTTGAACCCTCGCAACAATTTTTTTTAATCCTAATAACGCTTTTTATTTTAAAAACTTCTTGAAAAGCCCAAGAGAAACAATCAAGCGAAGTTAAACATTCAACGTAAGCAGGTTCATCATGGGATCTTATCAATCTTTCAAATTGAAATCAGCCCTCCCTGACGTATAATTAAGGATAAAGGGGTATTGATCACCGAACAGGTTGTAATTAACTCAACCCAGTCAACAATTAGCTTTCCTTTCAAGATCCCCTTATTTTATGCAAGACTTCGGAAAAACTTTTTTTTTTTTTAACTCCAACACACGTTTAAGAAACGTATTTAGCTTTCATGAGTAAAAAAATGCGATCAATGTGATTTGTACGTATGCCAAATGTCAAGTCCACCCGCGGCTTGCCCGTATATCACTCACTTTCCCCCAGGCTCAATGTGTCCTCTCAAATGGAAATAATACTTTTGTACCGAGTCAGCTTTCAAAAGTTCCTTTTTATTTATTCCATACATTTCAATCGCGATCTGATTATTTGATTTGAAAAAACAAAAATCTATTTTTATGTGCACATAAAAATTTAAATAAAAAATGGGTCGATATTTGTGACACGAAAAATTTAAAAAATGACACCCACGTGTGAGGCAACGATTGATTCTTTTCAAACCTGAAGGCTTAAAAGGACTACACCAGTAATAATTTATTTTTCTGCACAAAAAAAATTATTTTAGGCCATTTTCCTAGGTTTTCAGGCCAAGAGACCACTTTTTAACTACCTTAAAGAATATTTTGATACCCTCCATGTCAGGTTTTTAGGGAAGGGTCTTCTAGACCCTGGAGGGTCAAATTGAATATTGACCTTTACCAAACTCAACTTTGTCTGTGGTGCCGGCCGGCCGTAGCATTTTTGCCGGAACAGTTCACTGCCACAGTTTCTGACCAATTTCCACCTTTTCTCGTAACCTTTCTAAATAGTTGAAAAAGAAAATTTGAAAAAATAACTTTGAAAATTTTTTGGAAAAAAAAATTAAAATCAAAATTTGAGTTCCATGGACCAAAATAGGCTTCGAAAAAACCCAAACATTCTAAAAACATAATAATGTAGCGGAAATCAGGGTTGTGGTCATTAATGAAATAATTATTGCCTATATATTTCCGCTACATTATTATAAAATATTGATGGTCGATAATTCAACGAAACAAATTATTCTAAAAACAGTTAGAAAAACAACATTCAAAATACGAAATCCGGTAAAATTAAATTTTCTTGTCCAAAGAGCCAGAAAAACATCTGAAAATCCGAAAAAGTGATAGTTCTTCTTCCAAAGAGCCAGAAAAACATCCAAAAATCCGAAAAAAGTGAAAGTTATTCTTCCAAAGAGCCAGAAAAACCTTCGAAAATCCGAAGAAGTGAAATTCCTTCTTCTGAAGATCCAGAAAAACATCCAAAAATCCGAAAAAGTGAAAGTTCTTCCAAAGATCCAGAAAAACATCCGAAAAAGTGAAAGTTTTTCTCCAAAGAGCCAGATAAACACCCAAAAATGTTTGCCACGGTCCGACTAGATTTCTTTGGGAAAAATCAAAACCAAAAAAAAAAAATTTCGAATTATTTACAGCTTTATTGAAGAGCCAGATAAACACCCAAAAATGCGGTAAAATTAAATTTTCTTGTCCAAAGAGCCAGAAAAACATCTGAAAGTTCGAAAAAGTAAAAGTTCATCTTCAAAGAGCTAGAAAAACACCCAAAAATCCGGTAATTTATGTTTCTTTGCCAAATAGCAAGAAAAATCGCAATTAACTTCTTTAAGGAAGTTAAAATCCGAAAATGTGAAAGTTTTTCTCCAAAGACCCAGAAAAACACCCGGAAATCCGGTATAATTTATGTTTATTGTCCAAAGAGCCAGAAAAACATCCGAAAATCCGAAAAAAGTGAAAGTTCTTCTTCAAAGAGCCAGAAAAACACCCAAAAATCCGATAAAATTAAGTTTCTTTTTTAAAGAGCCAGAAAAACTTCCGAAAATCCGAGAAAGTGGAAGTTCTTCTCCAAAGAGCCAGAAAAACACCACAGCGCACATTTTTTTTGTGCTTTAGTTTTAGGACGAGATGACTGTAGAACGATAATACTTTCGGATGAGAATATATTTGATTTAATTTTATTTTACAGATATTTTTAGGACGATAATACTTTCGGACGAGATGAAAGTAGGCACTGCTATAAATGGACAATCATTAATTTGTTTGTTTCCTCAATAGGTACATAAATACGAAACCAATTAGGAAAATCGGTGAATAAAACCATTCATAACAATTATCTAAACGGTAAGCACGAATTGTATAAATACCGGTGGAATAAGAGGCCCTTAGCCCGTTCATCATGTCGACGTAACAAATCCCCAAAACAAATTAGGCAGATGGGGTCGGCTCCCGCTTTTAACTCGCAAAATACAGGGCTCTCCCTTCAGGCACGAACCTCCCGACGAATATCATTGTTAAACAATCTGCAATTCCTGATGCACGGGGGGGTTTAATAGGGGAAGGCTTAAGGTTGGAGTGTGAGGTCATTAAGAGAGGCCGTTCTTTGCATTTAAAATGGTCTCGTAATTGTTTGTTCTTTTTCTGATTTACTTACGGGAAAAAATAGGTAAAGACTCCCTAAAAAGGATTTATAAAAAGGTTTTGAAAATTTTTAAATATGAAGATTAATGGACAAGGTTTGATGGGTAAGGGGGCTTTATTTTAAAATATCGAGCCCTTTTCTTGAACGGTCTTCCGACCCTCCGGCACAAAACATCCTTTCCATTGGAAAAGTTAATCCGATTACTTTAATGGACTGACTTTTTAACCCTTCTCTTTAATTTTCGGAGAGACGGTAAAATAAATTTTGTGGTCCTCAGTGATTAAAAGTTACTTTTAATTTTTACTGCTTTTCTTTTCCGTTGGAAAACTTTTTTTTTATATAACTCAACCGTCGTTTTCTTTATTTCTGGATTCTTTCAATCTGGGGGAGAAAAAGGTCGATTTTTTGGTCTTTTACCTACGGAAGTCTCTGGAGAACGAAAGTTTTTTTTTGGTGATTATTCTTTCCCGAGTTTTAATAACAGCAGATTAATGTTATCAATTGTTTGATTAGCAAAAATTACCTTAATAAATCCCAATTTATGGCGATTTTTATCCGGTTATATGAGGAGAAAGGAAAGATTCTAGTTCTTTTCCTTGGTTTTTTTGCCCCATATTTTCTTTATAATTTTCCTCGATCTTTCAGCCAATAGAAACGCATTTTACCCGATTTTCAGGAGTTTAGCACCCTTATTAATTTTTCGAGTTTTTCTACTTATTTTGCCTTAGAAACAGCATTCCAACACACAAATATACCGCTGATTTCCCGTATTTTTAGGACCTTTTTTGGTGTACATATTGACCACAAAACCGACTTCGCCATCGAAAACGCCGGAAAAGTATGAAAAGTAGGTACTGGTTTGAAGAGCTTCCAACGAAAACTTCATTAAAGAGAAGTAACAATATAGGAGGGGGAAGTATATCGGAGGAGACGTACAATGGAGGGGGAAGTATATGGGAGGGGAAGTATAACAGAGGGGAAGTATATCATAGGGTGAGGTACAACAAAGGGGGAAGCATAACGAAGGGGGAAGCATAAGGGAACAAACGAAAGTATAACGAAGGGAGGGAAATTATAAAGGAGGGGGAAGTTTAAGGGAGAGGAAGTATAAGGAAGGGGATGTATAAGGGAGGGGGAAATTTTTTTCCGAAAAATTTTCAAGTTCTTTTTTTTTTTTTTTTTTTTTTTTTTTTTTTTTTTTTTTTTTTTTTTTTTTTTTTTTTTTGAAATTTTTTTAAAGTGTCAAGGTAGAAATAATGGGCTCTTAGGCCTACGAATGTGCCTCTCTTAATGGGTAGAAGTACGAAATTTCTCCCTTCTAGAGTTAAAGAGTTTTAGTTATTATGGTAAAAAATAACTTTCTGGAATCATTTTACTAAATAAGTTTTCCTTTTCAAACGCTTAAAAAAATATTAACTTCAGTTTTTTTTTCTTCCTGGTTGTCAAAAAAGTCGTTAGCCGGTCACAGAAAAAAAGAACCAAGATTGTTAGACAGAAAAACGGAAAAGAAGATGCATAGGATGTAATTTCCAGTTTCCTGAAAAAGGGGATTTTTGCCCCGGAAACCTTTATTTGACGGAAATAGCGTCAGGTTTATTGTTTTTATCGATTCCTTGTAGAACACTTATACACGTAACACCTCAAGAGAGCAACCTTGTACTATTGGATTTAGAGCTTTCGTCTCGAATCGATTTAACCGTTAGGTCAAATTTTCGCCATAACGCCAAAGGGCATTCACTAAATACACATAAAAGAGATGGAAAAAAACATGGAACAATTTCAAACTTCGTTTTTGATTTCGAAAAAAATCTCTCTCCCCGGTAAATATTAAAATCGTTTTTCCCCGAGTTGGGAATGAAAGTTTAAAAAACTCTTCTTCATTTGGAAGGAATCGCAGTGTGAAGTTCAGGGAAACAGTGGCCTTTTTTTTTCAGGAAGACTAAATTAAAGCCTCCCACAACTAAACCGCATCGTCCGAAAAGTTCTCTTATCCGGAAATATTTTAAACTCCCTCCCTCGACGAAGGTGGCAAAATTAAGACGCTAGATCCCATCTTCTAATTTATTACGACGTTTTTAGGCGGTTGGAACAAAAGAGGTGAAACCTGTAAACAATAGATTTATATCAGAATGGTTATTTTCAAAGTAGGGTAGTCACGTCATCTTTTTGACATTCTCTCAATATCTGCCATCTTTATGTTGAATTTGAGATTTTATGTGGATTCTTATCACCTCCTGTGAAATTTTGAAGGATTTCTATTTAAGTTTTTGGTGAAAATAGATGTATCTGGGGCAAAAAGACATAACTGGAGACTCCCTTCTAATGGAGGGCTTTCATTTTATTTAGGAAGGGAAATATTTCTCATCATCTATCTTCAAAAGATAAATCATAGATAGATCAAAAGATAAATTTTGGCTGGGAAAGACCCTTTTTTTGGGGGTTTTCCGAAAATTTTCTTAGATTTAAAAACGCCCTTTCAATAAAATTTTGGGGATTTTTTGTGTGTAATTTTAAGATTTTTTTAAAATTTATTTTTGACGATATTTTCACTAGTTAGATCCTGGAAAAGCCCTATTGACGTAAATTTTAGTTATTTCCACGAATTCTCCGTCTATCACTAACTTTTAGACGAAAATGGCAGCTTATCAGCCGGAATAACCCGGAAAACAGCAAAAATAAGGCTGGAAAAATGGAAAATTTTCAGAATAAAGAACTGCAGAAATTTTTAAAAATGTAATAGGATTGGAAGAAAAAACTGAAAAATGAAAATGACTATAAAATTGGTTTTCTTTGTCGAAAAATGAGGAAAATTTACAAAAGAATTCAATAAATAACAAAGTTTTCACCCCCCCCCCCCCCACAATTTCCCTAAAACTGGTAAAACTGTCTGAAAATTCAAGGAAAACGCTAAAAAACCAGTGAATTGGGCGTTTCACGATCTAAAAGGCTGATGAATGCAGGAAACAACTCGAAATTTAGTAAAAAAAGGTGTTTGGCGGAACCAGAAAAACCCACAGTCCTTTAAAATGGCAGTTTTTAGGTCGAAAGAGCCAGGAGTTTGACAAAAAAATTGTGTACAATGGGTAGATGACAGCTGAAAATCATGTAAAAAGTTGGTTTCTTGGTCTAAAAACGAGGGAAGTTACATAAAATACCGTTAAAAGTAGAACTCTTGCCTCAAAGATCATAGAAATTGTCCCCAAAAAATTTTCTCTAAACGTAGAAGTCGAGGAAACATCCATAAGTTCGTTGAATAGGCCGACGCAGCCAGAAAAATTCCTTGAAATCCGCTAAAATAGAAGAAAACTCCAAAAAATCATGTAAAATGTGACTTTTTTTGGTCAAAAATCTAGAAAAACATAAAAAAAGTGGAATTTTTGATCAAAAGATCGTGGAAGTTTTATCCTCAAAATGTCGTTAAAATGGGAGTTTCATGGCCAAAAAGAGCCAAGAATGTGAAAGAAAATATAACAAAGTTGACGTTTTTCTAAGCGTTTGAAATAAGGGAAATCCTATTCAGTAAAATGAACCCAAGAAAGTTTCATTTCATCAAAATAATTAAGTCTTAAGAATAGGACGCCTAACGTTTATGCCGTTTGAAAGTCAAAAACTTGAGATTTAACTTCACATATTACGTTCTAAGATGCAAAACAAGGTAGAAAATTTATAATAATTTATATTCCTCTCCAGTATCTGAAATTCGTCGGGTTATATTCGAGATAATTTTCAAAGTTTCGAACTTGCTGAAATTATCCTAAAAACATTTAAATTGGTTTCAAATGGTTAATAGCTCAAGTTTGAAGGGGGAAATCGCATGAAAAAGTTGTCAAAATGACGATTGAAAAGGGTTTTTTTGAGGAGCGAACTTTATTTTAAAAGGGGAAGGTTTTAATAAAAAAGTGGTTAAACGTGAATAATGAAGCGGGCAGTCTTAGGCTTTGTCGTGCTTCGCTCTCCTGAAAAATTCAATGAGGAGGGGACGTTTTCTACGCTTACTTTTTTTATTATTAAAACGTTCGCTACACGATTTACCATGGGCTTCTGTTTAATCTTCTATTGTTCTCGTATGCACCGGAAACTCGAAAACAAAGTCACTCGTAATCCGGATTAGCAAACATTTGTTCTTTTCTCGAGCTTAAAAACCCGGACGTTTCAAAATTAAAAGGACTGCGATGATTTTAGTAGAAGTGAGGAGAAACTAGGCCGTACAAACACTCCTACCTCTTCAGACCTCAATTTGTATTTTAAAATATCATTTTTATATAGATTTCGTATGATGTTTATATTTCGTTTGATGGGCAAATTAGCAATTTTTTTTGGCTCAAAAACCACTTTTTTTAGGCCAGAGAATCCGTAGTTTAGCCAAAAATCAATAAAAATCGGCTTTTTTTGGCTAAAAGGAAATATAAATTAACGGAAATGTTCGCCCGAAAGGCACGAAAACAAGGTGCTTCTCAGACAATCTAGAAGGTTTTCGGAAAATTTGGTGAAAATCGGATGGAAATTGAGGATGGGAGGCGTTCGGGAAAAACCTGGGGACGGTCATTAAACATCTTTTTAAGCAGGTTTTTGGTCATATTCTTCGATTTTCGGGTCTAGATAATCCCGTTTTATCAGGAGATCGGGCGTTTTATATCTCTTTTACCGGTTTTCGGGTCCTTTTCATCGAATATCTGGTGTAGAAACCCACGTTTAAGGAGATGAACTGGCGTTAAACGTCTTTTTTACCGGGATTTTGGTCATTTTTCTCGATTTCCAGGTCAAGAAAAACCCGTTTTATTGGCTGTTGGGGCATTTAACTCTATTCTAACCATTTTTAGGTCGTTTCCGTCGATTTAATGGTGTTGAAACACCCGTTAAACACGGTGTTCGGGTGTTTAACATCTTTTTACCGGGTTTTTGGTCGTTTTAGGTCATTTTCTTCAATTTTCTGGTCTAGAAAAACCCGATTTATCAGTTGTTGCGGCATTTAACTTCTATTTTAATCGGTTTTGGGTCGTTTCCATCGATTCTATGGTGTTGAAACACCCGTTAAACACGGTGTTCGGGTGTTTAACATCTTTTTACCGGGTTTTTGGTCGTTTTAGGTGATTATCTTCGATTTTCTGGTCTAGAAAAACCCGATTTATCAGCTGTTGCGGCATTTTTCTTCTATTTTATCCGTTTTTAGGTCATTTCCATCGATTTTCTAGTGTTGAAACACCCGTTAAATACGGTGTTCGGGTGTTTAACATCTTTTTTACCTGGTTTTTGGTCGTTTTTGATCATTTTCTTCGATTTTCCGATCTAGAAAAACCCGTTTTATCAGCTGTTCGGGCATTTAATATAAATATGAAGAGATAAATAAAAAAGTGAGAAAATTTATGGGGCAAAGGTGCTGAGGAAAATGCCGGAAAAACGCGTGGGCAATCTGGAAAAGGGCTTCGTCGAGCAAAATCAGAAGATAACAAAAGAAAAATCGTTTTCCTTGGCCAATAAACGTGCTTAGAAGCTGCTAAAAAGGGAGTTTCAGGGCCGTAAGAGCGAAGAAAATTCTTTTTTTGCATCAAAACCCGTGGAGGACAAAAAAAGCCAGCAGGAAAAGCCCAAAACCTTGTAAAAAGGGAGCTTTTCTTCCGAAAATTGGGGAAAAAGAGAGTTTCTGCGTCGAAAAACCACGAGAAGCAAAAAAATTTTTAAACTTTCTATTCTCAATACTATCGGTTATAAACTTATGAATTTTGCTTTGCTAAGGCTGGACAAGCCATTTCCGAAGTTCCTTCGATGGTGGGTGTCAATGACTTTGGAATAAGCGTTTTTTTTTTTTTTTTTTTTTTTTTTTTTTCCGAGAAAGACGTAGAAAAAGTTTGTTTTACAGAGATTTCGGAGAAGTCCGGTTGGAAAAATGTGAGTGTATACTTGTCGACATAATGCGGTTCGCCATAATGCATTTGACCATAAAATAGCCGAAATCGCGAGTTCACCATAAAAAATCTGCAACTAAACATAACGAAAATAGTCGAAAACGTAAACCATAATGCATTTGAACATAATACATCTCACCATAAAGAAAAGCTTTTAAGCCGGCCTTACACGATCGGGTTTTCCGTCCGTTTTGGCCCGACGGGTCTAACCGTCGGGTCAAACTGACGGAAAACCCGATCGTCTAAGGGCGAAACCCGTCGGGTAGAACGGCGGATAAAAAATCTGTCTTGAACAGAAAATAAACCCGTCGGGTTGGAACGATGACAGGCCGAACGGACCGTCTAAGTACACATCCTTCCAACCCGTCGGTTTTTTTTTGTTTTTCTTCACTCAAATTCACTTTAAAGGCATTTAAAGGCCACATTTTTAAATTCACATTTCTGTCATTCACATTAAATGTGAATTACACACAAAAAGTTGAAAAAGTTAGAAAAGTTAAAATTTTTAACTTAAGAAGTTATTGCGATACCCTCGACGTCGGGTTTTTGGGGAGGGGTCTTCCAGACCCCGGAGGGTCAAGTCGAATACTGATCATTGAGTAAATTATTGATTTTGAGAACGTTGTTTATTACGAATGGAAATTGGCCTATGGAGTTTGCAGGTGTGCTGATATTACTAATGAGTAATTTTGATTCTCTGATTCTCTGATTCTCTGATTCGTCTCAAATTTTAGTTCATTGAGGAGGTTGATGTGAGAAAATGTCTCTCTTTTCAATAACCAATCTTTGGCCCACTTGGATCTTTTTTTTGACTTTAATTTTTTTACCGCAAGCACCGTCGCTATAGCAATCCGTGGATCCATGTTTATGTAGGTACTAAGTCTTCTCGACGAGATTTAGAAGCCGATTCAAAATCGATAGTTTTCCCACCACTTTCCATCCGTTTTACCCGACGGTTTAAACCGATGAAAAAAGAGTGAACTTTTCGTCAGTTAAAACCGGCAGTTCCCCCCACCATTTTCTGTCCGTTTTACCCGACGGTTTGGAACGAAGAAAAAACCGATCGTGTAAGGCCACCTTTAGTCTTGTTGAAAAAAACTCCCCCAATAATTGCTGAAGCATTTAAAATGTGCATTTTTAAGCATAATATAGGCCACTTCCTAAAATCAAGAGCCCACTAAGGTCTTGCCCTTGGGGTCAAAAAGACTGGGATCGATCAAAACTTTGTGACGCCGTCAATCACGAGTCTGTCGCAAACTTCTAAAAGCGGGCTTGTTCGCTGTTCAGCCTGATAAAACCTTTTTCATTAAAGTAAATTTTGAAATGATTTTGACGTCGCTTTTTAATTAAAAAAATGTTAGTTGGATGTCTATCGAGTTTTAAATTAAATCGGTGATATAATTTTTAATAACCATTCCAATTTTCCTTTTACCGTTTGATCTGAGCGTGAATAAAATTGACCGTCCGATTACTCTCTTTCGGGATGAACAGTGCGAACGAAGGGAATATTCAAATGTGCTCCGCCATCCCTTTTCCCCTCGTCGCTCCGTCCTTTTCGAGCCGATAGGGGTCATCCCGTTGCGTGGCCATCCATAAATTTTCGAGTGAAATCATCGTTTGATTCAATACAGAGAAAGAGGATGAAAAAAAATTGTTCGTATCGTTGAAACGGAGCAGGAGTTTAAAATTCAATGAGGTTTTAACCCGTCCCTTTCTACTTGAATCCGCAACTCTCCTCCTCAAATTATCTCTTCTTATAACATTTCCGACGAATGAATAATTTAAACTTCAATTTCTTGAGCCCAGATGGAGGCTTTTGCCATATTGCCATCAAGAAATTTTAGGATAATTTTTTCATCATTTTTTTTTTTCCACATTTCTCAATCTCTGGTTCTTTGAACCTCATCAGATAAAAAGGACTAAACAAAAAGGAATTTCAATTAAATGATCTTCCGGAGATTCTTCTGAGCAAAAAACTTTCTATAATAAATGATTACTTGTATACCTGGCGTAGATTAAATGTTTTTCCTTCGCTTCTCGGCTACCATATAATACAAAACCAATCATGAAGGAGGCGTAGAACATATGGCAGGCACGGGCCGATGATAGGGACAAAAAAATTACGGCCTGGACCTTTTTAGGATAATTACGCCAAGAAGCGGTCGTAATGGGAGACCGCACTGTATTTTCAATGGACCGGATGTTCGTGTCATTTTTACATTCATTTTTTACTAGAAAATTTTTAAAAATGATGACAGTAGGTTCATTTCTTTTATTCTGCTACTAAAGCAAGAGAGAGCACGCACGATTTACCTGGTCAAAATTGGGGAAGAATTGAGGCGCTCCGGGTACGAAGGGCGAACTCAACAAAACGTAGTTTAGAGATATTCGCATTTTAAAGTTTTATGTTACGGGCGAACTCAACAGAAAAGTCATGCCCTGGAATGGGAAAAGGAGTGGGGGTTGGGGAGTAGGATATGGAGTTCGCCCTTCGTACTCTCTCGGATATCGCAGTTAGAGCTTTGCCGCATATCGGTTTTTACGTATTTAAAGGGAAAAAAAGGGCGAACTCAACATAAAAATTATATGGGTGTATTCACCAAGAGGTCTAGAATCTGAAAATGAAAAAAAAAAAATTTTGTCCTATGTTGAGTTCGCCCTTCGTACCCGGAGCGCCTCAATTGCATAGATCCCGCCGATAAGATATGAATCGCATGCGATCGAATAAAGATTGCGTCAGACGCAAAATCGCACGGATCTTTTATTGAAATGCACAAAATTAACAAAAAAATGAAAGTGGTCTTTGGGGTTTAAGCCTAAAAAACCGTTTCCTAGCCCTTTTGAGGTTTTTTTTCTACTGTCGATGACCCTTTTGTGGGTGGGGGGGGGGGAGGAGTTACTGAATTTTTGGGAGAACACCGATCAACAAAAACAGTTGAACATAAAAAATTTGCATTTCGACATAAAAAATCTGTAGTTCACCATGATGCGTTTTGGCATAATGCAATTGAACATAAAGCATTCGAAAGTTCCAAAATTTTGAGCATAATGCATTTCAACATAAAGTGTTTCGCCATAAACTACTTTTTCAATAAATGCAAGTGGACATAAAAAAAGTGCAAGCCACCATAACGCTTCTCACCATAAAAGACTCTCTTTATGCTTGTTGTTTCGCCATAAAACTGTTTCTGTCGTTTGGGCATAATACATCTCAACATAAACTAGGGACAGAGTAAGCCTACTTTCGCTATTTAAAACGCGATTATGGCGAAACGACAAAAACCTTACAACTTGACAGTTCACCATAATGCAATTAACATAAAAATCTCACCATACAATGGGAAAAGTAAGCAGGCAGCCAATGGAATCAGTTCGTTTTATGACACAAGGGGGTTAATTTTTTTCCTCTCGCGAGGATGTGCGAATTGCATTATGGTGAACGTTTAAGTTTTAAGCGAATTTAAGTTTTCGACGTTTTGGAGGAGTATTGGGGACAATTTTGGGAAGAAATAGGGAGAATTTCGGGAAGTGTTGTCGACTGTTGGGAAGAAAACGTTTGGGAGGATTAGGGAGAATTTCGGGGAGTGTTGTCGACTATTGGGAACAACAATAATTAAATAATACAATAATTAAACAATAATTAAAATGGACAATTTCGGGGAGTATTGGGGACTATTTTGGGGAAAATTGGGAGCAATTTTGGAGAGGATTGGAGGCGATTTTGGGGAGGATTATGGTGATTTTCGCGGAGTGTTGGGAACTATTTTCAGGAGTGTTGACGACTATTGGGGACAACTTTTGGGGATTAGGGAGAATTTCGGGGAGTGTTGTCGACTATTGGGGAGAACGTTTGGGAGGAATAGGAAGAA
This sequence comes from Orius insidiosus, assembly GCA_014119065.1. Taxonomy (NCBI): domain Eukaryota; kingdom Metazoa; phylum Arthropoda; class Insecta; order Hemiptera; family Anthocoridae; genus Orius; species Orius insidiosus. Next base: position 140,421 of record JACGAQ010000035.1, on the reverse strand, counting down.
TTTCGGGGAGTGCTGTCGACTATTGGGAACAACAACAATTAAATGGGACAATTTCCGGGAGTATTGGGGACTAATTTGGGGAGAATTGGGAGCGATTTTGGAGAGAATTGAGTGTTGTCGACTATTGGGGAGAACGTTTGGGAGGATTAGGGATAATTTCGGGGAGTGTTGTCGACTATTGAGGACAACTTTTGGGGATTAGGGATAATTTCGGGAAGTGTTGTCGACTATTGGGGACAACTTTTGGGAGGATTATGATGAATTTCAGGGAGTTTTGTCGACTATTGGGGAGAACGTTTGAGAGGATTAGAGAGAATTTCGGGGAGTGTTGTCGACTGTTCGGAAGAAAACGTTTGGGAGGATTAGGGAGAATTCCGGGGAGTGTTTTCGACTACTATGGACGACTTTTGGGAGGATTAGGGAGAATTTCAGGGAGTGTTGTCGACTATTGGGGACCACTTTCGGGAGGATTAAATAGATAGAATTTCGGGGAGTGTTGTCGACTATTGGGGAGAACGTTTGGGAGGAATAGGATGAATTTCGGGGAGTGTTGTCGACTATTGGGGAGAACTTTTAGGAGGATTAGGGAGAATTTCGGGGAGTGTTGTCGGCTATTGGGGACAATTTTTGGGAGGATTAGGGAGAATTTCGGGGAGTGTTGTCAGCTATTGGGAATGACTTTTGGGAGGATTAGGGAGAATTTCGGGGAGTGTTGTCAGCTATTGGGAATGACTTTTGGGAGGATTAGGGAGAATTTTGGGGTTGTTGGGGACCATTTAAGGGAGCCTTGTGGAAAATTTTGGGGCATATTGAGGAAGGTTGCTATGTCTTATATTATTTTTACTCGTCCCTTAGTGACCTATGAGTTCTTGATATTGAAGACTTCCTTCGGGATCGCACGCGATTTGAGTTTAAGACGAATCGAGCCAATGTGGGGTTCTTCATTAAAATGTACAGGAAAGAAAGCTGGAGGAGGAGAATTTCTTCCAAATCTCGTCGACCAAGATTTAAATCGAGCTTCGTGTACCATATAAGGCTATTTTTCCCTTTCTCAGTATACACCAGCTAGAGAATCGCATCGCCCAGAGATGCGATCGGTGCGATTCGCTTCTCTGACTACTCACGCGATGCCAATCCCTTGCTTCCCCAATCAACCACCGTACAGACGGCCTACATCTCCCACCAAATTACAGGCCCCCAAAAAACCTTTTTCTCTTCAAAATTAGAAGGGACGTAATTTTTTTCCTAAGAAAAATCAATATGAAATCCGTCAGCCATTTATAGAAGCCGCTTATTTTCGCTAAATGGGTTGCATGACTCTACTCGTAACCCAATAAAACACTTGGAGCTCCTATCTGAAAGTTTAACTTTGCCATTTGTGTGCGTGTTACCTCACACTCAACCCATTTTCCAAGGGGGTGATAATTAATAAAATAAAACTTTAATTATTTTTACTCACTAATTAAAATATAATCTTTTATTTTCAACTTTCTTTTTAAATGATATAATAATCAACCACCATTAAAAAATCTTTTCATATTAATAAATAATAGTAAAAGAGGGAGAAAGAATCAAAAAACGGATATTCCACGACCGGTTTCGGCGCCTCATCAGGTGGGCTATTTCATTTTACTTTCCTTGATCCTCCCTATTACTAAAAATAAAAAATTGATAAACAACCTCAATTATGTCTTCTAATATTCAAACCCTAGATTAAAATTAATATTTTATATAATGTAAATTAAATTCTACAGAAGTATGAAAGTTCAACAAAACTAAAAAAAGGGCAAAAAACTTCGAGTTGAAAATCAGTTTTCAATTAAAAAAGTCCGATTTTCTCCATCGCTGATATGAAAAAGTAAACAATAAAAGTTTTCACCTTCTTTCGCGATATTGACTTTTTAAAGGATTTTTAAAAAAAAAACTAATTTTAAGTCTTGATGTCTCAGACTTATTATATTATTAAACTTCCCAAGTAGAATGAGAAATCGGAATACAAAAAACTTTTTTGGGTCAAAAAGTTTGTAATTTATTTACATGAAATTTTAATGCCAAAAAAATTCTGTTTTTTTTCTTGTCTTTTTAAAGGGGTCAACGTGCATATAACTCTACAAGCGGAAATGCTGTGAATTCATTCTCTTTGAAGGGTTAGCCAGGGGGGTCTAGGACTTGATTGGGTTCCATTGAGTTCGTTTTTGAACGCTCTAACTTATTTATACTCTTATTGAGTTAGCTATCTACCTGTGTGCTTTTTCTAATTTGTTTATCCCCTCTGGTTGTTAATTGTATCACACCTTGGTCTCTCGTTTTTTGTTCCATCCCCGATGTAAAGCCCTTGAAAAAATAAAATTACCCCCCCCCCCCCTTGCGTGATTTCTGCTCAAGCTCATACGGTACCTATAGGCAGAAAAATGTCGATTTGTATTATTGAAGTATGTACATTTATTATCCAAAAATAAGCATTGCGTGCACTGACAAAGTAGGTTTGGCAAATAGATGATTCTTTTTTTGTCTCGTCTTTCATTGTGTTTATGATTGATAAATAATTGGGACAATATTACGAAAAATGTGTTTTCTGATAGTATATCACTTCAATACAACAATTTTTTTGTATTCCTCAATCATCGATAAGTATCCATTATATGTCCAGTATATTTTAAATCGAAATTTTTTTTATTCTAGAAATTTTGTCGAAAATCTTTCTAAGATTATAGAATAAGTGAGATCCAGAAGTGTCGAGTGAGTTCTAGAAGGTTCTGGACCGTTTAAGAAGGGTTTAAAAGATTTCAGAACATTTAGAGAGGTTCCCGAAAGCGTTTTGGGAGGTTACAGAGGGTTATAGATAGTTTCGTGAGGTTTCAGAAGGTTATAGGAAGATTGGGAGGTTTCAAAAGGTTGGGAGACGTTCCGGGAGGTTCCAAACAGTTGTAGAACGTTCCGGGAGGTTTTAGATGGTTAGATCGTTCAAGAGGGGTTTAAAAGATTTCAGAACGTATAGAAAGGTTCCCGAAAGCGTTTTGGGAGGTTACAGAGGGTTATAGACCGTTTTGTGAGGTTTCTGAAGGTTCTAGGACGATAGGGAGGTTCCAAAAGGTTGTCAGCCGTTCCGGTAGGTTCCAAAAGGTTGTAGAACGTTCCGGGAGGTTTTAGGTGGTTAGATCGTTCAAAAAGGGTTTAAAAGATTTCAGAACGTTTAGAAAGGTTCCCGAAAGCGTTTTGGGAGGTTACAGAGGGTTATAGATAGTTTCGTGAGGTTTCTGAGGGTTTCAGAAGGTTCTAGGACGATCAGGAGGTTCCAAATGGTTGTTGAACGTTCCGGGAGGTTTTAGGTGGTTAGATCGTTCAAGATGGCTTAAACGATTTCAGAACGTTTAGAAAGGCACCCGAAAGCGTTTTGGGAGGTTACAGAGGGTTATAGATCGTTTCGTGAGGTTTCAGAGGGTTCCAGAAGGTTCTAGGACGATCAGGAGGACAACAATAGGGTGAAATTCGGACTGTCCAGGCCCAATTCATGGCAGTTCATTAATACCATCTACCTGAAAAAACTGTCGAAGTACCTATCCAACTGCGCCAAAACCAACTGGGCATATTGCTCGATCATAGTCTCTTGCTATATTGGTTCTAGAAGGCTCTTAAAGATTCCAGATGTTCACAAGTGTCTAAAAAGTCCCCTTGCACAGGAAAAAGACCTATCGCAGATTGACAAACAATTTTCGAGCTCCATAAATAATATAAAACTTCTTTAATGTAACTCAACCTCTAACTTGCTAAGTGTTGAAGAATTACATAATGGCTTCTCTCCCCCTCCCCATTCGTTATCAAATGATGAATAGGTTCTAATGCGTTTTTCCACCCTCACCCTTATTTTTACCAGACGGACATAATGTATTACGAAAAATTTGTATAGCCAGAAGGGGACACTAAAAAAGAGGAATATGAATATTTTATGGATATATAAAAAAAAAGAGAGGAATTTTTCACTAAAAACTCTTTATTGCATTTTCTAGCTACCTCAGTTATTGATTTCCCTTGATTGAAAATTTATAAATTTTAAAATAACTTCACTTTTAGCTTTTATTTAACCATATTTTATGTATATTTATCATTTTATCTCATTGTATATTCTAAAATATTTCAAAAATTGGTGGCAGCTCTCAGTCCCAGATACTTTTTTTATTCTGTTCTTTGATTCTCCACTTTTTTTAATCCAAATTTCAAATATAAGGAAGAAAAATCACAAAAATCGTTAAGTTTTAAAGGACATATTGTATATTTCAAACCTTTGATCTTAATTTTGAGAAGAGGAAAAAAATTCAATTTTCTTCTAGAGGAAAAAGGCTTTAAAATAGGTTAAAAACCGTTTCTCTGGTAAGCATTTTATGTTTTTTTTCCTCTTAAAGAAACCTCAGAAACGCTTTTAGATTTTTTTTGTTTGGCCTAATTAGGCCTAAGGACACCTAAAGACAGTGACCCATCGCCCGTTAGTTATTTTTTCTCCGACGGCGCTTAGAGAAATTGACGCGCAATTTTAACGTTTTTCCTGTCTAATTTTTGGGAGTAAACATAAGATTTTTATTTCCTCACTGTCTCAAAACCGCAAAACGATTTTTTGAAGGCGATTTTATTAACAGATGGTCTCTAAAAAGAAAATCACGGGTTCTCCTTATATAGAGGAAAGGGAATAAGTAGCTGTTCTATATATGGGTGTTGCTCTGTTTCTTGACCTTAGCCGGACCGTGCCAGACGTTTCAAAGCGTAGAACACGATAATAAAACGCTTCCCTGGCGGTTTCCGAAGAATCAGTTACCTTTAAATAATTAGCAATTTGATTAAACCAGCAGCGTCGTAAACTATTGAAAAATGCGGTTTTTTGTTTAAGTTTGCGGTGGATTTTGAAATTTTGAGGTAAATGAAATAATGGAGCCATTAATGATGATTGCGAAGGTCCTGCATAACTTGGTGAATATTTGTGGAGGAAGTTGGATTGCGGTTCGTTAATTGCCCGAGTGGCCAAATAAGACGTTCTTGTGTCGGCAACAGGTGGCTTTTTTCTTCGATGACCCTCACTTCAATTTTTATTCTTCCACCTAGAGTAAAAAGATCTGAGCTGAAGTTTTTAGCGTTTTTGTTTTGGTGGCTGATCTACAAATGGGGATTAAGCAGTCCTATGGACTAAATCCTTCACCTTGGCTTCCAGATGTCCTTTACTGAGCAGGTGTACCACCCACGCTTAAACAGGAGGTCAGGAGGCCTTCTGGACTACGCATTTGGGAAAATCATATCGTACAACCCTATGTTTGAATAATGTACCTGAATGTCGACCTCTTCTCCTGCCAGGCAGAACTACTATTATCCAAGAACTGCTGACTGCAGAACGCTAACTGCAGAATTCAGCCTGCTGACTATAGAATGTTGACTGCTGACTGCAGAATGCTAACTGATGGCTGATGAATTCTGACTGTAAGATGATAACTTCTTACTGCTGACGGTTGACTGCTACCTGCAGAATGCAGACTGCTGATTGCTGAATTCTGAATTCTAAATTGTTACTGTAATATGCTAACTGGTGACTGGTGACTGCAGAATGCTAACTGCTGGCTGCTGAATTCTGACTGTAATATGGTAACTGCTGACTGCAAGCTGCTGGGTGCTGAATGCTGAATTCTCACTGTAATATGCTAGCTGCTGACTTCTGACTGCTAGATGGACTAAATTTGTTTGATTATTGGTTAAGTTTGATGATTGGTTTCATGAAGACTATGATCGAGCTATTCGCCCAGTCGGATACATTTGATGCTGAGATTTTGGCGCAGTTGGATAAGTACTTCCATCAACGACACTTTTGTCAGGTAGACAGTATGAACTGTCATGAATCAGGCCTGGACAACCCGAATTTCACCCTAGGCCTGGACAACCCGAATTTCACCCTACTGTTGTAACAGACTAGGAATTATTGGTTGTTGGCAAGACTGGTTATTGGCATGACTGTTTTACTGATATCCTGACTTACGAGGACTTTTTTAAGAAGACTCTCTCTTTATGATTATAGAAATTCTTATGTTTTATGTTTATTATTAAAGTTCTTTTTAAGTTCATGTGTCGCGTATCTTTGCCTACACTGTTGAATGAGGCGCGTTGGGAAAAAAAACTTTTGGTTGGAAGTGCTCATGGGGTGCTAGAAAGTAGTTATATAAATTAATTTTGTCTACCTACTTGTGAGAGAAGATTAACGAGAATCGAGGAATACAATAAAGTTGAGGGCAAACAATAAAATAGACGGTGGCCCTTTTCTATGTTGGCTCCCTTCTCCGGACATATCGTTCCCTTACAAGCGTTTTTATTGTTGCCCAGCAGATACCACAAAGATTCCACTTGAATGGCTTCACGATTTACCCACACGATTTCCACCCTCTCGAATGGCTAAAAGTGACCATAATATTGATTTACACCCTTATTCAAAGTGGGGTGATAATTGCGTGTTTCCAAACATTTATAACGTCGTAAAAAGTCGGGTTTTTTTTAGCGTCGAGAAAATGAAGCAATTTAGGTACAGCGGCGTCCCTCAGATATTCCGGGACGTTTTATTCTCGGGATACACGAATGTGATGATGTCTTGTGAATAGCGGTTGCGTGGGTTGCACTTTGGCATCGTGCGTACGTGTGTTTTGTGGCTTATGGGGTTAGAGAGGAACCTCGCCTTGACCCCGAACGCCCGGGCATTACCCCTTCCGCATACGCGTACACCTATCCTCCACTCGACAGCGGTTTATAATAAAAAGATTCAACTGTTTTTTTCGATTCTTTTTCAAGAGAATGCTCTTATGTTGATTTATAACGAGGAGAAAACCTATTTTTACGCCCCATAACACACGTTGAATGACGGAAATCTCTACTTCCCACTAAATTTATGTTTTTCCAAGGGTCTCAAACACTCTTTATTTTGACAACTGGAAAAAATCCTATGAAACACATAAAATAATAATTTAATACAAGGGTTCTATTCAAAAGCATCATTTTACAGATTTAAAGAGTGGAACAGGGGGAATAGCGTCAATTTTGGCAATGTTGGTGTCTCCTTTGATGGGCTTAAAGTCGATCACTGCGGGACATCTGGTATACCGGCTCGCTCCTGACTGGTGACTGCAGACTGCTGGCTGCAGTATGCTGAATTCTGACTGTAATATACTAACTGCAGAATGCTGACGGTTATAACTGTTGACTGCTGGCTGCTGAATACATAATTCTTCGTATAATATACTGACTGCTGACTGCAGAATGCTGACCGCTGACTTCAGAATGCTGAATTCTGACTGTAATATACTAACTGCAGAATGCTGACGGTTATAACTGTTGACTGTTGGCTGATGAATACATAATTCTTCGTATAATATACTGACTGCTGACTGCAGAATGCTGACCGCTTACTTCAGAATGCTGACCGCTGACTTCAGAATGCTTACTGGTGACTGCTGACTTCAGAATGCCAGAATGACAACTGTCTGCAGAATGATGACTGCAGGCAACTGAATTCGGACTTCAGAATGCTAACTGATTGCAGCTGACTTTTGATTGCAGACTGCTGACTGAGAATGCAGACTGTTGACTGCTGGCAGCTGAATACTTAATTTATTCTTACTGTCATATGCCAACTGCTGACTGTTGACTGCGAACTTCAGAATGCTCACTGGTGACTGCTGACTGTTGGCGACTGAATTGTGACTTCAGAATGCTAACTGCTTGCAGCTGACAGCTAACTGCTGAATTCTGACTGTAATATGATAACTGCTGACTGCTAACTGCTGAATTCTGACTGTAATATGATAACTGCTGACTGCTAACTGCTGAATTCTGACTGTAATATGATAACTGCTGACTGCTAACTGCTGAATTCTGACTGTAATATGATAACTGCTGACTGCTAACTGCTGAATTCTGACTGTAATATGATAACTGCTGACTGCTAACTGCTGAATTCTGACTTTAATAATATGCTAACTGCTGAAATCTGACTTTAATAATATGCTAACTGCTGAAATCTGACTTTAATAATATGCTAACTGCTGACTGTTGACTGTTGACTGTTGAAAGCTAACTGCAGAATTATTTTTGCTAACTGTAGAATTCTGACTGCTAACTGGAGAATGCTGTCTGCTAACTGCCGAATTCTGACTGCTAACTGCAGAATGCAGTCTGATATGTGCAGAATTCAGACTGCTAACTGCATAATGCTGTCTGCTAAGTGCAGATTTCAGACTGCTAACTGCTATCTGCTGGCTCTCTCTGCTGAATTCTTACTGTTATATGCTAACTGCTGAATTCTTACTGTAATATGCTTAGTGCTGACTTTTGACTGCTGAATGCTTCCTGCTGAATGCTTACTGCTGGCTGCTGTCTGCGGACTGGGGATTGCCGACTGCTGATTGCCGACTATCGACTGCCGACGGTTGATAGGGGACTTTTGACTGTTAACTCTGGATTGTTGGATTGGTTATAGTTAATTCGTTGCAGTTTACCAAGTAATAAGTAAAATCAACAATTTTTTATGTATTTCGGGATCTATAATGGGGAAAAAGCCTGCTTTTCTCTTGCACCAATGAAAATGAATGGATTCTACATTCATATTTTTATAAATTACAAAAATCCTTGTTTTTTAACGACCATTAAGGCAAAAAAAAAAGTATGAAGAATAAAAAAAATTCCGCTTTTTATAAAAGAAAATTTAGAATTTCGGTTTTTTTTTCTTTTCATGAGACAAATTAACATCGTTAGCGGACTCCGTTTTACTTCCATTTCCTCCATGATGGGATAAATTAAAAAGTAAAATATTCGCGACCATATTTAATGTCATATTTAATAAGCATAAAGCGTGGTGGAAGTAAAGAATAGGGAGGCGACTAATAAAGACTGAAGAGGGTCGGAGGGTGAAGTTTTTATAAAGGAGACCTTAATACAAATGGTAGTTGTCATGATGCAAAAGGATATTTTCTTTCTTTTTTTCACCCTCTTCTCTCCTCGTATATAACTCTTACCGATCTTTCTAATCTTAAATGAATAATGTCTGCGAGCATTTTTATTATTTACCCTCCCGGGTTTTGTGAGCCAACTTTTATTATGATTCAGATACAAGACTTGAGAAACATGAAGTTCGAGCCCTCAAGGGTGTTGCAATTATTTTTTTCTGTTTTTTAAAATTTTTCCTTTTGTTTAAGATTTTTTTAGTCTTTTTTAAAGACCAATGAATGTTTTTTTTTTATTTATAATATGTAACTTTATTGGCAATTAAATAAGATCATTAATATCAATGAGTTCAACAAGTTGATTAAGCCTTAACGAGGGAATTGACTTTGTATATTGACCTTCCATTGGAGGAAGTAGAAGAAGCACCTCTTTCCTGTCCATTGTTCTTGATTTTTCCATTGTTAGTGAGTCATCCGGCAAAAGAAAATCGTCTTAAGTTTCTGAAAGCGTTCCACTTCTATCAGCGAGGAAAAAAATTGTCAATCATCCTGAAGGAGAATCCTGAAAAACAAAATTAAAGAAGAAAAAACGAGGAAGATTCTGTGGAAATTTTGGTGGAAGGTGAAGAAAGGTTTCGGTTCTAAAGCGTTTCGGGAGGTTAAGGAGGGTTATAGATCGTTTCGTGAGGTTTCAGAAGGTTCCAGATGGTTCTAGGACGATCGGGAGGTTTCAAAAGGTTGTTCGGGAGGTTCCAAAGGGCTGTACAACGTTCCGGAGGTTTTAGGTGGTTAGAGAAGGTTTTAGAAGATTCCAAGACGTTTCGGGAGGTTACAGAGGGTTATAGATCGTTTCGTGAGGTTTCAGAAGATTGTAGGACGATCGGGAGGTTCCAGAAGGTTTTGAAACGTTCCAGGAGGTTCTAAAGGGTTGTAGAACGTTCCGGGATGTTTTAGGTGGTTAGAGGAGGTTTTAGAAGATTCCAAGACGTTTCGGGAGGTTGCAGAGGGTTATAGATCGTTTCGTGAGGTTTCAGAGGGGTCCAGCTGGTTCTAGGACGATCGGGAGGTTCCAAAAGGTTGAGAAACGTTCCGGGAGGTTCTATAGGGTTGTAGAACGTTCCGGGAGGTTTTAGAAGATTCCAAGACGTTTTGGGAGGTTACAGGGGGTTATAGATCGTTTCGTGAGGTTTCAGAAGATTCTAGGACGTCCGGGAGGTTCCAAAGGGTTGTAGAACTTTTTGGGAGGTTTTAGATGGTTAGAGGAAGTTTCCGAAAGCGTTCCTCTTCGATCGGCGGGGAAAAAAATTTTCAATCATCCTAAAGCAGAATCCTGAAAAACAAAATTAAAGAAGAAAAAACGAAGGAGATTCTGTGGAAATTTGGTGAAAATCGGAAGAAAGTTGCCGCCGTCAAGTGTTCCGGAACTGACGACGGCGGTCACCTAAGAAATGGTAAAAATCAGTAAAAAAAGTGGAATTATAAAGAAAAAAGAGAAAAAATGGAAGTTTTATCAATCTCAAAGGGATTGTTAACCGTTTATGGAGGGCAATACAATAACTTCTCTTTGAGAACTTGAAAAAATGCTTCATTTGGGTGAAAACACGGGAAAAAATCCAGGTTTTTCAAATCACTTTGAGGGGTTAGAAGACAAAACTGTGCATGGAGGGTAATACAATAACATCTCATCGAGAACTTTAAATAATGCTTGATTTTTAGAAAAAACGAGAAAAAAAATATTTAAAAAATAAAATCGAGGTTTTTCAATCAGCCTAGAGGGCAGGAAAACCACTTCCCAAAACCGTTCATGGAGGGTAATACAATGAGTTCTCATTGGAACCTTGAAATAGTGCCTCATTTGGGTAAAAACACAGGAGAAAAGTACTTTTTTGAAGAGCTTCCAACGAAATCTTCCTTAAAGAGAAGTAAAAATATAGGAGGGGAAAGTATAACGGAGGGGAAGTATAATGGAGGGGAAGTATAACGGAGGGGGAAGTATAAGGGAGGGTATCACAATAGATTCTTTAAGGAAGTTATAAATCGAGTTTTTTCAAATCACTTTGAGGGGTTAGAAGACCATTGTCTAAAACTGTGCTTGGAGGGGTAATACAATAACATTTCATCGAGAACTTGAAATAATGCTTGATTTTTGGAAAAAACTGGAGAAAAAAATGTTTAAAAAATATAATCGAGGTTTTTCAATCAGCCTAGAGGGCAGGAAAACCACTTCCCAAAACTGTTCATGGAGGGTAATACAATAAGTTCTCATCGAAAATTTTAAATACTGCCTCATTTGGGTAAAAACAAAGGAGAAAAGTACTTCTTTGAAGAGCTTCCAACGAAAACTTCCTTAAAGAGAAGTAAAATATAGGTGGGGAAAGTATAGCGGAGGGGATGTATAAAGAAGGGGAAGTATAACGGAGGGGAAGTATAAGGGAGGGAAAGTATAACGGAGGGGAAGTATAACGGAGGGGAAGTATAACGGAGGAGGAAGTATTAGGGAGGGGAAACCCGACGTGGAGGGTATCACAATAACTTCTTTTAAGGAAGTTAAAAATCGAGGTTTCTCAAATCACTTTGAGGGGTTAGAAGAATATTCCCTAAAACTGTACTTGGAGGGTAATACAACATCATATCATCGAGAACTTAAAATACTGCTTGATTTTTGTAAAAAACGGGGAAAAAAATAATAAAAAAATTAAATCGAGGTTTTTTAATGGGCTCACAGGGCAGGAAGACCATTTCCCTAAAACCGTACATGGAGGGTAATACAATATAATGTTTTTGAATAAGTTAATAAGTTAAAATTCGGTTTAATGAAAAGAGTTTAGTCGGGGGGGGGGGGGGGGATAAAAAGTATATAAGTAAATCGGCCAAGCCATTTTTTGCCAGTTTACCCATTGTTTCTGATGGTAAATTTTGTAGTGGATCGAATTCCGTTGGTAGTTTAACCCTATAATCAACAGAAAACGCGTAGTTCACAATTTAGCCAACAGGTAATGCATTGATTCAAATGACAAATTAATCAGTATTTTGGCTCTCCTGTAAACCTTGGAAAAATGACTTGTCCGGTGTTAGATTAACGCGGCGAAATTAAAAAATCGGACTTCATTTTATGAAAACTAAAAGCCCCAAAAGAGCGCAAAAAAATTAACATTTGAATTAATCGGTGTTGTCCCTCCATCAAAAACCAATCATGAAAAGAAATACGATAACTTCCATTCGAGAAAGTTAAAACGCGTTAAATTTATTTTAAAAATGCATTATGGTATAAATGGAAACTTAAAATGGAATAAAAAAAATTTTAATTAAAAATCCCACGCCATGAAAAGTATTCTATAAATTGAAAACCAGTAAGTGAAGAAAAAAAAGATCTTTAATTTCTCTGAGATTAATTTTTTTTCATGAATTTAAATTAAATTATAACAATTTAAAATAAACCTACGCATTTAAAAATGAAAGATTCTGAATAGAAATGACTTCTGTGATATAGAGGAGCTACGAAGGTTAAGTTCGTTAACCACAGAAGTGTGGTATTAGCTCAGTAAAGACCGCATCCCTTTGTTTCACTTAAGAGAATTTCACAAACCCCTTCTACACCTTCTCAATTAGTAAGAAGACGCCCTAATTTAACTTTCATAATATTATATAACTTAATATAAACCCTTAAAACTCCCTTTACGCTTTAATTCAATATAACTTCAAATTTATGTGATTAAGACGCTTTATTTTCAAGAAGTTTTATTTTTTTAATAAATTCTTTTTTTTAAATTTTCTTCCTGTTTTGTTTCAATATGGCTGTGGAGGGAAGAGATCATTAACGTTACATTTATCAAAACAATGGTCATGCGATACGTGACTGGAGTTAAAATCAAAATCGAATACTCTCTTCGTATAAAACAGTCTGATTTCACATTCTAAGGTTTACGAAAAAATCAGGGTTTTTTGGATTTCCCATACTTTTTTCTAGGAAATCGTTTTTCACCATATTTTCGGTAATTATTATCAATTTCAAGCGGATTTTCGGGAGTTTTTCTTTCTCATTATTGTATGAAAACTTTTTTTTTTCTCAATTTTTCAAGAGAGAATCCTTATTTTTTCTGATTTTGGCTTTTCTAACCCTCCATCGACAATCAAAATATTTTTTTACCAGATTTTTGTGGGTTCTTCTAATTTTTTAAGCCTCAAAGCCTATATTTATTGGATTTCTGAGAATTTTTCTAGACCATTGTCCCTAAAAAAACCTTTTATTTTTAATAAAATAATAAAAATTTTTGGGTTTATGACTTGTTTTTCTCAATTTTTCGACAGAAAACGTCATTATTATTATTATTATTATTATTTATTTTATTTTTTTTTTTTTGCAAATTTTAGCTTTTCCAAATGTCCACCTACCTAATATTAGTAAAATGCACTAAACCTACTATATCAGATTTACCACTTTTGTCATAATGCTATCCCACTTCTGATATCGGCCATCCCTCTTGTGATATCGGTCATCCTACGTCTGATATTGATTATCCCACTTCTGATATAGGTCATCCTACGTCTGATATCGGTTATCCCACTTCTGATATAGGTCATCCTACGTCTGATATCGGTTATCCCACTTCTGATATAGGTCATCCTACGTCTGAAATCGGTTATCCCACTTCTGATATAGGTCATCCTACGTTTGATATCGGTTATCCCACTTCTGATATAGGTCATCCTACGTTTGATATCGGTTATCCCACTTCTGATATAGGTCATCCTACGTCTGATATCGGTTATCCCACTTCTGATATAGGTCATCCTACGTCTGATATCGGTTATCCCACTTCTGATATAGGTCATCCTACGTCTGATATCGGTTATCCCACTTCTGATATAGGTCATCCTACGTCTGATATCGGTTATCCCACTTCTGATATAGGTCATCCTACGTCTGATACAGGTTATCCCACTTCTGATATCGGTTATCACACTTCTGATATCAGTCGTCGCATTTCTGAAATCGGTTATTCCACTTCAAGGTGTAGGTTATTCTTATATTGGTTATCCCACTTCTGATATAGGTCATCCTACGTCTGATACAGGTTATCCCACTTCTGATATAGGTCACCCTACGTCTGATACAGGTTATCCCACTTCTGATATCGGTTATCACACTTCTGATATCAGTCGTCGCATTTCTGAAATCGGTTATTCCACTTCAAGGTGTAGGTTATTCTTATATTGGTTATCCCACTTCTGATATAGGTCATCCTACGTCTGATACAGGTTATCCCACTTCTGATATAGGTCACCCTACGTCTGATATCGGTTATCCCACTTCTGATATCGGTTATCCCACTTCTGATATAGGTCATCCTACGTCTGATATTGGTTATCGAACTTCTGATATAGGTGGTCCCACTTCTGATATCGGTTATCCCAATTCTTATACGGTTATCCCACTTCTGATATGGGTCGTATATGGAGAGTAATACAACAATTTTTCTTTGAAAAATCAAAGATTTTACCATCACGGATATCATGTAATTCAACAGGAATGATTAGATGGGCTCTGGTGACAACTGGAAGTACTTTTATTTGTTTGAGATGAGACAAAAAGGAAAAAAAATACTAAAATTTTATCAAGCATAAAACGCGGATGAATAAAAAGAAAAAAAAAAAAACCTCTCACGCTTTTCCCGGCGAAGAAATTTTACGACCAGGCCGACCGTTTGAAATTTACATAGAGAAAAAAATAGGAAAAAGGGGGTGGCAAGAAGATATCGGCGTTTATCTCCTTTCTCATCCGCAGCCACGGCTTACAACTATTATTTTGTCGAAAGAGGAGGAGAAAAGTAAATAGACTCGCCACGAATTGCGCACGGTTTAGAAAAAATAAAGGAATTCATAAGGCGGTCACGTTTGTGCGTAAAATTATTACTATGAACCTAATCGGATTTCACAGTTGAGAAAAAAAATTTTGTGAAAAAATAAAGTATATAAAATTGGTTGTTTTTAGAAGGGTGAAGTCATCCTTTTGGTACAAACAGCATTTCACGCCGATATTGATAAACCATTGCTCATTGAGGTTTACCACCGAATTTTCACGCTACAGACTTCATTAAGCGACGCGCCGTGGAACTTCCACTGTTGAATTTCGGTTGAACGCCTGGATGATTTGAATACCTCATAAACTTCGCTAATCTTTAATGTTCTTACACACACGACTTTTCGGTCGGAAAATAGTGGGAGTTGCAGATGTTATAGACAGCTGCCGAGGCGAGTACCTGGACGGGTCAGTTTATAATTGATTGGGGGCTTATCCGTTTCCAATTTACAAACCAATAAAGGAAAGCTTCCATCTGCATTTTTAAAAAGTAATCGAAAGAACTCATTTCAGTTTTTGAAACTTCACCATTTGCTGAAATCTTGCCACCCTCTGGAGGACATAAATGACCCCTGGGCCCCTTTATACGCCCCAGTAATTATTATTTCTTCCTAATCTAAAAACAGAAACTCCCAAATACCATTTTCAAAACAGTTAATTCCTCCGCCCGTAAACTCAACCCCTGTCAGTTTTTAATTTTTTTTTTCTCGTCCCTCGACCCTCTAATAGGCCTTTTTCCACTTTTTCTCCCCACCCGGCATTGTAATAAAGAGATACACTTGTTTGATAGCGTTAATTAAAACAGTTTGACCTCCTAAGGTCGGTTAGGGGCGGATAAAGTTCGCTCATAGTTTGCAAGTGACATCTCGTCGAAAAACTGACAGAAACCCTGGACGAAATTCAACAAAAGCATCCACTTTTCTACTAATATCCAGGTTAAAACTCATTCCCAGGCTTTATAATAATTATAAAAAAAAAGATTGAAAATTATTACCATTTTTTCAATTTTTTAAAAAAATTTTACTTAAAGAAGTTTATGTGTATCCTGGGTTTTGGGAAGGGTCTTCCAGACCCCGAAGGGTCAAATCGAATATTGATCTTTACCAATCTTAACTTTGTCTGTGGTGCCGGCCGGCCGTCCGTATCATTATTTTCCGGAACACTTTACGGCCACAATTTTCAACCGATTTTAACCAAATTTTCTATAGTCGGTAACAAGAAAAACGAGGGAGATTTTTGAATTTCGAAAAAATGGCGGAGATATGTCTGTTTGAAATTTCAAAAAATTCGCTACGGCCGAACCGTCGGTCCGATTTTCACCAAATTTTCACCAATTACTCCTTATATTGATTAAGAATTTTTGGTGTTAAAAAATTGCCACTTTTTTTATTATTATTTTTTTTAGTAGGTAGAAATTTCATACTTCTACCCATTACGAGAGGCATATCCCTAGGCCAATGAGCCCATTATTTCTATCTTTACACTTAGAAAAATTTTCGAAAAAAAGAACTTAGAAAATTTTTCAAAAAAAAAAAGGAAAAATAAAAAGGAAAACCCGGAAAATTTTTCGGAACAAAACTTGACAAATTTTTTGAAAAAAAAAAAGAAAAACTCGGAAAATTTTTGGAAAAAAACAAAACTCGAACAATTTTTCAAAAATAAACTTAAAAAATGTTTCGAAAAAACAAACTTGGAAAATTATCCTTCATACTTTCCCTCCCTTATACATCCCCTTCCGTTATATTTTCGTTCCCTTATACTTCCCCTCCGTTATACTTCACCCTCTGTTACACTACCCCTCACTTAAACTTCCCCCTCCCATATACTTCCCCTCACTTATACTTCTTCCTCCTTCCATAAACTTCCCCTCCCATATACGTTACCGTCCTCCGTTATACTTCCCCTCCCATATACTTCCCCCTACGTTTTACTTCCCCTCCGTTATACTTCCCCCTACTATATGGATACTTCTCTTTAAGGAAGTTTTCGTTAGAAGCTCTTCAAACCATATACTTCCCCCTACGTTTTACTTCCCCTCCGTTATACTTCCCCCTACTATATGGATACTTCTCTTTAAGGAAGTTTTCGTTAGAAGCTCTTCAAACCAGTACCTACTTTTTTACGAAATTTCCCCAAAAACCCGACGTAGAGGGTATCGCAATAACTTCTTTGAGGAAGTTAAAAATCAAGTGTAACTCCCAAAATTCCGGTAATAAAAAAAATGGAGGTAATGGAAGAGAAAAACTGTTGGAAATTCATTAAATGTCGGCATTGAAGCTTCAAAAATGTAGAAGAACTACCTATGCTTTAAAAAATTTATTAAACTGCATAAACTGAATAAATTTTCGTTGTCACCAGAGCCATCTAATCATAACTTTCTGATGAATTACATAGTTTCCTTGATGATAAAATCTTACCCTTCCTCAAAGAAAAATTGTTGTATTACTCTCCATATACGATTTTCGGGGCCCCCGTAGAGAGAAATGTTTTATCTTATGTGATTTTCTGATTTGCTGGTTTTTCGGGAATAATTCATGGCCGCAATTTACATCCGATTTTCACCTTCCAAGTATATTTTTATATTGAAAAAAACGTTGTTAAGCTGAGAGTGGGATGTTCCGGCTGGGCAAAAATTCTCATTTTTTCTACCTCGATACTTAAATATTTTTTAAAGCTTTGAACTAGCTAAACAAAGCAGTTGATTCCTTTGTGGGAGGTGTCGAGATTTTTATCAAGAACATAAAAGGAGAGCAAGTTCCCTCTTTATAGGGTCGTTGGTAAAACAGGGCCCTAAACATTAATGAATACCAAATTGTAGCCACGACCTCGGGTTGACTGAGTGGGCTTTTGTACCCGGATAATTACTGCGAGGCGAGTGCGGACGGACAAATAGCCTTTCCCTAGGTGAGATACACATCTTAGCGTGGGATGGTGGAGGGGCGAGAGTGATAAGGAAAGACCACTTTCATTATGGACCCGCCTATGGAACTATTCAGAGCTTCGACAATGTAACCTCGCCTTCCATGTAAAGTAATGACTTGGTTTTCACAGCTTTTTTCATAATGTATAACCATCTTTTATTTTCTCCTGTTAAAAAAACTTTGAAAAGAATTTTAACATTATTCGAATAATTTAGTGTGTTACCGATATCAGAAGCGGGATCACCAACATCAGATGTGGGATGACAATTATAAGAAGAGGGATAACCATATCAGAAGTGGTATAACCGATATCAGAAGTGGGACGAGAGATATCAGAAGTGGGATAACCGATATCAGAAGTGGGACGACCGATATCAGAAGTGGGATGACCGATATCAGAAGTGGGAGAACCGATATCAGTAGCGGGTTAACCGATATCCGAAGTGGGATAACCGATACCAGAAGTGCGATGTCCGAAATCAGAAGTGTGACAACCGATAGCAGAAGTGGGAGGACTATTATAAGAAGAGGGATAACCGATATCAGAAGAGGGATAACCGATATCAGAAGTGGGACGACCGATATCAGAAGTGGGATGACCGATATCAGAAGTGGGAGAACCGATAACAGTAGCGGGATAACCGATATCAGAAGTGGGATAACCGATAACAGAAGTGCGATGTCCGAAATCTGAAGTGTACAACCGATAGCAGAAGTGGGAGGACTATTATCAGAAGTGTAATAACCAATATAAGAATAACCTACACCTTGAAGTGGAATAACCTATTTCAGAAATGCGACGACTGATATCAGAAGTGGGATGACCAACAGCAGAAGTGTGATAACCGATATCAGAAGTGTGATAACCGATATCAGAAGTGTGATAACCGATATCAGAAGTGTGATAACCGATATCAGAAGTAGGACGACCGATATCAAAAGTGGGATGACCGAAATAATAAATGAGAAGACCGAAATCAGAAGTCGGACAACCGATATCAGAAGTAGGAAAACCAATACGCTATATCAGAAGTGGGCTGACCGATATTAGAGGTGGGAATCCGATATCAGAAGTGGGATAACCTCTACATTAGAAGTGGGATGACCTATATCAGAAGTGTGATAACCGAAATCAGAATTGGGACAACCGATATCAGAAGTGGGACGACCAATATGCTATATCAGAAGAGGGATGACCGATATTAGAACTAGGAATCCGATACCAGAAGTGCGATGAACTACATCAGAAGTGCGATGACCTACATCAGAAGTGTGATAACCGATATCAGAAGTGTGATAACCGATATCTGAAGTGTGATAACCGATATCAGAAGTGTGATAACCGATATCAGAAGTGTGATAAACGATATCAGAAGTGTTATGACTTATGACCTATATCAGAAGTGTGATAACCGAAATCAGAAGTGGGACAACCGACATCAGAAGTGGGACGACCAATATGCTATATCAGAAGAGGGATGACCGATATTAGAAGTAGGAATCCGATACCTGAAGTGCGATGACCTACATCAGAAGTGATAACCGATATCTGAAGTGTGATAACCTATATCAGAAGTGTGATAACACTGATACGATATCAGAAGTGTGATAACACTGATACGATATCAGAAGTGTGATAACACTGATACGATATCAGAAGTGTGATAAACGATATCAGAAGTGTGATAACCGATATCTGAAGTGTGATAACCGATATCAGAAGGGGGATGACCGATATCAGAAGGGGGATGACCATTATCAGACCTAGGGTGACCTATATCAAAAGTGGTGTATTCGATATCGTAGGTTTTGATCATTTTTACTTAAACCGCATAACTTAAAGCACAACTGCATCTTAAATTATTTTAAAAATTTTCTTAATAGTGACTAAGGCAAATCTCATTTGATATGGCCAGTTCACGAAAGCAATTAACATTTTCGTTGTGTGTTTAATAAATAGCCGAAAGCTGGTCCGAAACCACGAGGTCGAAACGGCAAAATATGATGAATGGATGAAAGGCGTACGGCGGCAATCTCACATGCGATCAGATGCGACGAAATAATTACTTAGCCTGTCGTCATGCAAATGGAAAAAGAGGTCTTTCAGAGCTGCCACCAGTATTCGGAAGGATAAAAACAATCATTAAAATATTTTTTATATAACTGGAAAATTGGAGTAAAAGGTTGAGGAGATAGAATAAAAATGTTCCAAGGTGAAAAAAACAATTTTTAAGGGGCGTTCGAAGGCCCGTGTCTTCACGGACCAACAGCGACCCATGGTAATGAGGGGACGACAATGGGCAATCACCGGTTTACTCCACAAAAGATTTTTTTTTCTTTCTCTCGCTTCTCCTTTCTTCTTCTCACCTCCTCTTCACGACGTGCGTACCTAAACTTGAACAAACACTGTTTACACTTCCAGACGCCCACGCAATGGGATTTCATGCTCACGAGATAACCAACGCGTTAACGACCTTTTTTTCCACAAAAAAAAAAAAAAAAAATCCTTACAAGTGCTTTATATGTGCTTGTCATTTGTTTTCTATTAGAATATGAATAAATTATAGGTAGGTAGAATTAAAGTAGAAGGAGGGCAATTTTAGGAAAACCGCGAAAAAAAAAAAGTTCCGGTTTGAAGAGCTTCCAACGATAACTTCCTCAAGGATACAGGAGGAGGAAGTATTAAGTAGGAGAACTAAATTTTTGTAAAAGTTGTGAAATAAATTTGGTGGGTATCGCAGTAAGTCTTGAGGAAGTTAGAAATTTTAGGTATTTTTTGTTGTTCGTTTTCTGTTTTTTGAAAAAAAAAAAATAAAAATTAAGTACCTAATAAATCGCCATTTTATTTTCCGTTAAAAAAATTCTTGAGGAAGTTAAAAAAAAAAAAAAAAAAAATTATTTTGAAAATTTTATATCAAGGTAGAAATTCAGTACGGTTAGCCAAAGAGAGGCCGCCCTCGAGCCGGCGAAGTGACTCACATTTCTGCCTAGAAAAATTATTAAGTAAAAAAATTTTGGAAAATTAAAATTTTAAAAACATGGAAAATTTTTAAATAATTCAAGGAATGTTTAGTGAAAATTTGGTGAAGATCGGACCAACAGTACGCCCACAGCGCTCATTTTAAATCTTTGAACAGTCATATCTCCGCCATTTTGAAAAATTTCGAAAAAAGCTCTCGTCATTTTCAAGATTTCTGTGAAAGGAAGCTTGTGTATAAATTTGGTGAAGATCGGATGAAAATTGCGGCCGTGAAGTGTTCCGGAAAAAGTGGCGACGGACGGCCGGCACCACAGACAAAGTCAGGATCGGCAAAGATCACTTATCAGATTTATCCTACGGGGTCTGGAAGACCCTTTTCTAGTAACAGGGGGTCGGAGGGTATCACAGTAACTTCTTGAGGAAGTTAAAACAGTTTGCCGGTAGTGGCTTGGAAAAAAGACGTGAAAACTTCCAAGTATTGGTGACAATCAGCCAAAAAGTGATTTAAAAAAACCCCAAAAATCTCGAAAAATGTTAGTTTTTTAGGCTTCTGATATCGGTCATCGCACTTCTGATATCGGACATCCCACTTCTGATATCGGTAATCCCACTTCTGATATCGGTAATACCGCATTTGATATCGGTAATCCCACTTCTGATATCGGTTACCTATCTTCTGAAATTATAGGTCATCCTACGTCTGATAAAGGTTATTCAACTTCTATTATACATACATAGGTCATCCAAAGTCTGATATCGGCTAACCTACTTCTGATTTACGACACCCTTCGTCTGATGACGGTTATCCCACTTCTGATATCGGTGATACCACTTCTGATATCGGTAATCCCACTTCTGATATCGGTTACCTATCTTCTGAAATTGTAGCTCATCCTACGTCTGATAAAGGTTATTCCACTTCTAATATACATAGGTCATCCAAAGTCTGATATCGGTTATCCTACTTCTGATATACGACACCCTTAGTCTGATAACGGTTATCCCACTTCTGATATCGGTGATACCACTTCTGATATCGGTGATACTACTTCTGATATCGGTTACCTATCTTCTGAAATTATAGGTCATCCTACGTCTGATAAAGGTTATTCCACTTCTAATATACATAGGTCATCCAAAGTCTGATATCGGTTATCCTACTTCTGATATACGACACCCTTCGTCTGATAACGGTTACCCCACTTCTGATATAGGTCATCCCACTTCTGATATAGGTCATCCCACTTCTGATATAGGTCATCCCACTTCTGATATAGGTCATCCCACTTCTGATATAGGTCATCCCACTTCTGATATAGGTCATCCCACTTCTGATATAGGCCATCCCACTTCTGATATCGGTCATTCTACGTCTGATATCGGTTATCCCACTTCTGATATTGGTAATCCCACTTCTGATATAGGTCATCCCACTTCTGCAATCGGTAATCCCACTTCTGATATCGGTAATCCCACTTGTGATATCGGTAATCCCACTTCTGATATCGGTGATACCACTTGTGATATCGGTAATCCCACTTCTGATATCGGTTACCTATCTTCTGACATTATAGGTCATCCTACGTCTGATAATGGTTATTCCACTTCTGATATACATAGGTCATCCAAAGTCTGATATCGGTTATCCTACTTCTGATATACGACACCCTTCGTCTGATAACGGTTATCTCACTTCTGATATAGGTCATACAACGTCTGATATCGGTTATCCCACTTCTGATATAGGTCATCCAACGTCTGATATCGGTTATCCCAACACTGATATAGGTCACTCTAAATCTGATATGGGTTATCCCACATCTTATAAGGTCATCCAATGTCTAATTTCGGCTACCACACTTCTGATATCGGTCACCTTACGTCTGATATCGGTAATCCAACTTCTGTTATAGGTCATCCAACGTCTTATATGTATCATTTATCTCACTTCAGATATCAGTCATCCCACTTCTCATATCGGATATCTTCGTTTATCTTCGCTTATCGTCTCTTGAGGGCTTCCGATTTTTCCTGGAAACATGTACGAGCTCCTGGATATTTTGGGCTTATCTCTCGGAATTTTTGGTACAAAAAATACTTATAATTTTTCATCGCCATTCCCGTTCCTTTTTTTCACAAAAAAGGTAATCAATCGGTTATACCACGTCTTCTGAAATGTTTCCTGAAGAAACTTTTGGCATTTTAGCCCAAAAATGTTTATATTTGGATTGAAAAACGATGGAAATGACTATAAAACCATTTTTCTGGGAAAAAGGAACGAGGGAATAGCGATGAAAAATTATGTTTTTTTAATTCGAAAATTCCGATAAGCCCAAAATATCCAAAAGCTCGCAACATCTATGTTTCCAGGAAAATTTAAAGCCCACAAATAATATTTTTGGCCGAAATACAAAGGAAAAAGCTCAAAAAAAATTCAGTAAACCGTGGTTTATTGGCAGGAAAAAAATTTTTTTCTGTAGAATGATCTATTTTTTTTTTTATGCTTCCTTCTGAGTAATGAAAGAAAATAACGTTTTGCAAGGACAACAACGATTCAACATTCCAAGTATTTGATTTTCTAAAGAATGCATTATTTTCTCGTTTCTTGAAAATATTCCATTCACTTGTAATCAAAATAAAATAACTTAACATCAGGTTAGCCTTGATTTAACACTTAGCTTATTTTACGAAGCTCCGAAATCTGAAGAGTTGTTGTTAAAGTTTTAAAACCTAATAAAAAAAAAAGAGAAAGAAAAAAAAGGACTTTTATTTGATGCCTTTTTTTCTCTTTGATTTCACGAACTTCTTGTTAAATTGGTACGGAGTCAGTGAGCTATAATGAAGACCACCAGCGCCCTCTTTTAGGGATACAAACAACCTCCGACATCCTTTATAACGAAACAACAAATAAATACGCCGTAAAAGGGTTACCTTTTCCTGTCGCCTTTGATCTTTCAACCCGCTAATTGGATTTTTGAAATTTTCAACTAACAGCTTGGGCCTCGGGTCAGGAAAACACGATTCCTAATTTTTCTTTACATTTTCCTGCTAAAAAATATTTTATTGTCCAATTTCTTAATTTTATGATGTTTTCAGCGTATAATTGGCGTGATTAACGCATTGAGCTAAGTCTTTGATGTTTGCGTTGCCTTGAGGTACAGTTGGGAGACCAATGCAACAAAGTAAGTTTTGTTACATCTGCTTCTGCCAGGCTTAGGAAGGGTGTAACTAATATCATTATATCATAATTATAGTTAACGTTTGTCAAACTTATAACGAAGATCAAAAGGAAGTTTAGGTATACTTTGGAATTAATAGCATTACTATAAGTATAAGAGAAACGCATGATTTGATAGATGGTAGATTGGACGAGCGGGAAGATTCGACGAGAAGAAAGTCAGGACGGGCAGATGATTGGACGAGCAAAATGATGTAAAAGCAGCAAGACTGAACGAGCAGCAATACTGGACGAGCAGGGGGATTCGACGAGAAGAAATACTAAACGAGCTATAACATCGGACGAGCATAAACACTGGACGTGCAGCAATACTGGACGAGCCGGGGGACTCGAAAAGAAGAAGGACTAAATGATCATAAACTTGGATCGTGCAGCAATGCGGAGATTCGACAAGAAGATAGACAAGACGAACTAGAAAATCGGACGATCATAAACTTTGGACGTGCAGCAATACTGGACGAGCAGGGGGATTCGACACGGAAAGACTAGAGGAGCTGTAAAATCGGACGAGCATAAACATTGGACGTGCTGCAATACCGGACGAGCAGGGGGATTCTAAAAGAAGAAGGACAAGACGAGCTGTAAAATCGGACAAGCATAAACTTTGTACGTGCAGCAATACTGGACGAGCAGGGGGATTCGACAGGAAGAAATTACTAGACGAGCTTGAAAATCGGACGATCATAAACTTTGGACGAGCAGCACTATTAGACGAATAGGAGGATTCGACAAGAAGATAGACTAGACGAGCTAGAAAATAAGACGAGCATAAACTTTGGAGTGCAGCAATACTGGACGAGCAGGGGGATTCGACAAGGAAAGACTAGAGGAGCTGTAAAATCGGACAAGCATAAACTTTGTACGTGCAGCAACACTGGACGAGCAGGGGGATTCTACAAGAAGAAAGACTAGACGAGCTGTAAAATAAGACGAGCCTAAACATTGGACGTGCAGCAGTACTGGACGAGCAGGGGGATTCGACAAGGAAAGACTAGAGGAGCTGTAAAATCGGACGAGCATAAACACTGGACGTGCAGTAATACTGGACGAGCAGGGGGATTCTACAAGAAGAAAATCGGACGAGCATAAACTTTGGACGTGCAGCAATACTGGACGAGCAGGGGGATTCGACAAGAAGAAACTACTAGACGAGCTTGAAAATCGGACGAGCATAAACTTTGGACGTGCAACAATACTGGACGAGCAGGAGAATTCTACAGGAAGAAACTACTAGACGAGCTTGAAAATCGGACGATCATAAACTTCGGACGAGCAGCTCTTCTACTACTACTGGACGAGCTGGGGGTTTTGACAAGAAGATAGACTAGACGAGCTAGAAAATCAGACTATCGTAAACTAAGGACGAGCAGCTCTTCTACTACTACTGGACGAGCAGGGGGATTCGACAAGAAGAAACTACTAGACTAGCTTGAAAATCGGACGACCATAAACTTTAAACGTGCAGCAATACTGGACGAGCAGGGGGATTTGACAAGAAGAATGACTAGACGAGCTAGAAAATCTGACGATCGTAGACTCAGAAAATCGGACGAGCATAAACTATGGACGAGAAGCACCACAAGAATTTTGGCCATGATTGAAAAGCCCATTTGAAAATCAAATGTTACTGTTATTTTAACATCTTGTATAAACATATTTTTTGGAAAATTCGAAGCGCTCATTCCTTTATTCATTTAGGGTACAAAAGGTGCCTGAAACCCTCGACATTTCGACCGAAAATGGGTCTTTTGTGCGAAACGCGTGTCGGGAGTTGGGGGACTCCGATTGTCGTCGACGGTCCGCGATATTTTCCCGGATTGTCCCATCGGGAGGGCCGGTAAGTGAAAGTGGCTGAAAGAGCGGGGGGGTTGGAAAGTAGATCGATATCTTTTGTTGTTTATATCTATTGTGCTTATCTAGCCGTGAACTCAACTAATTTATTGCTCAGAGAAGCTGCGCCTTCAGCTTTAAACGTTTCCCGGAATGACCCAGTTATGCTTTTAACAATACGCTTTAAGATTTTCTTATCTCTAACAAATTTTTAACAATTTTTTTTTTAAATTTTAAAATCCAATTTACGACATATAATTTGTCCTATTACGTCAACATTTTGCGGACAAAGAGGCGACCCCGCTTACCTTAATTTAGGTACGAAACTTAAATACCTTTCGCCTTATATTCCTATGAAATGTGAAGATCAAAGGAGTTTCCTTTTAATAATTCAGGCCCGGAGCTTTGTCCACTTTCGGACTAATTGCTAACGAGGCATAATTGCTTTCGTCCCGAGGAACGATCTCGAGAGGTATCTTTTCGGACAATTTTGACCCTAAAGTCTGTATGATAATTTCAATTTTTGTTAAACATTTTTCCCATTTATTCACAAAAAAATACTGGGTTTTTGAGGATCCTTCAAAATTAGTAGTTTGAAGAGCTTCCAACGAAAACTTCCTTAAAGAGAAGTAAAATATAGGAGGGGGAAGTATTGAGGAGGGGAAGTACAAGGGGGGCGAAGTATAAGGGGAGAAGTATAAGGGAGTGGAAGTATAAAGGAGAAGAAGTGTAACGGAGGGGAAGTATAACGGAGCATAATTGCTTTCGTCCCTAGGAAAGATCTCAAAAGGTATCTTTTCGGACAATTTTGACCCTAAAGTCTGTATGATAATTTCAATTTTTTGTTAAACATTTTTCCCATTTATTCACAAAAAAATACTGGGTTTTTTGAGGATCCTTTAAAAATTAGTAGTTTGAAGAGCTTCCAACGAAAACTTCCTTAAAGAGAAGTAAATATAGGAGGGGGAAGTATTGAGGAGGGGGAAGTACAAGGGAGGGGGCGAAGTATAAGGGAGAAGTATAAGGGAGCGGAAGTATAAAGGAGAAGAAGTGTAACGGAGGGGAAGTATAACGGAGCATAATTGCTTTCGTCCCTAGGAAAGATCTCAAAAGGTATCTTTTCGGACAATTTTGACCCTAAAGTCTGTATGATAATTTCAATTTTTTGTTAAACATTTTTCCCATTTATTCACAAAAAATACTGGGTTTTTTGAATCCTTTTTAGTAGTTTGAAGAGTTCCAACGAAAACTTCCTTAAAGGGTAAAAATATAGGAGGGGGAAGTATGAGGAGGGGGAAGTGAGGATCCTTTAAAAATTAGTAGTTTGAAGAGCTTCCAACGAAAACTTCCTTAAAGAGAAGTAAAAATATAGGGGGGAAGTATGAGGAGGGGGAAGTACAAGGGAGGGGGCGAAGTATAAGGGGAGAAGTATAAGGGAGCGGAAGTATAAAGGAGAGAAGAAGTGTAACGGAGGGGAAGTAACGGAGGGGGAAGTACGAAGGAGGGGAAGTATAACAGGGGGAAGTATTAGGGAACGAAAGTATAACGGAGGGGGAAGTATAAGGAAACGAAAATATAACGAAGGGAGGGGAAGTATAAAAGGAGGGAAAGAATAAGGAAGGGGGAAGTTTTTTTTTTTCGAAAAATTTCCGAGTTTTTTTTTTTAATTTTCCGAGATTTTTTTTGTCGAAAAAATTTTCCGTTTTTTTTCTGACTTTAATATTATAAGGGGGGAAGTATAAGGGAGGAGAAGTATAAAGGAGGGAAAGTATAACGGAGGGGAAGTATAAGGATGGAGAAACGACAAAGGAGGCGGAAGTATAAGGGAGGGGAAGTATAAGGGAAGGGGGAGTATAAAGGAGGTGAAAACTACAAAGGAGGGGAAGTATACGGAGGGGAAGATTTTTTTTTTTTTTTCAAAAAATTTTGAAAGTATCAAGGTATTTTTATTTATTATTAAAGTATTAAATAATGGGATTTTTGCCCAAGAGAGGTCCCTCTCGTAACGGCTGGAAG
The DNA here is from genome assembly GCA_014119065.1 of Orius insidiosus. NCBI lineage: Eukaryota > Metazoa > Arthropoda > Insecta > Hemiptera > Anthocoridae > Orius > Orius insidiosus. The sequence continues at coordinate 112,619 of JACGAQ010000035.1, read as the reverse complement.
TATCAAATTTCTCCCTACTAAAATGATAATTACTTAATGTAAAAAATGATAAATTTTTTATACCGAAAATTTTTTATTTAAAAATATAAGGAGTAATTGGTTAAAATAAATTTGGTTGAAACAGTTCGGCCGCAGCGAATTTTTTAAAATTTCAATCAGAATTATATCCGCCATTTTTTCGAAAATGAAAATTTGCCTTCGTTAGTTTCTTGATCAAGATTAAGATCTAAAGATAATTTGGTGAAAATTTGGTGAAAATCGCTTGAGAAACTGTGGCCGTAAAGTGTCTCGGAAAAAATGCTACGTCCGGCCGGCACCACAGACAAATTTGGGATATTTAAAGATCACTATTCGATTTGACCCTCCGGGATCTGGAAGAAACCCTACATGGAGGGTATCACAATAACAGTAAGGAAGTCAATACAAAGCTCGGAAGTTCCTGTCATTTAGATGAGCAGTGCATAATATATTTTTCCATTTGTACAAAAATATCATCAATCATCATTCTTTTTGAAGTTTTACCTCATTTTTAATTCATTATGGAATTTAAAATCAAATTATTAGCGTCGTATGTTTTTTGGAATGAATGAAGCACCACTAAACGCATAAAAGGATCATATTAGCCGGGTTGTTGCATAAACATTTCGAACTGGGAAAACGTACAGTTTTAATGCATTGAACGGCTCATGTGTTACATGCAGGGGTTCCTATTATATATCTCACCCTCCCTAACGTTTCCACCCTTCCCTAAATTCAAATTAAGCGACATGCTAATGCACTCCTCCTTGCAAATTGACGTGATAGATGAGTCCAACGCACTGGGCAAACTACAGCGCGTGTCAACTATTTTTTTGTTTACTGAAGTACGATTAGGGAAGTATATTGGTGCGAATTAGAAGGATGATTAGAGCTTCTGTTAACAGGGGCCGATAAGTCACCTGTAACTCCTTTCAATTAATCTGAAAGCCGCAAGTTGACTCTGATTGGACGAGGCCTTACCCGAAACCCATTTTTTTAACGAGTCTTCTCCATTATTGTGAATTGCATCCATTAACGCGATCATCGCTCTAAATTGCAAGTCGCTTCTGGCGCCCATGGGCGGTCATAGCAATTCGTTTATAAATGAGGCGTTCCGGGTACGAAGGGCGAACTCAACAAAACGTAGTTTCGAGATATTCGCATTTCAAAGTTTTATGTTACGGGCGAACTCAACAGAAAAGTCATGCCCTGGAATGGGAAAAGGAGTGGGGGCTGTGGACTAGGATGTGGAGTTCGCCCTTCGTACCCGCTCGGATATCGCAGTTAGAGCTTTGCCGCATATCGGTTTTTACGTATTTTAAAGGGGAAAAAAGGGCGAACTCAACATAAAAATTAAATGGGTGTATTCAAGAGGTCTAGAATTTGAAAATTAAAAAAAAAATTGTCCGATGTTGAGTTCGCCCTTCGTACCCGGAGCGCCTCAAATGCACCCGTTTGTGTCGAAGAATTTCGTGTTGAGAGAAAAAAAAATGTGAAGGGGAGTTTAAAAAAAGGCTAAAAACGTTCGTCGTTATCGGGAAAAAGCCAACATGAAGCACGTCGGGTTTTTATTCGATGGAAAAGTAGCGATTTGCTCCTACGTTTATCCTTGGGAGTCTAAATGGATCTTTCATCGCTTCTTCCCTCGGCTACTACTGATAAAAGAGGGGAAGCAGAGGCTAAGAAAAAAAACGGGAAAAAGAAACAGCAAGCTGCGGTTCTTATTTGATTTACGGCTTCGTCCGTAGACAGTTATCAATCTTACGATATAGAACAGATTGCTTCTGCCAACTCATTGCCTTTTTTCTATCGATTTCTAAATTTAATTTTTTTTTAAATATTTTTTTAAACGTCACCACCTTCTTTTTTTGATAATTTATCAGACCTTTCACAAAAGGAGTCAACCTAAAAAAAAGAGGAAAAATAAATAAAAGGAAAAACCGGAAGATTTATACAGGCGGTCAATAGCTGGGCGCTCCTCCCATGGTATCTCCCCTTTGTACTATATCATCATTAAGCTTACCCTATGAAGAACAAATACGATAGAAATTAACGAACCAAGGGAAATATTAAAAGGACAAAAGAAAAAAAAAACTCTTAAAGAAAAACTATTTGACAATAAATAAAATCTTTTTTTTTATTGTATGATTTATACGCTTTTTCTTCTTTTTACTCCGGGGAGGGTGGAACTATTCAAATTCTCTCGGGGAACCCGTAGGATTTCTAAACCACAGATTATACAGAACGGTTAGTATTAACATGGATAAAGCCACCTGAGTCCGCTAATTCCCTTAATAAATTCGTCGTGGTTTATCTAGGATGGGTGGTGAGCTTGGATTATAAAGAGTATATTTCCAATATTCTAAAACGAAAAAAAAGTACTTGTTTGAAGAGCTACCAACGAAAACTTCCTTAAAGAGAAGTAGCAATATAGGAGAGGGAAGTATATGGAAAGGGGAAGAATATAGGAGGGGAAAGTATAACGGAGGGGACGTAAAACGAAGGGGGAAGTATATGGGAGGGGAAGGATAACAAAAGGGGAAGTATTAGGGAACGAAATTATAACGGAGGGGGAAGTATAAGGGAACGAAAGTATAACGAAGGGAGGGAAAGTATAAAAGGAGGGGAAGAATAAGGAAGGGGAAGTTTTTATTTTTTTCGAAAAATTTTCCGAGTTTGTTTTTAATTTTTTTTGTTTTAAATTTTCCGAGATTTTTTTTAAATTTTCCGAGATTTTTTTTAAATTTTCCGAGATTTTTTTTTTAATTTTCCGAGATTTTTTTTCCAAAAATTTTCAAAGTTTTTTTCCAAAAATTTTCCGGTTTTTTTTTTAAATTTTCAAAGCTTTTACCAAGAATTTTTTTTTTTTTTTTTAATTTTTTATGTGGCTTTCTCGATCAGGAAATCGAAGAAAATGTACAAAAACGCGGTAAAAGAGATGTTTATCGCTCTTGAATCTCATTAAATGGGTGTTTCTACACCAGAAAATCGAAGAAATCGTCCCAAAAACCGGTAAAAGAGATGTTTATCGCTCTTGAATCTCATTAAATGGGTGTTTCTACACCAGAAAATCGAAGAAATCGTCCCAAAAACCGGTAAAAGAGATGTTCAATGTCCTGAACGCCTATTAAAATTGGCTTTCTAGACCAGGAAATCGATGAATATTTACAAAAACTCGGTAAAAGAGATGTTTAACGCTCTTGAATCACATTAAATGGGTGTTTCTACACCAGAAAATCGAAGAAATCGTCCCAAAAACCGGTAAAAGAGATGTTCAATGTCCTAAACGCCTATTAAAATTGGCTTCCTAGACCAGGAAATCGATGAATATGTACAAAAACTCGGTAAAGAGATGTTTATCGCTCTTGAATCTCTTTAAATGGGTGTTCCTACACCAGAAAATCGAAGAAATCGTGCCAAAAAAACGTGTTTTTATTTTTTTTTGAAAAATTATCCGAGATTTTTTTTTTTGAAAAATTTCCCAAGATTTTTTTTCCAAAAATTTTCCGGTTTTTTTTTTTGAAAAATTTTCAAAGCTTTTTTCCAAGAATTTTTTTTTTTTTTTGAAATTTTTGATGTTCATTTTTCGAAAATTTTTGTAAGTGTCAAGGTACAAATTATTTATTTATTTATTTATTAATGATATAAATTATAATAATTAATAATATATAAGTTAATGATATAAATTTTTTTACCTTCCTTTAGATTTCTTGGAAATTATAAACTGAAGTGATTGGTATTATTGATTGAGGGAGACATTTTACGTACCTTGATTGCGGTCGAGTAAACAATTACATTAGGGAAACGAGGGTACCTGTGCTCGATTAAAATAGTGGCAGCTCCAAGTACCCCGACCACTTAGGTCGGATTTCCTCGGAGAGCTCAAGCCATTCATCCACGTCAACTGAAAGTAGTTTCCCGCATATTCTCATGGGAATCAACCCTAGTCGGTGGTCGCATTGAAAGAAAAGTGACTATTGAAAATATATCGAAGTAAAAAATTGTGTTTTTTTTATGTTCTTTTTTGATCAAAACTCTTATTGTTTTTTTGACAAGTTAACAGATTCATAGGCGTTTTCGTTTTTTTAGTAGGTATTTTATCCCTAATTTCTGTTTTTAGAATTTTTTTGGGGGGAATTTTCCAGATTATTTGTCTGAAAAAGCCTCATATTCCGCATTTTTATCCTTTTTTTACCAGATTTTAACAAGAGCTTCCTTTTGTAGTAATCTTGGAATAATAATAATAATTTTATTTGCCAATTTGCCATGAGCATAAAGCTCTTTACAGCAAGTTAGATTTAAAAGATTTACAAGATTAATTTACAAGTTTACAAGGTTAATTTACAAGTTTACAAGGTTAATTAGTTTACAAGTTAAATTAAATAAAAAGTTAGATTTAATCGTTTACAAGGTTAATTTACAAGTTTACAAGGTTAATTTACAAGTTTACAAGGTCAATTTACAAGTTTACAAGGTTAATTTACAAGTTTACAAGGGTAATTTACAAGTTTACAAGGGTAATTTACAAGTTTACAAGGGTAATTTACAAGTTTACAAGGGTAATTTACAAGTAATGTCAAGGATATAATTTTCAAGGAATGTCAAAAAAAATTTTTCGAAATTCGTAAACAAGGCGGAGGTCTATTCGAGATGATTGGAGACTGTGAGTAAGGTGATTTCGAAGCGGCATGCTGTGGTAAGCGGTAAAAAAGATGTTAAAACGCCCGAACATCTGAAAAACCGATGTTTCTTAACCAGAAAATCCAGAAATTGGTATAAAACCCTCAAAATAGGGGTTTAAACGCTCGAACGCCCGGTTAAAAAGGGTGTTAAAACTCAAAAACCTGACAAAACCGGCATTTCTACACCAAAAAAATCTAGGAAAACAACCTAGAACTCGATAAAAGATGTTAAACACACAAACGCTTGATAAAAAGGGTTTTCCAAGACTATGAAATCGATGAAAATGACCAAAAACCGGTAAAAGAGATGGTAATAAATCTGAACGCCTATTAAAATGGGCTTTCTTGACGAGTAAATATGTAGATGAAAATGACATAGAACCCGGTAAAAGAGATGTTTAACGCTATTGAATCTCATTAAATGGGTGTTTATACACCAGAAAATCGAGGCAATCGTCCCAAAACTCGGTAAAAGAGATATTTAACCCTCTTGAATATCGTTAAATGGGTGTATCTACACCAGAAAATCCAGGAAATCGTCCCAAATTCGGTAAAAGAGATTTTAAACGCTCTCGAATCTCATTAAATGGGCGTTTCTACACCTGAATGAAAATCGATGAAATCGTCCCAAAAATCGGTAAAAGAGATGTTTAACGCTCTTGAATATCGTTAAATGGGTGTTTCTACTCCAGAAAATCGAGGAAATCGTCCCAATAACTGGTTAAATGGTTGTTAAATACCTGAACGCCTATTAAAATGGGCTTTCTAGACCATGAAATCGATGAAAATGACATATAACCCGGTAAAAGAGATGTTTAACTCTCTTTAACCTCTTAAAATGGGTGTTTCTACACCAGAAAATCGAGGAATTGGTCCCAAAAAACGGGTAAAAAAGATGTTAAACTTCTGAACACTGATAAAACGGTGTTTATAGACCTAAAAACAGAGGGAGATATGATGTTCGCAAATACTCATTATGTAAAAAAAAAAAAAAAGTTCTAGGTAGAAATTTGGGCTGTTTAGCGGCGTTCTGTATGGCCTGGGTTTTTTCGGTTTTCGGACATTTTTTTTTGTTTGCCTTAATTTACGATAATAAAATTGTGTTTATCTGATTTTTATTTATGCGTATATTTTTCCCCTGATATATTGGATATCCGTCACATTTTGATAAAGTGGCTGACGTCGGTATGAGTGACGTCTCACGTCCATGATTGAATCGACGCCCTATAAACGATTTCGCCTTTTTTCAAAAAGGGAACCGCTAAAGCAGTTAGAGTGGTGGTGGAGGGGGGACAGCTTAATAAACGCACAGGTGGCGAATACTGGGCAGGAACCTGTTGATTCTTTCGACAAATTTGGTCAAACGTCTAACGGAAATTTCAATCCTTACGTCTATGAGAGACAAGTTGATTAGGGTATTTGCAATATATAAAGCTGAAAGCAATTGTTTATATTGATGGAGTGTTGAATACCCTTTGAGATGGATGATCCGTATTGAAAACGATATACAAAGACGTCACGTAGACCTTGTTCGATCGAATTCGAATTGGAGCTGTAGACGGCGAATTTGAATTAGTTTAATATTCATTCGATATCCTCGGGTAGCCCCCTTTTTGGTCAAGAAATCGCTCGAATATCTCCATCTCATCACCGGAAAGGGGTCGTTCCAATGATTAAATCACCGACCGTCCACAACTGCTCGTGTCCGCAAAGCAATCCAGTTCATATTACATTACCCCATCCCGGTCTAGTTAACCGCTTTCCCCTTTATTAAGACCTGTTTAGTTACGTATTGTCACTAAATTACGCTATAATCATTGAACTGATCAATTATACCCGTTGATTCAATATTTTATCTGCTGTCAGTTCGGGAGTTTGCAGGGAACTTCTGAAATAAATCGTTCCCTAATTGAGGCGCTCCGGGTACGAAGGGCGAACTCAACATCGGACAAATTTTTTTTTTCATTTTCAGATTCTAGACCTCTTGGTGAATTCACCCATATAATTTTTATGTTGAGTTCGCCCTTTTTCCCCTTTAAATACGTAAAAACCGATATGCGGCAAAGCTCTAACTGCGATTTCCGAGCGGGTACGAAGGGCGAACTCCACATCCTAGTCCACAACCCCCACTCCTTTTCCCATTCCAGGGCATACCTTTTCTGTTGAGTTCGCCCGTAGCATAAAACTTTAAAATGCGAATATCTCGAAACTACGTTTTGTTGAGTTCGCCCTTCGTACCCGGAGCGCCTCAATTGTTCCGTCGTTCCTGCGCCACCTGTTTTATATCGAAAGTTAAAAAAAGAAACCCTATATTATCAAAAAGATACGAATTTTATGTGGATTCACCCCCATGTTTTGGTAAGAGGTTTATCAGGATTTTCAAGAGGGGGTGCTTCAGCCTCTCATCTTCAGAGGATTTCAGTTCACTAAATCCTACACGAACATTACGCCATATTACAGTATTTCCCTCCCACTCACAAAATTCAAACATAAAACATGTTTAAAACTCAATTTAGAAATGGTTCTGTACGTGATTTGTATAACGAGTAAATTAAATGTGATTTCATATTCGAGGAAGAAATTTTTTTGACCAATTCGTTCTGAGTGACGTGATCGTGATTGACGTTTTTAGCTAGAATGATTAAATTTTCGAAAGTTCATCGCTGAAATACATGCGAAAATGATTGAGGGGTGAGGGAAAAAAAGACGGCGAAACAGAATCGGTGAGTATAAATATGAAAAGGTTTTAACTTTCTCAATGAGGAGTTATTGTTATACCATTTATGTGCCTTTTAGAGCAAAGATCTTAGTCCAATCCCCAAGTTGGGGCAGTTTATGCCTGATTGTCGTTATGATGAGGTGCATTTAGAGCAAGTTGCTTTTATGACGATGGCGAGTTGCTTTTAGGGTGAAATATCTGTTTTTTGGGGCCAAATCTTTCTGGCAGCAAAAGCTGACAATTTTTCTCCCTTTTTACGTAAACATTTTTCTAAAAAAGTTAAGTTTCCAACATCCAAGTTTACGAAAAAAAAAAAACCCTTTCAGATTTTTTCGACCAAAATTCACAAAAATGGAGGAGAAGTGTCTCTCTTAAGTTTGAAACGCTACAATTAATCCGATCTACTCTAAATTGGGGCAGTCTTTTCGCCCTAAAAGCAAATCGCCCCGAATTCCATCCTAAATACTACATTTTATGCCGGATTGTCGTTATGATGAGTAGCATTTAGAGCGACTCTGCTTTTGTGATGATGGCGAGTTGCTTTTAGGGTGAAATTTCGGTTTTTGAGGCCAGATAGGGCCTGGTAAAGCAAAAGCTGACATTTTTTCTCCCTTTTTGCGTAAACATTTTTCTAAAAAAGTTAAGTTTCCAACATCCAAGTTTACGAAAAAAAAAAAAAAACCCTTTCAGATTTTGTTCTACCGAGCGACTCTAAGTTGGGGCAGTCTTTTCGCCCTAAAAAAATAAAAGCAAATTGCCCCAAATTCCATCCTTAATACTACATTTTATGCCGGATTGTCGTTATGCTGAGTTGCATTTAGAACGAGTTGCTTTTATGATGATGGCGAGTTGCGTTTAGGGTGAAATTTCGGTTTTTTAGGCCAAAATAGGGCCTGGTAGGGCTGAAACTAACACTTTTTCTCCCTTTTACGTATAAATTTTTCTAAAAACTTTAAGTTATTTTTCTAAAAAATTTGTTATTTTTCTAAAAAAAGTTAAGTTTCCTACATCCAAGTTTACGAAAAAAAAAAAAAAAAAAAAAAATCTTGTCATATTTTGTTTCCGAGCTACTCTAAGTTGGGGCAATCTTTTCGCCCTAAAAGCAAATCGCACCAAATTCCATCCTAAATACTACATTTTATGCCGGATTGTCGTTAAGCTGAGTTGCATTTAGAACGAGTTGCTTTTATGATGATGGCGAGTTGCTTTTAGGGTGAAATTTCGGTTTTTGAGGCCAAAATAGGGCCTTGTAGGGCTAAAACTAACACTTTTTCTCCTTTTTACGTATAAATTTTTCTTAAAAAGTTAAGTTATTTTTCTAAAAAATTTGTTATTTTTCTAAAAAAGTTATGTTTCCTACATCCAAGTTTACGAAAAAAAAAAAAAAAAAAAAAAAAAAAAAAAAAAAAAAAAAAAAAAAAAAAAAAAAAAAAAAAAAAAAAACTGTAATATTTTGTTCTTCCGAGCTGCTTTAAGTTTGGGTAGCCTTTTCGCCCTAATAGCAACTCGCCCCAAATTCCATCCTAAATACTACATTTTATGCCGGATTGTCGTTATGATGAGTTGCATTTAGAGCGAGTTGCTTTTACGATGATGGCGAGTTGCTTTTAGGGTGAAATTTCGGTTTTTGAGGCCAAAATAGGGCCTGGTAGGGCTAAAATTAACACTTTTTCTCCCTTTTAACGTTTTAATTTTTCTAAAAAAGTTAAGTTTCCAACATGCAAGTTTACGGGAAAAAAACCGTCATATTTTGTTCTACTGAGCTATTTTAAGTTGGGGCAGTCTTTTCGCCATAAAAGCAAAGCGCCCCAAATTCCATCCTAAATATTACATTTTATGCCGGATTGTCGTTATGATGTGTTGCTTTTATGATGATGCCGAGTTGCTTTTAAGGTGAAATTTCGGTTTTTGGGGCCAGCTCTGTCTGGCAGGGCAAAAGCTGAGACTTTTTTTTTCGACCAAAATTCACAAAAATGGAGGAGAAATGTCTTTCTTATGTTTGAATTCCATCCTAAGAACTAAGTTTCATGCCGGATTGTCCTTATGACGAATTGCTTTTAAGATGATATCGGGGCAAATTTTTTTAGGGGAAATTTCGGTTTTTTGGGCTCAACTAACATTTCTTTCTTCCTTGGTACCTACGTATAAATTTTACTAAAAAAGTTAAGTTTTCAACATTCTAGCTTAGGAAAAGTTCCGGTTTGAAGAGCTTCCAACGATAACTTCCTCAAGGATACAGGAGGAGGAAGTATTAAGTAGGAGAACTAAATTTTTGTAAAAGTTGTGAAATAAATTTGGTGGGTATCGCAGTAAGTCTTGAGGAAGTTAGAAATTTTAGGTATTTTTTGTTGTTCGTTTTCTGTTTTTTGAAAAAAAAAAATAAAAATTAAGTACCTAATAAATCGCCATTTTATTTTCCGTTAAAAAAATTCTTGAGGAAGTTAAAAAAAAAAAAAAAAAAAATTATTTTGAAAATTTTATATCAAGGTAGAAATTCAGTACGGTTAGCCAAAGAGAGGCCGCCCTCGAGCCGGCGAAGTGACTCACATTTCTGCCTAGAAAAATTATTAAGTAAAAAAAATTTTGGAAAATTAAAATTTTAAAAACATGGAAAATTTTTAAATAATTCAAGGAATGTTTAGTGAAAATTTGGTGAAGATCGGACCAACAGTACGCCCACAGCGCTCATTTTAAATCTTTGAACAGTCATATCTCCGCCATTTTGAAAAATTTCGAAAAAAGCTCTCGTCATTTTCAAGATTTCTGTGAAAGGAAGCTTGTGTATAAATTTGGTGAAGATCGGATGAAAATTGCGGCCGTGAAGTGTTCCGGAAAAAGTGGCGACGGACGGCCGGCACCACAGACAAAGTCAGGATCGGCAAAGATCACTTATCAGATTTATCCTACGGGGTCTGGAAGACCCTTTTCTAGTAACAGGGGGTCGGAGGGTATCACAGTAACTTCTTGAGGAAGTTAAAAATCTTGTCATTCTATTATTCAGTGGCTGATGTGTATTAGGATATTGGACTCCCGAGTCTGACGTGTCGATAAATTGTAACGCCCAGAGGCGAACTTTTCGGTTAGTGGGGTGATGAGTGGGGTCGGCGAGGTGTATTAGAGATTCGACTTGAAGTAGTAAAACCCGTCTGCCTCCGCATAAACTTCAATTTTGCCTTCGGAAAAGGGGATCGGTTTTACACCCCTTGGTTCATTAAGTAGTTCGAAGGAGATTACTAAAAGCCGGAGAGTAAAAAGAAAAAAAAAAAGCTTTTTTTACGTCCCTCTTAAAACCTACCCCATTTCTTCTTAAATACAAACAGTCATTAAGACAAAACTTGCTGAAAATCACTAGAAAGACGATATTACCCTCTATAAACACTAAATTTAAAAGCCCCCGTCGTGAAACCGGCAGTAAACATACTTATAGCCTAACCTTTTCGTCAAAACGGTATTTTAAAAGTTAATGAAAATTTTTTTTAAAAGTTTATTAATTAATCCAACGAAAGAAATTTAGGGACTTCTTGCTACTAAAAATCACGTCTACGCTAAAGATCGTTGGTCATTTTGACCAGAGGTCTTGAAAACCCATAAACAAAAACCGTCCTTTGAGGGTATCCCAATTATCTTCCTTCTGACCGTTTCGCCGGAATTAAGGGACTTCTTGCTACTAAAAATCACGTCTACGCTAAAGATCGTTGGTCATTTTGACCAGAGGTCTTGAAAACCCATAAACAAATAATGACCCTGCGGTAGCAGGGACTAAAAGGTAGATTTCTTTTCATGATTAAAATTAAAATGTATAAACACAAAATATATAATTATGTTATAAAAATGATGATATAAGAAAAATTGCGCCACTGAGCCCCTAGAAAAACATCTGATAATTTTATTAATAAAATATTTAATAATTTCCCGGTATAAATTCAAATTTTTTTTAAAGTTTAGCTAGTTCAATATTTTGCGCCTGGCTCGTCCAAACCTGCTTTAATTAATTTTTTACACGCCCTCGCAGAGGTCTTAAAGTTTTTTTTTGCAAAAGGACTAGGATTTCAATAGAAAATGCCAATTTTGTCTTTTAAGCCCTAAGTAAAGTAGGTGAATCGCTGGTCCGATTTCAGCCATTAACGAACTCGTCCGAGCTATTGAGATAAAAGCTCTAAATACCGGATATCGTCACCCTCACATTAAAATTGCTCCAGTTATCGTGCTAATATATACATATACAGGGTGTCCGGAAACACATGGCAAGAGTCTGGGAGAGCGTTAAAAAGTGGTTTTACGAAAAAAAGTTAAATGTAAACCCCCCTTAATTTAAATCAAAGAATTTGATGGTGTAGTTTAAAATCCGCCTGGATATACAGGGTGTCCCAGACACAACCTAACTTCGTTATTTCAAATGAGAACCCCTATTTTTTATTTCAGATTCGTAATCTACGCAAAATTTCAAGTAGATTTGAGTACTCATATGACAATTTTGGACAACTTTTAAAAAATGTCAAAATTTAGCGTTTTTTGCGCTAAAATCCGTTAAAATTGACCTAGGAGACTCGTTTTTTTTTAATTCCACTTATTTTTTCCCGAAGAATCCAACTGTCTCAAATTTGAGCATCTTCGCATTCAGCATCACGAGATTTCGTCGCTAATGGCCTTTTTTCAAGTTTAACTCCAAATTCCATACTTCAAAAATGGAAATTAGCGATTTGTTGACGGAATTTTAATTTTTGATGCATAAACACAAAAGACGCTGTAGCTCTTTCAAAATTTGTGGTCCGAAAGAAAAATTCCTTTCAACAAGTGCTAATTTTCATTTCTGAACTAAAAATTTGGGTTCTAACTTGAAAAAAGGCCATTAGCGACGAAATCTCGTGATGCAGAATGCGAAGATGCTCAAATTTGAGACAGTTGGATTCTTCGGGAAAAAATAAGTGGAATTAAAAAAAAAACGAGTCTCCTAGGTCAATTTTAACGGATTTTAGCGCAAAAAACGCTAAATTTTGACATTTTTTAAAAGTTGTCCAAAATTGTCATATGAGTACTCAAATCTACTTGAAATTTTGCGTAGATTACGAATCTGAAATAAAAAATAGGGGTTCTCATTTGAAATAACGAAGTTAGGTTGTGTCTGGGACACCCTGTATATCCAGGCGGATTTTAAACTACACCATCAAATTCTTTGATTTAAATTAAGGGGGGTTTACATTTAACTTTTTTTCGTAAAACCACTTTTTAACGCTCTCCCAGACGCTTGCCATGTGTTTCCGGACACCCTGTATATATATATATAAACTTTTCAACTGAGGATGGTTTTGGGGTCCAGGAGGTATGAAACGAAAAACGTATAGAAAATTTTTTGAATCTGCGACTACTTGGTACATTACAATAGGTAGATTTTTGAAGAAAAGAAATCTACCTAAAACCGTCCTTTGAGGGTATTACAATTATTTTCCTTCTGACTGTTTGTTTCACCGGAATTTAGGGACTTCTTGCTACCAAAAATCACGTCTACGCTAAAGATCGTTGGTCATTTTGACCAGAGGTCTTGAAAACCCATAAACAAAAACCGTCCTTTGAGGGTATCACAATTATCTTCCTTCTGACCGTTTCGCCGGAATTAAGGGACTTCTTGCTACTAAAAATCACGTCTACGCTAAAGATCGTCGGTCATTTTGACCAGAGGTCTTGAAAACCCATAAGAAAAAACCGTCCTTTGAGGGTATCACAATTATCTTCCTTCTGACTGTTTCACCGGAATTTAGGGACTTCTTGCTACTAAAAATCCCGCCTGGGCTAAAGATCGCTGGTCATTTTGACCCCCAATGGGTCTCGAATACCCATCAACAAAAACCGTCCTTTGAGGGTATCACAATAACGTCTTTCGGGTCTTTTCCTGTCTAGAAGGGCGAAAAAATTCTCGTTCTTTCACAATGTCATCCCCTTCAAATCCTCACCCCGCCCTTAAGCCTTTAACTTTCATTTAAGTGGAAAAGACGGAAATCGATTGAAGGAAATTTAACTTCCTCCACGTACGAATCGGGATCGGAAGAGGCATTCCGAGAAGTGACAAGGGGATTGAGATTTATCACCTCTTGAGGTCCAGTCAGATGCCCCTCGTTAGAAATCCCGGCAAAAACAAGACTCCTGGATGAGGGAAAAAGATCAGGGGGAGACTGAGTCATTAATAAGAGTTAATGGCCTCATGGTCCACCAGCTTCCCCATAGGTTTTATTATTGGAATAACCCTCCGACTTTTTTAACTTCCTCAAAGACATAGATATGTGGAAAAGAGTGAAAACTGATCAGTAATCTTTGCCGATCATGAGGTTTTCTGTGCTGCCGGCCGTCCGTAGCAAATTTAATTGCCGCAGTTTTCATCCACCTAATTTTTACAGATTCTTTCTTTTGAAGCGACCTAACAAATGACAAGAGCTTTATTAGTTTGCAAAAATGTCGGCGATATGTCTGTCTAAAGTTCAAATTTATCGGCCGGCTTTTTTTTTTTTTTTTTTTTTTTTTTTTTTTTTTTTTTTTTTTTTTTTTTTTTTTTTCACAATTTTAATCCGATTTTCACCAAATTTTAATAGGATCTTCCCTTTGTAGTTGTTTTTAAAATGACCAGAGCATTTTTCGAATTTCACTAAAATGGCGGAGATAAGTCTGTTTGAGATTTATAAAACTGCACTCCGGCCGAACCGTCTGTCCGATTTTCACCAAATTTTCACCAAGTGCTCCTTATATTTTTTAAGACTGCTCATTATTTCCCTCCTTGACCTTCCCCTCCTTTATACTTCCCCCTCTTTAATACTTCCCCCTCTGTTATACTTCCCCTCTTTAGTACTTCCCCCTCTTACATTGTTTCTTCTCTTTGAGGAAGTTTTCGTTGGAAGCTCTTCAAACTAGTACTTTTATATAGTAGGGAGAAATATCATACTTTTACCAGGGGTGAGAGCGACATTCCTCTGGTAGACGGCTCATTATTTCTACCTAGATAACTACTTATACAAAAATAAAAAATAAAATAACAAATAAAATAACAAATAAAAATGAAATAAAATAAACTCCGTTATACTTCTCCTCTTTAATACTTCCCCTTCCTTTATGCTTCTCCAAAAATTTTCTAAGTTTTTTTGTCAAAAAAAAAAAATTTTTTTTTGATAAATTGTCCGGGTTTTTCTTTCTTTTTCTTTCTTTTTTTTTCGAAAAATTTTCTAAGTTCTTTTTTTCGAAAAATTTTTTAAGTCTCAAGGTAGAAATAATGGGCTCTTTTGCCTAGGGATGTGCCTCTCGTAAAGGGTAGAAGTACGAAATTTCTCCCTACTAAAAAAAAATTAATGATTAAAAGGTCGCAATTTTTTTACACCAAAAATTCTTAAAAAATATAAGGAGTAATTGGTGAAAATCGGATGAAAACTGTGGCCGTAAAGTGTTCCGGAAAAAAATGCTACGGAACCACAGACAAAGTTGAGATCGGTAAAGATAAATATTCGATTTTACCCTCCGGGGTCTGGAAGACCCTTCCCCAAAAACCCGACGTCGAGGGTATCGCAATAACTTCTTTAAGGAAGTTAATGAAATAAAATAAACTCCGTTATACTTCTCCTCTTTAATCCTTCCCCCTCCTTTATACTTCCCCTCTTTAAGGCCGTCCGCACACTGGAGCCGACTACGTGCGACTCGGAGTCGTACGAAGTAGTACGACTTCGTTCTAGAGATCCTAACAGTAACAATTAAATGGAACCTCGCCCACTGAAACCGACTCAGTCGTGCGTATACGTGCGTTCATATCCGACTTACGACTCGATCCAAACTTGTTTGGATTTTGTCGCAGATCGCGTGCGATTTTTGCGTTTTCTGAGTGAATTATTAATTATTATGGATACCGAAAAGCTCATTTCTCATGTGCAAAATGCTGAGTGCTTGTGGGACCAAAAAATGTAAAGAAATGTAAAAAAAAAAATGTAAAGAAATGTAAAAAGAAAAAAATGTAAAGAAAGAATGTCTTTCTTAAATCCCCCTTAACATTTTCCAAAATGTAGTAAAATGTTTCCTTTTTCATGCGGAAATAACGGAAAAATTTGAAATTTGAAATCTCAGAAATCTGAATTTTTATACGATCAGTCGGCTCCAGTGTGCGAGGGAAGCGTACGACCTGAACGCACGACTTGGTCGTGCGTAGTCGCTGTCGCGCCTAGTCGGCTCCAGTGTGCGGCCGGCCTAATACTTCCCCCTCCTACATTGTTTCTTCTCTTTGAGGAAATTTTTGTTGGAAGCTCTTCAAACTAGTACTGTTATAAAGTAGGGAGAAATGTGATAGTTTTACCAGGGGCGAGATCGACATCCTCTGGTAGACGGCTCTTTATTTTTACCTAGATACATAAAAAGAAAAAAAAAATTAAATTAAAAACCGGAATAAAAAACTTAAAAAAATTTTCAAATGAAAAAAAAACTTTGAAAAAAAAAAAAAACTTAACCTCAGGTAGACGGCTCATTATTTTCCTCCTTGATCTTCCCCCCTTTATACTTCCCCGTCCGTTATACTTCCCCTCTTTAATGCTTCCCCCTCCTTTGTACTTGCCCCTCCGTTATACTTCCCCTCTTTAGTACTTCCTCCTCCTACATTGTTCCTTCTCTTTGTGGAAGTTTTCGTTGGAAGCTCTTCAAACTACTGCTTTTTGAATGATCCTCAAAAAGCCAGTATTTTTTCGTGATTAAATGGGGAAATTTTAACAAAAATATTGAAATTATTACACAGACTTTAGGGTCAAAATTGTCCGAAAAGATACCTTTCGAGATCGTTCCTCGGGACGAAAGCAATTATGCTCCGTTATACTTCCCCTCCGTTACACTTCTCCTCCTTTATACTTCCCCTCCCTTATACTTCCCCCCCCCTTATAATTCCCTTATAATTTCTACCTAGATACAGTATACTTATACAAAAAAAAAAATAAATAAATAAATAAAATAAAACAGGATAAAAAATTTCAAAAGAAAAAAAAATATACGTGGAATACTTTTCTCCCAAAAGGAAAAAAAAATAGACGGCTCATTATTTCCCTCCTTAAACTTCCCCTCGTTAATACTTCCCCCTCCGTTATACTTTACCTGTTTAATACTTCCGCCTCCTTCATACTTTATCTCCTTAATACTTCCCCCTCCTATTTTGTTCCTTCTCTTTGAGGAAGTTTTCGCAGGAAGCTCTTCAAACTAGTACTTTTTTCCTCGATTAAATGAAATGTTGAAAGAAGTTTCTTGGAAATGTCAAGAAGAAAAAAAAAAAAAAAAAAAAAAAAAAAAAAAGTGTTGATAATTTAATTAACAAGGGAAACATCATTCATAAGAGCTAATTAGAAAGTGGCCCCAAGTCTTTAGGTATGATGCATTGAGGCACGTTTTAGCCCATTCGGACATAATATAATGCCCGGGCTTTTCTCTGATTTCCCAGACGGCCCGACGCCTCCCATTGATTCGCGTCGAGGACTTGGCATGCATAAACTTATTCTCCTAACTAGGGTTGTTAGGATGCATAAGTCTCCATCCCCCAGTTACACATCTCATTTACTCGAATAACTAACTTATAACATCATTATCTTCTATTATTCTACTGCCCCGAGGGCCTCTCTCATTACATAACATGTCATCTCAACTCCCCCACCATCAAACATGTTTTCTCGCGTTAACTTTCAAGAAATTCCCTCAACTTCTCAACAAAACTTATTAACTTTTTACAAAATTTAAATTACATCTTTTCTTATAGAGTAATACTGTTATACCCCAAAATCCATGTGGAATAAAGGAATCCTCTATTCCGGGCGTACTCCGGACCTTAAGCCCTGGGACCTAGTTATGTCTCCCTTTTATTGCCGGTTCCTCCCTTCACCATCTTCGTATCAACCCTCTATTATCGTGGAACTGCTAAACTACGTTATAAACGTATAATAGTAACACTATAGACGGTAATATCTTTTACTTTTCTTTTCGGCTTTTGTGTCTCGCTCGACTTTTTATGTTTTTATGATTTTCGTATTCTACGTTTCTCACCTAAATTCTTATTCAAACCCAAATTCCTCGCATTTTTATAAAAAATTTTAAGAAAATTGAGGTAGTGGAGTTTTCCTGGGGGGGACTGACGGACGGCACCAAAAACCACTTCATCAGTGCTTCTCCTAGATGTGATCTGTAAGATCTAACGTGGGAGGGTATTACAATAACTTCTCCTTTTTAGAGAGTCATAAATCATAAAGAAAGTCTTATTAAAAAGTCACGACATTTTGAGAAAACCATGATTTTTTGAGAAAACCATCTGTTTATCTTACTTTTTGAGAAAACCATCTGTATATCTTACATTTTGAGAAAAACATCTGTATATCTTACTTTTTGAGAAAAACATCTGTATATCTTACTTTTTGAGAAAACAATCTGTATATCTTACTTTTTGAGAAAACCATCTGTATATCTTACTTTTTGAGAAAACCATCTGTATATCTTACTTTTTGAGAAAACCATCTGTATATCTTACTTTTTGAGAAAGCCATCTGTATACCTTCTTTTTGAGAAAACCATCTGTATATCTTACTTTTTAAGAAAACCATCTGTATATCTTACTTTTTGAGAAAACCATCTGTATACCTTCTTTTTAAGAAAACCATCTGTATATCTTACTTTTTAAGAAAACCATCTGTATATCTTACTTTTTGAGAAAACCATCTGTATATCTTACTTTTTGAGAAAACCATTGTTTGGGCGACTTTTTGAGAAAATCAATAATGAGAAATCTATAATTTTTAGAAAAAAATTTAAAAAATAAAAGCGTTACAAAATCGCAAAAAAAAATTACCCTTTTTCTCAAAAATTGAAAAAAGTTGATAACTTTCTCAAAAATCTCAAAAAAAAAAAAAAAAAATCTTAATTTTTTTTCTAAATTACATAATTATAATGATCAAAAAGTACCAAAGATTTTTTTGATCGGTGGATCATACTTCCACCTGTTACGAAAGGGACCTACCTCCCTTTGGCAAAAATCCCATTATTTCTACCTTGACACCTAAAATAATTTTCGAAAAAAAAAAAATTTCAGAAAAAAAGCTAATTTAAAAAGAAAACTTAGAAAACTTCTCGAAAAAAAAAAACTTAGAAAATAAAAATAAAGGAAGTTAAAAAACTAGAAAAATTTTTTGGAACAAAAAAAAAAGAGTTTTTTGAGAAAAAAAAAACATCCCCCTCCGTTATACTTTCCCTTCTTTATACTTCCCCTCCTTTTTATACTTCCCCCACCTTTTCACTTCCCCTCTTTGATACTTCCCCCTCCTATATTTTTACATCTCTTTAAGGAAGTTTTCGGTGGAAAACAGTACTTTTCATTTCAATTCATTTTTTTAAGGCATGCGGAGGGGATCCGTTGATCTTATAGGAAAATAAACCAACTAGAAAAGAAATCTACCTTTTATTCCTTGCTACCGTAGTTCCATTACATTGTTTAAACCTAACGGCTTTTATTTTTTTCCTCCTCCCCTGCTGAAATTAAATAAAATTGATAGGAAAAAGAATTCTTCAAATTGTTTATTTCCATAGTATAGGTAGGGAGAAATTTAGCGTGATCGCGCATGTTCCATGTGGCCTGAATGGGGGTAGACATTCATGTTTTCTGCCTGTTTTTCAATATTAGGGATGAAAAATGAGTAAATGGCATTACTGAGGAAAATCCCTTTGTCAGCACTGGAATAGTTTAACGGATGAACTTCAAGAAATCGCTTTCTCTATATTTAAGAAGAAAAAAAATTAATCTAAAGTCTATATCTTTATTTGGGATTTAGTTTTTTCTGCGATTTAGTGATTGATTTTTTTCTTTATCCTTTTACCTTTCTTCACGATTTCTTTTCGGTCGTCCGAGACAACTCTGTTTGTCCCAAAAGCGCAATAGGCCGAAATCACTTTTAGGAAATGCTTTTCCCACCGTATCCTACGTGTACGTGATTCTTTATAAATCTTGGTCTTTATAAAGCCTTCTATAAAGCTCCTTTTTTATAGCCTGGCTACTCGCCTCTAAAGGAAAAACTTTTAGGGGTAAAGGCGCAATGAATAAAAACGAGAACAATTTTCTCCTTTCCTTCCCTGGCTACTACCTTATGACTGTCTGGCCCATTTCGTACTATTTATATTTTCTCTCGTTGATTTATAGGATAGTTAAAAAAAAGGCTTAAGAGCCGAAGGCTCGTTGAAATAGGCGTTTGAATTTTGAAGTGAATGCCCTCGTTTATTATCTTAAGAAGCTGGGGAGAAAAATTGAAAAAATTCTGTTTTCTTTGGTAGAAAGGGAGGTTTCTGTTTGTTTGAATATTATAAAGAATATGATTTTGCATATTTCAGCCTCCGGCATATAAACAGAGTGAAAAGCGTATATCCGACCCCTCTTCTAAGCAGCTTTAACGAAATAAGTTTAGGGCAACTCGGGTGGAGAAGAACGATATTAAATATTGCTGTTATTAAAATTTTTGAGACTCACGAGTTTAATTTCAGGAGATTAATTGTGAAGGAAAGTATGTGGGATCCTTTTGTGAGCTATCCCTGAAAATTCTTCGTAGGGAGAGAGATCAAATGGAGTGAAAAAGATCGAAAAAATAAATAATCTCTGCTATGAGGGAGTCGTGTTTACATTATTCTCAAAAAAACCTTTTTGTGATACTCTAGACGAACAGTTTTGAAAATGAGTCTTCCTGATTCCTTAGGGTTAAGAATATTCCTTAAAGAAGTTATTGTGATACTCTCCACGACGGGTTTTTGGGGAAGGGTCTTCCAGACCCCGGAGGGTCAAATCGAATATTGACCACTACCGATCTCAACTTTGTCTGCAGTGACGGCCGGCCGTAGCGTTTTTCCGGAACACTTTACGGCCACAGTTTCCATCCGATTTTCACCTTTTCACACAACTTTCCTGAATAGTTGAACAAGAAATATTCGTCTGCGATTTTTGAATTTCGAAAAAATGGCGGAGATATGCACGTTTGAAATTTTAAAAACTGCGCTGCGGCCGAACGGTAGTTCCTATTTTCACCAAATTTTTACCAAATACTCCTTATATTTTTTAAAAATTTTGGGTGTAAAAAAAACTATAAAATTTCAACATCAATATTATCATTTTAGTAGGGAGAAATTTCATACGTCCACCCGTAACGAGAGGGACCTCCCTTGGGCAAAAGTCTCATTATTTCTTCCTTTGTACTTGGAAAATTATCCGAAAAAAAAAACTTAAAAAATTTTTTGAAAAAAAAAATAGATATCCCCTCCATTATACTTCCCCTCCTTTATACTTCCCTTCCGTTATACTTCCCCCTCCGTTATACTTCCCCTTCTTTATACTTCCCCCTCCTTTATACTTCCTCCTCCTTTATTCTTCCCCTTCCTTTAGAACGCGCTTGATGTCCAATACTAGGTCAAGGGCACCCTTTCCCGAAAACCGTACCTACATGTAGTTTAATCTAATAATTCATTTTAAAAAAGTATAGAAGAATTGGTTTATTTTTGTTGGATAAAAAATTTCAAAGTCATGAATCACGCAATGGCGGACAATTGATGGGTTAATTTCAATCGTAGATAAATTTTTCATTTTTTTTCTCTTTTTTTTTTTTATTTTCGCTCCACTTCCGTTTTGCAACTGTTGTCGATTCGATTACGTCAGTGACCTTTCGCAAATATCATTGGGGAAAACGTTCGGGATTTATGTTTCCCTCATCCGGAGAGTCGATGTTTTCATACCCCTTTACTCTTCCAATTTGTTTAACAACAATGCAAAAATCAAGCACTCTTCCCAGCAGTTTGTAGTCTAAATCTGAAATCGATTTAATCCATATTTGACGGCCAAATCGTTCTGCGCATGCGCCGTGAGTTCGACTTAGCAGTTGCCTTCTTCTGATGGCTAAATAGTTCTGCGCATGCGCCGGGAGTAAAAACAGTTTGAAGCTTCTTTATTAACTTCCTTAAAGAAGTTATTGTGATACCCTCCCCGTCGGGTTTTTGGGGAGGGGGCTTCCAGACCCCCAAATTCGGATATGGATCTGCACCGATCTCAACTTGGTCTGTGGTTCCGGCCGGCCGTAGCATTTTTTTTCCGGAACACTTTACGGCCACAGTTTTCAACCGATTTTCACCAAATTTTCACACAAATTTCTTTAGACGGTGAAGAAGAATGTAACCAGGGCGATTTTTGAATTTCGAAAAAATGGCGGAGATATGTCTGTTTGAAATTTTAAAAAATTCGCTGCGGCCGAACCGTTAATCCGATTTTCACCAAATTTTCACCAATTACTCCATATATTTTTAAGAATTTTTGGTGTAAAAAAATTGCCACTTTTTAATTATTAATTTTTTTAGTACGGAGAAATTTCGTACTTCTACCCTTTACGAGAGGCACATCCCTATGCCAAAGAGCCCATTATTTCCACCTTGACACTTTTAAAAAAAGAACTTGGAAAATTTTTCAAAAAAAAAACCCGGAAAATTTTTCGAAAAAAAAAAAAAGAAAACCCGGAAAATTTTTTGAAAAAACTTAGGAAATTTTAGGAATATTTTAGGAAAAACATAGGAAATTTTTTCGGAAACTTAGGAAAAAAAAGAAAAAAAAACGGAAAATTTTTCGAAAAACAAACTTTAAAAAATTCTCCTTTATACTTTTCCTCCCTACTACATACATCCCCTTCACTTTCGTTCCCTTATACTTCCCCCTCCGTTATACTTCACCCTCTGTTATACTACCCCTCACTTATACTTCCCCTCCCATATACTTCCCACTCGTTATACTTCCCCCTCCGTTATACTTCCCCTCCCATATACTTTCCCTCCCATATACTTCCCCTACGTCTTACGTCGCCTCCGTTATACTTCCCCCTCCTATATAGATACTTCTTTTTAAGGAAGTTTTCGTTGGAAGCTCTTCAAACCAGTACTTTTATTTAAAATAATGTGCTTAAAGTTTTAAATTAAAATTGTATATGCGATTAGCAATTAATCGTGATATAACGAGCGTACTTTATTAATATATAAATTGTCTGGAAGGGACATTTTTCATTATGAAAGGATAGTTCATGTGATATATGCGGGATACGTTAATTTTAAAATCGCCTAGTTTCCTTTTACGGATGAAATAACGTTTTAGGGTCAGCGGTTTCTCTCTCTCCGATTACTATATTACGGCCCTTTTACAAAGGAGTGTCATTCCGAAAGACAAATATTAGGGGATGGCCCCAACCTCTGAATCAACAGCCTCTTTCTACACCTGTGTAAATGTAATGGAAACCAATTTACCTCCACCTTTGAACTAAAGAAAAACGCTGATTTCGCCATTTTTTTCTGGAGAGCGAAATTACAGGGAAGGTTGAATTTATAATAAATAAAGAGGGAGGAAGAAGTTTAGCTGAAAAGTGGAAAAGTTTAAAGAAGTAAATATTTTATTCACAACCAGGTTCAATTTCCATTATGTCGCAGTAGCTTTTCAATAAGCAGGGTATTACTGTATTGTTTCCCTTGAGCTCTAGTTTTCAAAGTGGAAAACATCATCGAGAAAATTCCTCAAGTTATAACAATAATTCCATGATGTCAATGCCAGAGGCATCCTTGTCGAAACTTTTGAAAAGATCTTTGAAAAATGGCGAATTCACTGTTTACTTATCATTACCCCTATAGTTTCCGACCCAAAAGGGAGATGAATAGTTTAATTTTAATCCAATCTAATTTAGTAAAGCATACTATATTCTTAGAGAGTCATAAATCAAAAAGAAAGTCTCATTAAAAAGTCACGACTTTTTGAGAATACCATGATTTTTTGAGAAAACCATCTGTATATCTTACTTTTTGAGAAAACCATCGGTATATCTTACTTTTTGAGAAAACAACTGTATATCTTACTTTTTGAGAAAACCATCTGTATATCTTACTTTTTGAGAAAACCATCAGTATATCTTACTTTTTGAGAAAACCATCTGTATATCTTACTTTTTGAGAAAACCATTGTTTGGGCGACTTTTTGAGAAAACCATCTGTATATCTTACTTTTTGAGAAAACCATCTGTATATCTTACTTTTTTAGAAAACCAACTGTAGTGGAAAACATCATCGAGAAAATTCCTCAAGAAAGTTATAACAATAATTCCATGATGTCAATGCCAGAGGCATCCTTCAAAAGATCTTTGAAAAATGGCGAATTCACTGTTTACTTATCATTACCCCGATAGTTTCCGACCCAAAAGGGAGATGAATAGTTTAATTTTAATCCAATCTAATTTAGTAAAGCATACAAAGCTTGACAATGAATAGAAACGCCCGATTGTTATCAACTATGAATAACGACCGAGTCTATTTCCATTTCCTTAGATTCTCATCTGTTCAATTTGTATGAGAAGCGACACTCGAAGATAACCGATTCTTGTAATTTAATCGAAACGGACGAGAAAAAGAAGAAGGAACGAAGGGAAAAAGATGGAGAGAAGGAAATTGCGTGAGCTCCTTATTGGAGAAAACGGCTTCTTAATATTCGATTTAAATAAATAAAATAAAGAAATCTTTTCGATGATGCAGAAAAAAGAAATTTAAAATAGATTCAGTGTAATAATCTACTTTTAAAAAGACAATAATATGATAGATTTTTAGAGAAAACAAAATAAAACAAATTTAACCAATTTCCAAAGATGCCTTCCTAGAGCTTCGGCCTTTGTATCATCGGAGGAAGGCTGGACGACCACTGTCCCCTTTTTTAACTTCCTTAAATAGTTATATCAACACCCCCCCCCCCCCCCCCCGGCGATTTAGACTGTAGAAAAAGAGAGATGAAACGCCCGTACTCCCGTTTTTAAAGCTCCCCTTGGTGGCGTCTCGAAAGGCTTTTTACCAGGGATAAAATAAAATTAACAAAATTTTGAAGGAGGAAGCCCTGTGAAGAGCCTATAAACAAGCATCAAGTTTTTTGTTCATAACTTGGGGAAGGGTCTTCCAAACCCCGGAGGGTCAAATCGAATATTGATCTTTACCGATGTCAACTTTGTCTGTGGTGCCGGCCGTCCGTCCGTAGCATTTTTATACCAGATCACTTTACGGCCACAGTTTTCAACCGATTTTCACCAAATTTTCACACAAATTTCTTTTGCCGGTGAACAAGAATGTTACGAGGGCGATTTTGAATTTCGAAAAAATGGCGGAGATATGTCTGTTTGAAATTTTAAAAAATTCGAACCGATGCGATGGTCCGATTTTCACCAATTACTTTTTATATTTTTTGTGAATTTTTCGTGTAAAAAATTGCCACTTTTTAGTTATTATTTTTCTAGTAGGGAGAAATTTCATACTTTTACCCATCACGAGAGGCACATCAGTAGGCCAAAGAGCCAGTTATTTTTGACACTTAAAAAAAGCGCAAATTTAAAAAAGAAAACCCGGAAAATTTTTCGAAAAAAAACTCGGAAAATTAAAGAAAAATACTTCCCCCCTCCTTATACTTCCCCTACCATATACTTCCCCTCCCTAATACTTCTCCTCCGTCATAGGCAGATAGGCAGAAATGCCTATCATTTTACGATTTTTTTCGCCGAAAAGCGGTGTTTACACAGTTTTATGGCCAAAATGGCGATGTTTACTCAGTTTTTGACCAAAATGGCGATGTTTACACAGTTTTATGGCAGAAATGGCGATGTTTACACAGTGGGTTTTCTGCCTAAGAGTGATAGTTTTGGCGCTATGACGAAAAATAAGTAAACAAAACACGTTTTTTCTCCCTTATACTTCCCCTCCCTTTTACTTCCCCCTCCGTTAGACTTCACTTGACTTATACTTCCCCCTCTGTTATACGTCCCCTCCCATATACTTCCTCCTCGTTGTACGTCCCCACCGTTATACTCCCCCCTCCTGTACACTTCCCCCTCCTATATTGCTACTTGTCTTTAAGGAAGTAGGTTTCAAAGAAGAAGGATTCAAAAGAGGGCTCCTTTTCCACATCCAAAATGGCAAAAAACCTAAATGAGGTGGCCTCCTCCTCAGCTTCAAGCCCTTTCTTATATCGTGGGGGGGGGGGGGGGGGGACTGTCCATGCCTGTTATTTGTGCTTGAGTGAGCGAAGCCTTTCATTATGTCGGCCTTAAATGAATAATAAAATTCTAATAGACATTGAGGGGGAAAAAAGACTTCTATGATTCTCAATAATTTAATTATTTATCTCACTACTTCTAAGGGTTGTTGAAATAAGTAGTAAAGAAAGCACCCTCTTTTCAGTATTTACTATGGGTCAACAGAAACTTCTATTATTTGGCCTTTATTGCGTTAAATCATTCATGAAATGGATCGAATATTCATGAAAGCCGATGGGGGAGGAAATATTGATAAAGAAACGTAGAAAAAAAAGTATTCGTGGGCGGAACATTTTGGCGCAAACCGCTGAGGGAGACCTTAATGGAACTGACTCAGCAATCTGGGGTTTACCAAACATTCGAATAATGCCTAATTAGGATAACAATTTTCCACTTAGGAAGGAGCTCTTCTTTCCCCTTATTCTTCAGTCGAAAAAAAAAAAAAATCAAGCATCCTTGAGATTTTATTTTTACATTTTTTTAAGTGATGTTCATTTTTTAAAAAAAGTTCTAATTCTCATTCAGATTTATAAGTATGAAGGTAGAAAAAATTAAGTCTTCGCCCAGAAAGGCCACACGAAACGGCGTGATCAGCCCAAATATGTATCATTTAGTTTTTATTCATATTTATTTAAAATAATGTTTTATCCGTAAATAATACCCAAAAAACAAAGAAACAGGTATTTTTTGAGCTAAAATACGGAAACAAACGCTCAAAATTGGTTTAAAAAGAGGTTCCTTGGCAGAAAGACCGAGAAAATCCTAAAAAAAGAAGGTCTCGAAGCGCAAAATCGTAAGAACACCGTTCTACATAACGCATTTCACCCTAAAGCAGTTGAACATAAAAAATCTGCATTTCGAAATAAAAAGTCTGTAGTTCACCATAATGCGTTTCGGCATAATGCAATTGAACAACTCAAAAGTTCAAAAATTTTGACCATTTCAACATAAAGCGTTTCGCCATAAAAATGATTTTTTCAATAAATGCAAGTCACTATAACGCTTCTCACCATAAAAATATACTCTCAAACGTGTTGTTTCGCCATTAAACTGTTTCTTTCGTTTGGGCATAGGAAATACATCTCACCATAAACTAGGGGCGGCGCGGCGTAGGAACATGCCTACTTCCGCCATTTACAACGCGATTATGGCGAAGCGACAATATTCTTCAGACTTGACAGTTCACCATAATGCAATTCAACATATAGCATCTCACCATAAACTAGGAAAAGCAAGCACCTATCCAATGGGATCAGCTCGTTTTATGACACGATTTAACCTCTCGCGAGGATATGCGAATTGCATTATGGTGAACTGTCAAGTTTTAAGGTTATTGTCGTTTCGCTATAATCGCGTTTTAAACGGCGAAAATTGGCTTGATCTTCTTTGGCTGTCACTAATTTAAGGTGACATGTATACAACAGAAACAGTTTTATGGCGGAACGACAAGTTCTTTAAAAAGTTTCCTTTATGTTGATCTGCATTATGATGAAACGACCAATTTTATGTCGAAACGACCAATGTTAAATCTCTTCTTTATAGTGAGATGCATTATGTTCAAATGCATTATGGTGAACTAAATCTATAAACCCGACTTTTACTGGATATTTGATAGTTTTCCTCGGTTTACGAGAAATAAACCCATTTTTCACAGTATCTTCAGGCTTTTCCCTCGGTTTTTGACAGAAAACCCCTTTTTTTTCTGGATTTTTGGGAGCTTTACTTCATTTTTTGATACAGAAACCCTTCTAATATGGGATTTTTACGTGACATTTCCCACATTTAAGTCTTTTTTTCACCACCTTCAAACATTGAGGGTATTACAATAAGTTCCCTTTAAGAAAGTTAATAAACACACACAAAAAAACTCGATTCAATTGGCCGATAATGTAATTCCGAAAAATTTATTACTCACATGGGAGTTTATTGTTCTAGGGGTCATATATCAAAGATTTTAATAACGTATCAGATTCTCAAAACTCCCTTTATTTTAAAGCTTAGCTAAAAATCAGTATTTATTTAGGAGATAAAAAGCACGTGCCTTTGAATATCTGGGAGCTGCAGTCTGGAATTAAAGTCAGAAAAACAAGGGGTTGCATCGGGTCACGTGGCTGCTTCATCATCAGTTAAACTTTCACCTCCCCCCCTTAAGGGTAGTTTTTCGAGTCTTATTGTTCGGATCCACCCCTTAACAAATATTTTTCCCCACAGTGCGTTTGTGGGAACCGAAGGGCTTTCCCTCTGACTCATATTTCACAACCCTACCTATCAAAAGTTTCCTTGAGATCATAAAAAAAAATTAGGAATTATTCTAAATGGCTTTTATTTCTAAAAACATTAAACAATTTTGTTTTCAATCTGTAATCCACGTCATCTGCCAGTGTTGTACGCGGGGGTTAAATCACTCAGCTTTCCCTCCCTTCAAATCAGATTACCTAAATGACGGTATTAGTCCTTAATTACTAACAGCAACTGCAATTGTAGAGATAAAACGAAGGCTACTTTCTGTTAATTTCATGCCTGTCCGCACTTACCAAACGTTCTTTCCCTGTCTAAAAATATTGCAATCCATTACAACATTTCCAGCTCAACGAGTATGATTTCATGAAGATACGACCATCGGATTTGCAGAAATCATCAAATTAGGCAAAAGAGCATAAAAATCATGCTATTTCCTTAATATCTGAAAAGCTAGCGGAATTAGGGACTCAACCATTAAGTAAGTATTTATGCTCATATCGAAGAGCTTTCTAAAAAGTCTGATTTCATGAAGATTTGACCATCTGATTTGCAGAAATCATCAAATATAGGTAAAAGAGCATAAAAATCGTGCTATGTCCTTAAACAGCTCAAAAACTAGTGGTTTTTAGAGACTCGACCATTAAGTAAAAATTTGTGCTCCTATCAAAGAGCTTACTAAAAAGTATTATTCCATGAAGATATGACCAACCGATTTGCAGAAATCTTCAAAAATAGGCAAAATAGCTCAAAAACTAGCGGTTTTTAGAGACTCGACCATTAAGTAAGCATTTATGCTTCTATCAAAGAGCATTTTTTTTTTTTTTTTTTTTTTTTTTTTTTTTTTTTTTTTTTTTTTTTTTAATAGAAAGAAGAATGGGATTTAACCGACGAGCAAGAGGCCTTCTTCCTCATCGGTTAATCCATTCTTCTTCTTTTCTGGACTAGCCCATAGGCCGTTTAAGGGAGGGGGGAGGACCCAGGCGGGGGCTCTCGCCATATTGCCGTGGCGCCCTATCAGGGCCAACTCCAGAGGAGTGGCCAGACCAATTTATCGCGGATTTTGAGAAGAATATTTATTTGGAATTTAACTTCCAAACAAAAATCCCTACACCCAACCCGGGATCGAACCCCGGTCTCCAATGATGGAAGTCCAAGACTGAACCTTCCAGCCACGGAGCCGGTTCGAAGAGCATTCTAAAAAGTCTAATTTCATGATGATATGACCATTAAATCTGCAGAAATCGTCAAATGTAGGCAAAAGAGCATGAAAATCGTGCTATGTACTTAAATATTCCAAAAACTAGCCGAATCAGGGACTCGACCTTGAAGTAAGAATTCTGCTCCTATCGAAGAGCTTTCAAAAATGTCTAACTTCATGAAGATTTGACCATTCAATCTGCTGAAGTCGTCAAATATAGGCAAAAGAGCAAGAAAATCGCGCTATGTGCTTAAATTGCTCAAAAACTAGCGGTTTTAAAACTCGACCCTCAAGGAAGAATTTGTACTGCTATGGAAGAAATTTCTAAAAAGTATGATTTTATGAAGATATGACCATCCGATAAGCAGAAATAATCAAATATAGGCAAAAAAAGCATGAAAATCGTGCTATAGCCTTAAATATTTCAAAAACTAGCGGAATTAGGGACTCGACCTTGAAGTAAGAATTCTGCTCCTATCGAAGAGCTTTCAATAATGTCTAATTTCATGAAGATTTGACCATTAAATCTGCAGAAATCGTCAAATGTAGGCAAAAGAGCATGAAAATCGTGCTATGTACTTAAATATTTCAAAAACTAGCGCAATCAGGGACTCGACCTTGAAGTAAGAATTCTGCTCCTATCGAAGAGCTTTCAATAATGTCTAATTTCATGAAGATTTGACCATTAAATCTGCAGAAATCGTCAAATGTAGGCAAAAGAGCATAAAAATCGTGCTATGTCCTTAAATAGCTCAAAAACTAGCAGTTTTTAGAGACTCGACCTTGAAGTAAGAATTCTGCTCCTATCGAAGAGCTTTCTAAAAAGTCTAATTTTATGAAGATATGACCATTAAATCTGCAGAAATCGTCAAATGTAAGCAAAAGAGCATAAAAATCGTGCTATGTACTTAAATATTTCAAAAACTATCGGGATCATGGACTCGACCTTGAAGTAAGAATTCTGCTCCTATCGAAGAGCTTTCAAAAATGTCTAATTTCATGAAGATATGGCCATTAAATCTGCAGAAATCGTCAAATGTAGGCAAAAGAGCATGAAAATCGTGCTATGTCCTTAGATAGCTCAAAAACTAGCGGTTTTTAAAGACTCGACCATTAAGTAAGCATTATGCTCATATCGACGAGCTTTCTAAAAAGTCTGATTTCGTGAAGATATGACCATCCGATTTGCAGAAATCATCAAATTTAGGGAAAAAAGCATTAAAATCGAGCGATATCCTTATATATCAAAGACTAGCGGCTCCAATTAGACCGCAAGCGTAGATATCATCGATGACAGTTTTTTGGCTGCTTCTCATTAAAAAGTTTTTTTTTTAAATAAATAAAATTTTCTGAAGATGACAAAAGTGGGTGAATAATGCGGAGTGTGGGGGCTCAACGGTTAATGACCTTAAAACAAAAGCTGAGATGCGATGAAAAAGTATTTCGCATCCAGAACGGAGGTAATGCGTAAGGGGAGGGGGGGACTCCGTGTCTCTAAAAAGCACTCCTAAATTACGCCTTCCTTCTTGAGGCTTTCACGAAAATGTCGTCACGGGGTGTCCATTTTCACTGAAATTTTTGAAGAAGGGACCCTTTTTTAATTAACCAAAAAAATCATTTTTAGTGGGAATGATCATATCGCGTGACTTTTGTTAACTTGCCGATTATGAAAGGTCATACAGAGCCAAGTTTTTTTTCTAACGAGGGGTGTGAGGACAGAAGAAAAATTGTTTCTGAACGACCGGATTTTTTTAAACTTCCTTCATTGTTTTTATTTTCGACAAACGCGTTCTTAAATTTTCGAAAACGCGAGGAGCACCTGCTCTGACCGAATCCGGTTTGAATCAGTGCGGGGATGGCGAAACGGGCAGAGCCTCCGGGTGCAGGTGGAAAAAAAACCTGAGCAGGTGCCCGGCAGATGCGAGACTCCAGACGAACGGACAACCCAGCTGACACCTAAAACACCTGCCCCAAAACTCGACTCTTTCAAGATTTCAAACGAAAACAAATCACGACTCCTTTCCTTTTTACCCTTGACACGTTTTTCTCTGCATCTGCTCCCAAAAAAATCTCTTTTTTCCTTTCTTTATGAATAATTTAGATGTAAAATAATTATCAGTTTTAATTTTTCTACGCTTGGTTTGATAGGGAAATCGATATGGAAATTTCAAAAATCGTCATTCCGTGGAAAATACGAGAAACAGTTTGAAAAGCAAAATTTCCGACATCCCTTTTAGGATTAATTCAGGCCAATTCGACGGCTCTAAAGCGTAGATTATAATCAAATTTATGACCTGCGTTCATCAGAGTGTAGTTTCTGTTCAAGCAGAAAAAAAAAAAAGTTTTAAAAATTGATTAAATGTTATCAAAATGAGATAAATAAAAGGAAAACAGCCTTGTTTAAGGTTTATCCGGGCTCATTTTTCTTCTTCCCCGAGTATATGATCTGAGTGCGAAGTTGCTATCTAGGATGAGGGCGGGAAAGGGTATCGTAATCCCCATATCTCTTTGCTTTCTACTTTTCCGTCCCGTAGGAACTGGCTTGACCTCGATTTCGGAGTTCGGACAATATGGAGTTACATTCTTAGGAAGAGAAAATGAAAGTGTCTTTGTACTGGAAATTCTTTTCATACTTTTGATTCATTAGTTTTGCTCTAAAGTGGTTTCGAACTCATGGCGAATTTGGCAGTCAAATCAGGAAGTTGATTGATATCGGTTGGAACAAAGGTTTTATTATCTTCAACAATTTGAATCTCCTGGAGCATGCGCAGAAGGCTTTGGACGTCAAATTAGACATCGTTCAAATCATTTGTCCGTCATATCTGAAGTCATCTGACGTCCAAATTCTTCTGCGCATGATCCAGGAGTTTCAAACCAGCTTCAAACTTCGGTTGGAAAAACTATTACAGTTTCAGGGAATCGTAATTTGCACTTCCCGTTTACAACTCACAAAACAGAAAAGGTCTTCTCGTAGTGTTTTTATAACCCAGTTTCAGGGAGTCCTTCAGACTCAGTTAGTTCACAATGTTCTCACTAGAGCAATTTGATGAATTGATACATGGTTTTACGTCTAAATCCTTCTGCGCATGCTACAGGAGTTTCAAACTTTGGTTGGAAAGCTATTACAGAGTTTCAGGGAATCGTAATTGGCACTTCCCGTATAGGACTCACAAAACGGAAACGGTCTTCTCGTAGAGCCTTTATAACCCAGTTTCAGTTGTTCGGACTCAGTTAGTTCACAATGTTCTCACTAGAGCAAAGTCATGAATTAAACATGGTTTATCTGATTAACTATAACAGCACATATAAATTACCTATCCCCAAAACGTTCCCGCCAATTTTTAATTAACGTGGATATGAATCGTAATTTGCACTTTCCGTTTACGACTCACAAAACGGAAAAGGTCATCTCGTAGAGCCATTATAACCCAGTTTCAGTCGTTCGGACTCAGTTAGTTCACAATGTTCTCACTAGAGCAAAGTCATGAATTAAACATGGTTTATCTGATTAACTATAACAGCACATATAAATTACCTATCCCCAAAACGTTCCCGCCAATTTTTACTTAACGTGGATATAATGTTTCTTTCATAGTTCCAGAAGGATTTGGACGTCAAATTAGACGTCGTTCAAATCGTTTTTCCGTCACATCTCAAGCCATCTGACGTCTAAATCCGTCTGCGCATGCTTCAGGAGTTTCAAACTTCGGTTGGAAAAGCTATTACAGAGTTTCAGGGAATGGTAATTTGCACTTTCCGTATACGACTCACAAAACGGAAAAGGTTATCTCGTAGAGCCTTTATAACCCAGTTTCAGTCGTTCGGACTCAGTTAGTTCACAATGTTCTCACTAGAGCAAATTCATGAATCCAAACATGTTTTTTCTGATTAACTATAACAGCACATAGAAATTACCTATCCCCAAAACGTTCCCGTCAATTTTACTTAAGGTTTCCTTGATAGTTTTTTAATTTTTACTTAAAAAATCCTTCCAAAAAGTATGGAATCGATTATCCTTCTTCGATTTTAGCCAATCTGTTGAGAAACTAGTGGATTTCCGAACCCGAAACTAAGCGAGACAACAAAATAACCTTCGTAAAATATAACCTTACGATTACTCGGAGTCGGGAAGTGAGTCGTTCACGTATTCGACTCAGCTGGTATTCTGAGTCGGGAAGTGAGTCGTTCACGTATTCGACTCAGCTGGTATTCTGAGTCGAGTTATAATTGTATAACGATTGTATAAGTATGACCTTGGGTGATTCGGATACGGGAAGGGTAAATTGCGACAAACAGGTTTGCCATCACATTTATGGTTTCTTTTTTTTTCTTTTTTTTGGGGGGGGGGGGGGGGGGGGAGGGGGGTCAAGACCAACAGGTTGGCCAACATAACGCGTTTTTTAAGAGGATCTCGCTGGTTAACTGACAAACAGGTTTGCCAAAATATTTTAAGCCTGCCATATTGTCAAGTTTTCCGAAAAAATATTATTTTCTAAGGTTGAATCCATCGAAAAGTTGAGGATTTTGCCATTTTTTGTTCAAGCTTTTTTTCCCGACAAACAGGTTTGCCAACACATTTTAAGCCTCCTATATTGTCAAGTTTTCCGAAAAAATATTATGTTCTAAGGTTGAACCATCGAAACGTTGAGGATTTTGCCATTTTTTGTTCAAGCTTTTTTTTCCCGACAAACAGGTTTGCCAACACATTTTAAGCCTCCCATATTGTCAAGTTTTCCGAAAAAATATTATGTTCTAAGGTTGAATCCATCGAAACGTTGAGGATTTTGCCATTTTTTGTTCAAGCTTTTTTTCCCGACAAACAGGTTTGCCAACACATTTTAAGCCTCCCATATTGTCAAGTTTTCCGAAAAAATATTATGTTCTAAGGTTGAACCATCGAAACGTTGAGGATTTTGCCATTTTTTGTTCAAGCTTTTTTTTCCCGACAAACAGGTTTGCCAACACATTTTAAGCCTCCCATATTGTCAAGTTTTCCGAAAAAATATTATGTTCTAAGGTTGAATCCATCGAAACGTTGAGGATTTTGCCATTTTTTGTTCAAGCTTTTTTTCCCGACAAACAGGTTTGCCAACACATTTTAAGCCTCCCATATTGTCAAGTTTTCCGAAAAAATATTATGTTCTAAGGTTGAACCATCGAAACGTTGAGGATTTTGCCATTTTTTGTTCAAGCTTTTTTTTCCCGACAAACAGGTTTGCCAACACATTTTAAGCCTCCCATATTGTCAAGTTTTCCGAAAAAATATTATGTTCTAAGGTTGAATCCATCGAAACGTTGAGGATTTTGCCATTTTTTGTTCAAGCTTTTTTTCCCGACAAACAGGTTTGCCAACACATTTTAAGCCTACCATATTGTCATGTTTTCCGAAAAAATATTATGTTCTAAGGTTGAATCCATCGAAACGTTGAGGATTTTGCCATTTTTTGTTCAAGCTTTTTTTTTTTCCTTTTTAGATGGACGTTTTCTATTAATTAACCCCCGGGAAATGGCAAAAAAGGGGGTCCAATTACTCGAAACCAAAAACATGTTACAATATAATACGGGAATAAGAAAACGGTGTATTAGGTTGACGAGGGTCGCTGAGAGGATTGCGAGGGAGCAGGGAAGGTGTATTGACTTAATATCACGAGATATTGGCCTCTGTTTGTTCTTCTAAGACCGAACACGTGTGTACAGGCAGTTACCTTCTGTCGTATATTTCAAGAAAGGGATATATTATGTGTTTTCCCTTCTTGAGGGAAATCGCGGTTGCACACGTGTGTTCTCCCCATTCAAACATGGACATTAACAACGGGTATTCCACTGTGACAACTCATATACATCACGGGACACTTCGAAATGAGTTGCCCAACTACTGAGATGATGGGACGATTTAGCTGGAAACATCTATTGAAGGGTCTAAAAAAGGGTCGGTAAGTCTAAACGACAAATGCGGGCGAGAAAGCTCGCTAGATTTAGCAAAGTGTCTGTATGAGTCTTGTTATTCATCAACGGTGTCTCTATCGTACAGCTGTCACTTTATCTTAGAATGAAAAATAGCGGGCCATGAGCGGAGCGGGCCGGAGTCATTAATCTGTTACAGAGCATTACCTGCCAGACAATCCAATACCACCCGTTTGTTCAACAATATATCCAGTATACTTGAGAAATAACAAAACGTTTATAATACCTTTCAAACTTTTCGCTAATCACGTTTCTAATTTGTATGGGAGCCCTTCATTCACAGATAAGACCCGGAGGCATTTCCATAACGATGCACTCGATAGTGATCTACCCTCTTAAGCCAGAGATGCCCTGTCTTAAGCCCACTATGAACGCTTATTTATTACTGTAAACGCCCTCCTATTCATTGTAGTCCGACCCTTTTTATCTTACAGCAATATGTCAAACTCAGTTTAGGCCCTGTTTTACTTTTGTTTAAATTTACGTTCGTGTTACCCAACAATATTTTGAGCTCCCAGGATTAACCTGTTTTAGAGCACCGCTTGGTGGCTTTATCATTGCCAAGGGAGCAGTTTACTATAAAGCCCTGGGTATACTGTGGTATACTCAAGCCGGGCAAATGCTGAAAGAGACAAAATGAGGAAACTTTGAAGCAAAATATCTTTGAAGCCAAGAGCGCGTGCGCTGTGTGAAAGGTCAGCATGTGGCTCGCGAAGCGAGGAGCGCACGATCCTTTGGATGACGGTTTTTTGTGCACGGTTCAAAGGTGTTGCGAGCCTTCATCCCCACTAGAGTATCCCGCTCCTCCCCCAATCACTGATCAGCGGTGGGCGAGCGGAGCCTCTTCCAAGCTTATCTGGCAAATTCCTCGCGCCGTCTCAACTAAACACTATGATCACGATAATGCGATGGACATCTTTCATCAAAAGTTGGAGGAAAGAAAATCTACGTTTTGAACCAACTGTTGCGCCGTAGGTGGCTAAAAGTGAGAACTGAAGAACTGGAGTGGTAACCCATCCCCATTTTGGCCCAAATACTTGGATTCTCCTGGTAGCCAATTTTTCAATATTTTGAGCTGCCTGGCAGTCAGAACTAATTTTTTTTTTAGGGCACCACTTGGTGACTTTATCATTGCCATGGGAGCAGTTCTTTATAAAGCTCTGGGTGTTCTGTGATGTACTCAAGCCGGGCAAAATGAAAATGCTGAAAGATACAAAATGAGGAAACTTTGAAACCACGACCGCTTGCGCTGTGGAGTCGACATGTGGCTCGCGAAGTGAGGAGCGTACGATCCATTGGATGACAGTTTTTCGTGAACGATTCAAAGGTCTTGCGAGCCTTCATCTATTGATACTATCCCGCGCCTACCCCAGCTCTTTTGGCGCATTCCACTCACCGTCTCAACTAAATATAGTCAGGATAAAGCGATGGACATCATTCACCTAAAGGAGGACGAACGAAAATCTACGATTGGACCCAACTATTGCGCCGTAGGTGGCCAAAAGTGAGAACAGAAGAACCGGAGCGTTCACCCCCACATTTTGGCAATAAAATGAGGAAACTTTAAAACCAAGAGCGCGTGCGCTGTACAGTCGACATGTGGCTCGCGATGCGAGGAGCGTAAGATCCATTGGATGACAGTTTTTTGTACACGATACAAAGGTATTGCGAGCCTTCATCCCCTACTATTGATACTATCCCTCTCCTTCCCCAATCCCTGATCAGCGGCGGGTGGCGGAGCCTCTTCCGTCTCAACTAAAGACTACAATAACTATATTCAATTTGATGGACATCTTTCAACAAAAGATAGGAGGGAAGAAAAATCTACGTTTGGACCCCATTGTACTATGGCGCAGTAGGTGGCCAAAAGTGAGAACTGAAGAACCTGAGCGTTTACCCCCCCCCCCCTCATTTTGGTAACAAAATGAGGAAGCTTTGAAACCGAAAGCGCATGCGCTGTGTGGTCGACATTTGGTTCGCGAAGCGAGGAGCGTACTATCCATTGGATGACGCTTTTTTGTGCACGATTCAAAGGTCTTGCGAGCCTTCATCCCCACTATACTATCCTCCTCCTCCCCCAATCACTGATCAGCGGCGGGAGAGCGGAGCTTCTTCCGTCTCAACTAAAGACTACAATCACGATATTCAATTTGATGGACATCATTCATCAAAAGGTAGGAGGGAAGAAAATCTACGTTATGACCCAACTATTGCGCAGTAGGTGGCCAACAGTGAAAACTGAAGAACCAGCGCTGTCACCCACCCACACTTTGGCAAACCTATGGATTCTACTGGTAGCCAATTTTTCAAAGCCTTTACCTCCTTTGACTTTTAAAGTCATAATAATTTCAAGCATCATTTCCCATCAAATCCCCACTATTGATACTATCCCGCTCCTCCACCGATCGCTGATCAGCGGCGGGCGAGCGGAGCCACTTCCAAGCTCGACTGTCGAATTGCACGCGCCGTCTCAACTAAAGACTATAGTCACGATCAAGCGATGGACATCTTCATCAAAAGTAGGAGGAAAGAAAATCTACGTTTTGACCTAATGCGCCGTGGGTGGCCAAAAGTGAAAACTGAAGAACCGGCGCTGTCACCCACCCACATTTTGGCAAACACTTCGATTCTACTAGTAGCCAATTTTTCAACGCCTTTACCTCCTTTGACTTTTAAACTCATAATAATTTCAAGCTTCATTTCCCATCAAACTCGTTCAAAAACTTAACCCATTAATAAAACATTTCGAACATTTGTCATACTTATGGATGAGATAGGAAGAAATCGGAAAAACTTTCCCTACGCACGTTTATTAATTCGACCCCGAGCGAAAAGTTTTGTTGACTTTATAATTCCGTTCATGAATTTCCTCGAATACTTTTCGTTTTTATTGAAATATGATAACATTTTCACACGATGTTTACCCTTTTTTACCATCATCTGAATCATTGCCAACATTTCGTTGATCTAGTGTATGAAGGGTGGAAGGAAGTAAACACCTGACGTGTAAAGTCTGTTCCGAAAGGGTCAGAGATAAGGGCGGGTCGGTTTGCCTTATGGACGAAGCGTGCTTCTCGGCCCTTATTGCCCTCTCGACTTTCCAAGTATTCCTCCTCTTAAAATAACAATTTTCTTCTATATTTTCCGGATAAAAAAATTATTTTAAACTCAAAGTTTATTTAAAACGAGATAAATTAAAACTAAAAGGAAGAAGCTTCATGAATACGGAGGCAAATCTTTC
Organism: Orius insidiosus; assembly: GCA_014119065.1. NCBI lineage: Eukaryota > Metazoa > Arthropoda > Insecta > Hemiptera > Anthocoridae > Orius > Orius insidiosus. The sequence continues at coordinate 74,458 of JACGAQ010000035.1, read as the reverse complement.
TAATTAATGTTTCAAAACGAAAAGTACCTTTTGTTGTAAAGACAATTTACATCGTAAGAATACAAGCTTATAAATAATCGAGGATTTTAAATAAAATTAACAATAGAAGATTTAAAACGTTTAAGAAAAATAAAAGAGAGCCTGAAAGTCGCGAGTGTCGCTTTGTTTACATCAAGTTCGTTACGAGGGATGACTTGCGGGTGGGAAGAAGGAGCGACAATTACAATGTCAAGAGAGTTGACAAGGGGACAAGATATAGCCGAACAAGGCGCTTCCTCTAATTGCCTACCTCCTCTTTTAGTAAACTTGAAAACTTTCGGTGCCAAAGAGTCGCTTGGGGTTTAATTCCTACCTCAAGTTTGTCCTTCTATTTAAATATCTCGGCTTTAATTTTTTCTTTTTTTTTTTTTTAATAAAATACAATTTCGCTTGAGGGAGCAATTTTTAAAATGACTTCTTAATGAAACTCCTCGTTTTTCTTGTTTTAGAAAGAAGGATCTCGGCTCTAATTGAAGTTAATGTTGTGTACATTTTAGAAGGAGGGAAAGCACATTACTTCGGGGGGTATTGAAAAGAGTGAACGGCACAACGGATCTTTTCTCTCCCCTTCTTCTGTCTAAAAGTGTGAAGTGTTTTTGTAGTCGGAAACGGTTGTTGTCACACCATTTACTGAGCCCCAAGGTTGGAATTAGAACTCAAAACCAGGATCATCCCGGCAGCAAAAGAAACATGGGAGAAGACTTATTTTGTAAGAAATCCCATCCTTTTTAGAACAGCCTAAAAGGTGTCCATTTAATTAAACTAGAGAAACAACATTTTTCGACAGCTCAAAACTTTAAATCGAGGAAGAAAAGCTATTTTGTGGACAAAAAATGTAGAAAAGCGTACCAAAAGTTTTGTGGCAGATGATTTAAATACTATTAAAAAATTCAGAAATATCGGTTTTTCTCCGTTGAAAGTTTTTTTAGATTTTTGCTAAGTGCAATGAATTTTAAGTGAAGAGAATGATTTCTAGTGGAAGATTCATTGTTATACTCTCTGTGTACGGTTTTAGAAGATATATCGTCCAACAGAACATTTGAAAATTCTGAAAAAAATTTTGTTGTTGTTTTAGATCAGCTGGATGCAATGGATTTGTGGATATGAGAATGTGGAATTTCTCCAAGGGAAGTCATTGTATTACTCTCTATGTACGGTTTTAGAATAGAATATGGGAGTGCCACAGGGAGGGGAGTGAGACAGGGTAAACCGACGAAGAGGTTTGCCAACACATTTTATGCCTGCCATATTGTCAAGTTTTCAGAAAAAAACTGTAAAACTATAGAGCCTTGTATAGTGTTTTTTTTTATTATTTTTTTTTTTACCTTGACATTGAGGTTGTTGCGCATTCAGGGCTGCCAACGCAACATTTTATAGCTTTACTGCGCTTTTTTGCTTTGATTTTGAGATTTTAGGTTTTTACAAACAGGGTTGAATAAAAAAAATTAAGCCAGTTATTCGCTTTCGATCAAAACGTATTCACGTCCACAGGATTGCCAACAAAACATTTTAAGGCTTTTTGAGCGAAAAACAAAAAATCTTACCGTTCTCTCAAAGAAATTCGTTGTTTCTCAAGCAAACAGGTTAGCCAACACATTTTAAGCCCCAGCCATATTGCCAAGTTTTCCCGAAAAAATAAGATATTTTAAGCGTGTCAGGCCCACTGGGAAGCCAGCTGTAAAACTATTGAGCCATTTATGGGATTTTTTTCTCCTTGGCCTATAGGTTTTTGCTTATTCACTGCTGCCAACGTGACACTGTATAGCTTTACAGTGCGTTTTTGCTTTGATTATGAGATTTTAGGTAGCTTTTTTACAAACAGGGTTGACTAAAAAAAAATTAAGCAAGTTATTCGCTTTCGATCAAAACGTATTCACGTCCACAGGATTGCCAACAAAACATTTTAAGGCTTTTTGAGCGAAAAACAAAAAAATCTTACCGTTCTCTCAAAGAAATTCGTTGTTTCTCAAGCAAACAGGTTAGCCAACACATTTTAAGCCCCAGCCATATTGCCAAGTTTTCCCGAAAAAATAAGATATTTTAAGCGTGTCAGGCACACAGGGAAGCTAAGTGTAAAACGAATGAGCCATTCATAGTGTTTTTTTTTCACCTTGACCTTGAAGTTTTTGCGTATTCAGGGCTGCCAACGTAACATTTTATAGCTTTACTGTACTTTTTTGCTTTGATTTTGAGATTTTAGGTAGCTTTTTTACAATCGGGGTTGACTAAAAAAATTTAAGCCAGTTATTTGCTTTTGGTCAAAAGGTTTTCACGTCCACAAGACAGCCAACAAAACATTTTAGGTGCTTTTGATCGAAAAACAAAAAATCTTACCGTTCTCTCAAAGAAATTCGTAGTTTCTCAAGCAAACAGGTTAGCCAACACATTTTAAGCGAGTCATACTGTCAAGTTTTACAAAAAATAAGATATTTTAAGCGTTTCAGGCCCACAGTTTAGCCAACTGTAAAACTATACGGCCTATTATAATGTTTTTTTTTACCTTGAGGTTTTTGCGAGCCCTGAGCCGACGTAACATTTTATAGCTTAACTGTGCTTTTTTGCTTTGATTTTGAGATTTTAGGTTGCTTTTTTACAATCAGGGTTGACTAAAAAAATTTAAGTTATTCAATTTTGATCAAAAGGTTTTCACGTCCACAGGTTTGCCAACAAAACATTTTAAACCAGCCACACCCACAGGATTTCCAACGAAAAAATTCTGCGGGGCCCCAATTTTTACCCAATCTTTACCAAAATTTCGCCAAATTATCCTGAGGTGATTTAAGCATTTTTGAGAAATAAATTTATTTTATTGTTAGTCCATTCAAATTTTTTTAAAATTAAACAAGAAAATAGTAGCTTAGCCAGTGTACAGTAAGGTATCTTTCATGCTAATTAAATTTGTCGTTTACATTTTTTATTCACTTTTACTGGCAACGTTTGTTCTTCAAAAAAAAAGGGAGGGTCTTAAATTAAGTGCTCCATTCATTTATTTATTCATTCCCTCTGAATATTGCATCTTTTTTTATGTACGTAATTTTAATTTAAATTGTTGTTTTTAAAAACCTTTTGGCGACACATTTTATAATTGAAACAAAAGCGATTTCCCTTTTGTTTTTTCTGGGAAGTTTCACCCCTGACGAAAAGAGGGGAAATTTATTCAATTACTTCACTAGTCGCTCTAATGTTAGGGGGGACATACGGGAAAAACAACAATGGACTCTAAAAAACAAAAAAAGTTAATCGATGAGCTTGAGAAGCGTTTCATTATCCGTGCGGTAATCACTTAATTGAGTGAGATGAGGTTGTAGAGGGCAACTTCACCCCAGACATCCTGGAAAGTTGCCCGAAACGCCTCTAAAAACCTCAAACCCCCAGCTTAACAACCTCGGGCGGAAAAAAAAAAAGTTTCTACTTTTTATCTCTAATTGAAATTCATTGAGATTTATTTTTCAAAATAACACTTTATGAATGATTAAAAAACGTTTTGTTCCAATACTTCAAAATCGATGGTTATGGAAAAAAAGTTGGGGAGTTATGAGGGCTCTTTCGGGACAGTAATGGAGGCTCGGTTATGAAGGTTTTAATAACGTATCTACATCCCGGAATGGGAAAGGATGAAAAGCTAAAAAAAAACGTATTTAACCAGTGCACGCAAAGGCGAATTAAAACCTTTCAAAAGTGAACACAAGGTTTATAGGGAAACGTTTTTGTTTTTTTCCCTCGGACATAAAAATTAATTAAGTTTTCCAAGCTAAAAATGACTTTTTTAAAACTTTTTTTATTTAATAATTTAAAATCACCCTTAATTAAACCGATTATTGTTTTTAGTTTAAAAAAAGAACAATTTTCATTTTTGATAGGATTTAAATTTTTTAAAGGGGAGTATTGGTTTACCTTCAATTTCAGGTAGTTGGGGTTTCATCAAAAAGGTCTTTTTGACAACCTTTTTTTTTTTAAATTAAACTCGTAATACAAGTTCAATTTTCCGTGGCCACTATGATCTTTGAAACGGACAATTTATTGAAAAAACAATTATCCGTATCGATTATATCGATTGGGAAACCATAGACAAAGAAGCGTTTTTCGCGCTAAAATGCGTAATAGACCTAAAAGACTCATTTTTTCCTATTTATTTTTGTCTGAAGATTCCAACTATCATGAATTCAAGCATCTTCGCATTCTGCATCACGTGATGTCGTCGCTACCGCCTTTTTTCAAGTTAGAACCCTAATTTCTTACTTCAGAAATGAAAATATGTAGGTAATCAGATTGTCACTAAATTCGAATTTTCTATAGCTAACCGATATATGAAGTTTGATACTCGATATCAGACGTGGGATAACACCAGGACCTCCGGTAACTTTGCAATATAAGAAGTGGGATAACCAACATAAAATGTGGGATAGTCGATATCAGAAGTGGGATAGTCTATATCAGAAGAGGGATAGTCGATATAAGAAGTGCGTTAACCAATATCTGAAGTGAGATAACCTATGTCAAAAGTGGGATAGTCGATATCATAAGTGAGACAGTCGATACCAGAAGTGAGATATCCCATATCAGAAGTGAGATGTCCTATGTCAGAAGTGAGATAACCTATGTCAAAAGTGGGATAGTCGATATAAGAAGTGGGACAACCGAAATCAAAAGTGGGTTAACCGATATCAGAAGTGGGATAACCGATGTCAGAAGTGGGATAGTCGATATCACAAGAGGGATAGTCGATATCAGAAGTGGGATAATCGATATCAGAAGTTGGATAGTCTATATCAGAAGAGGGATAGCCGATATCAGAAGTGGAATAGTCGATATCAGAAGTGGGATAACCTATATTAGAATTTAGATAACCTATGTCAAAATTGGTATTACCGATATCAGAAGTGGGAGAGTCGATATCAGAAGTGGGATAAACAATATCAGAAGTGGTATAAACATTATCAGAAGTTGGTTAACCGATATCAGAAGTGGGATAGTCGATATCAGAAGTGGGATAACCTATATTAGAAGTTAGATAAACTAAGTACGAGTATGTATGTCAAAAGTGGTATAACCGATCGCAGAAGTACGATGCCCGATATAAGAAGTTTGATAACCGGTATCAGAAATCAGATAACCGATTAGAAGTGGGATAACCTATATCAGAAGTGGGATAACCCCGGTCAGTTAAAAAATTCATCGAAAAAAAATATCACATTGCTTTACCAGAGAAGTAGCGGTTTTTTAACGGAATTTTTCTTTATTATACACAATTGCAAAAGATTCTGTTGCTCTTTCAAAAATTATGGTCAGAAAGAAAAATTCCCTTAATACACTGCTAATTTTCATTTCTGAAGTAAGAAATTTGGGTTCTAACTTGAAAAAGGGCCGTTAGCAAGATGCAGAATGCGGAGATGTTTGAAAGACCGTTAGGCGAGGAGAGGCGTTCGAGGGACAGCCAAGGAGTCAGAGTCATCTGCAGTTCTGTTAGTTCTTGCCATGATCAGAATGCGGCCTGGGAGTTCATTGCTAGTTTAGAAAAGGTCCAGTAGCCTTTCGAATTTCTGGTCCACCTTTGCCATTATAATCTTAGCCAAAAAGTTCAGTTATCTTGAGTATCATAAAAATGTGCTTCACAAAAATGACATGTGGTTGCTCTCGATAATAAATTGTTTCGTGATTAAACGGTGGAGATTGAAAATTTTTTTCTCCCCTTCGACAGCCTTTAACTATCCAAACGACATTAGGGACTCGAAAATTTCATCGAGTGGGGTTGGGAAAAATCACGGATACAGTGACGCCCGCAAATCGAATTAAAGGCGAGGGAGTTTCATTTGGTGAGATGATGCATGAATGGAGACCGCACGCTGTGTCAAGGGTGGGTCAAAGAATCCCGACAAATGGCGCTAGGGGGTGGATGTCTCGACGCGTCATCGGGAGGATATCCGCTCTCTGTTAACATTGGCATCCCATTAGTCTCGTGTCTGTTAGCGGGAAGCAGCTCTCTCGGCTTCTGTCATTAAGCGACAAAGGCGCTTCTTCCCCTTCACCGTCACATCAATATAAGAAGGAAATGCGGTTTTGTCCCTCGCAAACTATAAATCTCGTAGATTCCCGGGGGCTCCTCATTGATATTCGAGTCTCCCTCAGCTTCCTCCCCGAACAAATTGGATTATCTCCTTGAAATCACCTTGTTATTACACTACAATTTTTTCCTCCCTCATCATAATAACTCATTTTAATCGTTGAGAGGGAGAAAAATATAATAAAAATAAAAAAAAGCCTAATGACTTTCTTAGAAGCTTATGAATCTCAATGTTAGGATTATTACTCGTCTAATGCTGCGGTGGTGGAAGGATTAAAGTGTTAATAAGGGTTCCTCGGTGGCAATTAGAACCCTACTAAGGGTGACTATTTCTCTTCGAATTTAATTATAATCTTAAAAGAATGCTCCGCCGGAAAAGCTATGATGGGAATTCTCAAAAGGAAAAGCGTATTTAATAAGACCGGTGCTCAAAAGAAAATTAAAGAAATTTATAATAATACCGTAATCTCAAAATTTAAATTATAACCCTGTATAAGTTTTAAAATTATATTTTTGGACATGAAAAATTTTATATGAGGCGCTCCGGGTACGAAGGGCGAACTCAACAAAACGTAGTTTTGAGATATTCGCATTTTAAAGTTTTATGTTACGGGCGAACTCAACAGAAAAGTCATGCCCTGGAATGGGAAAAGTAGTGGGGGTTATGGACTAGGATGTGGAGTTCGCCCTTCGTACCCGCTCGGATATCGCAGTTAGAGCTTTGCCGCATATCGGTTTTTACGTATTTAAAGGGGAAAAAAGGGCGAACTCAACATAAAAATTATATGGGTGAATTCACCAAGAGGTCTAGAATCTGAAAATGAAAAAAAAAAATTTGTCCGATGTTGAGTTCGCCCTTCCTACCCGGAGCGCCTCATATGAACACCATATTTTTTTTCCACGTTATAATTTGAAGAAAAATAGAAGTTATTTTGATAAAATCCTATGAAAGGGCACATAATTTCAAACTATAAAATAGGTTACCTTTACAAAAGGATTAAACTAAAACTTGGTTTATTTACGGGGGCTTAGTCGGCGGAGAAATTCCATCGTTACGGAGTACCTTCGGGATTAACCTGTACACTTTCTAATGGATCATAATCGTAAAATTCTAATACCAGAAGAGTCAAGGTTGAGGGAGGGGGTGAGAAGCGTTAATAAAGCTCTTCGCGAACCCAATTAGCCATTTACTTCCAAGTTAGAAGCAGATTGAATAAACCCTTTCCACCCTTTTCTCAAAGAAGGGAAATTCTAGTGGAAAAGGTAAACCGGGCAATTAAATTGGGTTTTACATTATCTTTTATGTCGTTCCCTTTTTTGAAGTTTGCTTAATGTTCTTAAGTGAAAATTAAAGAAAGATCCCTGAGACGACAGGAATCAGAAGTAGAGTTCTTCCCAGCCAAAGAAGAACAGGCTTCGCTGTGCAAAACTGCGATATTTCGACAAGCAGCGTAGATTCCGACGAGTGTGCCGATGGCATCTAATCGTACATCGAGGCGTCCGAACAGAGATGTGGATATGCAGCAATGAAAAGGGTTGATAAGAAGAGTGGTGATGGGGATACAGTGCAAAAATTCGTCCTTGAAATTTAGATGGGACAATCGGTGACATCGATGATGACATTTCTGGGAAAAAACTGCATAATTTGTAAATCAAAGTCAGCGATGTCCATCGATAGCCTGCATCTTGCGTTCTGAACGCTCCCATGCTAACCTTTGTAATTGATTTCTTCGATTAGTCAGCGATGCACCGTCCATTCCAGCAACGATCTCCGCATTCTGTAGTGGTAGCATTCCTCCCCAAAAATGCCCCTGTAAAAATTCGTCGTTGAAATTTGGATGGGACAATCAGAGCCCGGTGACATCCATGTCAACATCTCGAGGAAAAAACTGTATATGATAGCCTATCATCTTGCGTTTTGAACGCTCCCATGCTAACCTTCGTATTTGATTTCTTCGATTATTCTGCGATGCACCGACCATTCCAGCGGCGATCTCCGCGTTCTACTAGTTGCGTTCCTCCCCAAAAATGCCCCTGCAAAATTCGTCCTTGAAATTTGGATGGTACAATCAGTGCCAGGTGACATCGACGTCGACATCCCGGGAAAAAAACTGTATATGATAGCCTATCATCTTGCGTTCTGAACGCTCCCAGGCTATCCTTCGTATGTGATTTATTCGATTATTCTGCGATGCACCGACCATTCCAGCAGCGATTACCGCGTTCTGTAGTGGTAGCATTCCTACCCAAAATTCGTCCTTGAATATTTTATGGGACAATCAGATCCCGGTGACATCGATGTCAACATCCATAGGAACAAACTGCATATTTTGAAATTCAATGTCAGCGATGTCCATCGATAGCCTTGCATCTTGCGTTCTGAACGCTCCCATGCTAACCTTTGTATTTGACTTCTTCGATTATTCTGCGATGCACCGTCCATTCCAGCAGGAATCTCAGCGTACTGTAGTGGTAGCATTCCTCCCAAAAAATGCCCCTGCAAAAATTCGTCCTTGAAATTTGAATGGGAGAATCGGTGACATCTATGTCGACATCCCTGGAAACAAACCGCACATTTTGAAAATCAATGTCAGCGATGTCCATCGATAGCCTAACATCTTGCGTTCTGAACGCTCCCATGCCAACCTTTGTATTTGATTTCTTCGATTAGTCTGCGATGCACCGTCCATTCTAGCAGCAATCTCCGCTTACTGTAGTGGTAGCATTCCTCCCCAAAAACGCCCCTGCAAAAGTTCGTCCTTGAAAATTGGTTCGGACAATCAGAGCCCGGTGACATCGATATCGACTTCCCTGGGAACAAACTGCACATTTTGAAAATCAAAATCAGCGTTGTCCATCGATAGCCTGGCATCTTGCGTTCTGAACGCTCCCATGCTCACCGTTGTATTTGATTTCTTCGATTAGTCAGCGATGCACCGTCCATTCTAGCAGCGATCTCCGCGTCCTGAATTGGTGGCGTTCCTCCCCAAAAACGCTTCAGTAAAATTCGTCCTTGAAATTTGGATGGGGCAATCAGATCCCTGTGACAACGATGTCGACATCCCTGGGAACAAACAGCATGCATATTATATTGAAAACAAAGTCAGCGATGTCCATCGATAGCCTAGCATCTTGCGTTCTGAACGCCCCCATGCTAACCTTTGTATTTGATTTCTTCGATTAGTCTGCGATGCACCAACCATTCCAGCAGCGATCTCCGCTTATTACTGGTTGCGTTCCTCCCCAAAAACGCCCCTGCAAAAATTCGTTCTTGAAATTTGGATGGATCAATTGGTGACATCGATGTCAACATCCCTGGAAACAAACTGCTTATTTTGAAAATCAATGTCAGCGATGTCCATCGATAGCCTGGCATCTTGCGTTCTGAACGCTCCCATGCTAACCTTTGCATTTGAATTCTTCGATTAGTCTGCGATGCTCCGTCCATTCCAGCAGCGATCATCGAGTTCTGTAGTGAGCATTCCTCCCCAAAAATCCCCCTGCAAAAACTTGCATGGCATCTTGCTTTCGGAATGCTCCCATGCTCACTTTCCTTTCTTCTTCGATTAGTCTGCTATGCATTCCAGCAGCGATCTCACTTTCCTTTCTTCGATTAGCTGCTCCGTACTGTAGTGTTAGCGTTCCTCGCTTTTTAAAATTAAATAGTTCAACCCTCACCAGCTTAACCTCAATTTTAATTCTGAAAGTCGGAACGTTGACGACGGTTTACCTTGAACATCCTGTAAACTTGTAATAGAGACTGGGACCGTAAACGTGGCTTCCTCGTAAATCCAAAACCTTTTAGTAGAAGTGTGAGCTACTTTAAAGGAAGAATCCTAACGGGGTTTTTTTCCTCAAGTGTAAAAGGGGTTGTAACTCCGGATAAAACAAACGATACGATGGTTTGACTTCCCTTGAATACATGATAATTCCAAATTTAAATTCCTTACAGGACACTTTTTTAAAAAAAAGTCTTCAATTGAGAATTATACAGTCGGAAAATCGTTATTTTATCGAAAATAATTCAAATGGGGTGGTAGAGACAGGTATCAATAGGGAAGCATTATTCCCGAGCTCCAATAGCCATCAAAGTTCAACTTGTAACTGCCCAACAAATCATAACTCCCACTGATGAATTGCCAGGCCCAGGGGCACCACAAAACACGGACCCAGGAAGATAAATGCGTTCCGGAACAAAGGAAGAAAAGAATTAAAACTCAGCTTAGAGTTTGCATTTTGAAGAATGATATCCACGAATCTAACACTCCCACATTTATCATGAAAAGTTTTACCAAGTCTGGTGACTTCGGAATCACTTTATCGGCAACGAAAAAATCACATTCTTCTCCAGCAATTCAGCAATTGGTGCTAATCCGATGATTTATTACGTTAACGTGACCTTAACCTCCAAAAGGTCGTCGAAATAATATAAAAAATAAATTAAAATATTATAATATGCATTGTCACGCTACTGAAAATTTAAAATACCGCTGCCACCAGTTGTAAAGCTTCTGGGGTTCGACAATGGCTATATTAATATTTTAAATTATAGCAAAATGTGTCTCAAACTTTTATTCAATCTATTGTTTCAGTTTAATGGAACCATTTTTGAGGTTTTAAAAAAAAAAAAAACTTCGGAGATTAATTAGCGACATAAAAAAAAAAGTATTTTTTAAAAAAAGGGGGTTGTTCTGAAGGTTTGAAGGATAAGCGTACGATGTTCTATATTAAAATGAAAGACTGTGGGATTTGTGAGCGAATCTCAATAAATTTCCTCTTAGGGGTGGAAGCCCTCCTTTTTACCTGAGCGAGTGAAGATAAGGCTTCACCCCCACCCGATTCTTTTCTTCTCCATCTCAGAGGCCATTCTTCGGTGCGACAAATACCCATTTGATTAACATCCCCCTTCCCGCCCTCGGGGGTATTCTCTTTTCTTAATAACGAAAATGACGTCACAATGGAAACAATGAGTAACAAAGAGGGAGGGAATCGCTTACCCTTCCAGGGACACACAAAAAAAAAGGAAGTTAAAGTTAGGGACCCTCTAACAATACAATTATCTTTGCAATCACTGGCTAAGTACCGGAATGAAAATTCTAAAAGGCCTTCCTATTTAATTCTCCAATTCCTTTTTTTACCCTCCCATAACTTCTAATGTTATCGACTTACCTGAATATTTCAGAACAAAAATTTCATTTCATCGAAGATGACATGGTGAGAATATCAATTCCCTGATTTTACCCGATAGTCAAAAGCGTTTTGCCGTAGTCGAACCTCACTAATTTCCCCCGGTTTTGATGGGCTGCCTCCTAATCGACTTAACGATGGTTGGATGCGTCCCACTACCCGAGGCAAAGATGCGCTCTGAACGCATTTGGTGAGGTGCATTCCTGGTTGTTTTTCGTCTCTTGCAGTTCCATAAGTGTATGCCTGATAGCCGAGGAGCACTTCAAGACTGCTGCTATTGGTTGTCCGGTCGGTCAATGTGCCCAAAGACGGGAATTTGGAATTGGGAGCAATTTAGTTTCCCTTGGATTCTCTGTCATTGGATGTAATCGGTAATCGCTGGTTTTAATGTTTTAAGCTGAGATGATGGGTGCGATGTCATCCGCTAGTAATCCTCTACGTCAACGTGGTTGACACGGTATATGCTCCATTTTCCCTCTTAATAAGGTTTTTATACTACCCCTCTTAGTCTGAGGGGACGCACCTAACCTTTCCCAACTAACCCTTTTAACCCAGACGCACCATCGCTCATTGTCCCGCCGAAGGAATCTGACAGATGTCATAGCCCCATCATTAAAAATGTGGCGATTCAGATTCTTTTATGACCAGTTTCTTCCTTACATAGTGAATCTAGTCTTATCATTCCAAGCACTAATATTGTCGGGTCCGATATTGTCGTCTCTTAAAGTGCATAAGTTTGTGCCTGCTCTTCGAGGAGCACTTCAGGACTGCTACTATTGGTTGTCCGGTCGGCCAATGTGCCCAAAGACGTCAAGGGAGTTTTGAGTTGGGAGCAATTTAGTTTCCCTGGGATATCCCTGTCATTGGACGTAATCGGTAATCGCTGATTGCTTTAAGCTGGGAGAATGGCTGCAATGTCATCCGTAAGCAATCCTCTACGTCAACATGGATTACATGGTGTCAGTACCATTTTGCCACTAAATATTGTTTTTATACTGCCCCTCTCCATCTGAAGGGCCGCATCTAACCTGTCCCTACCAACCCCATTCACCCAGATGCACCTCGCCATCGCCCTGCCGAAGGAACATTCATATCATCGTTGATATCGTAGCTCCATCATTCTTCCAATTAAAAATGGGCGATTCTGATACTTTTATGACCAGTTTCTTCCTTACATAATAAATCTAGTCTTATCATTCCAGGCACTAATATATTTAATCTGACCTCTTAATAACGAGACTACCTAAAACGTACAACCGACTTTTATACCCGTGGGCGGGGTTTCGTTTTAACATGCATTCCGCCCCGAACCCAGCAATTAAAAAGTAATTTACGAAACTTTATCAGACCGAGCGTGATGACGTTGATATGTCACCCTTTTTTTTACCTAATGTTTCATAAATAATGACCGCCGCCATAGATGGAATATTTTATTCATTTTATTTTTTACATGAATTAAATAAAAATTTTTGAAAATTGTGACATTTGTCCTTTTCGACAGTTTTGTCGACTGAAATCAAGAGTCTCTGATGCTTTGCTTGCCATATGCTTTGCCATATGAATGCTTTGCCGACTGAACTCAAGAGTCTCTGATGCCTTGCTTGCCAAATGCTTTGCCGACTGAAATCAGCAGTCTCTGATGCCTTGCTTGCTATAAGCTTTGCCATATGAATGCTTTGCCGACTGAAATCAAGAGTCTCTGATGCCTTGCTTGCCATATGAATGCCATATGACTGCTTTGTCGACTGAAATCAAGAGTCTCTGATGCCTTGCTTGCCATAAGCTTTGCCATATGAATGCTTTGCCGACTGAAATCAAGAGTCTCTGATGCTTTGCTTGCCATATGCTTTGCCATATGAATGCTTTGCCGACTGAAATCAAGAGTCTCCGATGCCTTGCTTGCCATATGCTTTGCCATATGAATGACATATGAATGCTTTGCCGACTGAAATCAAGAGTCTCTGATGCCTTGCTTGCCATATGCTTTGCCATATGAATGCTTTGCCGACTGAAATCAAGAGTCTCTGATGCTTTGCTTGCCATATGCTTTGGCATATGAATGCTTTGCCGTCTGAAATCAAGAGTCTCTGATGCCTTGCTTGCCATATGCTTTGCCATATGAATGCTTTGCCGACTGAAATCAAGAGTCTCTGATACCTTGCTTGCCATGTGAATGCCATATGAATGCTTTGCCGACTGAAATCAAGAGTTCTGATGCCTTGCTTGCCTTATGAATGCCATATGAATGCTATGCCGACTGAAATCAAGAGTTCTGATGCCTTGCTTGCCATATGCTTTGCCATATGAATGCTTTGCCGACTGAAATCAAGAGTCTCTGATGCCTTGCTTGCCATATGAATGCCATATGACTGCTTTGTCGACTGAAATCAAGAGTCTCTGATGCCTTGCTTGCCATAAGCTTTGCCATATGAATGCTTTGCCGACTGAAATCAAGAGTCTCTGATGCTTTGCTTGCCATATGCTTTGCCATATGAATGCTTTGCCGACTGAAATCAAGAGTCTCCGATGCCTTGCTTGCCATATGCTTTGCCATATGAATGACATATGAATGCTTTGCCGACTGAAATCAAGAGTCTCTGATGCCTTGCTTGCCATATGCTTTGCCATATGAATGCTTTGCCGACTGAAATCAAGAGTCTCTGATGCTTTGCTTGCCATATGCTTTGGCATATGAATGCTTTGCCGTCTGAAATCAAGAGTCTCTGATGCCTTGCTTGCCATATGCTTTGCCATATGAATGCTTTGCCGACTGAAATCAAGAGTCTCTGATACCTTGCTTGCCATGTGAATGCCATATGAATGCTTTGCCGACTGAAATCAAGAGTTCTGATGCCTTGCTTGCCTTATGAATGCCATATGAATGCTATGCCGACTGAAATCAAGAGTTCTGATGCTTTGCTTGCCATATGAATGCATTGTCGACTGAAATGAAGAGTCTCTGATGCTTTGCTTGCCATATGCTATGCTTTGCCATATGAATGCCATAAGAATGCTTTGCCGACTGAAATCAAGCGTTCTGATGCCTTGCTTGCCATATGCTTTGCCGACTGAAATCAAGAGTCTCTGATGCCTTGCTTGCCATATGCTTTGCCATATGAATGCTTTGCCGACTGAAATCAATAGTTTCTGATGCTTTGCTTGCATATGAATGCCATATGAATGCTTTGCCGACTGAAATCAAGAGTCGCTGATGCTTTGCTTGCATATGAATGCCATATGAATGCTTTGCCGACTGAAATCAAGAGTCGCTGATGCTTTGCTTGCCATATGCTTTGCCATATGAATGCTTTGCCGACTGAAATCAAGAGTCTCTGATACCTTGCTTGCCATGTGAATGCCATATGAATGCTTTTCCGACTGAAATCAAGAGTTCTGATGCCTTGCTTGCCATATGAATGCCATATGAATGCTTTGCCGACTGAAATCAAGAGTTCTGATGCCTTGCTTGCCATATGCTTTGCCATATGAATGCTTTGCCGACTGAAATCAAGAGTCTCTGATACCTTGCTTGCCATGTGAATGCCATATGAATGCTTTTCCGACTGAAATCAAGAGTTCTGATGCCTTGCTTGCCATATGAATGCCATATGAATGCTTTGCCGACTGAAATCAAGAGTTCTGATGCCTTGCTTGCCATATGCTTTGCCATATGAATGCTTTGCCGACTGAAATCAAGAGTCTCTGATACCTTGCTTGCCATGTGAATGCCATTTGAATGCTTTGCCGACTGAAATCAAGAGTTCTGATGCTTTGCTTGCCATATGAATGCATTGTCGACTGAAATGAAGAGTCTCTGATGCTTTGCTTGCCATATGCTATGCTTTGCCATATGAATGCCATAAGAATGCTTTGCCGACTGAAATCAAGAGTCTCTGATGCCTTGCTTGCCATCTGCTTTGCCATATGAATGGCATATGAATGCTTTGCCGACTGAAATCAAGAGTCTCTGATGCTTTGCTTGCCATATGAATGCTTTGTCGACTGAAATCAAGAGTCTCTGATGCTTTGCTTGCCATATGCTTTGCCATATGCTTTGCCGACTGAAATCAAGAGTCTCTGATGCCTTGCTTGCCATCTGCTTTGCCATATGAATGGCATATGAATGGCATACGAATGCTTTGCCATATGGCAAAATACGGCCCAAGGATAATTTTGAAAAAATTGAACTTTTCTCCAGTTTCCTCCAGGTTATTTTAGCGTAAATGCCCTTAAGGGCTTAACTGCTAAATCTACAATATCTAGAACACCAACGATTCTATGTCTATGAAACTTGATATTGTTGGGGTAGCTAAGATGTTTTTCCGATCAGCTGGATACAAAAGATTTGATTTGGTTTCTTTTACCTAAAAGTAAGCAATGACGGACATTGTAGGCAGAGGAATAAGGAAGAAGTATTAATAGTAGGATGACAGTTCTTAAAAGTTTTTTTCGATATAGCCTAAGGTTTGTCCTTACTTTCCCTTCTAACAAATCTTATTTAGTCCCCGGCGCACAAGTTATACACTTCATCAAGACTGCCCTGCTCTGCGGAAATAAGCATGAAAATTCCTGAAGATTTTGGTGTTTTTGGGGTTTTTGTTTATAAAAAAGGATGAGTAATAATTACTTTTGATATCACACTTGGTATGATTTATAAGGATGTAATAAATATTCACTGATAGGAAGGAAAAGGAAGGGGGTTTGGGAGGTTAGATAGATTGCTATAAACGAAGGCGGAAGAGAGCAATGCGTTATACTACCCCCCACCCCTCAGGCAATGGATCAGCCATCAAAATATAGATGTTTTCGTTCTTTCGTGGGAATAAGAAAATATGAACTATTAAAGGAGTCTCCCCCTTTTTGTTTTCCCAAGAAGGCGGAGTGCGGAAGCCGTGGGTATGTGTGATTAATAAGAGGACGGCACGCGATTCCCCCCCTCCTCAACGAATTTACATGTTTATTTACTTTGAAGGGGGTGTACCAATTATAATTTCCCTACGACCAAAGCGGGTAATGACGTTTAGAAATCACCTCAGGCGAGGCCCGAAGGCTTCGGGCAATCAGCATAACCACAATAATAGGAGCCCTTTCATTCAATAAACATACCCCTTGATAACCTTTCGTTTTCAGGCCCTTTTTACATCCACAGAATAACAAACCTTTGCATTAATAATCACGGAAAATATTTTTCTTCAACAAAAAAAGAAAAGCCCTATGGTAGCAGGGACTAAAAGGTATTTTATTTTCTTCCTACATCGAAAAAGCACATATCGCCTAATTTATCCCCTGTAAAATCCAAATCCCTTTAAAAGAAAATATCGAAAAATGATGAAGAGAGAAAGGAAAAAACGGATCTGTTTGTAGAAGTCCCTCTGGACTCTAAAAACCACCTGGGAGTAGATTTAGAACAGCTGGGTGCAATAGATTAGATTCGTTTGTCTTTAGATTTGAATTTGACCGGGAAAATCAGGTTTTCAAAAGGGATTTGACGGAAATTTTATTTAGCCGCAGATAACGCGGGTGAAAACAAAAAATTTAAATTTAAAAATTAAAAATAGCAAAATAGGGAGAGAGAATGAAAAAAGCGGATATTTCACGACCGGTTTCGGCTTAATATGCATCATCAGGTGGACTAATTCCTAGTTTTTTTCATTTTCTCTCCCGTAAATGGGGTAGGGGATATTTCACGACCGGTTTCGGCTTAATATGCATCATCAGGTGGACTTTTTCCTAGTTTTTTCATTCTCTCTCCTGTAAATGGGGTAGGGGATTTTTCACGACCGTTTTCGGCTAAATACGCATCATCAGATGGACTATTTCCTTGTTTTTTTCATTCTCTCTCTCCCGTAAATGGGGTAGAGGATATTTCACGACCGGTTTCGGCTAAATACGCATCATCAGGTGGACTATTTCCTTGTTTTTTTTTCATTCTCTCTCCCGTAAATGGGGTAGGGGATATTTCACGACCGGTTTCGGCTTAAGATTCATCATCAGGTGATCTATTTCCTTGTTTTTTTCATGCCCTCTCCCGGAAACGTGGTAGGGGGATATTTCACGACCGGTTTCGGCCTAATTCCTCATCAGGTGGACTATTTCCATAATTTTTTATTCTCTCTTCTATTTTATTAGACCCCTTACTTCATAATTACAGCGAAAAAGTAGGTGCAAAAGGTTCTAAGTTTGACCTTTTCTCCCATTTCTGGGAGAGAGAATGAAAAAACAAGGAAATAGTCCACCTGATGATGCATATTTAGCCGAAACCGGTCGTGAAATATCCCCCTACCTAATTTTCGGGATAGAGAATGAAAAAAACGAGGAAATAGTCCACCTGATGATGCATATATAGTATAAACCGGTCGTGAAATATCCCCTACCCCATTTCCGGGAGAGAGAATAAAAACAAGGAAATAGTCCACCTGATGATGCATAATAAGCCGAAACCGATCGTGAAATATCCCCTACCCCATTTACGGGAGAGCGTATTAAAAAACAAGGAAATAGTCCACCTGATGATGCATTTTAAGCCGAAACCGGTCGTAAAATATCCCCTACCCCATTTCCGAGAGAGAATGAAAAACACACGGAAATAGTCCACCTGATGATTCGTATTAAGCCCAAACCGGTCGTGAAATATCCGCTTTTTTTCATTCTCTCTCCCTATTAAGCTATTTTTAATTTAGTTTTATTTATGTTTTTACCAGTGTTTTCCGTATCTAAATAATATGATTACCGTCAAATCCATTTTTGAAAATGAAAAAATCACCTGATTTTGCCGGTCAAATTCAAATATTACGGCAAATTAAGCCGAAACCGATCGTGAAATATCTCCTCGCCATTTCCGGGAGAGAGAATGAAAAAAACTAGGAAATAGTCCACCTGATGATGCATCTTAAGCCGAAACCGGTCGTGAAATATCCCCTACCCCATTTCCGGGAGAGAGAATGAAAAAACTTGGAAATATTCCACCTGATGATGCATATTTAGCCGAAACCGGTCGTTAAATATCCTCCTACTTCATTTTCGGGGGAGAGAATGAAAAATACACGGAAGTAGTCCACCTGATGATGCAAATTAAGCTGAAACCGTTTATCTCTCCCTATTTTGCTATTTCCAATTTTTAAATTTTTTGTGTTTTCAACCGTAATATCCGCGGCTAAATAAAATTACCGTCAAATCAATTTTTGAAAACCCGATTTTCCCGGTCAAATTCAAATCTTAAGACAAACGAATCTAATCTATTACATCCAGCTGTTCTAAATCAACTCCCAGGTGGTTTTTAGAGTCCAGAGGGATTTTCGTTTCTACGTCTACAAACAGAAATCTACCTAAAAGGCATACGGAATATTTAAAAACCTTTTATTATCACTTTTACCAAATCTCTTTTCATCTTAATGCCTCCCAGCAGCCTTGTAATTTAACTTAAAAAGGGGAAAAGGATAGGTTAACCTTATCTTTTTTATTGCTCGTTTGATATCATCAGAAAACCTTTATACTCCGAAGAAAAAAAGAAAAACAACCCGTTTTTGAACTAGCGACATTTTCGATACTCAAAGAATTTGAACTCTGACCTTCAAAGTCGAAAACCTACGCAGACTATTTATATCTGAAAGTACTGAGGCTTAAAGTTGTAAATTTTTAAAACCTTTTGAGAGTTTAATTTCAAACATCCTTGAACTTTTTATACCTTGTGTGAAACAAAAGCGGATGAAGCTTGATTACCCTTTGTATAAAAGAAACAAACAGTTTGAAATTTAAATTAAAATAGAATATAATCTACTTAAAAAGGATGTTTAAATCTAATAAAATGAAAAGACGTAAAGGAACTTAGGGAGGGAAAAAGACAATAAAAACGTGCGCTAGTAAATGCAACTAAAACCCTCATTTAACCTGCAATCAAACTTTGAGTTTTAGAAGCGAGTAAATAAAGTTACGTGACGGGTCAATTGTCTGTTTGACCAACTTAAAACCCTTCAGGTCAGGTTTTCCTATCTCCCGAATACCCTCCGCTCCCCTCAACTCCTTTAGATTATCCTTCAAAGAGACCTCTGTTTATATTCAACACGAGTTTCGTCCCCCTTAATTTCAAGTTAAAATGGACAATTTTGATTTAGTTGAACGTTATTAACGCTAACTCTCAAAGTTATTCTATTCATTTTCATATTTTTAACTTTTTAAAAAAAGTTATTGTGATACCCTCCATGACGGGTTTTAGGGGAAGGGTCTTCCAGACCCCGGAAGGTCAAATCGAATATTGACCTTTACCGATCTCAACTCTGTCTGTAGTTTCGGACGGCTCACTCGACCGTACTTCCCCTCCTTTGTACTTCCCCTCCTTTGTACTCCCCCTCCGTAATACTACCCCTCCATTATACTTCCCCTCCTTTATACCCCCCATTATACTTCCTCACACTTATACTTCCCCTCCTTATACTTCCCCTCCTTTGTACTTTCCCCTCCGTTATACTTCCCCATCTCATGGAGGAGGTTAAGAGGAAAACGAGAGAGGCGCTTGCAGACATTAAAGAAGATGAGTTTAAAAATTGTTTCGAACAATGGCCAAGCGCATTGCTGCTAGTACTGTTGCTGGAGAGTACTTTGAAGGAGATTAAATGATTTTTGTACAAAAGCATAAATACAAGCTTGTAAAACAACTTTTCTGGGAACTTTTGGGAACCCCCTCGTACTTCCCATCCATTATACTTCCCCCTTCCTTATACCTTCCCCTTCTTATACTTGCCCTCCCTTATACTTCCCCTATTTTATACTTTTCCATCCGTTATACTTCACCATCTCTTATACTTCCCTCTCCGTTATACTTCCCCATCCCTTATACGAGGGATGTCCAAAAATTAAAGACCTTTTGTATTTTGCCGCCGTACGGGCGAAGTATTCTGCCAGATGAAAACACTAGCTTGTAGCGGGAAGTTCCCCCTCCACATCGCACTTGGTCTCATCTCTCTATCTTATCCAGCGTTGCTACGGCAGCCGTTCGCGATGGACGTCTCGGTGCCGAGTCCCGCCGGTTGTGAGGTTCGCTCCGTCATGCGTTTCCTAAACGCGGAGAAACTTCGCCCGGTCGAAATTCATAGACGTTGGACGGCTATTTATGGCAATGTTATGAATGAGCGCTGATGTTACGCTAATGTTACGAATGTTATAAAAAGCCGTCCGACGTCTATGAATTTCGACCGGGCGAAGTTTCTCCGCGTTTAGGAAACGCATGACGGAGCGAACCTCACAACCGGCGGGACTCGGCACCGAGACGTCCATCGCGAACGGCTGCCGTAGCAACGCTGGATAAGATAGAGAGATGAGACCAAGTGCGATGTGGAGGGGGAACTTCCCGCTACAAGCTAGTGTTTTCATCTGGCAGAATACTTCGCCCGTACGGCGGCAAAATACAAAAGGTCTTTAATTTTTGGACATCCCTCGTACTTCCTTCCGTTATAATTCCCTTACTTAACGTCTATTATTTAGAAAAGAGTTCCCTAAACTTGGGATTCGAACCAGAAACCTCTGAATCGCGCCTATCAGGCGGGCTCGCTGACCTCAATTTTTGAGCGTTTTCTTCGTTTTTGAGGCCGAAATGCATCCTGACAACAGAATTTTGTCAGAAACACTTATATTTTAAGTTTTAAGAATGCCTTCCTTTATGAGTGGTCGAGAACCCTCGTGCTAATAACTACGTAGGTATGTGGTCATGGACTGTTATTCAGGAAGGAAAAAGTTCCCACGAGTTGGGATTCGAACCCAGGACCTATGTATTGCTAGTCAGGCGAACTTATGGGCGAACTTTATGGGCGTTTTATCGGTTTTTACGAGTATACCTAAAAATCCCATTTTAACCCCTTTTTTAGGGCGTTTGGCATATTTTTTTCTCCCTATAAGCCCCCCATGTACAGAATTTGATGAATTCCTACGTAGGTGAGTGGTCAAGGACTGCTTCTCAGTGAGGATTTGACCCAAGGACCTATGAATTGTTGGCACATTTTAGGCGAATTTTTCGTTTTTGGGGACATTTTTTCCTTTCTAAAAGCCACCCGAATGCAGGATTCAAACAAAGTCTCTTATCGCAATCTCTAAGTAGGTCAGTGGTCAAGGGCTATTTTAGGAATTCCTCCGTGGGTAAGTGGTCCAATAATACTGAGGGAAAAAATGTCCCAAAATTAAGATTCGAACTCAAAACCCAGAGGTTCTGGGAATTAGTAGGCAAAAAGTAATCGATTAAAATTTTTCCCAATTTTTTGAGTTATCGTGTCAACAATGTTTTTCTCTGAAGAAGAAAAAAAAGTCTATAAGCTGATCAATTTCAATTTATTTAAAAATTATAAATTTTTTTTTGCTTTCAATAAGGGGTTAGCGGGGCGTTTCTAGTTCAAACAAGGTAGCTCTTTGAGCCATCGAGGAAAGGCACGAGAGGGAGAGAGAGAAAAAAAATATGCCTTTAAAATAAAAATTTCCCTAGGAAAGCGATGTGAAAGGGGTTCGATGATTAAAAAGGCAAAGCTTTTAGAGCACTTAACTATGGGCTTTTACTAGTTTTCGAACTTTTGACAACTTCAGCTTTATTTCAAAGCCTCCTTAAAAGGGTTCCCGGGATAAAACTTAAAACAACGGCCAAGCTTATACATTTTCTAAGTCATATACACGCTTTTCGAAGAAAAAAAAATATATAAACCCTATCCTATAAAAACATTTTATAAAAATACCTGAGAAGAGAAGAAAGAGCACCGTTCAAAGCATTTCACCCTAAAGCAGTTGAATATAAAAATCTGTAGTTCACCATAATGCGTTTCGGCATAATGTAATTGAACATAACGCACTCAAAAATTTTGAGCACAATGCATTTTAACACAAAGCGTTTCGCCATAGACGACTTTTTCAAAAAATGCAAGTCGACATAAAAAAACGTGCAGGTCACCATAACGCTTCTCACTGTCTTTTGGGCATAATACATCTCACCATAAACTAGGGAGAGCGAAAGAGCAAGCCTACTTTCTGCTGGCAGCCAATGCCATGCTATTCAACACAAAGCATCTCACCATAAACTAGGAAAAGCAAGCAGCCAATGGGATCAGCTCGTTTTATGACACATGGGGATTAACTTTTTTTCCTCTCGCGAGGATGTGCCCAATCTAGCTCAATACTAGGAGGACGCTGTGAGAGAATGCCATTCAACATAAAGCATTTCACACTAAAGCAGTTAAACATAAAAAGTCTGTAGTTCACCATAAAGCGTTCGGCATAATGCAATTGAACATAAAGCTCTCAAAAGTTCAAAAATTTTGAGCATAATGTATTTAAACATAAAGCGTTTCGCCATAAACAACTTTTTCAAAAAATGCAAGTTGACATAAAAAAAACTGCAAGTCACCATTGCGCTTCTCACCATAAAAGCCTCTCTTTAAACTTGTTGTTTCGCCATAAAACTGTTACTGTCGTTTGGGCATATCTCACCATAAGCTAAGAACAGCGAAAGAGCAATCCTACGCCTTGGGATTTCTGCTATTTTACGGTCAAATGCATTATGGAGAACCGCATTATGTCGAATATACTCAGAGGAGAAGAGAAGCAATAAATAGGAATATTTTTCACGACCGTTTTCGGCTTAATGAGCATCATCAGGTCAACATCCGTTTATATCTCTCTCAAACTTTTAAGTGAACATAACTTAGACTGCGGGAAGGTAGGAGGATTGACAAAAATTTAATGGCGAAATAAAATTATCAAGATCATAATATTAACAATAAGTGAACTGTTGACAAGAATCTGTGAATTGAAGCATCGAAGGAAACTTAATAAGATTAACCGGACTAACAGAGACGCTTTTGCTTCAGTAAACACAGTAGAGATATTTCACTAAACATTTTTCCCGTATCGTCAGGGAAAGAATAGGAGGAAAAAAAAAGATGAAAAAATTTTTCGCAAAAACGAGGAAACCCCCCCAAAATCCAATTTAATTACGTCAACATTCATTATCGTTTTAATTAATAATATTGTTGACATAGGAGAGCAAACGTCGGATGCTCTGATGTCCGGCTCTTGTCTAACACAATGTGGCATATAATGTTGGGAAACCGTCCAAACGTATAATTCGATAATAAAAAATATTTTATTTATATATTTTGTAAACTATATTTTATCTTTCTTATTTCGGTTAACACACGAAGTTTGCTTGAGGGTGTTTTCTTACCTTAAGATCGACAAAGGAGAGGAAACTTGTTAATATGTAATCAAAGTATATATTAGCGTTAAATAGAACATCAAGGGAAAGAGGGTGAATTATAAATGAACGGCTTCGCGTGGTATCCGGGTAGAACCTAAACCATGACCGAATATCCGGCGAAGTCTCTCTTGGGTTGTCTTACAAAAATATCTCTCTTTTTTCAAGTTTTTTGCGCATTTTTTATTTAAAAAAAAAGGAATCTTAGTTTATTCTGCCATTTTCTGAGGTAGAAATACACAAATTCTCCAGTATAAATTAGAGGTATCTCAACTCTTGGGAAATCATAAAAACGTTTTGAATAAATATTTGGAATTGAAATTTTAATGAGATCTGCTCCCTGTTCTTTTAACCTTTTTTGAGGTCCTTTAAAGATATCGCCGAATAATAGAAGTAAAAAAAAAAGATAATAGCGCATTTATTTATGTTTATTCAGAAAGTCTGGCTTCCTTTTAACCTTTAAACTTCTTCTTCTTCTTCTTCTTCTTCTTCAAAAAAAAAAAAAAAAAAAAAAAAGTACTAGTCTGGAGCTGGCCTCAACGGGAACTTCCTTAAAGAGAAGGAACGAAAAGGAGGGGGAAGCATTAAGGAGGGGAAGTTTAAGGAGGAGAAGTATAAAGGAGGGGAAGTATAAAGAGGGGAAGTATAAAGGCGAGGTAGTATAACGGTAGGGCAAGTAAAAAGGATGGAGAAGTATAACGGAGGGGGACGTAGATTAGATTTAGGTTATTTAGGGCCTTGTGCACTCCCACCCCTAAAGGGGAAGTATAGAGGAGGGGGAAAATAAAGGAAAGGGAAGTATAAAGGAGGGGAAGATGAAGTTTAAGAAGGTTTTTTAAGTTTAAGGAGGTTTTTTTTTTATTTTAAGTTGTTTTTTTCCTAATTTTTTTAAAGTACCAAGGTAGAAATTATGGGATTTTTGCCCAATTAAGTTCCCTCTCGTAACGGGTGTAAGTATCAAATTTCTCCCTACTAAAAAATTGTAAAAAAATATAAGGAGTATTTGGTGAAAATCGGACCAACGCACAGTGCTCCGAACAATGGACAAAAATGAAAAACTAATAATTTTTTCTTGAATTATATTCGTCTTATTACACATCTTTATGCCTTTAAAAACTGTTTTTTTACCATTTTTAGCACTATTTAATACCTTATGTAGCCCTGGCATACGATTATAGGTTCATCGACAAAGTATATTTGTTTCTAATTTATTCGGATCCTCGAAATCTCACAATATGAATGTGATTGAAGCAAGTTTAAACTGTTGCTTTTATAGTTCATTTATCGATAATCCAATGGTCGAAGGGAAAAGCAACGTTTTTCGATGACGAACTCTAATTGCATTTTTCTCAAATACATCCAAAAACACATCGGAGATCTTTTAGGGGTTGTTTCAGTAATGTTTATAGTTTACAAATCCTGTGGCGATAGGTGCATAAAGCTGCACGTTTTCCAGAAAAAAATTTTGAATTTTTTTTTTTTTTTTTTTTTTTTTTTTTTTTTTTTTTTTTTTTTTTCTTGGACATTGGCTTGTATTTTAATATTCATCCTTACTTGCCAGAGGAGGATTTCGACGAACATAATTTTTAAATTTCTTGAACAGATGTTTATATGTTTAATAAAATATTTTTGGGGTTTTTAATAATGGTTGACTTTTCGGACGTATATAAATTCTTTTTATTGCGACTAGTGACTAGTTTCGAGTCTTGACGACTCCTCTTCAGACTAGTTATGTAGATGTTTAAAAAATTTAATGGCAGTGTTTCATAAGTTTTCACTTTTTTAAAACAATTTTTGTCGATATAGTTAGACAATGTACTGAAAATAAAATAATACGAGGAATAAAACTTTTTTAAAATTGATTCAGTAGTATGCCATTTTGTTAACTGAAGTTAACAAAAATACAAACTTCAGTTAACAAAATGGCATACTACTGAATCAATTTTAAAAAAGTTTTATTCCTCGTATTATTTTATTTTCAGTACATTGTCTAACTATATCGACAAAAATTGTTTTAAAAAAGTGAAAACTTATGAAACACTGCCATTAAATTTTTTAAACATCTACATAACTAGTCTGAAGAGGAGTCGTCAAGACTCGAAACTAGTCACTAGTCGCAATAAAAAGAATTTATATACGTCCGAAAAGTCAACCATTATTAAAAACCCCAAAAATACAACAAGCGGACGACCAAAAAGAAATCATTAATAAAATATAATTGATTTCCTTATTGCATACTGCAGAGGTACGTACTTCAAATTTCCTTCATTGAAAATTTATATGTAATTACTAATTACCCTAAAAGTACGTATTATGTATATAATTTATCTATAAAATCTTGTTTTAAACTGCATTCGGACATTTAAAACTAAAAACAATGAAAAAATGATTTTTGTCCACTGTGCCCTATCATTCGGAGCACTGTGCAGCGAATTTTTTAAAATTTCAAACATAAATATCTCCGCCATTTTTTTCGAAATTCAAAAATCGCCCTCGTCATATTCGTGTTCACGGACTACGGAAGATGTGTGAAAATTAGGTGAAAATTGGAAGGGGGAAGTATAAAGGAGGGGAAGTACAATGGAGGGGAAGTATAAAGGAGGGGAAGATGAAAGAGGGGGAAGTATAAAGGAGGGGAAGTACAATGGAGGGGAAGTATAAAGGAGGGAAGATGAAGGAGGGGGAAGTATAAAGGAGGGGAAGATGGTGGAGGGGGAAGTATTAGGGAGGGGAAGCTTAAGAAGGTTTTTTTTTATCTTAAGTTTTTTTTCCTAATTTTTTTTAAGTATCAAGGTAGAAATAATGGGATTTTAGCCCAAGGAAGATCCCTCTCGTAACGGGTATCAAATTTCTCCCTACTAAAAATTAGTTAAAAATATAAGGAGTATTTGGTGAAAATCGGACCAACGCAACGGTTCGGACGACGCGACGCAGCGAATTTTTAAAAATTTCAAACATACACGTACATATCTCCGCCATTTTTTTCGTAATTCAAAAATCGCCCTCTTCACATTCTTGTTTACGGACTAAGGAAGATGTGTGATTTGGTGAAAATCGGAAGGGGGAAGTACATAGGAGGGGAAGTACAAAGGAGGGGAAGTATAAATGAGGGGGAAGTATAAAAGGGGGGGAAGTACATTTTATAATTTTAGGCAGAAAACCTTTAAAATAAAATAAAAAGGATGTAAAATCTGAACCAAATTAGGCCACAAATATCGGAGAAAAACTGAAAAAAACAAAAATTCTACCGAGGCATTTTTTTTTCATTATCTGTTTAACTCCTGTAAAAAGAAGAGATGGAAAATTTGTTTGTGAGCCGTAAAAAAATGTTATGTTTATAAAATAAACTGAAATTTCCCTTTTTGTTTTAAAGATATTAAAGATATTAAATTTAATGTAGACATAAAAAAAAGTGTTTATTTTTATATTTTTATTGGTTAGAATATACGAGTAACTTATAAAAATGTTTGTTTTAATACTTTTGGTTTTTACGATGAATTTGAAACGTTCTTTTGATTCAAATGGGGCCGTCAGACTCTATTTTCTGGGTTCTCAATCCAATCTTTTTTATTGTCCTGGTCATCGTGAGATACAATAAAATCAAAAAGGCGGGACCGAAAAAGATAAAATTTGGGTCAGGCGATCATTTTCCATTTGCACTTTTTTTTAGACGGGAAACGCATTGTTTTTTAGTTTTTCCCATCCCGAATTCGCATTTTCGAAATGACCCGAAAGGACATAAAAATGAAAGAGGCTTTTCCCCCTTTGAGAACTACCAGTAAAGAAATTAGAGCCATTTTCTACAAAAAATAAATTTTATTATCAAATATTTTACCAATAATGGAGGAAGAAATGACTGTGATAACGGGTATCTCACGACGCGTTTCGGCTTTAAATGCCTCGTCAGGTGAGCCCTCTATCACATTCATTTCTATCTTTTCACTGTGCCTGTATCTCCACACAGTGAAAACAAGCACGGTAAAAAGATAGAAATGATTGTGATAGAGCTTGTTGCTCGCCTGACGAGGCTTTTTATGGCGAAACGCGTAGTGAGATACCCGTCATCACAGTCATTTCGTCCTCCTTTATTGTTTAATTATTTAATAAAAAATCAAACTTTTTGCGGATTACATACGAAAGCAATAAAAATTTAAATAAAATGTTTAAAAAAAGCATAGGCAGAAGAATTTCCACGTCAAATTTGACGTCGGAAGACTTATATTTGACTGATGATTTGAACGACGTCAACTTTGACGTCTAAATCCTTCTGCGCATGCTCCGGAAGTTTCAAACTGCGGTTGCAATAGAGCTAACGATTTTAAGGACCCTTTCAAGGAGATTTCTACGGCCTTATTCCCAAAAAAAGATCATTTTTATCGTATTCCAAGCATTTTTCCAGGTTTCTCTGCTAAAAACACCACTTTATTGGCGTTATCTCCTATACTTTGAGCATTTGCATCCTTTTTATATGATTTTATGTTGTTTTTATTGATTTTAAAACGCCATTTGGGGCGTTTTCTGCGTTCTTTAGTCTGAGAAACATATTTTTTACCGGATTTTCGGGGATTTGCTTAACCAATAAAAGCCTTTCTTATGCTATGTGTTTTTTTGCGGTCATTACTACAAAGATTCTCAACATCTTCAGCCACGCCTCTTACAGGAGCCCTAAGAAAATTGCAATAAATCGAATTATTTTGCTCAAAACGGTTGCAAAACGCCGATAATTTAATGTGGAGAAAACGATGGAAATCGGAATTTGACTTTTGGACCATTTTTTCAAGGTGAAGGAATTTTTGGAGGATCTTTTTGCAAAAACTACTTTTTATGGGTCTTAAATAGAGGTTTTTAACGGTTTTTTTTATATGTGTATCGAATAAAAATTAAGGAAGTAACAGCTATTTGAATTTTTTGATTTTTTTTCTTTTTTTACGGATTTTACTTTTGGACGATTTTCTCAGGGTGAAGGAAATTTTCAAACGACTTTTTTATAGCACACTGATTATGGGCCTTAGATAGAGCTTTCTAGCGGTATTTTGTATAAGTAAATCGGATAAAAATTAAGAATGTTATGGCTATTTGAAGTTTTTGATTTTTTTTCTTTTTTTAACGGATTTTACTTTTCGACCCTTTTTTTTTTTAGGGTAAAGGAATTTTTCCTCATTTTTTGTTTTTTCTTAGTGTTTAACCAATTTTCTAGATTATAAATTAAAAATCAAAATGTGGAAGGATGTTAATATCGCTAAATGATGTTTGTCCTAATGATCATCCGAGCCTTTTGGACCACTTTTTCAAACTGAAGGAATTTTTGGATCAACAAAAGTAGGAGATATTTTTATGGGTCCTAAATATAGCTTTCCAACGGTATATTTTATAAGTGAATTGGATAAAAGTTAAGGAAGTTATGGCTATTTGAAGTTTTTGATTTTTTATTTTTTTACGGATTTTACTTTTGGACCCTTTTTTCAGGGTGAAGGAAATTTTCAAACGACTTTTCTTATAGCATACTGATTATGGGCCTTAAATAGAGCTTTCTAGCGGTATTTTTTATAAATAAATCGGATAAAAATTAAGAAAGTTATGGCTATTTGAAGTTTTTGATTTTTTTTTTTTTTTAGATTTTTCTTTCCGACCCTTTTTTAGGGTAAAGGAATTTTTCCGCATATTTTTGGTTTTTCTTAATATTTTAACCAATTTTTTTATTATAAATTAAAAATTCAAAGATGGAAGGGTGTTAATATCGCTAAATGATGTTTGTCTTAATGATCATCCGAGCTAACTCGTAATTCCAAGAGGAATCTTCACGGATTTACAACCTTAATAGGATTAATCTCTTAGGTTGTTAGCTAGGGCGGTTACATTCCCCTTAGAGAAACGCCTTAAAAGTTATCTCAGGCTCATATTGTCAGCCATTGTAAAGAGGTCCGAACTTTATCTCTTCCCCTTTTTCAAAATGAAAATTTAAAATTTTAACTTTTTCAAAGAGAAGTTATTGGGTTGGAGTAGTGATTGTTTGTTGTACCGGCCGGCCGTTAGGCTGTCAAATTTTACAGGTTTTTTTTCGAAAGTCCCAAAAATGGAGGAGATTTTACTGTCAAAAGTGGCGTTGACCTGGATTTTGATTCAAATTCTTTTTAAAATAAACTTTTCATTGATTCAATCGTTTTATAGAATTTATATAAAAGAATGTACGTTTTTCTTTGTTCAGGACATACGCCCCGGGGTAATATCAAACCTTTTGTGTTTGCTCTATTCTTTATAAAATATCGGATTGTACGAAACTACTCAAATGAGGGCGATGGTGCACTTCCAGGCGGGGCAAAGCTTCCCCTAGCTGATAGAATCACCCCGGATCCTTTGTTCCACCCTCACACATTCATATAAAGTTACGTTTGATTTTTTGAAATATCCCCGGAGGAGATCAAGGAACTCTTTCGAATGGAAAGTGAGTCTTAAATTCAGTTTTCGTCTCTCCCCCTACGAGGGATCCAAACACAAACTTTTGAACGACTTTTTTTTTCCGAACGGTTTCCCTCGCCGAGAAACAAATCTACTTGAATGTTGGCACGTAATAGATGAGTAAGAACACGTGGGTAGGCTTCGGTGAGTGACAAGATAAAGAATAGCTGAGAAATGGTTTGAAAAAACGTGAAATATCGGAAAAAGAGAGAATAATTTATACTTTATTTGACATTTTAAGAGGCCGCGCAGTGTCGACATAATGCAGTTCGCCATAATGCATTTGACCATAAAATAGCATCAGATAATAGTCATAAAGAACATAGTCAAAATAACATAGAATATAAACAAGAACATAGTCAACACAAAGAAAACTTAATAATAACTTAACAAAGAAAATAGTCAAAAACTTTTGAGCATACATCTCACCATAATGAAGATTAACACGTGTCGTTTCGACATAAAATTTGTCGTTTCAATATAACGCAGTTGAACATAAAGGAAACTTACATTTAAAAAAAATTTTCGTATCGACATAAAACTGCTTCTGTCGTTTGTGGATAATGCAGCTCACCATAAAGTAGGACAGCAGAAGAGCAAGTCTATTTTCGACGTTAAAAACGCGATTATGGCGAAACGACAAAAAAACTTGACAGTTCACCATAATTCGCACATCCTTGCGAGAGGTAAAGAATTAACCTCCATGTGTCATAAAATGAGCTGATCCCATTGGCTGCTTGCTTTTCCTAGCTTATGTTGAGATGTTTTATGTTGAATTGCATTACGGTGAACTGTAAAGTTTATGGTTTTGGAGCAATCCTAAGGCGTAGGATTGCTCTTTCGCTGTCCTTAGTTTATGGTGAGATATGCCCAAACGATAGAAACAGTTTTATGGCGAAACGAGTTTAAAGAGAGGTTTTAATGGTGAGAAGCGTTATGGTGACTTGCATTTTTTTTTATGTCGACTTGCATTTTTTGAAAAAGTCGTTTATGGCGAAACGCTTTATGTTTAAATACATTATGCTCAAAATTTTTGAACTGTTGAAAGCTTTATGTTCAATTGCATTATGCCGAAACGCATTATAATGAACTACAGATTTTTTATGTTCAACTGCTTTAGGGTGAAATGCTTTATGTTGTCTTATGGTGAGAAGCGGTATGGTGACTTGCATTTTTTTATGTCGATTTGCATTTTTCGAAAAAGTCGTTTATGGCGAAACGCTTTATGTTTAAATACATTATGCTCAAAATTTTTGAACTTTTGAAAGCTTTATGTTCAATTGCATTATGCCGAAACGCATTATGGTAAACTACAGATTTTTTATGTTCAATTGCTTTAGGGTGAAATGCTTTATGTTGAACGGTGTTCTCTCGCCGCGTCCTCCTAGTATAGGGCTAGAAACCGAAAGGTCGTAGGCTCAAATCCCGCTAGGGCCTAATTTTTTTAAGTCTTCCTATTTTACTAGGTTAAAAGAACCCTTATCGCGCATGCGCGGTTCCTAGTTTCTTGCCCTTCCACCAACTGAGCTATGGTAGCCGAGACGATAGATTACCATTGGATTTGGATTCTTTTCCTACCTTTTTTCCCAACTTCTTCTTTCTCTTTTTCCCGTTATTTTTACTGAAAACGGAAGACGGTTCTGTGATCCTCCAAGTATTGGGCAAGAAACCCAAAGGTCGTAGGCTCGAATCCCGCTGGGCATAACTTTTTTTAAGTCTTCCTTTTTTACTAGGTTAAAAGAACTCTTATCTAGATCGCGCATGCGCGGTTTCCTAGTTTATTGTCCTTCCACCAACTGAGCTACGGTAGCCGAGACTAATACATTGCCATTGGATAAGGATTCTTATCCTACCTTTTTCCCCAACTACTTCATTCTCTTTTTCCCCTTATTTTTACTGAAAACGGAAATCGGGTCTGTGATTCTCAAAGTATTGGGCTAGAAACCCAAAGGTCGTAGGCTCGAATCCCGCTTGGGCCTAAACTTTTTACCTTTTCCTATTTTACTAGGTTGAATATTAAAGTTACATTGTTTAATTTCGACAGTTTGAATGTCCGGAGTAAATTAAATTTTCAACCTACTCTCAAACCGTCACTCGTCTAACTTCTATCGATCTATTAATTAACGGATTTACATAGGGCGTGTTATTTAGGGAACGAAAACAAAACTTTCATTTTGAATGAAAATATTTAAACTGTTTTTTTGCAATATTTTTACATTTTAGTTCGGATTTTTTTGGATAACAATTTAATTATAGATAGTTTTCAATAGTGGCTGATTCAATTAAGGAATATCTGAGTGAGTTTGATTGTCCTTATAATGAAGGGGGGGAGTTGGAACGGGGGTCCCTAAAGTTAACCGATCTGTATGGACCCTTAACCCGAGCTTAATGGAACATAATGAGCCTTATATATTGGCGGCCGGGGCGGGGCGGTTTGTTTACCTGAAAGGAATTTAGGGTAATTAAACCTTAATCGTCTTGTTAATTATCTGAGAACATTTTAAAATGGAATTAAATACAAATGATTTCATTAGCCAACAGATGAGCTCACAGTCTCTTATTTGTAAAAATCCAACTGTTTTGGTGGTCAGGGGCCACTTTAAAGAAGTTATTGTGATACCCTCAACGTCGGGTTTTTAGGGGAAGGGTCTTCCAGACCCCAAGTTAAATCAAATATTGATCTTTACCGATCACAACTTAGTCTGTGGTGCCGGCCGGCCGTAGCTTTTTTCCGGATCACTTTACGGCCACAGTTTTGAACCGATTTTCACCAAATTTTCACACAATCTTCCGTAGTCGGTGAACAAGAATGTAACTACGGCGATTTTTGAATTACGAAAAAATGGCGGAGATATGTCTGTTTGAAATTTTAAAAAATTCGCTCATTTTCGCCAAATTTTCATTAATCACTTCTCATATTTTTATTTTTTTGCGAATGATTGGTGTAAAAAAATGATAATTTAATTATCATTTTAGTTGGGAGATATTTCATACTTTCACGCCCTACGAGAGGGACCTCTCTTGGGGAAAAATCGAAAAGAACCAGCTTTCAGTTTAATATAAATTTTGTTTAATGTTAATTTTGTTTAAATGTAAATGTTTAATGTAATTTTTTTTGGGCCGCAAAATCACATAAAAAGTAGGATTTTTGGGGTTTTCTCAGTTTTTGCTTAGCTACATTTCCTCGATTTCTCAATTTTAAGGCCTAAAATTAGTGCTTTTTAGGCCTGAAAATTATTTTTAAAAAATACTAACAACCGATAAAAAATCTCAACAACCAAACGGAAGTTATTGTGATACCCTTGAAGAACGATTTTGCTTGAATTCGGTATTTTAAACCACGAGGGGTCGCCCATACGCCCAAAATTCCAATTAAGAAACCAACGGGAAGTTATTGTGATACCCTCGAAGGACGGTCTTTCTTAAAATTCTTTGGTCAGAAGGGTCAAAATGAGGCGCTCCGGGTACGAAGGGCAAACTCGACATCGGACAAATTTTTTTTTTTCATTTTCAGATTCTAGACCTTTTGAAGAATACACTCATGTAATTTTTATATTGAGTTTGCCCTTTTTTCCCCTTTAAAATACGTAAAAACCGATTTGCGGCAAAGCTCTAACTGCGATACCCGAGCGGGTACGAAGGGCGAACTCGTATCCCAGTCCACTACCCCCACTCCTTTCCGGGAGCCCCACTCCTCTTGGAACAGCTCACCGCCACGAAATAAAAATATATTATACATTTTGTGAATTAATAATCGTAAGAAATATTCGAAAATTTTTAAAAAACCCTTTCCTCTATGATTCTATGAAATCTAAAATCTCGCCACGAAAATTCCAGAGAGTGACTTTTCTGTCGAGTTCGCCCTTAACAGAAAACTTTAAAATGCGAATATCTCGAAACTACGTTTTGTCGAGTTCGCCCTTCGTACCAGGAGCGCCTCAAATGATTGATTGAATTTCGAGGAATAAAAATTAAATAGCTTTTTAACCTGCTTTTTTGGATAGTTTTTCTGGTTTTTTGAGCAAAAACTTCCTCCTTTTTACGTATTTGGTGAATATGAGTGAATCCAAATTTACTTCATTTTTGTGCTTTCTTCTCGGTTTTTGGGCAAAAACTCATTTTTTAATCATGTTTTCAATTTTATTTTGACATCAGTTTTTCCCCCTTCGGTTTTCAGCCCGAAAACGCCTCAAAACCATACTTTTTCTCGGTTTTTTTGGTTAGTACAACCATATTTACCCAATTTTGGGGTGTTATTCTCTCTTTTTTCCCACAAAACCAGTTGAAGAACGATTTTGCTTTTGATTTTGCTCTCAGTTTTTGCTTAACTACATTAACTCGATTTCTCAGTTTTGGGCCTAAAATTAGTGTTTTTTAGGCCTGAAAATTATTTACAAAAAATAAATAACAACCTATAAAAAATCTTAACAAGCAAACAAACGGAAGTTATTGTGATACCCTTGAAGAACGATTTTTCTTGAATTTGGTATTTTAAACCACGAGGGGTCGCTCATACGCCCAAAATTCCAATTAAGAAACCAACGGGAAGTTATTGTGATACCCTCGAAGGACGGTTTTTCTTTAAATTCTTTGGTCAGAAGGGTCAAAATGATTGATTTCTGACCCCCACCTACGCCCTAAATTTCGAGAAAAAGAAATTAAATAATTAACTTTTTATATAACTTTAACTAAAACTACGGGGTCTGGAAGACCCCTCGCAAATACCCCGATCACAATAACTTCTTTAAGGTACATAGTTAAAAATAACTAAAAATTGACTTTTTTTTTGCACCGTTTTTCTGGTTTTTTTCAACAAGGAACTACCTTTTTACGTATTTGGTAAAGTGAATCGAAATTTACTCGATTTTTTTGTTTTCTTTACGGTTTTGGGGCAAAAACTCACCTTTCAATCTTGTTTTCAATTTTATTTTGACATCAGTTTTTCCCCCTTCAGTTTTCAGCCAAAAATACCTCAAAAACCTTACGTTTTCTCGGTATTTTGGTATAGTAAAACCATATTTACCCAATTTTGGAGTGTTTTTCTCTTTATTTTTTCCCCCCACAACCCGTTTGATTGGACGTTTTTCTCGCATTTTTATCCGATGGACTCCCCAGGTGTTAAATTATTATCTAAAAATTTTTTTCTCAGTATTTCAAACAATGAATTTCAACTACTACGCTTATTTTAGCGCTTTTTCCCAGAAAACGCCCTTTTTACAAAATTCGCTGCACTATAAATAAATCCCTGTAATTTGTGGTGGGTGTAGGTAATAAAGTTGATGGTTAACATCAGGAAAACGTTGTTCGGATGTCAGTATCAAATTACCTAAAATTAGAAATAAAGATGGATCGCTATATTGAAATAGCCAGCAAATGGAGGTCGAAGTAAATAGTTGATTTTTTAGCAAACTAATTAAGAGAAAAAAAAATTGAAGTTTTTAGGGGAAGGAAAGATCAAAAAAGTTTTAAAAATAGGGATTTTGAACAAGGCTTTATAGTTTAAAAGGGTGATAATGCAATGCAGATTAGTTTTGATTTCTTTCAAGATGTGAGAATAAGCTTTCAAAGTTGACCTAATTATTACAAAATGCTTATAAACTCATGGGCGCGCGCGGAAGGGGATCCCTTTGAAGCGGAGCAACAAACTTTGATTAAATCCCCTCCCGGGTTCGCCCCAATCAAAAGTTTTAATGCAGCGAGTAAACACACGAAGCAAACGCGGCGTCTTCGGACAAAGGCGTTGAAAGAGAGCGGAAAAGGAGGCTGAGAATGAATTTAATTGAATGAACGTCAAGGGTGAAATAAGAGGAAGGATTGAGTTCGGAGGATCGATGGTATCCTGCCCACAGGGGAAGTCAAGATTGCTTGGAGACATCGGAGCCACTCCAATCCGACGATGGTCACTTTAATTCACACCTACACCCCCTTACAACCCACTCTACACCCCCATAAAACCCTTTTGTTTTCAAATCGCATTTTAGATTAGTAATAAATCATCCTTATTGGGTCACTCATAAAGGATCCTATTTTCAAAATCCTCCCGCAGTGCAGTTTATACCAAGAGTTATGAAACAATAACCTGCCTCATGATATACTCGACTAGCGATTAATTTTGAATTATGGATTTAAAGGATCGTCAATAGAAAGCTTTTTGCTCGCTGTACTAAAGGATGCGGATGTAAACGCTTTTCTAGAAGAACCGACTGTAAAAAATGGAGTTCTGAGGCGATTAGGGGAATTTAATAACAGCCATGATCTGTCAATTCGGTGTAAAAAAACCCCCCACCTATCAAAAACCCTTCTACAGCAGCCAGAAAAATTTATATGAGGCGCTCCGGGTACGAAGGGCGAACTCAACAAAACGTAGTTTCGAGATATTCGGATTTTAAAGTTTTATGTTACTGGCGAACTCAACAGAAAAGTCATGCGCTGGAATGGGAAAAGGAGTGGGGGTTGTGGACTAGGATGTGGAGTTCGCCCTTAGTACCCGCTCGGATATCGCAGTTTGAGCTTTGCCGCATATCGGTTTTTACGTATTTAAAGGGGAAAAAAGAGCGAACTCAACATAAAAATTACATATATGGGTGTATTCACCAAGAGGTCTAGAATCTGAAAATGAAAAAAAAAATTTGTCCGATGTTGAGTTCGCCCTTCGTACCCGGAGCGCCTCATATCAACTTCCCCGCCCAGTACACTGTAGAAAAAGAGAGATAAAGCGCTCGCGTTTTCAAAGCTCCCCGTGGCGGTGTCGCGAAATACTGGTTTTCAGCTGTGTAATTGGTTTGAACAAGTGATTACTGATTTTTTAGATGCTATATTGTAGATCGGTTTACAATCACATAAAAGATGCTTGTTTACAGGCTCTTCGCAGGGTTTCCTCTTTCAATATTCTGTTAATTTTCTAAAAACTGTGTTATCCCTGATAAAAATGTTTCGTGACGCCACCAAGGGGAGCTTTGAAAACCGGTGTACCGAGGGAATTTAATGACATTCATGATCTGTCAATAATACTCCGTGTAAAAAACACCCCGCCTCGCAAAAACTCTTCTACAGCAGCCAGAAAAATTTATATCAACTTCCCCGCCCTGCGATGTACACTGTAGAAAAAGAGAGATGAAGTGCTCGCGTTTTCAAAGCTCCCCTTGGCGGTGTCGCGAAATGCTGGTTTACAGCTGTGTAATAAATCATGGTATGAAATCGTCGCGATAGTTCTAACACCGGACAAGTCATTTTTCCAAGGTTTTCAAGAGAGCCAAAATACGGATTAATTTCTCATTGGAATCAATGCTTCACCTGTTGGCTAAATCGTGAACTACGCGTTTTCTGTTGGTAGTAGGGTTAAACTACCAACGGAATTCGATTTTCCGCAAAATTTACCATCAGAAACAATGCCTCAACAACAACTCAAAATTGATAAAAAATGACTTATCCGGTGTTAGAACTAACGCGACGAAATATATTAATCAAGTGATTACTGATTTGTTGGATGCTATGTTGTAGATCGGTTTAAAACCACAGAAAAGATTTTTTTTTTTTTTTTTGCACGGTTTCCTCCTTCAATATTCTGTTAATTTTCTTGTGTTATCCCTGATAAAAAGCATTTCGTGGCGCCACCAAGGGGAGCTTTGAAAACCGGAGTACGGTCGCTTCATCTCTCTTGGTCTACAGTGTACATCGCAGGGCGGGGAAGTTGATACAACTTTTTCTGGCTGAGGTCGAAGGGTTTTTGCGAGAAGGGGTTTTTTTTCCACAGATTTTTACACAGAACTACGAGTTTTCTGTTGGTAACATGATTATACTACCAACGGGATTCGATTCTCCGCAAAATTTACCATCAGAAACAATGCCTCAACAACAACTCAAAATTGATAAAAAATTACTTATCCGGTGTTAGAACTAACGCGACAAAATTTATTAATCAAGTAATTACTGATTAGTTAGATGCTATGTTGTAGATCGGTTTAAAACCACAGAAAAGATGCTTTTTTGCAGGGTTTCCTCCTTCAATATTCTGTTAATTTTCTTGTGTTATCCCTGATAAAAAGCATTTCGTGACGCCACCAAGGGGAGCTTTGAAAACCGGAGTACAGGCGCTTAATCTCTCTTTGTCTACAATGTAAATCGCAGGGCGGGGAAGTTGATATAACTTTTTCTGGCTGCTGTAGAAGGGTTTTTGCGAGGTGGGCTGTTTTTTACACAGAGTTTTTGATAGCTATATCACAACTTTTTGTAGTTAAAATTATTAACTATTGCAAAGACTTTTAAAGGTCATATTATAACCTTATTATAACCTATCCATATTATAACCTATTGATAGATTATAAATATTATAGTGCAAAATTTCAAGATTAGTCCTCCAGGCTAGTGCGACAAAACGTATCCTGAAATTTCAGTTTTGTTCCTAACTTTTTTTTTGCGGGGGAGGGGGGGGGGGGTTATTCCTTCAGAAGGTGATGGCGAAAGTCAAAAGGAAGCTCTGTGCAAAATTTCAAGTCAATCGGTGCACTAGCAGAGGCTGTATCCCTGGCTTACTGAACGGGAAGAAGGAGAACGCGAAAAACCGGGTTTTCAGAGTTCTATATATGGGCACCCTGTATACCGATCGACTTGAAATTTTCAGCATTTACTCATATTGAATCAGAGACGCTCTGTATAAAATTTGAAGTCGATCGGTATACAGGGTGCTAGGATCCAGATACCCGAAAAATCGCAAATCGTTGTTGGCGCTTGGTTTGCTTGTCGCGTTTCTAGATATGGATGTCAAGTAGAAATCTATAATCGATTTTTAAAATTGCTTTCTTGTAGCGGATGATTGTTGCATTATCTCCGGAGGCGCATACACCAAACTATTTCGACTTCAATCAAACGGCATTCGAGAGTCGCCTCCCCCTACAAGCCTATCAAGTGACTGACAATTCAATTCAGTTTCAATCGAGCAAACAACAAGACATTCGAGGATATAGGAAGGAAGGGCGCGCGGTGGAAACGAGGAAGAGACATGTTAAATTGCAATTATAGTTCGAGAGCTCTCGAAGGAGTCTCCCAACCCCTCCGTTTACCGCGACGAGTTACTCCGTCGAGACCTCTTTTACATTTTAAAAGGGGGAAAGGGTCTCTGTTAAAATTTCAATCGACCTTTATAACTTAAAGCTCTCGTTGAATGAGAAAAAACAATTTTTTTATCTCCCTCCTTCTTCAAAAATGAAAAATCACTTTTAGATAAAATGCTCCAGGGGTTAAACAACTCAAGCGAAAAGTGACATGTTGGAACATCAAGTTCCACTTAGTTCCCAATTGATTTTTAATAGCTTTGTTCCAATATCAGTTAGAAACTCCAGGAGCATGCGCAGAAGGATTTCTAAGGCATATTTTTGACGTCGTTCAAATCGTTTGTCCGTCAAATCTGAAGTCCAAATCCTTCTGCGCATGCTCCAGGAGTTTCTTTAATAATATTATTCTCACTCACTTATGTATCCCAAAAGAGGCTACTGGTGGAGCCATTTTCTTCTTTTCCAACGAGCAGTTTTTCCTTTTTACCCAAGATAAAAATGTAGATGATAAAATACAAGGCTCCAACTTTTTCGTCCGAAATTCCGGTGACGTTCGCATTCTTTTAGGTTAGCTCAAAGGATGGTCCGAGGTTAACAGAAGAGGGGAAAGGTAGTTCACTTCAAATATCTCTTAATAAACTTTAAGAGCCTACCCTATGACAGCCCCGAAAGAATTTCGTGAATTATAATACTGCCTTGATAAAAAACTTTCCCTCCCGTGAAATTAGAGAGAAAAGAAATTAAATGCGTTTTTTATAACGCTCTTTTTTTTTCCAACAATACCACTTTTATTACAATTTAAACGAAAGTCATTTTAACATAATGAAATTCTCAAGAAACCCAATTTGCTAAGAGAATTCGCCTGGGAGGCGTAAATAGGGGACCTACCTCAGTTCGTAATTGTGGAAGAATGAACACCCTGTATATTCTAATGCGTTTTGCTTGCGAGAGGAAAAAAATCAACCCTTTATGTTTGGTATCAAACGATCTTTTCTTAGGAAATAAATAGAAATGTCGTTTCATCAGGCGAGATTTGTTTGAGAGTGGATAAAATTTAAAACCCTCATTATAAAGGATATCCTGGATTTCAGGATTTTTCCTCATTTTTTGATAACGTAATGGTTTACATTATTATGTATCGGGAGTGTTGTTATTTATTTTTTATTTATTTATTTTAAATCTAATTTTTACTAGATTCTAAAGAGTTTACCTTGGTTTTTTGACACCTAAATCTCATCATTTTTGCATGGTTTATCAAAATAAAAAGTACTGGTTTGAAGAGCTTCCATCGAAAACTTCCTTAAAGAGAAGAAACAATATAGGAGGGGGAAGTATATGGGAGGGGGAAGTATATGGGAGGGGATCTCATATGGGAGGGGAAGTATATGGGAGGAGGGGGAAGTATATGGGAGGGGGAAGTATATGGGAGGGGAAGTATATGGGAGGGGAAGTATATGGGAGGGGGAAGTATATGGGAGGGGAAGTATATGGGAGGGGAAGTATATGGGAGGGGGGGAAGTATATGGGAGGGGAAGTATATGGGAGGGGAAGTATATGGGAGGGGAAGATATGGGAGGGGAAGTATAAGGGAGGGGAAGTATGGGAGGGGAAGTATATGGGAGGGGAAGTATAACGGAGGGGAAGTATAACGGAGGTGGAAGTATAACGGAGGTGGAAGTATAACGGAGGTGGAAGTATAACGGAGGTGGAAGTATAACGGAGGTGGAAGTATAACGGAGGTGGAAGTATAAGGGAGGTGGAAGTATAACGGAGGTGGAAGTATAACGGAGGTGGAAGTATAACGGAGGTGGAAGTATAACGGAGGTGGAAGTATAACGGAGGTGGAAGTATAACGGAGGTGGAAGTATAAGGGAGGTGGAAGTATAACGGAGGTGGAAGTATAACGGAGGTGGAAGTATAACGGAGGTGGAAGTATAAGGGAGAGGAAGTATATGGGAGGGGAAGTATAACGGAGGGGAAGTATAAGGGAGGGGAAGTATATGGGAGGGGAAGTATATGGGAGGGGAAGTATATGGGAGGGGAAGTATATGGGAGGGGAAGTATAAGGGAGGGGAAGTATAAGGGAGGGGAAGTATATGGGAGGGGAAGTATAACGGAGGGGAAGTATAACGGAGGTGGAAGTATAACGGAGGTGGAAGTATAACGGAGGTGGAAGTATAAGGGAGAGGAAGTATATGGGAGGGGAAGTATAACGGAGGGGAAGTATAGGGAGGGGAAGTATATGGGAGGGGATGTATAACGGAGGGGAAAGTTATTATTTTTTCGAAAAAAAATTTTCCGATTTTTTTTTTCAAAAATTTTTCGAAGACGGTAGAAAGTAGAAATAATGGGATTTTTGCCCAAGGGAGGTCCCTATCGTAGCGGGTGGAACAGTGAAATTTCTCCCTATTAAAATGATAATTAATGTTAAACAAAAAATAATAATTTTTTTCGCCAAAAATTCTTAAAAAATATAAGGAGTAATTGGTGAAAATTTGATGAAAATTGGACCAACGGTTCAGTCACAGCGAATTTTTTAAAATTTCAAACAGACATATCTCCGCTATTTTTTCGAAATTCAAAAATCGCCCAAGTTAGTTTTTGTTCACTGACTAAAGAAAATTTGGTGGAAATCTGGTGAAAATCGGTTCAAAATTGTGGCCGTAAAGTGTAACGGAAAAAAATGCTACGGACGGCCGGCCAGCACCATAGACAAAGTTGAGATATCGGTAAATATCATTATTCGATTTGACCCTCCGGGGTTTGAAAGACCCTTACTCAAAAACCCGACGTCGAGGGTATCACAATAACTTCTTTAAGGAAGTTGATAATATTTTGGAAGAGAAACCCTATTTATACGGGATCTTTAGCTTTTTTTCCTCGGTTTTTAGACAGAGAAACCTTAATTTTACCACAACTTTTGGTAGTTTTCCTTTGTTTTTGGGCAAAAGAAATTTTTTTAAGGTTTCAAGTGTTTTTCTCGTTTTTTGACAGAGAAGTGCAAATTATACAGGATTTTCAGGTGTTTTTCTTGGTTTTTTGAGATAGGTACCTACTCTATTTTCACTAGATTTTTTAACAGAGAAACTCCAATTTTACATTGTTTCAATGGGGTTTTTTTATATCATTTTTAGGTATTTTGACAGAGAACCCCAATTTTTACAGGATTTTCGGGAGTTTCCCTTGGTTTTTGACAGAGAAACCGAATTTTTAAAGGAAGTTATTGTGATTTATTAGAAGTTATTGTGATACCCTCTAAAGTCGGGTTTTAAGGAAGGGTCTTTCAGACCCCGGAATATTTTACCTGAGAAAGAAAAGCTATAATTTTCAATCTTGAAATAATAAACCTTCGTGCAATTTGTTTATTTAGTGTTATAAGCGGCGGAGATTGATTTACTAGTATGGTTTAACTTGGAAAGACTAGCTGTCCTTGAGTTTAATTAGCTTTGTGTGTACAATGCGTTGTTAGACCATCGAGATAAACTTTAATCCTGAATTATTATCATTAAGTTTAAATGAAATACTAGTCTGGAGCCGGGCCCCATCGGGAACTTCATTAAAGAGAAGGAACAATATAGGAGGGGGAAGTATAAAGGAGAGGGAAGTATAAAGGAGGGGAAGTATAAAGGAGGGGGAAGTATTAAGGAGGGGGAAGTATTAAGGAGGGGAAGTGTTAAGGAGGGGGAAGTATAAAGGAGGGGGAAGTATTAAGGAGGGGAAGTGTTAAGGAGGGAGAAGTATAAAGGAGGGAAAGATGAAGGACGGGAAAAAATTTAAATTTTTTCCAAGTTTTTTGACAAATTTTCTAAGTATTTGTTTATGAAAAATTTTTTAAGTTTTTTTTGGATAATTTTTTTTTTTCAAAAAAATTTTTTTTTTTTTTAATTTTTCTAAATGTCAAGGTAGAAATAATGGGATTTTCGGCTAAGGGAGGTCCCTCCCGTAGCGGGTGGAAGTATCAAATTTCTCTCTACTAAAAAACGAAAAAAAAACTAATAATAATAATAACTACACCAAATATTGGTAAAAAATATGAGGAGTATTTGGTGAAAATTTGGTGAAAATCGCACCAACGGTTTGGCTGCAGCGCAGTTTTAAAATTTCAAACAGACATATCTCCGCCATTTTTTCGAAATTCGAAAATCGCCGGATTACTTTCTTGTTCACCGATTAAGGAAGATTGTGAGAAGTGAAAATTTTTTTTTTTTTTTTAAAAAAAGAAGTAGATAACCAATGAGCAAGAGGCTTACTCTTCCTATTGGTTAATCTACTTCTTTTTTTGACTTGTTGGCCTTCAGACCGTCACAAGGGGGGAGGGGGGGTTGGACCCAGGCGGGGGCTTTCGCCATAATGCCGTGGCGCCCAATTTTTCGGGACCAACTACCAGAGGAGTGGCCTAACTAAATTATCCACAGATTTTGTAGAAGGATATTTAATTGGAATTTAACTTCCAACCAAAAATCCCTATACCCAATCTGGGATCGAACCCCGGTCTTCCGTGGTGGGAAGCCAAGACTGAACCCACCAGCCACGGAGCCGGTTAAAGTGAAAATTTGTTCAAAACTGTGGCCGTGAAGTGTTCCGGAAAAATGCTACGGCCAGCCGGCACTACAGACAAAGTTGAGATCGGTAAAGATCAATATTCGATTTGACCCTCCGGGGTCTGGAAGACCCTTCTCCAAAAGCGTGGAGGGTATCACAATAGAAGTTAAAATAGTAAATTGGAAATTTAAAGTGAGGAGAAGAGTTTAAAAAAAAATGTTGAAAAGAAAACAGTGAATAAATTTAGAAGGGTCAGGGGAGTTGAAGGGGTGATAAAAGATAAACTCACCTGTGGGATATGGGGAAGGAAGTACATATACTTAAGTGCGGGTGGGCGGGGGGGAGATGTATATGAGGCTACTGATAACATGTAAAAGTTTCGGGTCATAAGGGAAAAGAGAGACGGAAAGATGGAAAAGGGTCCCAGAAAAGGGAGCACGTACGCCAATCTCGCCTTCTGACGAGCTTCAATAATTTACAGTGGTTCTCGCCAGGGTTGAGGGGTTCGGCGCAAGAAGTGGTTTACTTGATGTTTGTGAAAGCTCCTTCTCCACTCACCCTGTCGCAAAGCCGTTCTTTCGGGCTCTTATCCTTTTTTTTTCTCCCCTTTCGTATTTTTCAACTACTTTCCTTATCATCGCGGTTTAAATATTGACGCCGTTGGTATATCTACTGAC
This sequence comes from Orius insidiosus, assembly GCA_014119065.1. Lineage (NCBI taxonomy): Eukaryota > Metazoa > Arthropoda > Insecta > Hemiptera > Anthocoridae > Orius > Orius insidiosus. The sequence goes on along the minus strand of JACGAQ010000035.1, from coordinate 30,223 downwards.
CCACTAAGGTTTAATATAATACAATTTTACAAAATATATCCCCTCTACATCTTTTTAATGTTAATAATCCTCGTCATAATTGGAATTCGCCAAGCTTAAACAAACTAAAAGCAAAAAAAGTAACAACGGTACCAAGTGCCTACTGGACGTCACGAGTTGCATTTTTTGGGTATCTAGATTTCAGCACCCTGTATAGCTATCGACTTCAAATTTTTTACAGGTATTTCTGGTTTAATATGAGTAACTTCTGAAAATTTAAAGTCGATTGGTATACAGGGTGCTGAGATATAGTACTTCAAAAACCTTTTTCACTGTTATCTTTCACTTCTTCTTATTCTTATCAGCTACCCAGGGGACCGATTGACTTGAAATTTTGCACAGAGCATCCTTTCAATTATGGCCAGTGTAGTTGAAAGATTTAACCCATTAACAACACCCATCAACACGAAAAAAATATAGGAGGGGGAAGTATAATGGAGGGGAAGTACAACGGAGGGGGAAGCAAATGGGAGGGGAAGTATAACAGGGGGAAGTATAAGTTAGGGGAAGTACAATGGAGGGGAAAGTATAAGGGAGGAGAAGTATTTTGAAAAATTTTCCAGATTTTTTTTTAATTTGCGACTTTTTTTTTTTTTTTTTTTTTTTTTTTTTTTTTTTGAAACCGGGTTTTCCGCTTTTTTTTTTTTTTTTTTTTTTTTTTTTTTTTTTTTTTTTTTTTTTTTTTTTTTTTTTTTAAATTTTCGTAAGTTCTTTTTTTTTGAAAATTTTTTTTAAGTGTCAAGGTAGAAATAATGGACTCTTTGGCCTAGGGATGTGCCTCTCGTAATGGGTAGAAGTTTGAAATTTCTCCCTACTAAAAAAATAATAATTAAAAAGTGGAAATTTTTTTTCACCAAAAATTCTTAAAAAAATAAAAAGTAATTGGTGAAAATTTGGTGAAAATCGGACCAACGCGGATTTTTTAAAATTTCAAACAGACATATCTCCGCCATTTTTTCGAAATTCAAAAATCGCCCTCGTTAAATTCTTCTTCACCGGCTAAAGAAATTTGTATGAAAATTTGGTGAAAATCGGATGAAAACTGTGGCCGTAAAGTGTTCCGGAAAAAAATGCTACGGCCGGCCGGCACCACAGACAAAGTTGAGATCGGTAAAGATCAATATTCTGGAAGACCCTTCCCCAAAACCCGACGTGTAGGGTATCACAAAAGTTATGAACAAAAAACTTGATGCTTGTTTATAGGCTCTTCGCAGGGCTTCCTCCTTCAAAATTTTGTTAATTTTCTGTTATCCCTGGTAAAAAGCATTTCGAGACGCCACCAAGGGGAGCTTTGAAAACGGGAGTAATGGCGCATCTCTCTTTTTCTACAGTCTACATCGCAGGGGGGTAGTTTATATAACTTTTTCTGGCTGCTGTCGAAGGATGTTTTAAATATAGCTCTTCCAAATCTTCTGGGTATAAATAATCCTCGTTGAAATTGGAAATAATTTAATTTTTGTGTTTGAAACGTTGGATTTTAGGGTCGTTCGGTTGCCGAATATTGGCAGTATACGAGGTGCATAATTGAAACCGACCGTCCGGCCACACATTCCCGTCATGCGGGTTTCTAATGGTCTCCATCAATATGCATCACTCTGTCAGGTCTGAAGTTTTCATCTATTTCAAAACCCCCCGTTTTTATTTTGGGTAAATTAATTAATTTTTTTTATGTGGGCGATTTAAGCCCTGATTGTTCGAACAGGTAATTTACAAATGTTTCGTGATTGCAGGATCAGATAATGGCTCAAGTTAATACCATAGGGAACGAATTACGGGGCTGTTCCAACCAACAATTTTTTAAAAAATAGGGGAAAAAAACTAAAAGGGGCAAAAAATTTCGACTAAAATGGCGACAAAAATGAAATTAATACTTCACCACCTTAATTACGATCACGGAAAGAACGGCTTATTTTTTTGAGAAGTCCCAAACGAAATTAAGAGTTGGAAGACATAAAATTAAATTAGGCCAACTTTTCGTTGAAACTTTTTTTTTTTTTCAGGATTTGTTGTGCGATCGTGGTGTATAGGCGCTTGTTATCGACTCTCGAATTCCGGGCCGTTGAATCCCCTGTTGGCCTCCCAACTAAAAGAAAAAGTCGAAGATAATCAAATAGATCATAATTCAATTATTTTTTATTCTCGAAGCCCGTAGGGTCGAATATAAAATCCTGTATAAAGAGATTTTTTACAACAAAAGTGCTGAAAAATAGAGGAAAAATGCTTTTCAGTAAAAATGGCAGTAAAGCCGAAAAACAACGTGTGAAAATTGCCAAAAAAAAAAATGGATTTTCAATACAAATTAAAATAATTTTTTTAAAAAAACCTCTTAAAAGTGTACTGATTTGCACACTGAAAAACTAGATAAAGAAGGCCCAAAAATGGGGGAAATATGGTCTTTTTAGGCCCATGGAAACCGAATTTTTTGGTCTAAAAATTGGGGGAAGGAATGCAAGGAGTTTCTAGGGCATAAAATCAAAAAATCATGTTAACTTCCTTAAAAAAGTTATTGTGATACCCTCGACGACGGGTTTTTGGGAAAGAGTCTTTCAGACCCTGGAGGGTCAAATCGAATTGTTGTTTGTGAAGTGGGATAACCGATATCAGAAGTGGGATAACCGATGTCAGAAGTGGGATAACCGTTATCAGAAGTGGGATAACCGTTATCAGAAGTGGGATAACCGATGTCAGAAGTGGGATAACCGATGTCAGAAGTGGGATAACCGATGTCAGAAGTGGGATAACCGATGTCAGAAGTGGGATAACCGATGTCAGAAGTGGGATAACCGTTGTCAGAAGTGGGATAACCGTTGTCAGAAGTGGGATAACCGTTATCAGAAGTGGGATAACCGTTATCAGAAGTGGGATAACCGTTATCAGAAGTGGGATAACCGTTATCAGAAGTGGGACAACCGTTATCAGAAGTGGGGCAACCGTTATCAGAAGTGGGGCAACCGTTATCAGAAGTGGGATAACCGTTATCAGAAGTGGGATAACCGTCATCAGAAGTGGGACAACCGTCATCAGAAGTGGGACAACCGTCATCAGAAGTGGGACAACCGTCATCAGAAGTGGGACAACCGTTATCAGAAGTGGGACAACCGTTATCAGAAGTGGGACAACCGTTATCAGAAGTGGGACAACCGTTATCAGAAGTGGGATAACCGTTATCAGAAGTGGGATAACCGTTATCAGAAGTGGGATAACCGTTATCAGAAGTAGGATAACTGTTATCAGAAGTGGGATAATAAATATAATAATTGGGATAACCGATAGCAGAAGTGGGATAGCACTCATATTTGATAGATCTCAACTTTGTCTGTTGCCGTCCGGCCCTCCGTCCGTAGCATTTTTTTCCGGAATACTTTGCGGCCACAGTTTTCAACCGATTTTCCCCAGATTTTCACCAAATTTTCTTTAGTCGGTGAACAAGAACGAGGGTGATTTTTGAAATTCGAAAAAATGGCGCAGATATTATGTCTTTTGAAATTTTAAAAAATTCGCTGCGTCCGAACCGTCGCGTTGGTCCAATTTTCACCAAATTTTGACCAATTACTTTTTATATTTTTTTAAGAATTTTCGGCGAAAAAAAATTATAATTTTTTTAACATTAATTATCATTTTAGTAGGGAGAAATTTGATACTTCCACGCCTTACGAGAGGGACCTCTCTTGGGGAAAAATCCCATTATTTCTACCTTGATACTTAAAAAAATGAAGAACTTAGAAAAATTTTTCGGAAAAAAAGCGCAAATTTATTTTTGATTGCAGAATCAGATTCTACAGTCAATTTCACGTAGAAAACACTCTTTTCATGTTTTATTCGAAGTTTTATTTTATCTATTCTGAATCAATAAATAAACCCGTTATGATGATATCTTTTGATATCCATTTTTCAAGCTGTAACTTCTTTAAAAGTAAGGTTATCGTACCCAAACGTTGGTCTCCCGCCCACTGGGTCTCCCAGACCCTATGGGGTCAAAAAGACCCATCGTTTTCCACGCTGAAAATTTTGGAAAAATAAGGCGATTGTAACCCATGGGGTGTTATATTTATGACCCAGAGCCACATGGGGTCATAAAGACCCATAGTCATGACCAATGAATGGGTCTGTGAGGCCCCATGGGTCTAGAAAGCCCATACAGTAACAATAGCCTTTTTTTCCAAATTTACAACCTGGAATGCAATGGGTCTTTTTGACCCCACGGGGTCTGGGAAACCCCGTGGGGCCCGGGAGACCAATGTTTGCTTACAATAGCCTTACTTTTTTTAAAGTTTCAGGTTAGAAAATGGAAGCAGTTTCGCTAGCATCTCGTCATGGCGACTTTATTTATATATTTTGGCTAGAAATAAACCTTTGAAAAAACATAAAAGGAGTGTGTTCTACGTGAAATTGTCTGGAAAATCCGAATCTGCAATGAAAAATAGGGGTTCCCATTTAAGTTAGGAACGTTTTGGCCTTTTTAAAGGGAAATTCGCGTTTTGGAAGTTCTGCGCATGCGCGACGAAAAACTGTTTTTCGATTCGTAATCTACGCTCAAAATTAAGGGGGGTTGTATTTTAACTTTTTTTTTCTCCGAAGATATTCAAGCAAGATAGCAAAATTAACTTTTTGGGGGGCGGCGGAACGCTGCCAAAAACCTCAAAAACTAGACCCAAAATGAGGGAGGGTTACAATTCAACTTTTTTCTCTATTTTGATTGGTTTACCCTGAGGAGATCGTAAGTTTCCACCCTGTATATTAATTTATATTTTTTAAAGATGAAAAATCCGAATAAAGAGATAACTTTAAAGAATTCATTGAGGCATAAACATAATTTTATACTTATATATCACAAGTTTGTTTTTCCCTTTATAGTCTGATGAACTTTTTCAAGTAAATTTTATGAAAAGGAAATCAAAGGATAACGAAAAAGCATCTTTTCTAAATCCAAAGAGAAGAAAATAATTGGCTTTTTTAAAAAACTAAATCCTAAAATCTCATATAATCCGAAAAAAGATTGCTTTGGGCCCCGTTGGCGTTTCTCTTTTATCTTAGCCCAGCGGGAGAAAAAGAAAAAGAGCGGGGAACCTAATAAAACTTAAAGGAGTTCAAGGGTTCAAGTGAAATGTATTCCACACCCGAGAGAGGAAAAAGAAGCTCAATACCCGCGGATTGAAAAATTTTAATCCCGTATTAAACTTTAGATAAGCCATAAGGAAGCTTCATATATCTTATGTCAAAAGGGAAAAATGAAATACTTTTTTACCTTATTTTTCTATCTCTCTTTTTTTAACCCCACCTTTAGGCTTGCCTGATGAAGCAAGATTGAAACGTTAAATATTAAAAGTTTACTCAGGGGAAGTTGAACTAAAACGACAGACCTTATAAAATACGTTTTTAGGGATTTCCCCTCCAAGTTTTTAATTTTAAAATCTCAAACATGTGCTCAGCAATAAAAAAAGCAACCTCAATTACTTCCTAAAGTACGCTAAAAAGTGGAACTAAAAAAAGAATTTTTTAAATAAAAAAACTTTATGAGTTGATATTTCATAACGGAAAAAATAGCTCACGTTTTCTAGGATTTTGACGGTTTTGTTTTATCACGTGTAGGTGAGGACGTTAACATTTTATTTTGTTCTTTTTTTATCTTTCTTCCCAACAACTTATCTTATTATCTGCTTTTTTCAGACATAAAATTCTCTTGAGGGGTTAAAAACATAAAAAAAGGGTTGGTCTGTAGCCCCTACTTGAGGGCTGAAGTTTTTTTTTCTCCGCCATTTTTTGCGGATGTCATGATCGATAACTACGTTTTAAACATATAGGGTCTGGAAGGCAGAAATTCGTCGAGGGCATGACAATAACAGTGATTGAGAAAGTTAAAAACTTCACTCAAAACACGGGGTCAGGATGGCAGAAATCCGTTGAGGGTATGGCAATAACAGTGTTTGAGAAAGTTAAAATTTAAAAATTTCACTCAAAACACGGGGTCTGGATGGCAGAAATCCGTCGGGGTTATGACAATAACAATGTTTATGAAAGTTAAAAATTTCACTCAAAATACGGGGTCTGGAAGGCAAAATCCGTCGAGGGTATGACAATAACAGTGTTTGAGAAAGTTAAAAATTTTCACCCAAAACACGGGATCTGGAAGGCAGAAATCCGTCGAGGCATTTTCCTCCAAATCTTTGTAAAAGGATTACGACGAAACTATTCATCTGATTTTCTTATATAACATGTTTTTGGAAAGAGCTCATCAGAACCTACAAAATGGCTTGCGGGTTTTTTGGAAAAATTGTTTTAGTCGAAAAGTAAGTTTTCCATTTTCCAAAGGAAATTTTTTTTGGAAAAGCTGCTCCCAAGACCGTATAGGCATTCCCGATCTAACAAGAACTAGCTTTTGTAAAAAATTTTCCTACAATTTTTAGTGCTCAAATATAGGAAAGTAATTTTAGGAAAGTGCGATCTCTTGTTTTTGAAGCAAAAATATCGGTATGATGATAAAAGGAGAAAAAATGATGAAAATTGAGGTCAGAAAAAGACCAGAATCAGGGTAGTTTTGACTAGTGTTGGGCGTATAATCGCAATTACGATAATTAAGTATTTAATTACGGTTATTATACGTAATTAAGTTTCTTAATTACGATAAGCCCAAAGCCCAAAGCATTAAGCAGATGTTAAACCAGAAAATCGAAGTAAACAACCAAAAAGGTTGTTGAAAGCTCAATAACCCTATGAAATCGGGGCTTCTACACCAAAAAATCTAGGAAAATACCCAAAACCTGGGGTAAAAGAAATGTTGAACGACTGATAAAACGGGTTTTCTACACTTGAAAATCGAGGAAAACAATCAAAAAGGATGTTGAAAGCTCAAAAACCCGATGAAAATGGTTCTTCCGCACCAAAAAATTGAGGAAAACGACAAAAAATCTGGTATACAAAATATTAAACGTCTGAACTCCTAATAAACGGATTTTCTAGACCTGGAAATCGAAGAAAAAGCCCAAAACTCCGTTGAAAAGACTGTAAACGCCAAAATACCCGATAAAATCGGTGTTTCTACACCAAAAAATCGCGGAAAACGACCCAAAACCTGGTAAAAGAAATGTTGAAAGCCTGATAAAACAGGTTTTCTAGACTTGAAAATGGAGGAAAACAATCAAAAAGGATGTTGAAAGCTCAAAAACCCGATGAAATTTTTTCTTCCACACCAAAAAATCGAGGAAAAAGACAAAAATAAAAGATAAAAATAGGTTAAACGCTTGAACGCCTAATAAAACGGTTTTCTAGACCAGGAAATCGAGGATAACGCGCAAAACTCCGTTGAAAAAGGTTAAACGCCCGAACACCTGATGGTACAGAAATTTTGAAAATGATAAAATTTAACTAACAGGGAAAAAGCTTTTATCCAGGAAAAATTATATGATAAGAGGAAAAAAGCGACATGTCTTGACAGTTCAAGTGTCAACTGTGCTACAATATCTGACAAGAAAACAGCTTCACTGGCTTCTGCGATACATATTATTCTTTTAACCTTATTACATGAGTGTTAGAAAAAAAAACATATAACTATTATGTTTAATAACTTTTTTTTTCCTTTCACAAATACACAGTTTGTTTGAATAAAATTACCGGTTATTTTCGATTATTTGTTTGTCAATACTGTCGAGAATCGTACGTTTAGAATATTAATAAATAAACGAATAACTTTTTCCATTTCATTCCTGTTGGAAGGGGGGGAAACCTAATCGATTTGTTTATACGTGTTTTGGAAGAAGAAACTTTTTATTTTGGTAAAGAATTTCCGAGTTTCCTTCCCAAAAATCGCCGTTCATCTTTCCTCCTGCGCGAATGCCGAAAGCCAGGTAAGCAACTTGACGAACAGAAAAAAATAGAACTTAATTTCAAATAGATTTTCACTCGATTACTCGCAATTAAGGCCTAGAGAATCCACTGTTAATTAAATAGGGATTAAGGAGTTTACCCTCTCCAGATGACATACGTAGCTTAATGACTGGCCCATCGCTTACCATCAATAACTCCCGAACCCCCGTGGATCCTCCAAGTTTGAAACTATCTTCAAATTACTTTAAACCGATCTAATTAATTTAAACGCAACTTTGATGGGAGTTAAAAAAAGAAAAAGAAAAAAAGGATTTTTCTTGCATATATTACTGGAGTTGATTAAAATAGGAGCTTTTTGTAGGGTCACTATACTGTTCGTGGTATTCTAATTAAAATGTTAAAACGAAGGGGGGAAATGAGCCTTAACTATGAGTCTGGGCAATGCTTTGTTCCACTGTAAGTGGGCCGGAGAGGTGGAGGTGATTAAATTAAAAAGGGGAGCTCCATCGCTAAAGCCTCTTAAGAGAAAATTCTGAATTTCCACCACTTCTCAGGTTCTCCGAAAAAAAGGAGAGAAAAAAAAAAAAAGATTGCTATGACTTAATTTTATTTTTTTCAAATAATACAGCTCCCTAAATTCTTTCTTATCGAATCCATTCTCTCCCCCAGGAGAAGTGTTTAACACGTTTATTTGCTTCGGTCCTTTCAAAGTTTGTTTGAGTGTAGTTTGCGGGTAGATCCAGGGGAATCCCATTTCCAAACTTAACATTAACTTCCCACTCGTGCGAACTCTCAACGATAAAGGACCTTTTAAATGACCCTCCTTTTATTAAAAAATACCCAAATTTCAACTAGGAAATGAAATTTTCAAGCTTCCCAAAACTACGATATTGTCTCTCCCTCAGATGGTTTGCTGAAGAGGGTCTTTCGGACCCCATAGGGTCAAAACTACCCTGATTCTGGTATTTTTCTGACCTCAATTTTCATCATTTTTTCTCCTTTCATCATCATACCGATAATTTTATTTCAAAAACAAAAGATCGCACTTTCCTAAAATTACTTTCCTATATTTGAGCACTAAAAATTGTCGGAAATTTTTTTACAAAAGCTATTTCTCGTTATTTTGGGAATGTCTAGGCGGCCTTGGGAGCAGTTTTTCCGAAAAAATTTTCCTTTGGAAAATGGAAAACTTACTTTTCGACTAAAACATTTTTTTCCAAAAAAACCGCTAGCCATTTTGTAGGTTCTGATGAGCTCTTTCCAAAAACATATTATATAAGAAAATCAGATGAATAGTTTCGTCGTAATCCTTTTTCAAAGATTTGGAGGAAAATGCCTCGACGGATTTCTGCCATCCAGACCCCGTTTGGGCGTTTAACATCTTTTTCAACTGGGTTTCAGGCGTTTTCCTCGATTTCCTGGCTTAGAAAACCCGTTTTATTAGGCGTTCAACATTTCTTTCACCAGGTTTTGGGTCGTTTTCCTCGATTTTTCGGTGTAGAAACACCGATTTTATCGGGTGTTTGGGCGATTAACATCTTTTTCGACGGGGTTTTGGGTGTTTTTCTCGATTTTTTGGTGTAGAAACACCGATTTCATGGGTTTTCGGGCTATCAACAGCCATTTAGGGCAGTTTCATTCCATTTTCAGGTTTAGAAACATCCTTTTTATCCGGTTTTTAGGTGTTCAACATCTTTTTAACCGGTTTTCAATTCTAAAAACCGTTTTCCGGTCCTTTCTTCGCCGTCTTTTGCTCAAGAAACACCCTTTATACCGATGGAAATTCGGACGGACTCGGTAGGACTATTCGTTTTCGATTTCGCCCACTCTCCATTCATTTTGAGCTAATCGAGTAGATAGATACTTTTTCCCTTCAAAAACGATAAAACGAATATAAAATGGTTTTTCGAATGTGGGGGCTCAAGGGATGCATATGGAACCTTTACGCGGGGAATATTCCTCTTCAGCCACTGATTTTCCGGGTCACTTCTTTCATATTTTCAAACGATTCGTTATCGAATACCCACGGAACTTCTACCTTTTATATACTTTCGGGGGCGGGGGTTTAAACGTAAAAAATAGTTCAAAAACTTAAATTGCATTTTATTTCTGGGAAGAGGATAAAGAATCGAAAAGAAAACGCTATTCGTCCCTCAATAAACAATCTCTTCTTTTTGAAGGGGACCGCCTTTGAAAAACCTTGTTTTCTTTCTATTACATCTGGCTTTGGAGAATTTCTCGAATTGTTTTTCATTTTGTGTTATTTTAAATTGCCGCGTTTCTTCCTCTTAAATAACGGTTTTCTCCAAAAAAAATTTTCTTTTTTTTCTTTTTAAGGAAAGGGGGAGAAAGTTGTTTAAGTGTAAACTTGTCGAGGTTGAATGGAAAAAGTGAGAAGGACACGTATAGGAAATCACATATTAGGGGGTGAAATTGATGCATGAGAATCCAAGGGAATGCCGAAGAAAAATTCGTTTCACGAGGAGGAAATCGTTAAAATGAAACCCCTAGAGATAGGGGGGAAAACACGAATTTTTTAGAAGAAATCCCTTTTATTTTTTTCGTGAAGAACAGTATTTCTACACCTTTTCTTTTATTTAAATGCAGGGTGTCACCAAGAAGAAAAACATATAGGAGGGGGAAGTATAAGGAAGGGGTAAGTATGACAGAGGAGAAGTATAGCGGAGGGGGAAGTATAAGAGGGGGGAAGTGCAACGGGGGGGGGGGAGTATTTGGTAGGGGTAAGTACAAGGAATGGGGGGAAGTATTAGGGAGGGGAAGTATAAAGAAGGGGGAATTTTTTTTATTTCGAAACATTTTCCAAGTTTTTTTTTTAAATTTTCTATTTCAGAAAATTTTCCCAATTTTTTTGTTTGAAAAATTTTCCGAGTTTTTTTTGTCGAAAAATTTTCCGAGTTTTCTTTTTTAAAGCGCTTTTTTTCGTGAAGAACAATATTTCTACAGGTACACCTTTTCTTTTATTTAAATGCAGGGTGTCACCAAGAAGAAAAACATAAAGGAGGGATGAAGTATAAGGGAGGGGTAAGTATAAGGGATGGGGAAGTACAACGGAGGGGGAAGTACAACGGAGGGGGAAGTACAACGGAGGGGGAAGTATAGCGGAGGGGGAAGTATAAGAGGGGGAAGTACAACGGGGGGGAAGTATTTGGGAGGGGTAAGTACAAGGAATGGGGAAGTACAACGGGGGGAAGTATTAGGGGGGGGAAGTATAAAGAAGGGGGAATTTTTTTTTATTTCGAAATATTTTCCAAGTTTTTTTTTGAAAAATTTTCTATTTCAGAAAATTTTCCCAATTTTTTTGTTTGAAAAATTTTCCGAGTTATTTTTGTCGAAAAATTTTCCGAGTTATTTTTGTCGAAAAATTTTCCGAGTTTTCTTTTTTAAAGCTCTTTTTTTTCGTGAAGATCAATATTTCTACACCTTTTCTTTTATTTAAATGCAGGGTGTCGCCAAGAAGAAAAACATAAAAGAGGGATGAAGTATAAGGGAGGGGTAAGTATAAGGGATGGGGAAGTACAACGGAGGGGGAAGTATAAGAGGGGGGAAGTATAAGAGGGGGGAAGTACAACGGGGGGAAGTATTAGGGAGGGGTAAGTATAAGGGATGGGGAAGTACAAAGGAGGGGGAAGTATAGCGGAGGGGGAAGTATAAGGGGGGGGGGAGTACAACGGAGGGAAGTATTAGGGAGGGGTAAGTTTAAGGGAGGGGAAGTAAAAAGGAGGGGGAAGTATGATGGAGGGGAAGTATAAGAGGGGGGAAGTATAAGAGGGGGGAAGTATAGAGGAGGGGGGAAGTATAAGAGGGGGGAAGTATAAGAGGGGGGAAGTACAACAGGGGGAAGTATTAGGGAGGGGAAGTATAAAGAAGGGGTAATTTTTTTTTATTTCGAATCATTTTCCAAGTTTTTTTTTGAAAAATTTTCTATTTGAGAAAATTTTTCCAATTTTTTTTGTTTGAAAAATTTTCCGAGTTTTTTTTGTGGAAAAATTTTCCGAGTTTTCTTTTTTAAAGCTCTTTTTTTTCGTGAAGAACAATATTTCTACACCTTTTCTTTTATTTAAATGCAGGGTGTCACCAAGAAGAAAAACATAAAGGAGGGATGAAGTATAAGGGAGGGGTAAGTATAAAGGATGGGGAACTACAACGGAGGGGGAAATATAGCGGAGGGGGAAGTACAAAGGAGGGGGAAGTATGACGGAGGGGAAGTATAGAGGAGGGGGAAGTATAAGAGGGGGGAAGTACAACAGGGGGAAGTATTAGGAAGGGGAAGTATAAAGAAGGGGGAATTTTTTTTTTTTTTGAAAAATTTTCCGAGTTTTTTTGTCGAAAAATTTTCCGAGTTTTCTTTTTTAAAGCTCTTTTTTTTCTGAAAAATTTTCTAAATTTTTTTTTCCCCCTCTCGTAAGGCGTGAAAGTATGAAATTTCTCCCTACTAAAATGATAATTAATGTAAATAAATGATAATTTTTTTACACCAAAAAATCTTAAAAAATATAAGGAGTAATTAATGCAAAAAAAATTGCTACGGCCGGACGGCACCACTGACAAAGTTGAGATAGGTAAAGATCCATTCAAAATTTAGAAATCAAATTCATGGCCCGCTTGTACTTTTATTTCCTCCTTCTTTTTCGTCCTCCATTAGTGTTTATTCATTTTCTGTTGAAATTATCCAAATGTAAAATTAGAACTGTAAACACAAAATAAATATGTAGATACGTCTTTTTCGGAGAAATTAATTTTCATAGCCATTGGGCGTTTTTTTGTATTTTCGGTTCAATACTTCACGTTCTATTCATTTAACGAAACATTTTCACATCCCTGAACTTATAAAATTAATAAAAATTATACCTACCAATTCAATATAATATGTTAAATTTATTCTGTTCTCATTTTTATCCCTTCATAAATAATAAAATTGGGTTCTTCAAGTTTTAACGAGCTCTATTGGAATTCATCTAGACCAATTAACCCCGAAAAAGATCTAAATAATAAGAAAATACAATATCTTTAGAAAAAAAAAAAGTATTAAAAGATATTTTTATAAGCTCGTTATGGCGGAATAATTGAAAGCTTATTAGGGCGGAATAAAAAGAAAACGACATTCGAACTGTCTCATTAGCCCATACTCATGAAAGAGACAAGAAGGCTATCATTGAAATATTTTTCGTATAAAAAGGAATATTTTTCCGTTTTCTTCAGAAGACATGAACAATCTGAAAACTTATTATAATTTTTTTAATAAAAAAAAAAGAAATATTGATCTGGAAGATTTTTTTCAAAGGAAGTTGCAAATTTTATAAAGGGCGTAAAAATGAAAACCTTCGCCTACTCATATCGCATTTCTTTCAGAATCTACCTACTTTACTTGACGACCTTGAAATTTTATATTAAACGCTATTAAACCAATAGAAATTATAAGTTCGTTAACAGTTTGAATCGGACCAGCGGTTATGGTACTTTACTTAGGGCCTAAATTGCGAATATCCCAAACCGTTCATCCTGTCGCTTTCAAACTTAATAGTGATGTTATGCGGATGGCTAAAAATATTTAAACATGACTTAGATCAGCTGGATGCAATAAATTTGAATCTAATTAAATACGAATATTTTTGAAATAACTATCATTTTAGTAGGGAGAAATTTCATACTTTCTCGCCTTACGAGAGGGACCTCTCTTGGGCAAATATCCCATTATTTCTACCTTGACAATGAAAAAAAAACTAATTAAATTTAATTAAAAGCTCGAACAATTTTTTTAAAAAAATAAGTTGGAAAATTAAAAAAAAAAGTTGGAAAATTTTTCGAAAAAAAAAACAACATTCCCCTCCGCTATACGTCCCCCTCCGTTATACTTCCCCCTCCGTTATACTTCCCCTCCTTTATACTTCCCCCTCCCTTATACTTCCCCTCCCTTATACTTCCCCTCCATTATACTTCCCCCTCCAATATTTTTACTTCTCTTCAGGAAGTTTTCGTTGGAAGCTCTTCAAACTAGGTAGTACTTTTTTTAAATTCGATTTAAGAACTTTCCAGGTGTAATCAACCATCTGAATGAAATCTTTAGTCCTGCTGCCTATGGACAACTTTTTTGTTAACTTTTTTCAGCAAAAATTAATAATAATACCTAATAATCATAATCATAATAACAATAATTTAAAAAAAAAAATGGCACCCTTTAATGATTTTATCCACAAAAATGGCTTTTGAGAAAATTTTTCGATTTTTTTAGATTTTGTAATTTAGCGAAAATTGTAAAAGAAACAATGACAATTTTCTTCAAAATTGTAACAAAAAAAAAACTTCTCAAATATTGTAAAAAAAACTAGGTAGGTATGTAAAATTTCTTCAAAAAATCGTAAAACCACGAACAATTTTCTCAAAAATCGTGAAAGAATTTTTTTAAAGTAGGCACTATTTTCTGAAGAAAAAAATCATTAAAAAACATATATTCTGGGTTATTCTATTCTTTTCGGCGGATTATTTAAAAAAATTTAATTTTTTCCTCCCTCATTAGGCCGAGGTAGGTACTCTTCTACCCCATTTTATTTTACATAATTTTAGGACGATTTTTCTTCAGTGGAAATTTAAAAAAAAAACCCTTTTCATCGAGATTTCGGGATTTTTCTTAATTTTTTTGACCAAGAAAGCACGTTTGACCAAAGTTTTTGTCGTTTTTCACTATTTTTTGACCTACAAATCTTCGTTTTGTGTGGATATTTTGGATTTTTTTTTTTTCAAAAAGTTTCCATTGGATTTTGAGAGTTTTCCCAGGTCTTTTGGCTAAAAAACGCCATTTTTAGCGATTTATCGCTCACCCACCCCTTCTCTAACTGGTGTGGAAGACCCTTTCCCCAAAAAACAGGCGTACAATAACTTCTTTTTGAGAAAGTTATAAGTTCTTATCATTGAAAATACGAAAAAAACTTGACGCATAAATCAAACCTAAAACGCCTAAGTGCGTTAATTTTTTCGTTCGAAATACAAATTTTTCACCTTTTGAAATTTCCTGTTCAATGTAGCGTGGTTAAAACGGCGACTTATCCCAGGCTGTCGACATGAAAATATCGGAGAAAACGCCGCTGACAGTTGATGAATGGGCCTCCTTGATATTCAACTGTGGACCCCCCTAAGGATATCAATAAGAGACATTCACTTAGATTTTTTGCGGTTGAGGGGGAAAAATGTTATAACCGAGGTTTTTCCTTATAAAGAAAATAAATAATCGGATGTTGGATGATTTTTTTTTATTCTTCGAACCAAAACAGGGATAAAGCTCCCATGAGACAAAAGCACGGATGAGTTAATTTTCCGCTAGCCATACACTAAGATTCGAAATTTATTAGAGGACGTTAAAGCCTTCCGAACTGGGGTGTATGGGAGATCGAGCATGAAATGAAGGGAGGATGCAGAAACGTCGCGTAGGTCTTAGCCGGGCCCCCTTCTATCAGGCTAATGCAACTGTAAAGCCCTCTCACCACTTTGTTTCGGATTTACAACAGTCACTACTTGAACGAGACATTAGTCTTATGGGGTTTCCTCAATCTTATTCACAAGAGGTATCATCCACACGGCGTCTTAAACAAATAACATTTTAAGCTTCACCTGAATACTAATCGACACTATTAAGGACTAATGTCCCTAAATATTTCAGCCCTCATTTTAATCCCTTACAAAACAAACAAAGGGCTTGAATATCTCGAATTCCTCCCTAATTTTTCAATACTTAGTGAGAATAAAAGTTCCAGAACAAACTAGACGTGTTAGATTTTCAGGGCTTGGGAGTTTTGGGTTAGTTGCGGGAGGTTTTATGTCTTAAAAGCCGGGATCATTCGCTATGGCTTTGCGTGGCGAAGGGCTTGGAGCTAAGGAGTTGGCCCTTTGGAGAAAAATACAAGGAAAACCTTAGGTTTGATTTTTTGAGAGGAGGGCTTCCATCACAAAAATTGTTGCCGTCCGTCTTTCCTCCTTTGCGAATGCCGAATGCCAGGTGAGCATCCTTGACCATCGGTTAGAGCAATAGTTGTCATATATTTGATTTAAAAAAAGCCCTCTCTCAAAAGTCTCAAAAATAGTAATTTGCGATTTCCTCGGTCGTTATTGAATATAAGGAGTGCTTTGTGAAAATTTGGAAATCTGCGGCCATGAAATGAGGAAAAAACTAGCACCATTTCTAGACCCTATTTCTAACATCGTACAATGAGCGTAATACAATGGCTTCTTATTGAGAAATTGTAAAATAATAGTACATTTCGTTGCGTTTTCCTCGGTCATTCCTAAATATGCACTATTTGATAGAAATTTTCAGGGAATCGTAATTTGCCCTTCCAGTATGCGACTCACAAAACGGGAGTTTCAGGGAGTCGTTCCGACTCAGCTAGTTCACAATGTTCTCACTAGAGCAATTCATGAATCGAAACATGGTTTTTCTGATGGACTATAACAGCACATAGAAATTATTACCTATCCCTAAAACGTTCCCGCCAATTTTCACAGTGTGGGTATAAAGTTTCCTCGATATTTTTTTAAATTTTAGCATCCAAAATCCTTCCAAAAAGCATGAAATCAATTTCCTTCTTCCATTTTAGCCAATGTGTTGAGAAACTAGTTGATTTCCGAACCCGAAACTAAACGAGATAACCAAATAACCTTCGTAAAATATAACCTTATTCGGAGTCGGGAAGTGAGTCTTCCTGTATACGACTCACAAAACGGGAAAGGTCTTCTCGTAGAGGGTTTATAACCCAGTTTCAGGGAGTCGTTCCGACTCAGCTAGTTCACAATGTTCTCACTAGAGCAAATTCACGAATCCAAACATGGTTTTTCTGGTTAACTATAACAGCACATAGAAATTACCTATCCCTAAAACGTTCCCGCCAATTTTCACAGTGTAGGTATAAAGTTTCCTTGATAGTTTTTTAAATTTTAACTTCCAAAATCCTTCCGAAAAGAACGGAATCAGTTTCCTTCTTCCATTTTAGCCAATATGTTGAGAAACTTGTTGATTTCCGAACTCTAAACTAAACGAGATAACAAAATAACCTTCGTAAAATATAACCTTACGTTTACTAGGAGTCGGGAAGTGAGTCGTGCATGACTCAGCTGAGTCGGATCGTATGACCTTGAGTGAGTCGGATACGCGAAGGGCAAATTACGATTACCCGAAAAACTCTATTATAAGGAGTAGCTATTCGGTGAAGATTTTTGCGAATTTTGAAAAATCTCAAGACATTTTTGAGGTGGCCACGAAAGGAAGATTTTGTACGGACGGACGGCACGACAGACAACCTCATGATAGGTAATAACTAATAACTAATTTTCCCTTAGGAGGTCTGGATGATCCTTTCCAAAAAACCAGACATAAAGGTCAATCCAGTAACGTCTCTTTAAGAAATTTAAAAGAAATTAGGAAAGCAGAAATTTTTTTCTACAAACCAAAATTTTGCTCAAAACTGTGGTAACAACCAAACACGTATAATTCTCGATCAGAAAATTGCAAGTGATTTTTCTTTTCAACCGTTTTTTTCGAGGTTTTTATCCGACCTTCGATATAAACGGCTCGGCGGATACAAAAGTAAAGCTTTCACGTGCCAACTTAGGGCACCTCTTTAATACCGAAGATATTTTATCACATTTTCTTCCCACCCTTCGCAATTTTAAGAACGTCTCTCCCCACCGCATGAACCCATTCCACAAAAAAACATGGCCGTCGATACTTTTCCCGATAAACGTTTCCAACATTCTTGAACTGTAGAGACTGAGGTGGGGGACAGTTGGCTGCAGTGGGGGTCCGTTTTAAAAGAATACATGATGTTTATAGGAAAAGTACTTTACGTCTCTAACTTGTTGATATTTTTTTTTCTTATAAACTCAAAAATCCCTTGTAGATTTAAGGAGAGAAAAATGACAATAATAGGTTGAAGTACGGCCGGCCGGAACAACGTACAAATTTGAGATCGGTAAAGATCCGATTTGACCCTCAGGGGTCTGGAAGACCCTTCCCCAAATACCCGACGTGGAGGGTATCACAATAATATCTTTAAGGAAGTTAAAAACCGTTTGAAAAATCTCAAAATTACGGTGAAATTGCTAAAAGTAATTTACTGTAATACCCTCGAAGAACGGTTTTTGGAAATAAGTCTCCCCAGAGTTGTAAGGTTAGCACAACTAAAATATGAAACTACAAAAAGGAGTTATTGTGATACCCTCGAATGACGACTTTTGGCAACCAAAACCCCGTAGGGTCAAAATAACTGACGTTTAGCCTAGTCGAAATTTCGAATTCTTTGCAAAAAAAACGAGTTCTTGAACAAATAAATCGTTTGGAAAAATTCCCTGATTCCGGTAAATTAGCCAAAAGGAAGAGATTGTGATACCCCCCAAGAACGCTTTTTGGTGTTAGATCTTCCTGAACCCCTGAATTGATTATCAAAATCATATAATTTTAGTAAAAGGGCCGCAAAATTTTGGATATCTATTTTTTATCAATGAAATCCGCATTTTTTCGGGCGTTTTTCTACGAAAAAAAAACACTTTTTACTGGATTTTTGCGCGTTTTACTTTTTTCTACGCCTGAAAAAGCCACTTTTGGCTCCATTGTCGGTTTACAATTTCGAAAACTTGATTTTTGAGCGTTTGGAGGATAGTTTAAATAAGAAATCTCAAGTGCGGCCGCAAAATTTTGGATATCTATTTTTTAACAAAGAAAAGTTATTGTGGTACCCTCTATGTACGGCTTTTGGAAGAGGGTCTTCCATTCAAATATGAAAACCGATCATTACCGATTTCATAACCGAGCCATAAAAGTTTTAATACATCTGCCATCTAGTGGAGGATTCAGGAACCAACTTTATAGGTGGCAGCACTTTTCGGGTGGGTTGTAGGGGGAGGAAAAATAGTTCAGGGTTCTACCGTTAGATTTCGATAGTTACGTGTCCGTTCGTACCTACCCCAACGTTGTCACTTTCCATTGAGCTTTTAATCAAGCATCGGAATTTTTATTGGTGTTGTACAAAACTCCCCATTTCCTACCTACATTTCTTTCTATTTTGCAATAAAAAAATTAAATTATTTTCCTATGAAAAAAAAAATCAAAGAAAAAATTTAGGTTAGATAAATAAAAAGAAATCATGAGGAAGAAATAGCGTTAAAGGAAACTCTTATTTTACTGGAATAATTAGGATCTAGTCGAGCGGCAAAAACTTTAAACATAAAATTAATTGCAATTTCGTCAATTATTTTTGAGCTTTTGATTTTTGTTTTGTTTGTTTTTATTTGAGGAAGTTTAATTGGACAAGTTTTCTGGATTTAGTTTGCGGGGGTTAGTTTGACATTATGTTCAACCAATTATAAGTTATGCTTTCGTCTCAGTTTCTCGAAAACTGATAAGAAAATTACAACTGGGAAATAATAGAGAGAATTTTTTTTTTCAGTGATGTAATAACTTTATTAGGTTTTTTGTTCTTTTTTTTTGTTCATGAGTATAAGTACTTGTCTAGAGCCCGCCCCGATGGGAACTTCCGTAAAGAGAAGGAACAATATAGGAGGGGGAAGTATAAAGTAAAGTTTTCATGGAAATTTCGATTTTTTTTTTTCTCACAAAATTTACTTTTTCGGAATATTTTTCTTAGAATATATTAAATTTTTTTTTGAAAAATAAAGGGTATTAAGGTAGAAATATTGGTCCGTCTGCCGTAGAGATGTCCCTTTCGGCGATGGTGAAATACATTTCTCACTACTCTGAAAAAAATTATTAAATAATAAATTTATTTAATTATTTAATTATTTATTAAATAAATTAAAAATATTTTTGGTGTAAAAAAAATTGAGAAGGTATGGGGCAATCACTGAGGCATTTTGAACCTACGGGGTTCGTCTGACCAAAGTCAGGAAAAACCGTCCTTCGAGGGTATCACAATAGCCTTTCCCCCCGAAATTTAGGGCTTACGTGTTGGTTAGAAATTAATCATTTTGACCTTTTTGACCAAAGAAAATTAAGAAAATCCGTCCTTTGAGGGTATCACAATAGCCTTTCCCCCCGAAATTTAGGGCTTACGTGTTGGTTAGAAATTAATCTTTTGACCTTTTTGACCAAAGAAATTTAAGAAAATCCGTCCTTTGAGGGTATCACAATAGCCTTTCCCCCCGAAATTTAGGGCTTACGTGTTGGTTAGAAATTAATCATTTTGACCTTTTTGACCAAAGAAATTTAAGAAAATCCGTCCTTTGAGGGTATCACAATAGCCTTTCCCCCCGAAATTTAGGGCTTACGAGTTGGTTAGAAATTAATCATTTTGACCTTTTTGACCAAAGAAATTTAAGAAAATCCGTCCTTTGAGGGTATCACAATAGCCTTTCCCCCCGAAATTTAGGGCTTACGTGTTGGTTAGAAATTAATCATTTTGACCTTTTTGACCAAAGAAATTTAAGAAAATCCGTCCTTTGAGGGTACCACAATAGCCTTTCCCCCCGAAATTTAGGGCTTACGAGTTGGTTAGAAATTAATCATTTTGACCTTTTTGACCAAAGAAATTTAAGAAAATCCGTCCTTTGAGGGTATCACAATAGCCTTTCCCCCCGAAATTTAGGGCTTACGTGTTGGTTAGAAATTAATCATTTTGACCTTTTTGACCAAAGAAATTTAAGAAAATCCGTCCTTTGAGGGTATCACAATAGCCTTTCCCCCCGAAATTTAGGGCTTACGAGTTGGTTAGAAATTAATCATTTTGACCTTTTTGACCAAAGAAATTTAAGAAAATCCGTCCTTTGAGGGTATCACAATAGCCTTTCCCCCCGAAATTTAGGGCTTACGTGTTGGTTAGAAATTAATCATTTTGACCTTTTTGACCAAAGAAATTTAAGAAAATCCGTCCTTTGAGGGTATCACAATAGCCTTTCCCCCCGAAATTTAGGGCTTACGTGTTGGTTAGAAATTAATCATTTTGACCTTTTTGACCAAAGAAATTTAAGAAAATCCGTCCTTTGAGGGTATCACAATAGCCTTTCCCCCCGAAATTTAGGGCTTACGTGTTGGTTAGAAATTAATCATTTTGACCTTTTTGACCAAAGAAATTTAAGAAAATCCGTCCTTTGAGGGTATCACAATAGCCTTTCCCCCCGAAATTTAGGGCTTACGAGTTGGTTAGAAATTAATCATTTTGACCTTTTTGACCAAAGAAATTTAAGAAAATCCGTCCTTTGAGGGTATCACAATAGCCTTTCCCCCCGAAATTTAGGGCTTACGTGTTGGTTAGAAATTAATCATTTTGACCTTTTTGACCAAAGAAATTTAAGAAAATCCGTCCTTTGAGGGTATCACAATAGCCTTTCCCCCCGAAATTTAGGGCTTACGAGTTGGTTAGAAATTAATCATTTTGACCTTTTTGACCAAAGAAATTTAAGAAAATCCGTCCTTTGAGGGTATCACAATAGCCTTTCCCCCCGAAATTTAGGGCTTACGTGTTGGTTAGAAATTAATCATTTTGACCTTTTTGACCAAAGAAATTTAAGAAAATCCGTCCTTTGAGGGTATCACAATAGCCTTTCCCCCCGAAATTTAGGGCTTACGTGTTGGTTAGAAATTAATCATTTTGACCTTTTTGACCAAAGAAATTTAAGAAAATCCGTCCTTTGAGGGTATCACAATAGCCTTTCCCCCCGAAATTTAGGGCTTACGAGTTGGTTAGAAATTAATCATTTTGACCTTTTTGACCAAAGAAATTTAAGAAAATCCGTCCTTTGAGGGTATCACAATAGCCTTTCCCCCCGAAATTTAGGGCTTACGTGTTGGTTAGAAATTAATCATTTTGACCTTTTTGACCAAAGAAATTTAAGAAAATCCGTCCTTTGAGGGTATCACAATAGCCTTTCCCCCCGAAATTTAGGGCTTACGAGTTGGTTAGAAATTAATCATTTTGACCTTTTTGACCAAAGAAATTTAAGAAAATCCGTCCTTTGAGGGTATCACAATAGCCTTTCCCCCCGAAATTTAGGGCTTACGTGTTGGTTAGAAATTAATCATTTTGACCTTTTTGACCAAAGAAATTTAAGAAAATCCGTCCTTTGAGGGTATCACAATAGCCTTTCCCCCCGAAATTTAGGGCTTACGAGTTGGTTAGAAATTAATCATTTTGACCTTTTTGACCAAAGAAATTTAAGAAAATCCGTCCTTTGAGGGTATCACAATAGCCTTTCCCCCGAAATTTAGGGCTTACGTGTTGGTTAGAAATTAATCATTTTGACCTTTTTGACCAAAGAAATTTAAGAAAATCCGTCCTTTGAGGGTATCACAATAGCCTTTCCCCCCGAAATTTAGGGCTTACGAGTTGGTTAGAAATTAATCATTTTGACCTTTTTGACCAAAGAAATTTAAGAAAATCCGTCCTTTGAGGGTATCACAATAGCCTTTCCCCCCGAAATTTAGGGCTTACGTGTTGGTTAGAAATTAATCATTTTGACCTTTTTGACCAAAGAAATTTAAGAAAATCCGTCCTTTGAGGGTATCACAATAGCCTTTCCCCCCGAAATTTAGGGCTTACGTGTTGGTTAGAAATTAATCATTTTGACCTTTTTGACCAAAGAAATTTAAGAAAATCCGTCCTTTGAGGGTATCACAATAGCCTTTCCCCCCGAAATTTAGGGCTTACGAGTTGGTTAGAAATTAATCATTTTGACCTTTTTGACCAAAGAAATTTAAGAAAATCCGTCCTTTGAGGGTATCACAATAGCCTTTCCCCCCGAAATTTAGGGCTTACGTGTTGGTTAGAAATTAATCATTTTGACCTTTTTGACCAAAGAAATTTAAGAAAATCCGTCCTTTGAGGGTATCACAATAGCCTTTCCCCCCGAAATTTAGGGCTTACGAGTTGGTTAGAAATTAATCATTTTGACCTTTTTGACCAAAGAAATTTAAGAAAATCCGTCCTTTGAGGGTATCACAATAGCCTTTCCCCCCGAAATTTAGGGCTTACGTGTTGGTTAGAAATTAATCATTTTGACCTTTTTGACCAAAGAAATTTAAGAAAATCCGTCCTTTGAGGGTATCACAATAGCCTTTCCCCCCGAAATTTAGGGCTTACGTGTTGGTTAGAAATTAATCATTTTGACCTTTTTGACCAAAGAAATTTAAGAAAATCCGTCCTTTGAGGGTATCACAATAGCCTTTCCCCCCGAAATTTAGGGCTTACGAGTTGGTTAGAAATTAATCATTTTGACCTTTTTGACCAAAGAAATTTAAGAAAATCCGTCCTTTGAGGGTATCACAATAGCCTTTCCCCCCGAAATTTAGGGCTTACGTGTTGGTTAGAAATTAATCATTTTGACCTTTTTGACCAAAGAAATTTAAGAAAATCCGTCCTTTGAGGGTATCACAATACCTTTCCGTTGGTTTCTTAGTTGGAATTTTGGGCGTATGGGCGACCTCTCGTGGTATAAAATACAGAATTCAAGCAAAATCGTTCTTCAAGGGTATCACACTAACTTTCGTTTGGTTTTTAGGGTCATTATTGGTCGCTATTTTTAAAAACTAAAGTTTTACTGAAATGTTGGATGTTTTTTAAAAGAAAATTTGAGTTTTTTCTTCTAATTTTTTAAAACTTTTTACTTATTCGGGTGATTTGTCTTTTAGGTAATTTGTCATTTGGTTAAATGGTGGACTGCAGTACGGCCGCTAAAAGACTTTTTCTCTTTTTTTGTTAAAAATTAGATTTGCTAATTTCAAGAACGACTTTATTTGTAAATCCTTTAAGTTGTTAAGCTTTCTGGGTCAAACTGCGGAAGAAAATGAAAAGAGCCAAAGTCGATTATCTTCATTTTTAATCCTGTTTTATACAGTTCAAGTCGTTCGGAAAAAAAAGTCTTAATTCTATTTTTAAAACGACTTCTTTTTATCCTTTTTAACTTCCTTAAAGAAGTTTTTGTTTTACCCTCCATGTTGGGTTTTTCGAAAAGGGTCTTCCCGTCAAATTAGATATGAATCTTTTTCGATCTTTACTTTGTCAGTCGTTCCGGCCGGCCGTTGTATTTTCCGGAACAACTTAACCGATTTTAACCAAATTTTCAAACAATTTTCTTTAGTCGGTGAACAAAAATGTAACGAGGGAGATTTTTGAATTTCGAAAAAATGGCGGAGACATGTCTGTTTGAAATTTTAAAAAGTTCGCTGCGGCCGAACCGTTAGTCCGATTTTCATCAAATTTTCACCAATTACTCCTTATATTTTTTAAGAATTTTTGGTGTAAAAAAATTGCCACTATTTTATTATTATTTTTTTTAGTAGGGAGAAATTTCATACTTCCACGCCTTACGAGAGGGACCTCTCTTGGGGAAAAATCCCATTATTTCTATCTTGATACAGTACATAGAAAAATTTTCGAAAAAACAAACTTAAAAAATTTTTAGAAAAAAAAGCGCAAATTTAAAAAAGAAAATTTAGAAAAATTTGACTGTTATTCCGGTTTTTGGACTGTTATTCCGGTACTTGGATAGTTATTTCCGGTTTTCGACGGTGTAGTTTGACAGTTATTTCGGTTTTTTCGGCCGTTATTCCGGTTTTTGGACTGTTATTCCGGTACTTGGATAGTTATTTCCGGTTTTCGACGGTGTAGTTTGACAGTTATTTCGGTTTTTCGACCGTTATTCCGGTTTTTGGACTGTTATTCCGGTACTTGGATAGTTATTTCCGGTTTTCGACGGTGTAGTTTGACAGTTATTTCGGTTTTTTCGACCGTTATTCCGGTAGTTTGACGATTATTTCGGTTTTTCGACCGTTATTCCGGTTTTTGGACTGTTATTCCGGTACTTGGATAGTTATTTCCGGTTTTCGACGGTGTAGTTTGACAGTTATTTCGGTTTTTCGACCGTTATTCCGGTAGTTTGACGATTATTTCGGTTTTTCGACCGTTTAGTTCGACATTTATTTCGGTTTTTCGGCCGTTATTTCGGTAGTTTGACATTTATTTCGGTTTTTCGGCAGTTATTCCGGTAGTTTGACTGTTATTTCGGTTTTTCGACTGTTGTTCCGGTACTTGGATAGTTATTTCCGGTATTCGACTGTGTAGTTTGATGGTTATTTCGGTTTTTCGACCGTTATTCCGGTAGTTTGACGATTATTTCGGTTTTTCGACCGTTTAGTTCAACATTTATTTCGGTTTTTCGGCCGTTATTCCGGTAGTTTGACTGTTATTTCGGTTTTTCGACCGTTATTCCGGTAGTTTGACGATTATTTCGGTTTTTCGACCGTTTAGTTCGACATTTATTTCGGTTTTTCGGCCGTTATTCCGGTAGTTTGACATTTATTTCGGTTTTTCGGCCGTTATTCCGGTAGTTTGACTGTTATTTCGGTTTTTCGACTGTTATTCCGGTACTTGGATAGTTATTTCCGGTATTCGACTGTGTAGTTTGATGGTTATTTCGGTTTTTCAACCGTTATTCTAGTAGTTGGACAGAAAAACAAAAAACTCAGAAAATTTTTCGAAAAAAACTCGAAAAATTTTTTGAAAAAAAAATCGGAAAATATTTTGAAAAAAACCATGAAAATTTTTCCAAAAAAAAAATTCCAAAACAGAAACTTAGAACCAAAAAAAACTTAGCCCTCCGTTATACTTCCCATCCCTTATACTTCCCCTCCCTTATACTTCCCCTCCTACATTTTTACTTCTCTTTAAGGAAGTTTTCGCTGGAAGCTCTTTTTTTTTATCCAATAACTGCAATAATTTGAATCCTGATGGTTCAAAATGATAGATTTAACTCATAACTACACCCTAAACTAAATTGAAAAGACAAAAAGAAAGAAAGAAAGCTGTTGTCATACCCTCGAAGGACGGTTTTTCTTGGCAAGAATGTTTGAAATCCTTTGCAGATTTAGGGCAAAAAGAAACTATATGTTAAAAATACGATGGAATTATAGAGAGATACCTCTAAATTTTAATGTAGTCTCAAGAATGGGATATCACTGGGGAGGCCGGAATGGTATGTGCCTCCTTCCATCTCTTGAAAGTGGAAGAGAAGACTTTCCTTTCCGTTCGCAGGAAGTTCTCGCGATATTGGCCCTGGTTCCGGTGATCAATAGCTTCCCTCCATTCTCAACTCCACCCTCTGATTGATTTACTACCTTATTTACTTAATTTTTTTCTTACTCTTTCTTTATAAAAAAAAATATATTGTCTTATTTTTTGAGAATTCTATATTTTCTCCGTACGCCTTCCATTAGGCGATAGGTAAGAGACGTTTTCTGCGAGTGGATTTAGGGGATAGTCTCTAGCTAGGACATCATTCAGGACTGAGACACAAGTACAAATGATCCCCGGAGACATTAACTAATGATTACCCTCTAATGTGCCTTTAATAAATTGCTTCTTGTTTCACACAATCTGATATCGAATTTTTGTCAATTTAGCCACAGAGCTTATCCCAAAAACACTCCATTTCATTGGTCCTCAAAATTTTGAGAAACTTATTAGTTCGAATTTAAAAAACGGGTTATTGTAATACCCTCAAAGAACGGTTTTTGGAAATGGCCATCCAGAGCGTTGGGTCAAATGAGGCGCTCCGGATACGAAGGGCGAACTCGACATCAGACAAATTTTTTAACTTCCTTAAAGAAGTTATTGTGATACCCTCGACGTCAGTTTTTTTTCATTTTCAGATTCTAGACCTCTTGGTGAATACACCCATATAATTTTTATGTTAAGTTCGCCATTTTTTCCCCTTTAAATACGTAAAAACCGAAACTTTAAAATTGTCGAGTTCGCCCTTCGTATCCGGAGCGCCTCAAATTTATGTTGATCTACAACTGGATTTTTAGGCGGCCAAGGAAGATTCAAATTCCTTGGCAGGTGCCAGAAAATTGGTGGTCTTTAGCCTAAAAACCGTGTAAAAAATTGCAAAATTTCGGTGAAATAGCCAGAAGGATGCTATTGTGATACCCTGGAAGAATGGTTTTTTTTTTCGAAAAGGTCGGGCTAGCATAGCCTGAACCAACGAAAAGGAAGTTGTTGTGATACCCTCGAATGGCGGATAAAATGTTCCGAAATATCGGAAGGAAAATATCGGATGAACCGATATATCGGAAGGAAAATTTCTGATGAACCGGATAAAATATCGGAAGGAAAACTTCGGATGAACCGGATAAAATATCAGAAGGAAAATATCGGACGAACCGATATATCGGAAGGAAAATATCGGATGAACCGGATAAAATATCGGACGAACCGATATATCGGAAGGAAAATATCGGATGAACCGGATAAAATATCGGACGAACCGATATATCGGAAGGAAAATATCGGATGAACCGGATAAAATATCGGTAGGAAAATATCGGATGAACCGGATAAAATATCGGAAGGAAAATATCGGATGAAATGATATATCGAAAGGAAAATATCGGATGAACCGATATATCGGAAGGAAAAAATTTCGTTAAAATAGCCAGAAGGAAGTTATTGTGATACCCTAGACGGTTTTTTAAATAAAGGTCGGGCTAGCACAGCCTGAACCAACGAAAAGGAAGTTCTAGGGGAGAAGTTAGGGCTCTTTATTTCCATCCCGAGTGGTTTGAGCCAAGGCGTTCACTTTTTCTGGCTAGTAGCAACAACAGTAACAAGCAACAGCAGGGATACCAACAACAGCAATACCAAAATAGCAACTGACGACAACAACAATTTATGGAGGGCCTCTCCTTTGAAAGAATTTTGAAGGTTAGAGAGTATTAAATTCCCCAAAGAGAAGTTATTGTGTTTTTTATTGATTTCAGATGTTTCTTTGAAGGCTTTCTACGAAACGCGAAACGAAAAGAAGAAGAAAAAAGGCACCAATTAAGTAAATTGATTCTAAAAAGGTTTTAAC
Source organism: Orius insidiosus (assembly GCA_014119065.1). Taxonomy (NCBI): domain Eukaryota; kingdom Metazoa; phylum Arthropoda; class Insecta; order Hemiptera; family Anthocoridae; genus Orius; species Orius insidiosus. The sequence continues at coordinate 2,500 of JACGAQ010000035.1, read as the reverse complement.
AGCAATTAAACTGTTTGTCAGGAGTGTCTCTTTAAGAGGACTTTTTTCGGTAGGGCCGGGGAAAATTAATCACTGATTTTCCGATCGGTCTGTTTCCCCCTCGCAGATTTATTGAAAAAATAAATAACCAAGAGTGGCTTCGCAGTGCTAAATCAATGTGTTAATTGCATTAAAACCATAAGGCCCTGCTTCGAGCCATTTAGTCCTCGACAGTGATTCCAACTGAGCCTCCGCATAAAAGTCTTTTAAACTTTATCGCTTTTTTCGTATAAAAACCACAATTTTAGGGCTTAATTTTTTTTTCTCTCGTAAGAGCTGACCAACACGCAGAAAGGTCAATCTTGTAATTATGGTTAATGCTCTCCTTCCCTCGATCACTGATTTAATCAAATTCGCTTCTAATATCCAGTTTATTTTCGGCTGAGATCGAAATGGTTAACCCATTCCCATTTCCCCTTTTAACTTATTGCCCCCCTTTAATTTCGACACGAAACAGAAAAAAAACTTTCCTTTTTTTCCTTCCCCGACTTTTAAAAGAAAATCAATTTTAGTCAACTTCATTCAAACATTTTATTGGCTTTTTATTACATTTTTGACCGGAAAGAATTTTTTTCCACTTTACCTTTAGATTTTTCAACTTTTTCAAGATGTTATTAGATTACAGTGGAACCTCCCGAAAACCGACCTTGGAGGGTATCGCAATGAGCTTCCTTCCGGCTGTTTACGGAAAAGTTTTCTTTAGGTTCAACTGTATTATGTTGAAACGACAAATTTTATGTCTAAAAGACAACTGTTAAACCTCTTCTTTATGGTGAGATGTATTATGTTCAAATGCATTATGGTGAACGTTTTCGACTATTTTCCTTATGTTGAGTTGCAGATTTTTTATGGTGTACGGTAACCCTCTACTATTTTATGGCGAACAGCATTATGTCGACACGTATACACTCTGCAGCTTTCACCAAACTTTCAAAGAATCTTCCATTAGCAGTAATTTTGAAATATTGAGAGCGAATTTTGAAATTCACAAAATGGTTGAGGTACGAGTATGTCTAAAGTTTAGCTTTTCCGGAAAAATTGAGGCGCTCCGGGTACGAAAGGCAAACTCAACATCAGACAATTTTTTTTTTTTTTTTTTTTTTTTCATTTTCAGATTCTAGACCTCTTGGTGAATACACCCATATAATTTTTATGTTGATTTCGTCATTTTTTCCCCTTTTACGTAAAAACCGATATGCGGCAAAGCTCTAACTGCGATATCCGAGCGGGTACGAAGGGCGAACTCCACGTCCTAGTCCACAACCCCCATCCTTTTCCCATTCCAGGGCATGACTTTTGTTGAGTGCGCCCGTAACATAAAACTTTAAAATGCGAATATCTCGAAACTACGTTTTGTTGAGTTCGCCCTTCGTACCCGGAGCGCCTCAATTGTTGACTGGGCGAAGACTTTCATTTTTTCTGCCTCGATGGCGCTACTTTGAGGAAGTTTCCGTCGGGGTCAACTCCGTTCTAGCATTTTTCATCATTTAGAGAGCTTCACTTTTTCAAAAGATTGAAAGGCCGGAATTGTTGAATGTTTTTGTTAATTCGAGATGTTTATGTGAATGGGTGAAGGGGAAGCGTAAAGCCGGGTTTGGGTTAAGTATAGTCGGATTAACTGCAAGGGAAATGCAAAGGAAGGTTAAAGGATCTCCGGATTGTATTAACACTTGTTTATTAGACACCGTTAAATGTTCGCTTCACTTCTCCGGACAATGTACGCGGAAAAGGGATTAACTCGAGCCGTTAGCCGTATCGTAACAATTATGGTGGAAGATGTACATTTGAGTCTCTACCCATAAAAGCTTCAGCTCGGCAATCCCTTAAGTTAATATTCACGCGGACACAACTTGAGATAAAGAAAAAGTGGGGAAGGCCGAATATTGGATAATAAGACCGCCCGGGTTTGGAGGCGGATATGAAATGTGGGTTCGGCGATAAAACAAGAGCCTCCGTCCCTTCGTCAACTTATCTTTCCGGGATAAAGTGGAAAGGGGGGAGAGAAAGAAAAAAAAATATAACGCTGAAAGGTTTGTGAGATATTGAAGGGCCGGAGGGGAAACGCGGTTTAAGTAGGGCACACCCGAAGTCCTTCCATATCGGACCCAACATCCATACAAGATATATTTACTTATTTTCGTCCACGCTTATTTCTTGACCCGTTCCCAAATCCCATGATTGAAACCGAAACCGGTCACTGATTTCAAAATATATTCAAAATTAATTCAGCTTCATAAATATAATGAAGAAATGTGGCCTAAGAATACTGCCTTGTGGAACCCCACATCATTTTAAAAGATTTAAACTTTTGTTCTGTTAAAAGTTTGCATATTAAAAAAAGGTTATAAATAGTTTGAATAGCGTTAATTTAGATTAATTTGTTGGTTAATTGTTTAATCGACCTTTAATGGTTGAAGAAGTGTGGCCTAAGAATACCGCCCTGTGGAACCCCACATCATTT